>OY757918.1:39070958-39085958 GCA_963585895.1 Sepioteuthis lessoniana | reverse complement strand
CTAATCATTTCAAGTTTTATATGAGTAAATGTAACTTTGAATTTTCGGGGCCAAGTTTACGCCCAATTTGACTGTCGAATCAGCTTTTTCATTTCCTTTCACTTAAATATGTCAGGGTAGCTAGTAAATAAGGATCCCTTTTGAGATTGATATAGAGTATAATCTACGCAGTAGATTAATGATTAAGGATTCTTATAAGATTTTAATATTTTTGTGATATGGAGACAAAAGTGATTCCGGAGATAAAATACACTCTTTATGGTTGCTAACAGTGAGGGGGTTAAGTGCTATATCTATTGTACGAGCTTCAGCTGAAGAGATAGAACTTTCCTTTAGAAGAACATTTCTTATAGTTTTATGGTTTAAAATAGCCGCGAAAAATGTTTTCATTACCGTGGGAGCCATCTGAAATAATGTATATTTAGTTAGCATGGAGTTCTAGAATATTGTGGAGTTTAACTTGGTAAGTGCTGGTGGGGGCATTTTTTTGGAGGAGTTCAATTAGTACGAGAATGAATTCAGTTTTTCAATCCTAGGTGTTGTCTTAGGTGTTTCGTTTTCGTGAATATTGATAAGAAAGATTTTTCATTCTTTGAGGATGAGTTCCATCCCAAAGCCAAAATATTTTATTAATTGTTCATGGGTGGGGGATATTGCTAGTTGGAAGATACACTCGAAAGCTGAGCTGAATGGGCAGGGTTTAATTTTTTTGTTGCATTGTTTTGTAAATATTTTGCTTAAAAGTTCTAGAGGTGTTTCATGGGTCTCTGCAGGCAAGTTTCCACTGAAAAATTTTTGTAGGGTTCTAAGTCTAGTCATAAAAATTTATTTCGTATAAGATCTAGCTCAATGAGGTAAACCTGACTGATCTGTTGATTAAACCACCATAGTCCTCTTGTGAATGGACTTGTATTCGATAAAATTTTACTTGGGTTTTGCGGTCGGCACACAATTCTGTGTGGGCCACCACTCGTAAGAGATGAAGCTCTTTGTTTCATTTTGATTTCAGGTGTTTGAAATGAGGGATAAAAGACATTTTAATATAAATGACTCCAAATAACTTATATTTCGAACAATCGGTATTTTAGTTCCATCCAGTTTAATGTCGAGATCGTTGTGAACTTTCTTAAGTAAACAGAAGTCAATGCATTATATTTTTTATTTGAAACATCTGAAACAGTTTTATGTTGCCCATCTATCGATTATGGCCATATTTCGTTGGAATTTGTATTTTAATGTGTCAATATATTTAGATCTAGAGCATATCGTGAGTTCATCAACATATAGAACACTTTCTATTCCAGGATTAAAGTATTCAATATTGCTCTCAATTTTTTTTATAAATGAAGGCTACCGTGGGGAAATTTCCTAGTAGGATCCCTTCCTCTTGTTTCTGAAGGTCAGAGAAGATGATTTCAACTCGAACCATGACGTTTGTATCTAAGAGAAAATTGCTTAGAAAGCCAGGTAGTCTTCTTCTTAGACCTTGTTTCCCTGTTGAATTAGAGGCATTTTTTGGATCGAAAATATAGCTGCCTGGTGTTCTTTTTTAAAGCTTTCCTTACGAAACCTCTGATGACAATTCTCATGTATTTTCATGTGCTGATGAAGCAATTTCCATATTTCAGATGAGTACAAATGATACTAAACACGGAGGACCGATAATCACATCTTATACTTAGAGGTAATATAACTATTTGTCCATACCTATTTTTAAGCATCCTATTGGTCATATATGGTATTGAATGCGTCATTTTACTTCCCAAATAAGAAAAAGTTCAAGCATCAAACTAGAACTATGAACGGTTATAAATTGCTTAATGCACAAATACTGGACATTGGCATAATGGTTTGAGTGTTCGCCAATGTCTCACGAGACCTGGGGTTCGATTTCAGGTCGAGTCAAACCAAAGAATAAAAAAATCGTACTTGATGCTACCTTGCTTAACACTTAGCATTATAAGATAAGGATCAAGGGTAAAATGGATCAATCAATCAATGGAAAGGAGAAGCGCTTGCTCCTATCTCTGCTGTAGTAGCTATCGAAAAGGGATCCTTCGGGTCACCCTCGACTACGGTCGCAAAATTCACTTTTTGCAAAAAGTTACGGAAGTCAGGATTACTTTTCTTTTTTCAAGCTTACATCAAAACGAATTGAAGTAGCTAGATAGGTTCACGGTATGTTGTAAATTATCCACAGCATGAGCCAGAAACTCAATGCCATGAGTGTTAAGAAGTTCTCTAATCAATGCATGAAAATCTTCGATTTGAAGTTTAAAATTCTGAAATTAAAAACCCTTCCTATTCTTCTGAATTTCAAAAGACTAACCTTCTAACACTATAAAAGTGTTTGAGTCAACAATAGAGAAGATGATTCCGAAAATAAAGATGGTACAAGGAAATCTCTCTACTTAACCCAATTATCTATTGGAAATTTATCGGACAACCTTTCACTCATGTCAATTCTAACTTTCATGCCTCTGCACAACTGCTTGAGCATATTCACAAATAATTATGGAGAAACTATCTTTACCAGTGCCATCTAATCTGAAACTAATTTAAACGTATCAAAAGCTTAAGTCAAATCGACAAAAACCTGATACAGTTCCTCCTATTGCTCAGTATACTTTTACACTCACCTGGACAAAATTGTCATGTGGGTAGCTTTCTTGTCAGATCTAAGAACACGATATTTCCAAAACAATCGATATTTCCAAAACAATCGATCAAGCTTGACTCTGGACAGAACTTTGCCAACTTCATCCAAAAGAATAATTCCACGGTTGTTGACACAATTTTTTTTCTCCTTTGCTGTTTTAAAAACACCCTAAATCAGGATCAACCCAATCATTTCGTAAAGATGATTCATTCTATTACTCTGTGATGAGATTGGATACAGTATTATTATCATTTACACTAATGATATATACATATTTAAACATTTGTGTTGTAAGAATGTTGCCTGCTGTCTTGAACAAATCCTGGAAGCAAAACTCCACACAACAGCAGTTCTACAGCTCGCTTCCTCCCATATTACACACTTTCCAAGTAAAATGAACTAAATATGCGAGGCACTGCTGAAGAAAAATCGTGGAAATCATAAGCACCGTTCGCTCTTTGACTCCTGCATATGGACATGCCAGTGTAGACAGACTTACATATATCAGCACTGTGCAAACACGGGATGCTGTCTACAAGACGGAAAGGGAGCGACGGATGACAGGCATGGATGGTAAAAAAGTGTCGGGGAATTTCGTGTTCTCAGCTTGATTGATGATATCTATCTATATATATATATATATATACGTATCAAGGCCGTGAGTCATCAGACTTCCCTTGTTGTTTATATTAACTAAATAAAAACGCTGCATAGATTCTTGGTTTTATTAAGAACCATTCCAAATATCTCAGGTAGATCTTAGCTACGTTCCTCAACCTAGAAGATATAATTGTGTAACAGAGTTTGAAAAATATAGACAGGCCATGAGAATACAAAAAGAATAGCAGAAAATGGGCCTAACGTAGCGTAACATTTAAGAAATAGTTTAGATTTTAGAAAAAAAAAAAAAACAGACACAAATGTTCTACGGGAAATTACTCATCTCTTTCAAAATGTCTGAGCTCATACGCTTTGAAAACAAAGGAGGTTATTTCGAACCGAATAACATTCATATTGGTCTCGCATACGGTACCAATAATAGCGCTCTGAAGAAAGAGTAAATTTTATTCCAACAACTCAGCTCTGGGAGTTAAGGGCAAGAATAGTATAAAAGAAAACGTGATTTTATTCGCACGCGTCGTTGAGGGACAAATTCTTGAGCTTGTGAAGTACAAGTCTTCTCTTCACTTTATATTTTCATTAGTAAATGGAGGATCCCCCTGACATAGAGGCTAATCATAGCAAGTGGGTTCGAATCCAGATTTTATATTACGTGTACTTTTGGACTAATACTGTTGGGAAATGTATAAAACCCTTATCCATCTTCCAATATGGGGTAAATATCTACTGACTTTCGACAAGGCTGTTATTTGCATTAAAAACCCACGAAGGTTGATGTGTCATTAAAGAAAGAAACCAAACCAATATTATATAATTTTCTTTATTTTGTTTCTGCTGTCTCTAGCGCCGCACGTATGGTGATGTGAGAGACCTTCGTTACTTCTGCAGTCTTGAAAGCTTTAATAAAGAGTGAATAAGAACACGTGACCATGTTTGCGAAAAAACAGCACTTACTAAAATGAACAAGTTTTATTTGCCATTAAAAAAAGAAACAATGTCCATCTTTTCTTGCTCAGCTATGGAGGGACTGGGTTCTTTAACCTTGGTACAATAACCGGTCTAGTAGAAAGAAAGCTTTGAATTGATATCAGCTTAACTCCGCATAAAATATGATCTTGTGTTGAATCCTGCCCGTTACACAGGCGCAAAGTAAATACAGTATACTGTAAACAGGGTGCAATGGGTAAATTGTTGCTATTTTAAATCATTAATTTGGTCCATGCAGTTTATTTATTTCATGTTTTGTCTATTTCACAGCAAACTATAGTCAGCTTTACACAGCACGGAAAACAGCTCCTTGACTCAGTATAAACCTCTCCTGGAAAGATGACATTATACCTCCATTCATTTTCCCACATGACCTCAGACTCATCACTAAAGCCTATATCACGTGCCTCGAGTAAGTAGTACCGATCTGTATCGACAGGGTTGCTACTGGAAGATCCTTCGTTTGGCAAAAGATATCTCTGCACTATTTTGCGACTCCGAACATCGGACTAACTAACTCCCTACATTGCAATCTCCTTGAAAATCATGCACGGTTGATTGAGATACCTTGAAAATTCCGTGGAATATCAAAGATAAACTGATAGGAAAGAAACTGGCAGGATTCATCAATTTCAACTTGGAAGCGACTGTAGATTCCGAAGTTATCTGGAGAGCATGTTTGATGCCAATGACGGTTTCTTGGATAAAAAAAAAAAAAAATTTGTCGAAGCCTGAAGCTTTTCATCTTTTAATTTATGTCGGTAGCTCGTATAGTTCTTCTTGAATAAACTGAATAAGTTTGCAGTAATGTTGGCTATCAATACTTTTAAAGATAGGTTTTCTATAGCTTTAGGGAATTTCCAAGCAGATTTAAAAAATATTTTTCCACATTCATATTTGTTCCTTTTTGCTGGTAGCTTTTAGTTTGCTCTCGAGGTTCTCTTTATTTTGGTCACTATATTTTCTGTCAGCTATGTTATTCATGATTCTCTATCTTCTATCGAGTTTCATATTTCATTGATCAGACCTTGAATGTATTCTTGCTGTTGTTTTTGGTATCTGTTAGTTCTCTTTGCGACTTTTATGATTTTATATATAAACCAAACCCAACAAACCTTTCCAAAATCAAACTAATGTGTTGGGTCTATTATATTTCATAAGGATGCTGTTTTCTTGTTATCTCATTTTTCCTAACTGTCTCCTAAGAGTCTCTAATAGAATTGTATACTTGTCTCTCTGTTTGGATGGTATACATTCTGCTGTGGGAAGCGGCGAAGTTTTCTTATTCGCTATTTCGTATAAGTGTTCCAAATATCACCTGAAGAGTATCGAATTTGTTGCTTATACTTACTTTGAGAAGACTTACTCGTATCTTTGCAGTGACAATTTTGTGATCTGATGATATTCTGTCCAAAGAGGAGTACATCGCAGTTAGAGTATAAACACACACACACACACACACACACACACACACACACACACACACACACACACACACACACACACACATATATATATATATATATATATATATATATATATATATATATATATATATATAAACCGAACAAATACTAAACCAACAGTATATTTTACATCACTATAAAAATTGACATCACAGTTCTTAAGAAAGATTTTTATAATATTTAAATGAAAAAATCACAAAATATTTATAGAAAATTATTCATTTCTATTCCGCACACCTTTTTCTCTTGATGATGAATTATATATATATATATATAACCAACCCTAGTTCACAATAACTTCCCTAATAAATTAGTCAATCCATAAATAAATCTAATAAGCAAGTCCATCAACAAATAAAACCATAACATTCATAAAAATAAGAGTAGCAATAACAGTAATATTACCAACAGATTAATCTTATATTAAAAAAATCAAATGCATAAAAACTACAAATTAGATGAGGTAGTAATAACCAAAATTTTACACACATTCATTAAATCCATTGAAAAAAAAAATAAAGCTCATTATCTACTACACTAGATTTAAGACGTCAAACCTTATCGTTAAGAATAAACCAAACCCACCAAACCTTTCCAAAATCAAACTAATTGCCATGTCCGTTTGGATGTGTCTCTCAGAAAACAAAATAACAGCTAATAACTACACTTGTCATACAACAACTACACTCTCTCGTCATCTTATGTACCCTTCCTCTGTACAAGGTCGCCTTAAAACAGCATCTAATGACAAAGCATAACAAACACATTGACAAACTCACATCCCCGGATATATGGAAAATCCTAATCAACAATGCAAAAACATATGTAGAAATAACAATGAAAACCAATTACATATTCACGAAGTAATAAATTTAAGAAATAAAAACTCCTACACTAAATAAAATAGCATTCAACACAAGTAGTAACGTATTAAACACATTCAATAACTAACCCTATCACCCAAACAGAATGAGCCAACACCATTATAAAAAAAAAAAGATAAAAAGCACCCCTAATAGATATAAATAAAACTCACAGCAATCAAAAAACAAACACAACCCTTGAAGATGAGCAGAGAAATGGTCGAAAGCGCTGGAACTATTATGGACTACTTTCTTCACCGTCTTGATTAAAACATAAGAAAACTAGCTAGAAGACTCGAACGTTTTCACATGAATAGTTTGCAAAGGAAATAATCTGTGGTCTATAATCGAAAATCTTTAGATAACGACTAGCTGCCTAAGTATTCAATATATATATATATATATATATACTGGAAAATTTTTGGAAGCAATAATGCACGAAAAAACATTTTTCGGCCACCTACCTCCCATCACTATAATCATGCAAATAAGATGAACAAGTGTTGTGGAACATTACTGGAGAAGTAAGCATGAACTCATAATTGACGTTCCCCTAAGGACCATTACATATAGATGTGACAGTGCTGGTCGACTAGCAAGAACATCGCTACAACAGATATATGTAGACACAGTATGTTGCTTAAAGGACCAGCCAGAGTGATAGGTGATTGGAACGGATGGAGAGAGAGATTAGGTGGAATCCATGTTAGCTGCGTGACAGGATAATAATTATATAGATAGACAGAATAAATAAGCACAGAAAAAGAAATGTAATATGGTTCAACCTTACTATTTTGTGAATTATCAACTATAAATATGGATAAGTACATCCTAAGACTTATAGATAAACATTTCAATGGAAATGACCCATTGAGGAAAATTTCTAACAGGAAAACAATTAAAATCATTTATTCTTGCATTAATAATTTATACAAAATCATTAGAAACCAAAATTAAAAAAGATTAATTGAAATATCATGGGTTGATAGACTAGGTTTCAGTAAACCACTATGCACCTGAAGTCTTAGAGAAGCATGTCCAACTGGCGGTAAATATAATTCTGAGAATGTTGTGGACAAGACAACCACTTTCCCGATGGAAAACAGAAAGGACATAAAAATATATTTTGGAATTTCTGCTGTAAATTGGAAGCAGAGACTTTATAACAATAGATATCTTTTTTTAACCCTTCGTTAAGAAACCAAACAACCCTTTCTAAATGGTTCTGGAGATTGAAGGATAGTGGCCTCACAACACAGGTTTGATGGAATTTTATTAAAGGTTCAATCACCCCAAGTAATTTCAGAAGTAGATGTCATCTCTGCCGAAGAGCAAAAAATAGTATTATGAAATATAGAAATACCAGTAAATTAATAAATCAAATAAATAAATTGATGCTTTAATGTAGCCATAAAAACATATATAACCTTATGTGAAACGACATTTGGTTATATATATATATATATATATATATATATATATATATATATATATATATATATATATATGCATTAAGAAAACCCGACAACAACGGCAACTTTATCAATTAATAGAAAATTATTTGCGTCCAAGCATATTTTTGAACGTAGTCATGGATTATTTAAAACAATGCCAATCATTCCAACAGACAATTACAATTTACTACAAATCAAAGAAAAATATTTTATTGAAAAATACAAACCTACGTTGAATAAAACTTAAATTAGGCAAATAGGAATAAGTAAATTAATAAATGGACACAAACCCACTCAAAATACGTACGAACAAGTTAACAAACAAACAAAAAAGCACGTGAAAAATTGAAACAAGGCAAAAGAAAGGTAAAGCACATGAAACAAGACAACAACAAAAAAAAAGTTTAGAAAAACGCCAGTACTGACACATTTTCAAAGAAAAGAAATTAAAACGCAAAAGGAAAAGTTAGGTTGAATGACGGGAAAAATTTATCTCAAAAACTTTTAATTCCTTCGCTGTAGAGAACTGAAGACGTTTGAAGGGAAAAAAATAAGGAAAAAATTTATAAAATAAAATAAAGAATGTTATAAACATCTTATAAAATAAACGTTTTTAAAAAATAATCTCATTGCAGACCAATTTAACTTAAAAAAATATTTTTACTGTTTCTACCAAATAAGATATTTAAAGAAAAAAAAAAATTTAAAAATATATATATATATATATATATATATATATATATATATATATATATATATATATATATATATATATAGTTAAATTTGAATTTTAGCATAGATATTTTAAGATTTGATCTAAATCAATTCTTATATTTAAATCAACTGCTATTTTATTTATCAAAATTATGTAATAAATGATATAAGCTATTAATTTCTTTTAATTACAGAGTGCATATTATGAATGATAGAATGGTAGAACATAGTATTAATCATTAATATTAATTTGAATGATTTGCTATTGGTATTCATTATATACATGCATATTAAGTAATAACATCTTGTCGTAGTTATTGATATTAGTTGTCGTTTTCTGTTTTTTTTGTTGGTATTGATGTTATTATTATTTATTATAATTAAAATGTTAATTGGCTGGACGATTAGTAGTAATAATGGAATTAGTTATATTAACCGTGATAACAATTCTTAATAGTGTATTATCTATAATACTTTGTATGATTTTATTAATAAATTTTAAGGATTTAAGTTTAGAAATAATATGAATAATATGATAATGTGTATGTTACAATTAAAATATCGGGAATATATAAATTGATGTTGTATTTGTTTATAATTTTAGATAATGTCTTAACAGTATCTGGTGTAATTTTTATTTTTACTGTTAATGTGGATAAATTATATTGAATAGAATACTGGCTAATTTGACCCAGTGGGTCGAGTGTTCGCCAATGATCCGGGAGACCTGGGTTCAACCCCAGGTTGCGTCATACGAAAGACTTTAAAAATGTTAGTTGATACCTCCTTGCTTAACACTCAGCAAAATAAGGTACGTATCGAGGGTGAAGTCTAGCAACCCTTTGAAAGGAGTAGCCCCCTCTCCTATACCTCGGTGTAGTAGCTATTGAAAAGGGAGCCTTCTGGTTGCCCTCGACTTAGGTTACCAAAATTACTACTTTATATAAAATTGTATCGAAATGATAAATTTCTTACTTTATCATAAAATAGTATTTATATACTATATAGTATTTTATAAAATTAATTTATATTTGTTAAGAGGTAATTAATTTCCAAGTAAGGTGTTTACTGAAGATAATTTTCTCTCCCAAAATAAATTTATTCCTTTCTTCTATAGTTTTTTCTTATCTCCTTCATTAACATTAAACAGTTTGTTTACCATCACATAAAATAAGTGGAAAGAAGGGAGAATTCAAAAATTGATACATCTTAATACTGGAATTGAGTGTCATTTATCAACCTGACAGAAAAACAAATGATCTAGTCTTTACTTAATAAAAGATATAAAGAAATAAAAAAGCAAATGAAATTTGGATTCGGGTAATAGGCTAATCTGAATTTTTTTTTTTTTTCTAAATTTTCCTAGAAATTTCTCATTATTTCTTCGTCCGAAGAAGCGGACCTAACATTTCTTAAAATATAGGTCTGCTGAAATAAATATTATCACAAAAATTATGAGTAATTTTTAAAGGTTTTTCTTTTAAATGGAATTATTTGCTCTGTAATCTGATTTTTTTTAAAATTATTTTCCATTGAGCTCCCTTTTGGACTTTGAATTACATGGATATTGTAGAAAGAAAATCCGAAAATAGAATAGTTCCCACCGTCGGCTGACTTGGCGTTGGATAATAGTACGATATATATATATATATATATATATATATATATATATATATATATCATCATCATATCACGCTGGTAGCACGGATATCCCTGACCCTCTCTCGCCACTTCTCCCTATCATTTATCGCCCTCGGTAGGTCTTCAGGACAACATCCTGTATCCTCACATAGCTGCTGAATGTATGTTCGTGCTGGTCGTCCTGCTTTTGCGCGGCCATGTGTGGGGATCCATAAGAGTACATCTCTTATGAGTTCGTCCCTACTTCTCCAGCAGTGTCCTGCATGTCTGGTTCTTCTAACTTGAATAGTTTTCGTGATAGGGGGCAGGTGGCCGTACAGTTGGTGTCTTGTGGGGTGTTGCTGCCAGGACTTGTTCAGGATTGCACGCAGCATTCTTATGTAATCGCCATCTAGCTTCTTCTCCAGCCGTTTTGTTAGCGTCCATGTAGTGCAGCCATATAGCAGTATCGATGTGACCGCTGCCTGGAAGAAACTGCGTTTCATTTTATCGGTTAGGTCTGATTTCCATATAATTGACAGCCTATTGATAGCTGTCCATGCTTTCGTTAACCTCGTTTCGATGTCCTTTTCGGTTGATTCGACGCTGCTTCCTAGGTAAGTGAATTTGTCTACTAGTTTCAGTGAAGTTCCGTCTAGAGTGGAGATGTCCCCCGTTTGGTTATAGCACATATATTCCGTTTTGTGTGCATTAACATAGAGGCCTATGCTTGCTGCTGCTCGTTCCAAACTATGCAGTAGTGTTTCGGCTTGGTCAGGTGTATTTGCCAGTATCACTATGTCATCGGCGTAGTCGGCGTCGGTAATTGTTGTTGCGGGGTACCTTTTGCTTCTTTTCTTAGTCAGTTCGAAGCCATTCTATTTGATTTTGTTAATCGATGTTCTAAGTATGTAGTCTAGATAAATGATAAAGAGGTACGGAGCCAGCGTGTCCCCTTGTAGTACTCCTGCTACAATGTCAAAGTATTCTGTGTCTCCATCCGGTGATCGTACTTTTACTTTAGTGTTTCTATAGAGAATCGTTATTGCCGCTACGGTTTCTTTAGGTATGCCGTACGCTAGTAGGATTTGTTCCATCTTTCCTCTGTGAATGGAATCGAAAGCCTTGGTAAAGTCGTGGATCTATTTCTTTGGAAGCCATTTGGGTTTTTTCTAAGTATGTTGTCGATTTTGGGTTCTATGCGGTTTCGTAGTAGGGCATTGTAGATTTTGGCTGCTATGGATGTAAGTGTTATGCCTCGGTAGTTTTTGGCTAATCCGAGGTCTCCCTTTTTAGGGAAGGGGAGTATGCATCCCTTCATCCATCTATCTATCGGATTTTGATTGTATACTGCGTTGCAGTGTCGGAGCAGTATGTCGTTGAATTGTCTGGTCTTCCATACTTCCGGGGGAATTTCGTCCCAGCCCTGCAGCTTTCCTATTTTTAATTTTTCTGAGAACCGAGTCGAGTTCTTCTGGTGTGAACGGTCCTAGTTTAATGTCTAATTGTTTGCTAATTATTCTGGTGATTGGTTCCTGTGTTATTTTCGGTGTGTTTCCTAGTAGGTTTTCGAAGTGCTGTTTCCACAGTTTTATTCTTTCTTGTTGGTTTGCTGCTTTCAGTTTTGCTTTGGCTGTGTTCTTTCTTCTGCTCACTTTGTTTATTGTTTGCCAGGCTATTCTAGATTGTCTATCTTCCACCGAGTCTCTAATCTTATCTATCTGATTTTGAATGTATTCTGTCTGTTCCTTTATGTATATGCCTGCTAATTGATATTGTGCCGTTTTTCGTTTTAAGGCATTTGTGTTTGTTGGGTTTTTTCGATAGTTTTTGGAGGCTGTTTTCACTAGTGCACGTTTTTCTCTCACCGCTAAAGTTTCCCAAGGGACTCTATATTTAGTTTTAAGTTTTGTTGGAATGTATTTTGCTGCTGCCTCGAGGTGTGCATTGACGAAATTTTCATATTCGTCGTTTGGTGTACTTTTTTCCGTCCTTTCTTGTAGTGTTTCGAATCTGTTTCTTAATTCTAATACGTATTTATCTCTTATATTTTGTTGTTCAATAGGGTCCAGTCATAGTGTTTGGTGGTCGCTGTTCGTTTGGCGTTTTTTCGTAGGCTTAACCGTATTTTCGCCGTGACTATTCGGTGATCGGTGGACACACCCTCAAAAGAGGAGTATGCCTCGCAATTCATTGCACTATTTTTCCATTTCTTGTTTATAAGGACGTAGTCAATCTGAGTTTTAGTATTGTTTGCGTACGTGTATGTCCATAGTTTGCCCTTCCTTTTTTGGTAGTTTGTATTGAGGCATGCTAATCTATTTTCTATCATGAAATCTGTTAGATGTTGACCATTCCTATTTGACGTGTTGTGGAGGCTGTATTTGTTCTTTCCGTTTTTCCCGATTTGGGCATTCATGTCTTCGCCAATGACTAACATGTTGTGTTTCGGGATGCTACGCACTAATGAGGATAACTCATCGTAGAAGGTGACTAGTTCAGTTTCTTCACTAACATTGGTGGGGCTGTAGCATGAGATGATTAGTGCTCTAGGGTTGCCGTTAAAAGTAGCTGCCATCATTCTAGGTTGTATTTTCTTAACGCTATTAAGCGTTTTTAATGCTCTAGGTCCTATAAGTAATCCTACCCCTCCTACTGCGGCGTTAACTGAGTTATTCCATGCGGATACAGTGACGAGCGACCATCCATTGCCAGTTTCGTGATATTTGATATCTTCGGTGTGCATGTATCTGTGTTCTTGTATGCATATTATGTCTCTCTTATGTTCTTCGGCCGATGCGATTAGCTCTTGTAGTTGTCCTATTCTATTTAAGGTTCTTACGTTAAATGTGGCTATTTGTAGTGTTTGCTTGCATTTTAGTAGTTTTGATTGTTTGAGCTCTGTAGCTGATTTTTCGAACACTGAGGCCAGGGCTCCAACCTCAGCAGGATGCGCCCCTTTTTTTACCCACGCGAAGAGCGAAGCGGTTTGTGTATGTGATTTGAGTGTGGGTCATGGTTATCTTTCGGTGGCTGTTTTATTCTCTTCTATAGAAGCCACTCTTATAGAGGAGCAGCAGTAGTTCCCCGATCCAACTAACGATCCTGAGCGTAAAGTCGTCAACCTCACGTCCAGGACCCGTTTAGGTATTGAGTTTGGTCGTCCATGGGTTTATTCGAATACCTTTACGTACATCATGCTGCTTCCCATGTGTACGTAAAAAAAAAAAAAAAGAAAAGGGGGGGTAATTTTGATTTGAGTTTTCTGAAGTTTTAACTTACTTAAAGTCCAAGATTAAGGTACTTTCAGACTTTCACTGGTACTGTATTTTCGCTTTTTTTTTTTGTGGCGGTATTGAGACTTTTCCTAGGCTTTTTAGTTTTTATTTTTATACTACAGTTGGGAACCTAGTTGGCTTTGGGGATTATAGAGCTTTAACATTTTTTTTTGTGTGTGTTTTAGGCTTTTACTTTTATTTTTTCGAAACTACTGTTAGGGCTTTCTTTACGAATTTTTAAATTATATTATTGAAGAGATTCAAAAACATTCTGCCTTGTTCGCTGACATTTGGAAAGAGACTTAACATCAATTTGGCTTTATAGTAGAGTAAGCGTGTCTTTACATTTAAAACGCATAGTTTAAGCATTATTTTACAAACAAAATACAGCATAACATTTTGTAAAATTCAGCATTTTAAATTGATAGGGCTTAAAGACATACTGACCAATATTGATATATTTCTTCCTGTTGGCTCCTGAGTTCAAATGCCTCTTCTTCGTTTTAACTTTTATTTACTACTGAATTTTAGGTAGTTGTGGGAGGCGGTCTACTGGGGGGAGGGGAAATCATTTCGTCAATCCTGTTGGTCGCCTCTAAATACGACAATTTCAATTTATATAGGCGGCTGAAACTTCCGAAAAAAAAGGGTCATTGTCTAATGTATAACTCTAAACAGCATATACATGACTAACCTATATATATTTGTAAATTTGTCGACCCTTGTCAAGGCCGACTCGAAGGCTTCCTTTTTATCAGCTATCACATAGAGTTAAAGGTAAGGGTTATACTCATTAGCCAGGATAACATATATATATATATATATATATATATATATATGATTGTTCTGTAGTACGTGCTCAATTTTAAAACGGCCTTTAAAAGACTATGCATTTTTAAGTAGTTAAAATATTTTAAAACTCTAAACAAAGGGGACCCTTAATTTCGGAATTGTCATCTCAAAAAAAAAAAGTTTGGTGACAGGAGAGTATTGATGTGGAAATACCCATGGGCAAGTAATCAATAAAAATCACGTGCGGGAGTAGAAAAAAATGAGTAAAAAAATAAATTGTCCTAAACCTTAGGAAAAGGTATGGGTAATCTTTTTTTTCTCTACGTACTATGTTAGAATAGGTTGGATTTGTGTTAAAAAGACGTAATGTTATTCTACACACAACATGGTTTGGAATTTGGTGATAAGGATAGCCTGAAGCACGGATAAATGTAGCTCCTTGTTTGAGCTCACAACATAGTAGTAAACGAGATGGGATTGTAAGCGGCCGTGCAAGGCAGATTGTCGAAGAAGGGTCATCCCGAGGCGAAATACGAATTCTGATTA
>OY757918.1:39000958-39068458 GCA_963585895.1 Sepioteuthis lessoniana | reverse complement strand
TAAATATAAAGCTTCAAAAACTAATTTGATAAAGTTATAAGAATAATTATATTACACTCGAAAAAAAAATAGATGATCAAAAATATCAGAATGATTGACAAAATCCAACAATTATAATAAGCGAAATAATGTCATGCATTCATCAACGGATATTTTCTCCCATTCTCCTTTCAATTTAGTTCATAGTTCTTGACTTTTCTTGGATTCTTTTCCTTAGCTCTTTCATTTAGTAACGTCCTAAAATTTTCTCAATAGGATTCATGTCTAGGTTTTAAGCGGGTCACTCCATAATAGTAACATCCTCCTCAGAAATAAATGTCTTAATAGATTTCGCTGTGTGACACGGGGCATTATCTAGTATGAATACAGATTGTTGATTAATTCCGGTTCTCAAATTAGGTACATGTTTCTTCAATATCTCTTCGTACACAGTTGTGTTAATCTTGCCATGTGGCCTGTACCCACTGCAAAAATCATATCAAACACATCACACAATGTCGTCTAAATTTCACCGGCTCTTTGGCGGAGTGGGTAGAGTGTCCGCCAATGGCCCAGGAGACCTGGGTTCAATCCCAGGTTGCGTCATACCAAAGACCTCAAAAATGGTAGTTGATACCTTCTTGCTTAACACTCCGCAATATAAGGTACGTATCAAGGGTAAAGTGGAACCATCTAGGAAAGGAGTAGCGCCCTCCCCTACACCTCGGTGTAGTAGCTATTGAAATGAGAACCATCTGGTCTCCCTCGTCTACGGTCGTCAACTCAACTTTTCTAGACTTAGGCGTATATCGTTTGTTAGGACTGTGTCAAACGAACCTTCTTTCACAACTGAACAGGTAAAATTTTGACTCATCGCTGAAATGAACAGAATCTTAATGTTCTTCAGTCCATATCACTTGTTCAGTGGCAAATTTTAATAGGCTCAGTTTATTCTTATAAGAAATGAGAGGCTTCGTAGAAGCTACTCGACTATTCGAATTTATTTCATTAAGTCTTCGGTAAATAATTTGGCTGGATATTTTAATGTAATTGCTGACGCAAATGGATCCTAATTTGAATCCTTACAAACCATTCTGTCTTTACTTGCAGTACTTCTCCTAGGCCTGTCAGGTGTTTCTTGGCTTCACATGGCCTAGTTTCCTCATGCTTTCTTAAAATACTCTGAATAACACTTTTAGATTTCCCTACTGATTTTAAAATAACCCTAGTCGTTAAAGTATTTTCATTACGTAACTTGACTATCAGTTTTCTAATTTCCAATAATGCCAGAGATTTTTTTCGCCATGTTTACAATACAAGAGCCAGTGTAATTTAGAAAATTACCATAAATATTTAATAATTCAAAATAATGATTAAATATTACGGAATTATTTAATTGTTCTGATGTTATTCACATCTAATTTTTCGAATATTGAATAATTATTGTTATGAATTTATTAAAAAAATATTGGTGTTTTATATTTTGGATTTATAGAATTTACCTTTATATCTTTATTTTTCCCTGATAAAATGTGATATAAAGCTTTAAAATAAAGATTATTACACGCTTAATATATACACATGTATATATATATATATATATATATATATATATATATATATATATATATATATATACTGTAATTACAGTAGGCGAACTCAAAATAAAATCATAAAACAACGAGGGCCTTTTCGTCCGGTACATTTCAAGTTATTAAACACCGGAAAATTAGATAAAAAAGGGGGTATATATATAATATATATAATATATATAATAAGGAGAGCCAGATATATGGGGGAGGAAAGAAAAAATACTAAGTAACCCAAGTATCTAGCAGTTCCCCCAAAATATTTAGAGTATGATTGTTTAACTGTCTGCATAGAGAGGGGCAATTCATAGAAATATAAATCGCCACTAGAAATTTGAGGTGGAATTTATCGGTAGCTCTATGCAGGACTGGTTCTGCAGCTATTTATAGCGAAGAGATGCTCACCAATAGCCGAATCTATTGCTTGAGAATGCCTGGATGTTAGTCGGCCTGACAAAAGAGATCTGGTTATGTGCTGTCTAACCCTCCCTTCGAGACGTTGACAAGTCATACCTATATATGTCGAACTACATCGATAAACAAATTTATAGATTAAATTACTTTGTTTGAATATCGGCAGCTTGTCCTTATTCGTAGAATTAAAGGCTGGCCTCGAAGTGAATATTGGTCTTAGGTTAACAGCATGATAACAACGATACCCAGAAGAGGCAATCTTATTAGCAAAATTCTCACAAGCAAAACGAACCCAGGGAAGTCTGAAGTATACAGGACATTTCGGAGGACGAAAAACTTTGTTCAGGTCTTTTTTTAACTTTGTCACCGTATGCTTGATATTATTATCAATGTCATTCTCTGGGTACCCGTTATCAATGAAGATATCCTTGATAGCTTTAAGTTCATTCTCAATCTTGCACTCACTACAAATGTTAAGAGCTCTTTAAGAAAGACATCTAATTAGATTCAGCTTCCTAGATTTGGGGGCAATGCCAATCCAAATATAGCTCGGTAAATGTGAATTTCCAATAAACGGATGTGAGGAAAGAAGAATCACCTCTTTCAATTAAGACATCCAAGAATGGTAACTGACCATTAATTTATTCCTCCATAGTAAATGATAGGGAAGAGTGTCAAAAAATTTCAATGAATCGCTACGAGATTTGAAGGAAACAAAAGTATCATCCACATACCGTAAATAGATAAAGGACTTAGGAAACCTATCAAAGAGACGCCTTTTATGGAACCCAACAAAAATATTCGCCAGAATAGGGCCAAGAGGGGATCCCATACTAACGCCCAAGAATGTATTGATTACCAAAAATTCATAAATCCGGTATTCCTCTGCAGCCTATTCTTTCCATGTGCCATTCAGCCCAACATTCTTTGGCTAAATGGTTGGTGGATGCCCTTAACCCTGTTCTTGAATTCTATTCTGTGTGTTGTGTTAAGGATTCTTTTATATTTTCCTCCATTATTCGTCGACTGCCCGTCTGTATGGAGTCTTAATTCTTGGTCTCTTTTGATGCTGTCTCTCTTTTTACTAATATCACTTTAGATGAGACAATATCCATATGCGCCGACTTAGTGTATCGCAGCCCATCAACTGCCTCTCTTCCTTTTCCTGAGGCTGTTTTTATTGAATTGATGGGCATTGCCACAAAGTCGGTGTCTTTCAGTTTTAATGACACTATGTTTCGACAGATTGAGGGCGTTAGTCTGGGATTTATGTAATTACCAATGGTGTCCCTGTTCATTATATTGTATAAATTTTCCTGTACCAGGAATTTAATTAAATATACATTTAAATATGCATATATATATATATATATATATATGCAAATATATACGCTTATATATTCATACACATAGACATATGCATATTTAAATAGATATACATATATGTATACGTACATATCAATGTATATATATATATATATATATATAATCAGTAATGCATATAGATTTGTATATGTACTTATATATATGTATAGGTATATACCTATATAAACGTATATACCTATACATATAAATATATTTATATGTATACGCTTATATCAAGACATATATTTATACTTACTCAGTAAGTTGGTAATGTTGAATTCCTCGATTGCTTCTCTGCATAGAGGTAAGACCCCTACTCCTCGAAAATTCCGGAGATGACACAAAACGATCAGATTGTGAGCTACAAGTAATACAGGATCTTTGAGGAATGTGGAGTACACCTTTATTGGCATCGCTCCCAGGTCCACTCTTTTCCAGAGTTGACATATAGAACTAAACGGTGCACTTATGTTAAACAGAATCATTTTCAATAGAAATGTTTTGCCATTGAAACTGCGTATTGATGTTAAGCTGAACAGTTTGACAAAAAACTGTTTTGACATTTAAATGTGAATAAAACAAAATTTGTGAATAAACAAAAAATTATACTCAAAAATGAATTGTTTAAAAATGATAAAAAACAACCGTAAAAAAAAAACAACCAAACGACACACACACACACACACATATATATATATATATATACATATATATATATGAAGGTATGTATATATACATATATATACACGCTATCAGACAGATAGATGTACACATACTTGTATACATACGTATAAATTTATAAATTAACGCACACATACACACACACACACACACATATATATATATATATATATATATAAATATATATATATATATATATATATATATCAACTACACATAAGTTGTTCCTTCTGGCAATAACTCGACAAATTTTTTGTGTGCCAAATATTGCCAAGTTTATTGTATGTACAAAATGGACCATAGGCTACATTTCTGTGACTCTGGCTTTCATACTCGGCAGTGTTCAAGCAGATAGATGGTATCGGTCGCTACATTAGAATTGTCGGTCAAAGATAGCTTTTGGAGAATAGATTAAATACGAATGAAATATGCTCAACTTCCAATTTGCAATGTTTAATATCAGTGATTTCAAATAGAATACTATCGAAGTTAGTTCCTCAAGAATGTGTTAGAATATATATATATATATATATATATATATATATATATATATATAGAATTAACTTAAATCGCGAGTCGAAAATCTTCTACTAAAGTTTCACCTTAACGGATCACCAGGAAGCCTACATTCGACTAAATTTTAAGGAGAAATCGCCTTCTTTTATTCACCAAAAACCCCACCTAGCCTAGAATTTGCATAATAAAAAAACAACAACCCAAAACAACTAAATAACTAAATGAAAGATACCATATTTTTATTTTAAAAAAATAAATAAATAAAATAAAAAAATCTCTAAAACCTAATCCTAATTATATAGTAACCACGCCCTTTTGTGTCTACAACTATTTAACACCTCCGATCTTTTATTTAACATATTCTTACTTTTACAATTTGCTATTACCAATTTTTCCTCCATGCAAAGATTACAAGCTCTATTACCTGCCCTATATTTGCGGCATTTCTTTATTACTTCCCATTTCATTATAGGATCTACTCCTTGTTTTTCCTTAAGTTCCCACACATAACTAGATATTAGATTAGTAAATATATATATATATATATATATATATATATATATTTGTGTGTGTGAGTAAAACTGGAAAATGATATAAATACTTGAAACTATATACCATTTTAAATATGCTTTGTATCATATTTCGGCATGAAAAACCCAGAGAGGTTTGATATGCCATTAAACATATAGACCAACCAAATCAAATCAAACCATATAATCCATTCCAAATGAAGACAGCCTTCAAATTTAGATATTCTAATACGTGTTAACAAGAGCTAAACTTCCCAACCGAACAAGCGTCAAAATAGACAAACACTATCACGTCAGAAATATGAGGTGAGTTGAAAAAATACCGTAATTTGCATTACTAGTATTGCACAATGAACTGGGCTGTAAAATACACTGACTGCTTGTCTGCAGAGTGGTAAGACTTCCTCAACGACTGTCCTGCATATGACACTAAACAATCACATGGAGAGACTTCAATTATGCTGGAGCTTTGGGGAATGCAGAGTTCCCACATATTGCCATGGCTCACTGGTCCACTGTAGCCCGGAATGGTAGCACCTGATAGGGTACGATCTCTGCGTCAAATAGAACTAAACTGTGCGATTGTGCTAAACTGAACCGTTTAAATAGTGTTTTGATATTTAAACTGCTTACTTATACTAAAGTGAATAGCTTGAAATAAAACTGTTTTTATATTCAACTCTGTGTATTGCCCAGTGGACTCGGGTTGCAGAATACACCAACTGCTTCTATGTGTATGGGTAACACCACCAGCCAAAGTGTTTCCTGGATATTACTCTAAACAATCTGATGGCGAGTTTCCAGTAATGCTGGAGCTTTGGGGAATGAGAAGCACCCCTTCATTGCCATTTTTTGTTCGTGTATCTAATATTTCTAGAGTATTAATTTTTTGGTTAGTTGTTTGTAATTTATTGTGTATCAACTCTTGCACTCTTTTTAAAGCCAAATCCTCGTATATATATATATATATATATATATATATATATATATATTGATGAATTCACATGACTTTTAAAGGAATAGTGTTTAGGTAACCTCATTTTTAAACTAGCTAGATTTAATTTTCTTGAATATAGTTAAATGTTTTCAAGAATTGCTATTATGGCTAATCATTTTATTCAACGTTATTCTTTTCTTTTCACATGGTTAAACAATTCCAAGACTAGCTATACAATATTAATAATTCAATTTACATCAGTTAATTATTTGCATAAAGTCGCATGCTTTCTAGTACGGAGAATTACTATATATTTATGCTTCACCCATAGATGCAACCCTCACATTTACTACCACTATGGGTCAAAGTAGATCTCAGAGTTATTGTAATACAGATGTGCTCCGCATTCCCTTAAACCCAGGATTAGAGCCTTATCAGTACATTTTGTATCATATAGAGGACATTCATCATGGGGCTTACCCTTCTGCAGTGATTTAGTCGACGATTTTATGACAGCAACCGGATGAACTTATTAATTTGGAAAGGGGAATATTTTAGTAAACTGGTTGTTAATTAATGGTTGTCGCTTAATGGTACTATTTACCAACCCCTCCGCTCGGGCAGGATATGACACAAGGTCAATTTTTAAGCGGAGTTTAACAGGTTTGAATTCAGAGTTTTCCTTCTCCTAGACTAGTTGCCTCACCAAGGCTGAAGAACCTAGTCCGTCCTACTATTTACCCATAGCTGGAGGGAGAATAAGGGGGTTCATACCTTTCCCAAGGGTATTTGCCCGAAAGTGAACGTAATAGCGCGACTGGAGTACGAACTCGCGTACTACGATTCCGCAGTGCATCGCTTTAACCATTACACCACGAGGACACCCCAATATCGCTTAATGGTAGAGTGTAATCTCTCTACTAATATTACATCATAATTGTACCCACTTTTTATGTTAGAGATTCTTCAAAAGAGTAAAATTGGTCATTAGTGTTTCTTTCTGAAGAGGTTCTTATAAGACAACATGGAAGTTTCATCATCATCTTGTCGTGCCACAAGTACCGATATCACTGGCCCTCTCTCGCCACTCCTCTGTATCGATCATTGCTTCTGGCAGGTCTTCAGTGTTACATCCCGTATCGGTACCGAGATGCTGTATGTAGGTTCGTGCTGGTCGCCCTGCTTTTGCTAGGCCATGTGAGGGGGTTCATCGGAGAACATCACTAATGAGCTCATCCCTGCTTCTTCAGCAGTATCCTGTATGTCTGGTTCGTCTAACTTTGATAGTTTTCGTGATGGGAGGTAGCTGCTGCTTTGTGGGGTGTTGCCTCCAGGTCTTGTTCAAAATTTACTTTTGGAACGTGAATTTCTATTTTTAGTAAAAAGTCAGAATTATAACTCGTATTAGTGTCAATTTCAGAAGACAGGGCGAGAAGGAAGAAAAAAAGAAAGGTAAGGTAGGAACTAAAATAGAACATGAAGAGAAAAAAAGGAAAGTTTGTTTTTTAATTCATTAGTCTTGGACTTTAACTAAGTTAAAACTTAACGTAAAAGAAGAAAGGATATTTTTCACAAACGCCATGGGAAGAAGCAAGCTGGAGTAAATGTAAGCGAATAAACCCTCTGGTGCCTAACGCAATGCCTAACCTGGTTCTGGACGTATGAATCCCACGGTTCAACGGACAGGATAGTTAGTTCGATCGGGGAACTACGGCAGCTCATCAATAAGTTTGGCTTCTATGGATGAGAATAAAAACAGCTATCGAAAGATAACTATGACCCACACTCAAACCAACATGGAAGTTTAATTTTTCATATTGTCTTGCCTCTCTCGTACAACTTTCTTTTCAAACTTTATTCAATATATTACTTTTCATCATCTATATGACTGTTTCTTTTTATGTAAACCGCAATTAAAAGATTAAATACGAACATGATAAAACATGAATTAACATATTTCCTATTCCGTCAAAAAGAAAAAATATGTCAGTTACAGAATCTATCACGATAGGTTTTCAAATTTTCAATTTTCTAATGGAGTCTTTTTTCCTTTACAATATGTCCAAGTTTTAAAATCACAGGTGATTTGATGTCGAGTTTATCTGTTGTTGCGGGCACACCTTGAATGAGGAGCTCTTTTCATCGCTTCAGAAGGTTCCTGACAACTAAAAGTCTCCTCTATCTCTATAAGTGTCAAACACGTCCTAAAATGAAATACAGGTCGCACGATTGGAGAAGCGGCTTTCAACACATGTTATCAATTGGATATTCAATCAAATGCGTGGTCTGGTCAGTGGAAGAATCACTTCTTCTTTTCCACTAGTTTTCTCTCGGCAAAATGCTTCTACTTTTGTGACTTTTTTTACATATACTTCCATTGTAGGGACCCAGACGATTTCCATTTAACCAATCTAAAAGTATGTATCAAAAATTCGATTCGCACTGCTTAGTGGAGTTTGACGAAAGTTGCCCGAGACCAACAGCAAAAAGAGAGTACACACAGGGTTCTTTAGCTCTGGTTCAGCACCAAATCAAAGAAAAGGAAAACTATGAACTGAAAAAACTTCTTCGCTTTTTTAACAAGATATTTACCAGTCCCAGCTAATAAGAAATACAAAAGATTGCACTTTGCGGACAGCTCCCTTCTTTTGGAGAGTACACTCAACATGACTGAAAAATATCACCCAAAAGAGGCAGCAAAAATGTGATTACATAGAATACGTATAATTACTAACTTCCCTTTACCCTAGGTCTTGGGTAAATATACAGTGAAGCCTTATCAGAAAATTGAACTTTTGTCATATTGTTTCGTAGCAGGAGTGTTGTGTACACATACAAACACGCCAACACATACTATCTATGTCGATCTTTCACTCTCTCTCTCTCTCTTCATTTCCCCAGTCTTTGTCTCTCTCTATCTCTGTCTCTCTCTGTCTCACTCTCTTTCTGTCTTTCTCTCTCTCTCTCTCTATATATATATATATATATATATATATGTGTGTGTGTGTGTGTGTGTGTGTGTGTGTGTGTGTGTATTTCAATAGTTACATATTTACAATTCTTAATGTTTGAAACAATCCGATCAGTATGAAAAAAAATTGAATTTCATAACCACCTGATGGTCCCATATAGATAACTAAAACTCCTATGAATAAAACAAAGATACTAGAATTTCAATGTGTTTTATTGAATCACGATAGCTTCGATCAAAAAGTTTTCATTGAAAGTTTGATTCGCCATGAGATCCTGCAATTGCTATCACAATATCGATCGTCTTCGTTTCTAGTTCCATTCAAGCGGCTTTTTCTCATAAACTGCTGAAATGTTGAACAATTTTTTTTGTACATTTATTTTCAATAGAATGTTAACTCAAGATCTAAGTGGCTAAAGTCAATCAGTAATTCATTATTTCTTAGACGTCTGAATCACTCCTTCTTTATTAATACCTGCAGTATCACTCATAGATTACTAAACCCCCTAAAATATGTGTTTATCAAACGTTAATTTTTGACTCATCCAACGACAGCAGGGTTCATTAATTCTTGCGAAATATTGTATACTCAAGACAAATATTTATGTTCACATAAATTGACCTTCTCTGCGGGAGTGAAATTCCATTGCTAAAATGAAAACTGCATAATTATATAGCAATATCATCTGAGGTTCGTTAAACGTCTTCCATCCCATGTTGTTTGTTGAAATGAATGTTTCTCTTACATTGTCTTCCAATCAAACGTAACTTAAGAACTGTGTGTATTCATGTAGGTATACTAGTACATATATGTATATACATACCTATGAGGGTGGGCTGAATATTTAATTGACTCAAAAATTCAGATGATAACGCCATATCTACTGTCGATGTTTTTACAAATGAGAACTACACAGATGAAAGAAATCTGTGGAACGATGCTGAAAAGTAATCTAAATTGGTCACCTTCCATGAGATTATATTTGTCAGCCTATGAGCATCTTAGCCGAACCTTGTAATTATAGGCTATACCCATATGTACATTTATTCATATAAACAAAACTCATCCTTACATGCACATGCATTATTGCACGTAAATATCTCAACCTCGAGTTAAAAAATCTCAAAACCTTATAAGTGTTTTAGCGAACATGTATAACGTCACAACAATAAAATTCATGATGAAACTATAGAGGCCAAATTCCGATAATCAAACATGTTTTAAATGTAAAAGACTATTTAGGTAAATCCAAGTTCTAGTTGAACCGTGAAAAATGAGGTAAAAGATTTTAATATCTTTTGAAATATTACAGTGTGGTTGAAAACCTAAGTTAGCGTAAAAGTAGAATACCTTTAGGGTGGCAATAAACTATAAGTAAGGACTCTTCGATGAATTTCAAAAATAATGAAACTGTGGACTTATACTAAGTTGAAATTTAATAGATGCACGGCGGTGGGGTGGGAGAGGTTTTTTCAGTATATACCTTGTGCGCCATGGGAAGCAGCATGGTGGACGTAAAGGTGGACGAACCCAAAACCAGGTACTGGGTGGACGAATCTCACGGGACTACGTCAAGGATCAAATAGTTCGACCAGGGAACTAATGCTTCTAATTTATGAGGCTTGGTTCTATAGATGAGAATAAAACACAACTATCGAAAGATTCCGATGACTCATACTCAAACCACTTGTCAAACCCGCATCGCCCTTCGCATGAGTAAAAAGGGGGAAGTCCTACTAAGGTTAGAGTTCTGGCCCCAGTGTTTAAAAACCAGCTACAGAGCTCAAACTAAAACAAAAATTACTAAAATGCAAAAGCACAATACAAATAACGATATTCAACATTAGAAGTTTGAATAAAATAGGCCAACTAACAGAGCTGACAGCTAATGCGATAGATCATAACATAGCTATAATATGCCTACAAGAACACAGGTACATTCATAGTGAAGATATTAGATATCACGATATCGGCAATAAATGGACGTCTGTCTTGGCATCTGCATTGAAAAACTCTACCCACGCCGCAATAGGTGGTGAGGCATGCTTATAGGACCACGAGTCCTAAATAGCATCGAGAAAATACAACCAAAGATGATGATAGCTACGCTTAATGGCAACCGCAGCACAACAATCATCTGCTACAGCCCTATGAAAGACAAAGGAATTCGACGACATACTTCTCCGATACTGTAACGCCGTATATAACGATACTGTAACGCCGTATATAACGATACTGTAACGCCGTATATAACGATACTGTAACGCCGTATATAACCAGATCACAAAAGACAGATGGACAAAAAAGTGCATTCTCCCTTTCCCTAAGAAGGGTGATCTCTGAATAGCCAAGAACTACCCATGTATAACACTTACATCCATAGTGGCCAAGATCTAAAATGCTTCATTACACAACCGCATAGAAACTAAAATTGAGAACATATTTATGAAGAACCAAATTGGCTTTCAGACAAATTGATCCAAGACATCGATCCAAATTTTGACTGTCCGTTGAATTTTAGATGGTGTTCATGCAAAAAATACTAAAGGCAACAGTATTATCTGTAGTCTTCTCCGAAACATTTGACTCCATACACGGATGAAAGATGGAGCAGATACTTATTGCCTACAACCTACTCAAAGAAACCGTCGCAGCCATGATGATGCTATGTAAAAACACGAAAGTAAAAGTCCACTCATCGGATTGAGACACAGACTACTTCGACATTGTAGCAGGTGTGCTACATGGAGAAATATCACACCCAAACCTTTTCATCATTTTACTAGTCTACGTGCTAAGTACGTCTATAGATTTAATGAAAGCAAACGGTTTCAAGCTGGCAAAAGAAAGAAGCAAAAGTAGCTCCGCAGAAAGTATTACGGGCGCGGACTAAGCCGATGGCATAGCGCATATAGCAAATATACCCGCTTTAACCGAATTCCTGCTATATATGCTGGAACGAGCAGCTGGTGGCATAGGCCTCCATGTTATCTCAGACAAGACAGAATACATATGTTTTAATCAAAGCGGCAACTTTTCCACACTAAAGTGTGGTCCTCTAAAACCCGTGGTCAAGTTTACCAACCAAGGAACCAGCGTCTCATTAACCGAGAATGACATCAACACGCGTCTTGAAAAGGTGTGGATAGCTATTGATAGCCCATCGGTCATATACAAGTCATACCTGACCGATAAAATAAAACGCATTTTTCCAAGCAGCGGTCGTGTCGATACTGCTATATGGATGCACCACGCAGACGGTAAATAAACGTATAGATAAAAAGCTTGACAGCAATTACACGAGAATGCTGCGCGCTGTACTGAACAAGTCTTCGAGGCAACGCCTATGAAATAACAGCTGTACGGCCACCTTTACCCATCACGAAAACTATCCAAGTTAGAAGAACCAGACACGCACGACACTGCTGTAAAAGTAAGGATGAACTTATAATCAATGTATTCCGGTGGAACCTTTAACATAGACGAGCAAAGATAGCACGGCCAGTTAGAACCTATACACAGCAGCTCTGTGGAGATACAGGATGTAGCCTTGAAGACTTCCAATGAGCGATGGACGATAGAGAAGGGTCATGAGAGAGTTTCAGAGTTATCTGTGCTAGCAGTGCGACACACACACACACACACACACACATATATATATATATATATATATATATATAACAAGATTTTGCTTTAAATAACTATCAAGGGTTGATATGCCATTAAACAAAGTAACATAAACTTAACTACTACCATTCTTATTTTATGAAGTCTGACTTATAAATTTACATTCAAAAAATGATGTTTATATAAGTCACTACATTTATTAAATCTCTTGAAATTTTATACCAAACTTCAACCGAAGATAAAGAATATCTATCCTGAAGGGGAAATAAAAACTGCAATAAGAATAAAATAGTATTTTATTTATAAATAAACAGATGTGTTCGAATATACCGCAACTGAGGTTGCTGCTGAATGCGATAAAATTCTGATATCGACTAAGGTTTTGTCGTAGTCAAAATGTCTTTTGGTTCTCCTTACTTAAAATTATTCAATTTTGTTAATTACTTCAACCGTCCTATTATTATATATTGAAATTGAAATACATAGTTTAGGAGGAAATCAACTGTTTCCAAACGAGGAATGGAAGTTATTACGCAGCACAATACCAGTTCTTTCAAAATGTTAGATCACGATTATTTGTTATTGCTGATACCATGTACGTAGATACGTCTATTTCTAGGTAAATTTCTCATTACCTACCCTATAACAATTATTCAGTACAAAATTAAAACCATCCTCATTTAGTTTAAATTATTATTTGTTTTCGTTGCATCATTCAGCATTTGGCTTGGTAAGCAACTTTTCCAGAAGGAAGATTATGAATTCAAACTAGCGGCAGTCCTTTTAAGAACTGGTCTAACTAGTTCGGCTAGTTTGGTTTGATTTTTATGACATATCAACCATTATAGGTTATTTAATGCTAAATCCATTTTTATTCATATAAACAGTTCTATTTCAAACAATTTAGTTTAGCATGAGTACACAGTTTAGTTCTATTTAACCCATAGATAAGACCCAATCAGGTGCTACCGCTCCAGGCCAAAGTCGATTTGGCAGCGATGGCAAGAAAAGGGTACTCCACATTCCCCATAGCTCCAGCATTACTGGAACCTCACTATGAGAATGTTTAGTGTAATATCCCTGATTCTCGTTGGGGGAGTCTTACCCCTCTGCAGAGAAGCAGTTGGTGTATTCTGCGACCCCAGCTGACTTGGCAAACTCGTCCAGTGACCTAATTTGGTTGTGTTAGTGCATATCTTGCTTAGGAGTAGCCTTTTGGAATCCATCCCTTTCTAGGACTACAACTGATTTCAAATCAGTTTTTTTTCTCCTTCAAGACAAGATACCGAGTTCAATCTACCCTACTCTTTCCCTTAATCAGATAGGAGAATGTATTAGTGCTATAAGAAATGCCAACAGCATTGTTCAGAATTTGAACACAAGAAGGCGATTCCACTTCCTACAACAATTCATCCAACCTACAAAATATCAAAACTAAAAATAATATACTTTATCTGAGATACTTACTCCCCGTAAATACCTTTAAATGACTCTCTCATTGACTTAATTCGCTCTGTTGACGGAGTTTAGAATATATTGATATGCTTGTAGACGATATCGAACCCCCATCAAAAAAGTGTCCACTAAATTCTACCTGATAGTTGGCTCCTGTTCTGGAGATATGGGAAATGTAAAATACTCCATCATTGCCATTAACTGTGGTCACTGAATAAATCTAATCCGTGGTAGGTTTCTGCTGTGGATTGCTGTATTATGGTGTTCTGTCACTGTCGACTAACTCATTGGGCATTGCTTCATTGGGAATTTATGGGACTGTAAAATACACCAACCGTTTCTCTGCAGAGAAGTAAGACTTCCCTAACGAGTGTCCTGGATATAACACTCAACAATCTTATTGAAGTTTTGGGGAACGCGGAGTACCCCTTATTGCCATCGCTCCCAGCTCCACTCTGGTCCGTAGTGGTAGTACGGTCAAATAGAACTAAATTGGGTGCTTATGATAAGCTGAATTGTTTGAAATAGAACTGTTTTTTGCATTTAACTGCGTGCAAATAGATGTTTAATTGTATTGTTAGTGATACATAGCAATAATTGGAGCCATTAACGTTGATGACTAAACTGAATAGCTTGAAAGAGAAGTGTTTTTGACATTTAAACTGTGTACTTGTTCTAAACTGAAGTGTTTAAATAGAACTGCTTATTTGTATGAAATAGATTTGGCATTAAATAACCGACAATGGTTTTTATGCTATAAAACCAAACTAAAACTCTGAATGTAGTTTTAAAGCCCCGCTGCAGATGAACGGTCAAAATAGTTTAAATCTAGAACTTATGCTTTACAGGATCAAATTGAGCATTACCGTCAAGGAAGCCACCATAAAATTTGTTGCACAAAAGGAGAAGGTACAATTGATTACAATATAATTAAATTTGTAACATAGCCAAATACGAATATGTGAAATATACATATATGTAAAACATTCACATGCATAGGAATACCGCAAAACACTGATGACTTTCTTTAGTTCAGGTACGAAACGTTTATTGACTTCTTGAGTTTAGTCTTTCGACACCAGGAGAGAGAGACACATTCTTTTTCATGCTGACCGTTCCATCTGACCCAACAAACGCGCGGTGCATCCCGTAGCCCACAAACTGGACTCGCCTCGTCCAGCTTCAAATTTCAACAGGCCTTGCCCAGCTTCGGATCTCAACTAACTGCTTTTTCAAAAATCACAAAAATTCCCAGCCCATCGCTTCGGGGAATGACGTCAATCGCACCCCAGTCCCATTTCCTATCGTTTTTTTTTATTATGACATATGTGATTGTCACATCCTCCGCGCGCGAGCATGAACACCTGCACTCAATGTGTGCCCCTGTACGTGCACTAAGCCGAATAGTTCTCAGCCTAACTAAACTGAATGATAAGATATAACCAACGAATAATTATATATAAAAAAAATCATGCCGCAATTGTATAACACATTGTTGAAGAAGTTTTACTCACTCTGCAAAAATCTCGACTACCAAGCAAATTCAGTTAATGCCACTGTGATTGTCACATCCTCCGCGCACGAGGGTGAATACTTGCACTCAATGTATGCCCCTGCACGTGCACTAAGCCGAATAGTTCTAAGCCTAACTAAACCGAATGATAAGATATAACCAACGAATAATTATAATATACTAAAATATCATTCCGCAATTATATAACACATTGTTGAAGAAGTTTTACTCACTCTGCAAGAATCTCGACTACCAAGCAAATTCAGTTAATGCCAGTGAGGCAAATCCATTGATTAGCAGTTCGAGAGTATCAGACAATTTTAGCATCGCACAGTCCTTTTTGGTTCGTTGTCTTCAGGACCATAGCAAAAGAAACCGGTGCTTCTGAACTGTGCTTCATATTACCAAGCTCTTGGAAAACTTTTGACGCACCCAAGTAAATTCTTTATAGCTATCAACACTTTTTTCTTTCTTTGACTAAGTTAACGTGGTTCAGAGATGTAAGTAATTTATCGTCCAAGGTTTCAACTTATTTTTTATCGCCAGATCCTGCAGTTTTAGAACGCTCTGATTGATTCAGTCGCAATTTGATTGGGTTGCAAGAAATTCTATATTTTACCAGACACACGCAAATGCACGCGTGCACACACACACATACCAACGGGCACACACACACACATACAAACACACACACGAGAATAAAAGGAGTAATCAATTATATCTTTTAAGTTAAGGTAGGAATCTAAGCAGACTGTAATCATACAACCACCTATTCCTGAGAATTATATAATAAGGTGGTTGTTGAAAGAGATTATTTTTTAGCGAAAGAATAGCAAAGCTAAATGACGATAGAAATGACGCAAAATCTATGGAAACGGCGAAGAAACAAACCGTTAAGTCTTGTCGATCTCGTCTCATGTGACATCTCCATAAAAAAAAGCAAAGAGAGTAAATGAGATTGATTTTTCAGCTTACCACCGAGTGGGAAAATAAAAATCGGCGTTTATAGATGCTGCGAATTTATCTCAGTAATAAAATTCATTATCTCTTCTTGGCTGCTGCCTACGGCCTCGCTTTCATATCATAAATGACATTAGGCTTCGTTTATCGAAATTGTTTACATTCTCCTATTTTTTGTGTGTAGGGCAAAATATAGAATTTGCTGCAACCAAATCAAATCGCGAACGAATCAATCAGTGCGTTCTAAAACTGCAACATCAAAGCTACATTTGGTGATAAAAATAAGTTGAAACATTGGACGATGAATTGCTTGTATCTCTGCACCACAATTACAAATATTTCGAGATGGACATTTCCTGAAATGATGAATAAAATGTCGCCTGATGTACCATAATACACGGTTATCTTCTACGAAATTATCGCTATTTTCTTAAAATAGATATATTTTAATTTATAAGTAGGGACTAGGGACTGAGAATACGCTTAATGGAATGGGAAATGACAGGGGCAAGCCAGGTTCAAACACCGTCAAAGATAGTTGGCGTCTTTCTTTGCTGTAAAAAAATGAACTCATTTCTCCCGAATTCATGCTATGCGTATATAACAGTACACTTGCATTACTGTTCTGTTTTCTGGTAACATTGTTTGCTCGAAGCGGTGCTACCCACGTAGCGTCCGTTTAGCTGGAATAATATGGCTTAGACTATACATATCCTGGTATATATCTAGTTTAAATTGAAAATTTTATTTTTCATATACCTGTTGCTATACCAAATTTAAAGAACCCTTTCTTTTCTAAAATGGGTAGAAGTCATCATCATAATCATGACGTGCCGCCAGCACGGATATCCTTGACCATCTCTCGCCACCTTTCCCTATCGTTCATCGCCTCCGGCAGGTCTTCTGGGTTACATCCTGTGTCCTCACATAGCTGCTGTATATAAGTTCGGGCAGGTCGTCCTGCTTTTGCTTGGCCATATGTGGGGGTCCATAGGAGTACGTCACTTACGAGCTCGTCCTTGCTTCTCCAGCAGTGTCCGGCGTGTCTGGCTCGTCTGACCTGTATAATTTTCGTGATGGGAGGCAAGTGGCCGTACAGTTGGCGTCTCGTGGGGTGTTGTCGCCAGGACTTGAAATCTATACCTTTCCAAAGCGTTTTAGTGCTATTGTACGGACAATGAGTAGATATTATGGACCACTATTTTATGATTAGGAAAATGTTTAATTGCTTCCCTATTCGACAAGTTCAAATAATATTTCTAGTAAATCCATAGATACACTAACAGTGAATAAACGGAAAGGAAAAAAAGAATATAATTGCATAAACATTTTATAGATACATATAATAATTTAACAACAAATGTTGCAACAGTTAACAATGTGTTCCAGAGTAAAAAGATCACTCTGATTGTTCTACGAACAAGCATGTATAAAAAATGGTACAAAAAAGATATATATTTATCTCTTATTTTGAAGACTGAAAAAGACCACATCTTCTCTCGGTTATGACTAAGACCAAAAGTGGCAATGGAGAGCCTCCATTGGTGTAAAGGCTAATTGTCGGGTTGTGACCTCAAAGTAAGCGAGTTCGAAATCCCGTCGCGGTATTATGTTTACTTTAATGGGAAAAGTACGAAACTCTAAATCCTCTCAAGAAAAGGGTTGAATTTTATCGCTACCGTTCTTCAATAAGGATGGTTTGGACATAGAATAACCCACGAATGTTGAAATGTCTATAAACAAAGACACCTGCAAGAAAATAATAATGTAAATATTTTACTTATCATATGATTTTCGTAGCAAAGAGACCTAATGTACATTGTGGGGAATGAAAACAACGTCTCTGTTTTGTTGAACTAACAAAAATAAAAACTATGTATATTTTTGGTCAAAGGGTGTGAAGAACAAAGACAAAGAAGGAAAGAATTAGGAGTCAAAATTCTCACCTAACCAACGGACATGTAACTTATGAGACCACGGCTACAATATGAGGAGAGATAATTATTTTTAACTCCCTATATAACTTTGAAATCTTAATACTGTAAACTAGTTCAGTATTTGAAGTTTGGTCATCGACCTTAACACACTTCCCCACGGCAAGTTTGCGTGGACTTAGGAGTTATGACAATAAGGTTGTAACACCATACTCCCCACAGCTCAAGAACTAGAGCCACACCACAATATACTCTTTAATGTTATACACAGGACACCCCTTAGTCTTCTGCAGAGAATACAGTCCGTGTATTGTAAGCCTCATTGACATGAATAATAGGATCAGAGTGCGTTACTTTTATTAAGCCATTATAAGGCGTTATATAAAGAGGAAATGGTCCATGTCAAATTATCACTAATACTTGGAGAGGTGGCAAAAGGATTATTACTCTGCATTGTACGTCGGTGACATCACTATTGATTCCATCATCTCGATTCTTTTTACATGAATCTGTTATGGCTCAGAAGGAAGACCAACCAAATTTACGTTACTTAAATCTGGGTGAATATTATATTTCGGTTTCATTGTTTCATATCATATCAACTTTCATGGGTTATTTTATGCCAAAATCATCCTTGTAGAAGGACAGCGGTGGTTCAATTTAAACCCTAGTTGTGAAGATAAAAGTGTTAATACGTTACTTAAGACTATTAGTGCGAAAGTAAACGTATCTGCAGAACTCGGGTTCGAACTCGTTAACTACAATGTCGAAGTCCAGAATGTTAACCACTACGCCATAGCGACTCATCTGAATAATATTTTTGTATGCAGCTAAATGTATTATGTAACATTTATCAGAATTATTTTCGAGAATTTCAGAATTTTCAACCAAAGATAAAGAACTTGTTTCCCATTTGAAATGCCTTTTATTTCAAATCACACACACACACACACACATATATATATATATATATATATATATATATATATATATATATATATATATATATATATATATATATATATATATAAGAGCCATTCCATGAATAAGTATATTTTTTTAAGTGGAATAATTTTTCTTTAATTTTCCCCACTAAAGGCAATCTACATTTTTTGAATGGGTTTATTGCAGAAATTATTTTATTCTTACAAAAGTATTTGCTTCTATATTCTACAAAAAACAAACATTGTTCTCCCGGTTTTAACGAAGGTATGTCATCAAATCTTTGGTGACTGAAAAGAGCAAACTCTGTGAAATTTTTAAAATGTCTGAAATGTAAAGATAAACATTTTTTTGTCAAAATAATGTTTACAAATGAGTTAAAAATAAATTTCTTCCTACGAATTTGAGTAAAAAAAATAGACAAAGAAAAAAACAGTCCCCAGTGTGGAAACCAACTGACTCTCCGATAAAGAATATTTTCTGGGCCTAGTGATCAGTAAAGAAGGTAATGCTGATGGTCTATAGAGACATGAAAGAGCCCATCCTTATTGATTTTCTTGAACAAAATAAAACTGTTAATAGCTCTTACTCTTGCCAACTCCTTTGACAAAATTCTTCTTATTCATCAAAGATCCACCGATATATATATATATATATATATATATCGGAGGATCTTTGATGAATAAGAAGAATTTTGTCAAAGGAGTTGGCAAGAGTAAGAGCTATTAACAGTTTTATTTTGTTCAAGAAAATCAATAAGGATGGGCTCTTTCATGTCTCTATAGACCATCAGCATTACCTTCTTTACTGATCACTAGGCCCAGAAAATGGGACGAGACTGATTGCATTTCACATGGCACTAATACCATTGGGAAAGGTATGAATCCAATTATTCTCCCTCCAGCTATGGGTAAATAGTAGGACAGACTGGCTTCTTCAGCCTTGGTTAGGCAACTAGTCTAGGAGAAGGAAAACTCTGAATTCAAACCTGTTAAACTCCGCTTAAAAAATTGACCTTGTGTCATATCCTGCCCGAGCGGAGGGGTTGGTAAATAGTATATATATATATATATATAGTTCTGACTTCCATACGACGGATAGCCACTTGATAATTTTCCATGCTTTTTGCTAGTTACGTGTTGATATTTTTCTCGGTTGATAAGAAACTGTTTCCGAGGAATGTGAACATGTCCACCAGTTTCAAAGGACTACTCGTCAGTGTAGTTATGTCGCCTCTTTGATTAAAGCATATGTATTCCGTCTTTCCTGCGTTGAAATGGAGGCCTATGCCACCAGCCGCTCGTCCTAGACTATTTCGCAGGGTTTGGGGTTAAGCGGGTTTATTTGCTATAAACGCTAAGCCATCGGCGTAGTGCGCGTCAGTAATAGTTTGTGCTGGATATATTCTGCTTCTTTCCTTTGTCAGCTTGAAACTGTTTTCTTTCATCAAATCTCTAGACAATCTAAGCATGTATTCTAGGCAGATAACGAACAGTTATAGGGGTAATGAGTCTCCATGTAACACATCTGCTACAATGTCAAAGTAATATGTGTCTCCATCCAGTGAGAAAAATTTTACGTTGATGTTTTTATATAACATCTTTATGGTTGCGACGGTTTCTTTCGGGAGGTCGTCGGCGAGAAGTATTTGCTCCATCTTCCCTGTGTATATGAAGGTAAATACCTCGGAGTGTTACCTCAAGTTTTGTTACACGTACACCTTCTAGAATTCGACATGTAATCATAATCTGTGATGTCGTGGATCGAATGTAGGGTTGTGGTTGTTCGGGCAGCATTACTTCGTAGACTAAGTCGTATCCTTGCCGTGACAATTCAGTAATCAGAGGACACACACTGGAAAGAGGAATGTAACTTGCAATTCAATGCACTATTATTTCATTTCTTATTTATGCGAATGTAGTCTATATGTGCTTTAGTATTGTTTGCGTTGTAACAGATCAATGGCGTTCCATTTTTTTCTCTGAAATTTAATATTGAGGAAAGTTAATTAATTCTCTAACGTGGAATCTGTTAGATGTTCCCAGTTTCTCTGGAGCTCCAACCTCACCAGGACGCGCCCGTTTTTAACTCGCTTGAAGAGCAATGCAGTTTGAACAAGTGGTTTGAGTATAAGTCATGGTAATCTTTCGATGGCTGTGTTTTATTCTCATCTGTAGAAGCCACCCTAATTGATGAGCAACAGTAGTTCCCCGAACGAACTATTTTATTCTGGCTCTTGTCTCGTGGGATTCGTACGCCCAGTAACTAGTTAGGCATGGTGTTGACCAGTCATTTCGTTCGTCCGCCTTTACATTCACCATGCTGCTTTCGCATGTCTTCCGAGAAAAACAATCCTTCCCTGCTTCTGCATGTATTAAGTTTTAACTTGGTTACAGTTCCCAGTTAATTTTTTTTTCTTAATTCCTCAGTGTCCTTATTTATAGTTCATTGCATCCTTAGAGGCATTCTATTTTTACGCTAACTTTGGTTTTCAAACTCTGTAACAAATTCCTAAAGTATTAGGATATTTTACCTCCTTTTTCATGGTTCAAATGCAACTTGGAATTACAGAAATAGTATTTTCGCATTTGAAGCACCGATATAATACATCAGTAGTTTTACACATATTAAAATCTTCCATGCATTTTAAAATGACATTATAGTAAAAATTCAGGATAGCTAACCATGAGTTGATCCACTTTTCCACTTATTTTTTCAGTGCAAAATCTATATACTACAACGCCATTGTGAATGGTTTCACACTTGCATATATACTTGTGGGAAAAGGGTGGCGTGAGTGCGTGGCTGTTAAATTCATAAAATTCAGTAAGTGACATCGGCGAAAAGAATGCAAAAGCGAAGTTTACAGAGCAAAATTGGAAAAAAGGGAAAAGAAGGATAAGTACGAAGACTTATCCAGACAATTAAAAAAAAACAACTGTGGAGCATGAAAGTGACAATTATAACTATTGTAATTGGTACTTATGGTACAAAGGATTGATACAAGGACTGGAGGATTTAGAAATAAAAGGACGAGTAGAGACCAAAACACCAGCTTTTAAAATCAGTATCGGAGTAAATGACAAGTAATTTTTAAAATTCTATTTGTTCATATACAAAAATATCTATCTGCACACACATACACACACACACACATACACACATATACACGTATATATATATATATATATATATATATATATATATATATATATATGTGTGTGTGTGTGTGTGTGTATGTATTTGCGCACGCGCGTGCGCATGTGTCTGTGTGTAATGTTTACGTGTTCATGTCCTATAATAATTATAATAACGAAGATTTTGTCCAGGAATCTCTCCAAAGGTAACAATAACATGTAGGTTACTTGAAATACTCATTCGAATAAAAGAGTAAAGATAACATTTTCGATTCTAAATATTGGAAGCAGACAATAAGTGTGACATATGAACCGTCAGTACTATCTATGTATCTATCTATCTATCTGAGTCCGTTCATATGTATGTATGTATGTATGTATGTATGTAACTGGGGGGTGTAAAAGGAGTAATAGTTTTCAAAACAAACTCTTATTTCATTGCGTTGTACTTGATATTGTTGTGCGTGGTTTGTTTTTATTGCAAGTAAACACTTAATATTTCGTGGCAAATGTTGGAAGAGTCAATGTATTATTTACCATTGACGATTATATGGGAACCTAACAGGTTCTGCCAATTCGGGTCTGAGTGAACCATGTTTCATGATAACGAACAGTTGATACAGTACAAAGTGTTATATCATGTATATCTACCTCATGATAAAATATTTTTTCATCAATGACCTTTATTTCAACAGAGTTTAAAAGACATTTACTTGTTTAAAGTTATTAAGCTAATTAAGATATTCTACATTTCAGTTTTAATTTTCCAATTTTATCCGAAGTTGACGTGAAATTGCATTGGGACTTTTGAAATATCTTCAGATAAAGAAAAAACTCCGTGCAAGCTTAAAGATCTAATTTTATTGAGATCCAGACCAAATTAATATGAAGATAATAACTTGTCAATTTATTAGTTTTTTAAAATACCAGAGGGGAAAAAAAGTAAGAAAATAAAGAAAAGTGAAAAAATTGATCAATTTCGTTCTCCTTTTCTGATAATTGAAAAAGGTATAAAACATGTATAAAAAAAATAGTTGGGGTCCTAAGAAATTCGAAAGAAACTTGAAAATTACTGTAGGAACAGGGGATTTAGAGAAGCATTTAAATTTTCCTAATCAGAGCACTGCTTAAATGGACTATGATTGTAAGGAAAGTCCGGGAGAAAGAGAAATTATGCAGCCACTCAGAATCTAGATACTCCTCCTCCAACTACTAATACAACTGTGACGGTAATAGAAATTGTAATTGGTGTTCTTGGTAGAATCACCAAAGGATTGTTACACGGAGAGCAAGACTGGGGAAATTAGAGGATGAGGGGAGACTATCTCAATGAGAGCATTTTTGAGCTCGGCCAGAATACTGATAAGAATCCTGGAGACTTGAAGAGACTTGTTGTCACTCAAACCCCAGTGATAAACAATCAGGTTGCGCTGATGTGAAAAACTCTCAAAAGAGAATAATAATAATTCATAGAGGATAAGTTTGTATTTCACCACAGAGCTAGCAAAGCAAAAGAACATGAAGGTGAAGATGATACTAATTGTACTTGGTGCCCGTAAAACGGTAACCAAGGCCTTGGAATAAAATACTGAAGAAATGAGAAATCAGAGGAAGAATCGTGGCCATGCAAACAAGATAATATTTGTAGATCGGCAACAATACTTAGAAGTGACATGGAGATTTGAGCAAGTATGCTGTCACTCACACAACAGTGATTCTTTCTCACCAGTTTTAACTGGTGTGGAAGAAGAAGAAGAAGAAGAAGAAGAAGAAGAAGAAGGAGGAGGAGGAGGAGAAGAAGAAGAAGAAGGAGGAGGAGAAGGAGGAGGAGCAGAAGGAGGAGGAGAAGAAGGAGGAGAAGAAGGAGGAGGAGGAGAAGAAGAAGAAGGAGGAGGAGGAGGAGCAGAAGAAGAAGAAGAAGGAGGAGGAATAGGAGGAGGAGAAGAAGAAGAAGGAGGAGGAGAAGAAGAAGAAGAAGAAGAAGAAGAAGAAGAAGAAGAAGAAGAAGAAGAAGAAGAAGAAGAAGAAGAGAAAGCGAAACTATAGACAAATACTTGGATTTTCCCAAGAACTGAAGAAAATGAGGAACAAGAAGATGACCGTGCTACCATTTGTAGTTAGAAATGACCCGAAAAAGGTTTGAAAAGAGAGTGGGGGAATTTAGAAGTGGTAAATCGAAACCATCCAGAAGAGACTTGGTATCACTTAAATTTCAGTAAAAAAACAAACCCTACCAGTTAAAAGTGGTGCGGAACACTCGCAAAGGATTCAAAAAGAATATCTCAGGAGAATAAGAAAAGTAGTCGAGAAAAGCTCGCTACCAGAAGCCTTATCAATGGAATAAATACTTGGCTGTACCCCTCATTAGATACTCGGGACCCTTTCTCAAGTGGACCAAAGATGAACTTAGACAAATGGATCAAAGAACTAGAAAACTAATGACCATGCACAAGGCATTTTATCCCAGAGATGATGTGGACAGACTATAAGTACCAAGAAAAGAGGGAGAAAAAAGACTTACCAGCATCGAAGACAGCTTTGACACATCCATACAACGGCTCGAAGACTACATACAAAAACACGAACGAGGACTGATTACAACCATCAGAAACAATGCTGACAACACGATGGACAATAAAATGTATATAACAAGGAAACAAAAATGGAAAAGAAGACAACACTATGGGTGGTTTAAACGACGAATAAACAACATCTTACACGACAAAACCTGCACATGGCTAAGAAAAGGAAACTTTAAGAGAGAAACAGAATCTCTCCTAATGGCAGCACAAAACAGTGCCATAAGAACCAATAATATCAAGGTGTGGCTAGATAAGACGCAACAAAGTGGCAAATGTAGGTTATGCGGTGACAGAGATGAAACCATCAATCACGCAATAAGCGAATTCAGCAAATTACCACAGAAGGAGTACAAGGCTAGACACAATTGGGTTGGCAAGGGGATCCACTGGGAAATGTGTAAGAAATTTAAATTTGACCATGCCAACAAATGGTATATTTACAACCCAGCACCTGTCCTAGAAAATGACACACACAAACTCTTATGGGACTTTGACATACATACAGATCACCTAATCTCGGCCAGAAGACCAGACCTTATAATAATCAACAAAAATAAGGAAAATTTGCAAAACTGTCGATTTTGCTGTCCCGCCTGACCACAGGATAAAACTGAAAGTAATCAAAAGAGAGATAAGTACCTCGACCTTGCTAGAAAATTGAAAAAAAAACTATGAAACATGAAGGTGACTATTATACCAATTGTGATTGGTGCTTTTGGTACGGTAACTAAAGGATTATTAAAGGCCTGGAGGATTTGGAAGTTGGGGGCCGAGTGGAGATCATCCAAACAACAGCATTCTTGAAAACGGCCAGAATACTGAGAAGAGTCCTGGAGATTTGAGGACACTCACTGTTACTCACTCTCCAGTGAAAGACCATCAGCTAACGCTGATGTGAAAAAACTCTAATGAGTAAATAATAATAAACTTGAGAGAAGACTGATTACAGTCACAAGAAACAATACTGATAACACGAGGATCAATGGAACAAAAATAACTAGAAAAAATGGGCAGGAAAACAACAACTCTGTGGACGTTTTACGCGATTAATAAGCAACACCTCACACGAGAAAACATGAACGTGGGTAAGTAACGGAAACTTTAAAAGAGAAACTGAATTTCTCCTAATATCAGACCAAAACAATGCTATTAGAACCAATAATATCAAAGCAGGAATAGATAAGACAAAACAAAACAGAAAATGTAGGTTATGTGGTAATCGAACGAAACGATCAATCACATAATAAGCGAATGCTGCAAATTAGACCGGAAAGAGTAAAATACTATACAGGACTGGGTGACAAGGTGATCCATTGGGAAATGTGAAAGAAAGGGAAATCTGACCAAACGAACAAATGGTATATGCACAACCCAGCACCTGTCATGAAAGATGAGACACACAAACTCCTAGGGGATATCGAGATGCAAACAAATCACCTAATGTCGGCAAAACGACCAGACCTTATTATATTCAACAAAAAAAAGAGAAGTTGCCAAATTATGGACTTGCTCTCCCGGCTGACCACAGAGTAAAATTGAAGGAAGGCGAAAAGAAATATAAGTACCAAGACATTGCTAGAGAATTTTGAAAAATGTGAAACATAAAAGTGACAATTATACCAATTGTAATTGGTACTCATGATACAAAAGATTGATACAAGGACTGTAGGACTTGGAAATAACAGGATGAGTGGAGACCATACAAACTGCTGCATTATTGCAATAAGGCAGGATACTGAGAATAGTTATGAAAACACGAGGAGACTTGCGGTCATTTAAACTCCAGTGATAAACCATCAGCTAACGCTAATGTGAAAAACTCTCAAGGAGTGAAAATAATAATAATAATAATAATAATAATAATAATAATAATAATAATAATAATAATAACTGAAGGAAATCTAAAAGAAAGAAAAGTCTATGGACCTTGCTCGGGAACTTGAAAATATGGGACAAGAAAGTGACGGTGATACTAATTCTAATCGGTGCGTAAAGAGACTGGAAAAATTGAAAATAAAAACACAATTGGGACCATCAAAACGACAGCACTGTTAAAATAAGAAATAATCCCATTACCACTAATTATGTCAGAGTAAAAAAAAATATGCTGAAGAATAGCAAGTGTAGGTTTTTTGGTGCCACAAGTGAAACTTTTAATCAAGTAATAAGCGATTACAGCCAACTGGCTCTAAAGGACTACAAGAGTACGCCTGCCTAGATGGGAAAGGCGATAAACTGAGAATTCAGTTAGAAGTTAAAGTTTAGGGATTCCTAATAAAATGTATAAGCACAATTCAGAATACGTCCTCATCGAGGAGCTGTATAAAATTATCTGAATCCTTGAGATACAAACGGATGATCGAATCCCGACCAGGAGGTATTTACCTATCGGGAAGAAAAGAATCCAGAGGATTTTGCCGTTCAACTGGAACACCGAGGGAAAATAAATGAATGGCATAAGAGACGTGGATCTTGTCAGAGACTTTAAAAAGCAGAACATGGTTACGAGGATACCAACCGCTTTGAACAGTCCCCAGAGCCCTAGAAAGAAAATGTTTACAGCAAGGAAAAATTGCATTTGATTGAAAGCTGAAAAAGATGTTCACCATGAAGGTGACGATGATATCAGTTGTATGGAGTTGCCCGTGGTGTAATGATTATCGTCGTAGGAAATGGACACGGCGACACGAGTTTAAATCCTGGACGAGATTGATTGCATTTCACATTGCACTAATACCCTTGGGAAAGGTATGAATCCAATTATTCTCCCTCCAGCTATGGGTAAATAGTAGGACAGGCTAGGTTCTTCAGCCTTGGTGAGGCAACTAGTCTAGGAGAAGGAATACTCTGAATTCAAACCTGTCAAACTCCGCTTAAAAATTGACATTGTGTCATACCCTGCCCGAGCGGAGGCGTTGGTAAATAGGATGATATCAGTTGTATGGAAGAATCAGTTAGAATACTTAGGAGAGTCATGGAGTGTTGAGGAAGAACAAAATGCAATGGAATCCCAAAATTGTACAGAAAGTAAGCTTTGGTGGAATGTTCTGATTTTAAAACAGTTTAATATGTAATGCTAACATGTTTTATTATTGCATGATTCTGTATATCCGTTTTCTTTTAGTATAAGTTAAAAACTTGAATAAAATTTTAAATTACGGCTAAGTCTAGACTGAGTTACTTATAGTCTGAAGTTGACACAACATAAGTTGAAGCTAATGAGTTAAGAGTTTTTATTTGCTTGTTTTCTGTTTTCACTTTTGCAAAAATAATACATGTCTGAACTCTCCTACAATTGCCTGCGATGTTTATTTAATTGAATAATATTCTATCTACAACATACAGTTCTGTGATTCGACTTTACCGTTGTTTATTTTGTATCAAAGATACGCTGTAAAAATTCTAAAGTAGTCAGATCAACACTATTAAATATCTTCTCTAAACAAAATAGAAAACATACTTTCTCATACGTATTCATGCCTTATACACCACACACATACACACACACACACACACATATATATATATATATATATATATAATGTAGTTTACAATATGAAGAAAGAGTGCTCAATATCGGCGAATATATATATATATATATATATATATATATATATATATATATATATATATATATATATACATATAGTGTATATATATATATATATATATATATATATATATATATATATATATATACACACTATATGTTAAGTTCATAGGCGAGAATGTCAAGAAAAATCAACTGTTCATTCTGTGGCGACGTTTTCCTAACACACACACACACACACACACATATATATATATATATATATATACGTGTGTGTGTGTGTGTGTATGAGATTGTCACTTTTGACAATATCACACACTTTGCACCAACATACATTACTCAGTTGCTTCTTGGCAAATTATTTGAAACAACTTATACGACTACGCCAAAATATATATTTGATATGTGGCAGGATATGACGCAGTGTCTATTTTTAAGCCGAGTAAAAACAGTTTGAATTCAGTTTTCCATCTCCTTCGCTAAAAGCTTGAGAATCCATCTGCTCAATTATTTACCCATATCTAAGCCAGAATAAAAACCGTGCCTTTTGCAGGTTCTTTAGCGTGAAGTAAAACGTAAACAACCTCAACAAAGTTTTGAAATTGATTAGCCGATATCATTTTCTACAGCAATAGTCATTACACTTATACCGTATCATCATGTTTTTTTTTAATTTAGAATTTTATTTTCTTTACATGCAAATCCCTTTCTACCAGTGGAAAAAATCTAATTTACAGTCTTGTTTTATATATAAAAATAAGTAGTAAATTGGCTGACGGTAGTCGAGGGTGACCCGAAGGCATCCTTTTCAATGGCTACTACACCGAGGTCTTGGAAAGGTTGCTACTTCTTTCACTGGGTTGCTCATCTTACCCTTGATCCGTACCTTATAATGCTGAATGTTAAGCAACGTGGCATCGGATACTATTTTTAAATCTTTGGTATGATTCAACCAGGGATTGAACTGCAGTCTCTTGGATTATTAGCAAACACTCTAACCATTATACAAATAGAGAGAGAAAGAGAGAGAGACTAAGAGAAATATGGAGAGACAGAGAGAGCTCTCAGGCGACATTTCCACACTAGACGGAACCGCTCGGAAACTAGTAGACAAATTCACCTACCTAGGAAGCAGCGTCTCATCAACCGAAAAAGACATCGACACGCGGCTAACGAAGGCATGAACAGCCATCGATAGGCTCTCGATGATTTAGAAAACAGACCTCACCGCTAAAATGAAACGCAGTTTCTTCCAGGCAGTAGTCGTATCGATACTGCTATATGGATGCACTACTTGGACGCTAACTAAACGGCTGAAGAAGAAGGTAGACAGCAATTGCACAAGAATGTTGAGAGCAATATTGAACAAGTCCTGGCGGCAATACCCCACAAGACACCAACTCTACGGCCACTTGCTTCCCATCACGAAAACTATACAAGTTAGACGAACCAGACACGCAGGACACTGCTGGAGAAGCAAGGACGAACTCATCAGTGATGTACTCCTATGGACCCCCGCATATGGCCAAGCAAAAGCAGGACGATCAGCTCGAACATACATACAGCAGCTATGTGAGGATACGGGATGTAGCCCTGAAGACCCGCAAAAAGCGATGAAAGATAGGGAGAAGTGGCGAGAGAGAGCCAGGGATATCCGTGCTAGCGGCACATGATGATGATGATGATGATGATGATGATGATGAAATGTGCATAAAATAACGTTTGGGGCGAACGTGTGCAAAAATGAGTCTACTTTTGAGATACGCTGATACTGGTAATCAAATAATAGAATAGACGTGAAAATAAAGTAGAAAAACGAACGATACGCATTGAATTAGGATCCAATCAAGCCACTGGAAGGAAACATTCGAGACAGAGATAGATTAAAAACACGAGAGATTTATCCCACTTCCCGCCAAGACAGATTTGACATCAATTCTATTGGCACTTTTACGTAACAAAAGAAATTGATTAAAATCCAAGCATTTAAAAAAGAATTAGTTTCACGCAACGTGATTTACAATGACGTAGTTCATTGTTCCGATTAAAAATACATACATACATACATACATGCATATATATATATATATATATATATATATATATATATATATATATATATATATATATAATCGTTTTCTGAGCCTGCCAACAGCGAATAAAAAAAAGAAAAACACTAAACAAAATGTCTAGACGTCTCTCTCTCTCTATCATTGAGATTAGAGAATTTGCCATGAAGTTCCAGACTCGGTTATAGCTGTTTTATGTAATATACTTTGACATGTCTTGCAAGTTACAATGAATTCTCATCATATGGAGTTGGTCACAAATAAGGCGTGGTGTAGTTTGGCAAAAGGCTGAAAAAAAAACGACACTCAGTGAGTAACTAAGCAAACAAATCAGCCAGACAAACTTACTAAACGTATTGTATTCGAGAGCATCAACTCATTTATATTTTTGAAAACCTTTTCACAAATACGAACTGTAAAGCATGAGGCTGAATTCATGCATGGCTTGGTGGGAAGTCGAAAAAATTCAAAACCATTCTTCAAAGGTTTATTTCGTGGAAAAATCTAAATAATATCCAAATGCAATTTTATTATGTATAATACTAACTAAGGTACCCACCTATGGTGGGTAGAGATACAAATGTTGACATATTTAGTTTAAATGACAGCAATGCTTTATATTATGCTGTTAATACTTTGCAGTGGTAAATGTTTTTGTTGTTTTGTTTTTTTTCCAATAGTTCGGGAGTATTATTTGCGAGCTACATTTATGGAATGAAAAAAATTCATCAGCTGATATTTGTTTTCAGAAGGCTAATAACCAGATGATTCATTTAATAATTCTTCCTTAATATTGGGTCATTCCATAATATTTTTTGTGCTTGAATGGCTTGAAAAAATTACCACTATTCTAAATAATTTAAATCTGTTTTTTAAGGAATGCTTTATAAAATTAAATTGCTCACATATTAGGGGAATTTTTTTTTTAGCTCATGAGGAATCAATTTATTCATTGACAAAAAATTAAAACTATTTGCTCCTTCTCGAACTTTCACGACAGTTTTAATTCATTTAGGCACAGATTTTGTTTGCTTTGAATGATATTGTGTTTATTGGAATCATACTTGTGGAACAATTATCGCCAACCAGGTGAGCAGAAACGACTTCGGTTTCATTTTTTCAGGGCATGGCAGTTTTTATGGGTTATATATCCTTGTAAAATCGCAGTGGTGGTGCTGTTTAAACTACAGCTGGGAAATCGGGGAGTTACTCCCTTTCCCAAGGGTATTAATACGAAATTGAACGTAATTACATGAATGGAAGTCGAACTAACCTACTAAGATGCTGTAGTCCAACACCTTAGAAAGTACACCACGGGGAATTTCCACCAGACAAGAAACATAAACTTTTCGAAGGCGGCTACAAACTTATAATCATCATACAATCACAGTTTGAGGTTATCGTTAAATTTATTTTTGATGTAGGAGAATATATCTATGGGAGGCTCATGTAAGTTAAAATGTGGTTTGTAAAGCTACTTTTAATTTAGGAACATTAAAACAATGTACGAACTCCGAAAAGTAAAATTACAGATACACACATACACACACACACACACCAATTATATATATATATATATATATAATACGGTTAGAGGATCACAAAAAACTATGCAGATTGATTTTTTTGCGCTAACTAATGCAGCTAGATTGCACCTTGCATATGGGAAACGGTGGATGTAATTCACATCAGATAATCAAGAACATGCAACTGTTTGATGTACATACATAAAGTTTAATTATTCGACTAAAAAGAAAAAATAATTCCTGTAGATAATCAGCACTTTAGCAAGACTTTGGAATCAAATTTAGAACCAGCAAATGAGCAATTTTTTTCCACAAATGGAAAATTTGAAGAAAGAGGGGAAATTCAATTACCGAAAAAGACAATTATTGGGATATTGAATAGAAAGAGAAAATTACCAATATCTTGGAATATTGAAAACAAAACAGGATTTAACACAATGGAAATGAGAAAAGACAATATTTCAGAAAAATACAGAAGAGCTTACAAGGAAAACAAGATACAGAGCAGTAGGTCCATTATCTGGACCCTTCCTCAACTGAACAGTATAAATTAAGGTCCATAAATCGGTGACTATGCCTAAAATATTTACTGATGGGGTCCATATAAATTATTTGAAAAGTTGATGCACGAAGAGAAATTACTAGAACTCGTGTCCACCCTCTCAACTGAACTTAGAATACACAGACTATACTTCCTACAGTATAATAAGCCACACCCAAAGAGGTGTCCTAGTTGTGACATCTTACAATGAAAACGAGAGATCACATTGCCACTACTCCCAGATCCTCTCTAAGCTGAGATGGTATTACCTGTCATTTTACTTTGTGCCTGATGGTGGATTGAATTGCTTGATTTAAATGTTTAAACTAAATCACCGGTCTACCCACTCTCGCTGACAAAATAAATTTAAAAGGTTCTGACTACATGAAGGTCATCATATCAAGTCCTGCTGCCTGGTCTTAAAAATATGCTAAGGCTTTTACTTTTTTAAAATTATTAGGAGGAGGCCGCTTTGATAGCAAGTCAGAAAAAATTGGAGCTCAGTCAGTGTTCGACTATGAGAGGATGACGTGTGATATAGTCTCTGCTTGAACGAACCGGAGTGTATCCGACAAGCAACCCGAACTGTCAAGAAATACTTATCTCCCAAATCGTGGAATATAGTCGTGGGTATTAGAATCAAACCTCGAGAAATAGCTAATAACCCGTTTCTCTCTCTATCTTTAAATCTCTCTCTCTCTCTCTCTCTCTCTCTCTCTCTCTCTCAATCGATATATCTCTTTTTCTTTCATTTCGAAAAGCCAATCATATGTTGATTAATTATTGAGAGACAAATAGTAAAAGAACCGAACTCAGACTCCTTATGTTGGTGCTGGTGAGTTATAGCGTGACCAGAAAAATATCTTGCCTCCAGTAAGAGTTTAGAAACTAGCTTGCTTCTTGGAAAACTATACCCCCGAGTGAAGAAAAGATGGATTCATACCTTCCCCAAGTGTATTAGTGCGAAGTGAAAGGCTAGCAGCTACGTTCAGAATTTTAACTTGATTCATCACTTGATGAATCAAGTACCACCACCGGAGCAATCTTATTGATGTTTGGTTGGTTGGTTTGCTTGGTTTTATAGCATATCAACATTTGCTGGTTATTTAACGCCAAATCCATTTTTATGTAAATAATCTGTTCTATTTAAAACAATTCAGTTTAGTACAAGTACAGATTAATTGTCAAAAATATTTCTATTTCAAACTATTTTGGCAGTTATATGTAACAATTCATTTATGTGTAAATTCTGTTTTAAAGTCGAAAAACAGTTCTATTTAAAATTATTCAGTTAAGCATAAGAACGCAGTTTAAATGTAAGTGGTTTAATTGTGAAAAACATTTCTATTTCAAGCTTTTCATTTTCTTCAATCAATTCAGTTTAGCAAAAGTATGATGTTAGTTCTATTTAACCCATATATAGGGCCCTATCAGGCGCTACCAATCCAGGCCAGGGTGGACCTGGGAGCGATAAAAATGAAGGGATACTTCGCATTCTCCAAGGCTCAAGCACTGCTGAAACCTCACCATGAGATTGTTTAGTGTCATATCAGGACACTCGTAGGGGGGACCTTACCCCTCTGCAGAGGTGCAGTCAGAGGTGCAGTCAGTGTATTCTACAGCCCTAGCCCACTGGGCAATACACAGTTAAATGTCAAACAGTTTTATTTCGGATAATTTAGTTCAGCATGAGTACACAGTTTAGACGTCAAAACAGTTATATTTTAAACAATTAAGTTTAGCATAAATACGCAATTTAAATGTAAAAATCAGTATAGTGAAAGAAGCAAAGTTTAGTTCTACTTAACCCATAGATAGGACCCTTATCAGGTGCTAGCACTCCGGGCCAGAGTGGAACTGGGAGCGATGGCAATGAAGGGGTACTCCGCATTCCCCAAAGCTCCAGCATTGCTGGAACCTCACCATCAGATTGTTTAGTGTCATATCAGGCCACTCGTTGGTGGGGGTTACGCCTCTGCAGAGAAGCAGTCGGTGTATTCTACAGCCCCAAAATATTATTGATACAGTTTACGTGAGAATATTGTCACTAATTATTATCTGAACTCACTTAGCTCACCATTCTACGATAACGAGAAAAAGCACTGATCAGAAGTATTAAGAGCAGTCAAGCTAACGGTGGGGCAATATACATAGCAAATTTTTTTTTCCTGGAAGCCTGCATGATTAGTGCTGTGGACCCAAAGTCGGTACACAGAAGGAAAACACGGAACACGGTTTAGAGGTAATAAAGATATATTAACAAAAGTTACAAAGGATAGTGTCCAATATTGTTAGTAGTACTCTTGTAATACTGCTTTCACTTCTGCTGTATTAAGATATTACTACGCTAGTAATATAGTGCTGGAAGAGTCCACGATGCAGGTAAGTTTCGGTCTCACAACACCCACCTTCAAGTTGTTTTCTTTTAATTTCTTTTAATAAAACTATTAATATTTCCTCCTCTTGGGATTTACGTCGGGTGGTTGCGTAAATTTTCTTTTTCTTCCCGAGTGTCTTACTTCAGGAGCGACTTGAGGCGTGTCTAGACCGAAATGATCGATTATTGCGTCGATCGGCTCTTCGATGGTATTTTGTGGTGATTCATCAGATTCATTCAAACTGCATTTCCTGAGCTGGTCCATAGGGTGTTTGTGGGTGTTTTTTGATCCCTGGACAATAAAGACCAGTTCGCCAATCATGTGTTTGATGGTGCCGACTTTCCAGAATGTCATGTTTTTGTAGGCCTTGAAAAGAACTTTATCGCCTGGATAGAAACGTTTCTTATGGGGCGAGACGGTTTTCTTGAACTTTGCTGGCCGTAGAATGAGTTTATTGAAGACGGACTTGACTTTTCTTGCGAACGTTGTTTTTGATTTCGCAAATTCGTCCTTAGAGAAGCAATTATGGAGTCTTCAAAGACTTCCATATTTTTGGGAATGAGTCGCGATAAGCTGTCCATGTGACAAATATTTTTAGATGTTAGGAACTCGATCTTGAAGTTGTAGTTTAGGAGAATCGTTCCCCAACGAAGTTCTCTATTTGCACTATAGACTGACAGACCTTTCTTGAATCCAAAGATTGTTATTAAGGGAATTACCGAATTGGACGTTGTACTTTCTATTTTACGACAAAAGGTACTCATTGGGCAATCCCATAGATTGGATTTTTCTATCCAATTTGTTCCGAACAAGTTGTCAAATTTTTTAGTATGTAGGCTTTCAGCTTTTTGGTAACTCCATTTAGTGTTCCTGTAAGGATTACTTCGCCTAACATGTTAATAAGCTCCCCAGTTACGGATTTTGCTGTTTTATCCGTCTTTAGTAAGGTCAGCTTGTTTAATTTTCGCCAAGTACGCCAATTGATGATTGAGATATCAGAACCCGAGTCAAGCTGGAATGTAATAGAGTTATTGAAAATATCAACAGTCACATATTTTCTTAAATCCCCATTGACTATCTCGTCTGATTGAGCTTGCTTAATTTTACTCTTGGGTTTTCTCGTTATGTAGGCGTACAAGCACTGAGTTAAGTTATGACCATTTTTATTGCAATTTTTGCAAAAGTTTTTCTTCTTGACTGGGCTGAATTTCATCCAATGCCATTAACTACAATGGTAACATGGTCCGAGCGGTTTCTTTAACCTATATGTTTTATGTTTATTGTGGGATTTAGCACATGAGATTTTCCTTTTGTCTTTTTGAGGGGATTAGGCGGTTGACTTGCTTCTGATTTTTCTAATCTGAGCCACACTTGATTCCTCGATCGTTTTTGAGTGACCCTTTTTGACAGTCCTCTGCCAAATTTTGGAGAGTTAGTCCTCGTTCGTTTTCAAGTTTGGTCCGTACCCACCGTCTGACTTCGGCGTCTTTTGCTGATACTAGACAAATAATAAGCACTTTCAATCATTGGCAGTCAGCTCGGATAGTTTGAAATCATTACTGAGCTTGTTCACCGATGCTGCAAACGTTATGAAATCTTGCTGCTTGTCCTTGACTGTGTTTACGCATTTCCAACGTTTGTGGAACAAGGTTGTATTAGGCTCGAATAGTTCCGATAGGAGCTTAATAGTCTCTGAAAAATCCAAGTTTGTGGTTTTCTTGGGTAATATGATTTCTACAAACTTATTATGTTCGGTTGTTCCCAGTGTTCTTGGTAGTAGATGTACTTTTTTTACTAGGCCATTGTTCACAGTCTACGTTGAAAATATCTTCATAGCGCCTGTAAAAAGCCTCGAACGTTTTGTCGTTCTCTGGTACGTATTCGAATGTATCAATAGAGTTATAGATTGTACTATGGGAAAATATCGTTTTTTTTTTTAGAGTTTTTTTTAGCTATTTAATGAATTTACAAGTAATTTTTCAAGTTGTTTTTGCTGTAGTTCAGTTTTCTGCAGTGTAAATTGTTGAAATTCTAATTGTTGTTTATGTAAATCCATAACCAATTTTCCTGTCTTTCTTCGAATTTTTGTTGCTGATCCAAGTTAGCCTTTAGCAATTGAACGATAGATTTTTAAAATTCTTCCATATTTCGATAAGATTTATTATATGTTGATTAAAGGGGATGAGCAGGGCAAAAAAAGTTACAGCAAAGTTACTGTTGCATTGAAAACCCGTGTACCGGGGGAGTACACAAGAATTTAGACAGATTTTTTTTGTTTGCAGAAAAAGTAATTAAACTACTTCCTGGTTTAGCTTCTTTCTAAATACCGTTGTTCCGTTAAATTTGGTCATTTAAAATTCCTCCACACTTTTTTAATATGTTTTTTGTTAGCCCAAAAAGTTTTAGCAAGGAGTAAAATAAAGAAAAATTATTTCTTGGTGGGCGGCCACCATGTTCATTTGCATAAGTTTTTGCAAATAAGCAGTTTTTTTTCTGTTCTTTGTTGGGGGATTTTTGTAGTCGTAGACAATTTTTTTTTAGAAGTGTGGGGAGGAAATGAAAAATAAAATTATCCTTCAGACCGAAGTAAAAAAAATGCTTGAGATTTTTTTTTTCTTTTGTTGTATGAGAATTTACTTTCTTATTTTAAAAAAGAAAAAAATGTTGCCCCGCTGAATTTGGTGATTAGTTTTTCCAAAACCTTTGAGTTTGTCAGTTTGTTTTGTGATTAAGCAGGCTTTTTTTTTTGTGTAAGCAATCGTTCTCGACACTTGGTTGACCGTTATATTATTTTAACAGACTTTAATAATCTTAAATATTCCGTAGGTGTGAAAATTGTTGTATGTAGTCGCTGGTGTAGTGATGCCAGCTTACTTTTTCTCGTTCGACACTGCTGTGTGATTGAGCGGGTCCTCCGATGTGGTGAGGACGAAATTCTCGAATCTTTCTGTCGCTATTGAATGTGGGACTGGTAAGGGTTTCGGCCTGAGTGCGTTTCTCGAATCCCTACGTCGCCACTGATGTGGACCCAAAGTCGGTACACAGAAGGAAAACACGGAACACAGTTTAGAGGTAAGAAAGATATATTAACAAAAGTTACAAAGGATAGAGTCCGATATTGGTAGTGGTCCAAGGGTACTACTGCTACCACTTCTGCGGTGTTAGGATATTACTACGCTAGTAATATAGTGCTGGAAGAGTCCTTGATGCAGGTAAGTTTCGGTCTCACAATATTTACAACAGCTGCTTTAGCAACTTAGCTAGGAGAGCTATTGGTTCGCATAAGCTCAAATAAAACCTATACCTGATCCATCTCTATTTTTGATATAATGGTGCAACTTTTGTATTTATTGTGTTTACACTTGTGCCATTATTAACGCTATTTTTGTAATTTAGAAACTAATTATTTTATCTTTGAGTGTATTTACAGTAGTTTTAGCAGTTGGTTTTCTATTGAAGTCTTCAAAGAATCTTAGCTGATTTCAAGAGTGTTATGATTTGCAAGGTTCCCATTCTTCTAATCTATTTTCCAAATCTTTGAGGACTGTTCCAAAAAGACTAAGTTCAAATGCTATCACCGTTACCTTCATGTACTTCAGCACTATCAGTTCTCTGGCAAGATCATAGTAGAAGTAGATATTTTCGTTCTTTGATTTTTTTATTTTCACTCTATAATCGACGGGAATTGATGAATCTAATCGGTGATAATTTATTCTCTTCTAATTAATTAACTTGCTTGTGGCAGGGGTTTGGTGGTTTATTTGTACCTCAAAGTTCCATCTAATTTTCTTGAAGATATTCCGGTTTGTGCATATACAATTAACCAGCTTGACTGGAATCAGTTTTCCCACATGGTCATGCCAAACTTTTGTTCCTTTTACGTGAGTTTAATTCAGTTGGATCAAATCTGACATTACATAACCTATAATTTTTCTTTGTATTCTCTATCTTAGCTTTGAAATAATTTGTTCTTTTTTGATGGTTCATCGGGTTTTTATGCAAATTTTAGAGAGGAAGTATATATATATATATATATATATATATCGCAGCCATTTTTCCTCCTACATTGATAAGTACTCTTGTAAAGAGTTGAGTTGTTCTGTAACTGATTTTTTTTCACAAAGACTAGGACTACCAGGTATTTTGTGCTATTTGTCCCTTCCTTGATCATACACAGGTTTCCTAATCTTACTAGAACAGTGATTGTTTTAAGGTGCTACATATTATTTTTAAATTTCTATTTCTACGTCTTCGTGTTTATTTATTTTATTGCAATCTTTGACAGATACATTATCTCCTGGAAACTGGCTTATCACTTAGAAGGCATGTTTTCTTTAAAATTATTTAACTACTAGATATGCGATGTTTCTCATAATTTTTCTGTTAGTTTGGATAGCAACGTCCCAAAGAATAATACCGTCTTCTGTTATTGGTTCTGGTTGATGTTTATTGCAATAAGTATACCTTTAAGTATTTCTATCATCAATTTTTTGGTTAACAGCTTTTCGTTAAATGGTTCCTGTCATGCGACCGAGAGATATGTTCTAGAACTGTGAATGCTTTATTCTTCATATTTTTACGTTCTTTGATTAATTATCAAATTATACAAGTGTTTTTTTCTTTTTTTCTTCATAGATAAAATATAAAAGAAAAAACACTTATTTTTTCTTCGATAGTATTGCATATTTCATTTTGATACATATGTAGACAAGCAAATATTCCAGAAAAGGTGTGGTACATGCTTATTTAGATTTCCCATTCTTTTATTTGATCTCTCAGCCACCGTTTTTAGAGTCTTTATCTTTATTATTTTTATTATCATTATTATTATTATTACTACTACTATTAATATTATTATTATTATTATTATTCATAAAAGTTTTTCACATCAGCGTAAGCTGATGGTCTGTCACAGGAGATTGAGTAACAGCAAGTCACCTCACGTCTCCATGACTCTTCTCAGTATTCTGGCCGTTTTCAAAAATGCTGTTGTTTGGATTATCTCCACTCAGCCACCAACTTCCAAATCTTCCAGTCCTTTTAATACTCCTTCAGCTACCGTGCCAAAAGCACCAATCACAATAGGTATAATTGTCACCTTCATGTTCCACAGATTTTTTTTCAATTCTCTAGCAAAGTTGAGGTACTTATCTCTCTTTTCAGATTCTTTCAGTTTTATTCTGTCGTCAGCCGGGTCAGCAAAGTCGACAATTTTGCAGGTTTTCTTTTTTTGTTTGTTTATTATTATAAGGTCTGGTCTTCTGGCCGGGATTAGATGATCCGTTTGTATGCCAAAGTCTCATAGGAGTTTGTGTGTGTCATTTTCTAGGACAGGTGCTGGGTTGTGCATATACAATTTATTGGCATGGTCAAATTAAAATTTCTTGCACATTTCCCAGTGGATCACCTTGCCCACCCGGACGTATCTACCGTTGTACTCCTTTTGGGCTAATTTGCTGCATTCGCTTCTTATGTCATTGATGCTTTCATCTCTGTCACCTCACCGCATAGTCCACATTTGGAGTTGTTTTCCTTCCCATTTTTGTTTCCTAGTTTTTGTCATTCTGTTTTCTATCGTGTTGTCAGTATTTTTTCTGATGGCCGTAATCAGTCTTCGTTCGCGTTTTTCTCTGTAGTCTTCGAGTCGTTGAATGAATGTATCAACGCTGTCTTCGATGCTGGCAATTCCTCTTCCTCCCTCTTTTCTGTGTACATATAGTCTGTCAACGTCGACTCTGGGATGTAATGCCTTGTGCATGGGCATTAGTTTTCTTGTCCTTTGGTCCATTTGTCTAAGTTCCACCTGAGAAAGAATCCCTATGATTTAACGAGGGGTACAACCCAAGTATTTATTCTTTGATGAGGTTTCTGGTAGAGAGCTTTGTCGCGAGTAGTTTTCTAGTTCTCCTGAGATATTTTTTTTAAATTTTGTTTTTCATTTCCCCTTGTTTGATGGTGTCAGCCTCCAAGATTTCTAAGTATTTGTAGGTCTCGTTTTCTGCGAGCATTCTGATCTTGTCTTAATGTGGTAGTTCTATTCCGTCAGTTAGATGTCGTTTGCCACTTTTCATGACGAGTAGAGCGCATTTTTCTATGCCAAATTCCACCCCTATGTCTTCACTGTATGTTCTAGCTGTGTGTATTAGGGTTTCCAGTTATTTTTCATTTTTTACAAATAGTTTTATGTCATCCATGTACATTAGGCAGTTGATCTTTTCTTGCAATTTACTAAGTTTGCGTCCGGTCGTATGTGGTTTAGTGGCATCATGGCAATTATGAATAGTAGGGGTGATAGTGCATCTCCTTTGAAAATCCGTCAATAGATCTTTGTTTCAGCCAAGCTTTTTCCTCCTGCTGTTAATTCAACTCTACAATTTTTCATGGTATTTTCGATGAAGTTGATGATTTCGTGTGATATTTTGAACATTTTGAGACAGTTTATTATCCAGCTTCACGGAACCATATCATATGCCTTTTTCTAGTCTATCCAGGCCATAGCTAGATTTTTTTCGTCTCTTCTTGCTTTTATTTTGGATGTGTTGATCTAAGTAGAGTAACTCTGCTGTCCCTCTGTATCCTTTGCAGCATCCTTTCTGTTCGTCAGGGAACAATCCCTGGCTTATTAGCGAGTAGTATATCTCTTCCATTATTTGTGCTGTTAATATTTTCCACATCATCGGTAAACAAGTTATGGGTCAATAGTTGTTGGGAGCAGTCATTTACTTGGGTCCTTTTGGATAAATGTGGTCTTTCCTTTGGTCATCCAGTCAAGTTCTTGTGCATCTTGAAGGTATCTGTTCATTTCTAGTGCTAGTCTGTCGTAAATGGAGCAAAATTTCTTGAATAAGAATCCATGTATTCCATTATGTCCTGGCATTTTCCAGTTTGATATCTTTTTTAGTGCCTTTTTGAGTAGTTCGATGTGTATTTCCGCTTTGGGACATTCCTCGAGTCTTTCTAGTTTTATTGTCATATCGTTTATCCATTCAGCCTTTTCATTATGCTTTTTTGGTCGCCATATTTTCGTCCCAAATCGTGCGGTTTCTCTGGCGTCTGGTTGTTGGCATGTTTTTGTGTCATGCCCTCCCAATTGTTGATAGGATTTTCTTTCGTTGTTTTGGAATGTCCTGATTGGTCTTTATGGTTTTACCCTTTGTGGATATATTTTTAGTCTACCTTCTTTCGCCAGAACCTTCTGGTATATTTCCTCAAGTTGTACAGTTATTTTTTCTCGTGTGGTATTTTCCATTCTCTTCTCACATATTCCAGGATCTTTCTGTATTACCATTTTGGCCTGTTTTCGTAGATTTTTTATCTGGGTTTCCAGTCGAACTTCCCGTCCTGGTTTTGACTGCTTCTTCGTGCTTTTTGATGGGACCCCAATTTTCTCACACACTAATTTCGCCCTTGCATAGATTAGATCATTTACCGCAGATATATTATCTGTTGATATGTAAGGTAGCATTCGATTTATTCTGTTTGTTTCTGCTTTGAGTGTTCTCTATTTTATGTTTCTTAATGATGGAAGGGTGGTATTCACACTGTTCAAAACTCTTTTTAGGTTTTCTAGATTTGTCTGTTGTTCTTGTTGTGATAGTTGTTCTGTAGGGTTACTTGGTACTGTGGTGTATTTATTTTCAAGAGGTGGCAGTTAATTTCTGATATGTTGTTTTTGGTTGGCGCCACTTGATGTGTTTGGAATTGCACTGTCTTGCGTCTATGTTTTCAGGTGTATTTCTAATATCCCAAGGTCCGATAACCATTCTTTTTTATTATTGTTCTAACTTTATTGGCAAGCCTTTGGCTTGTCGTCTGAAAACTAGCACATTCTTACCAGATCTCTACCATTCTTTTCCTATACCCACTTTGCTGCTAAAATAGCAGTGTAGTGCAAGTTGATTGTCTTCCTTAGTCCATGTTTTGCGTCTTGTTTTCTTTGCGGTTGCTAATATCATAATTCAGGTACCTGAAAAAAGAGCAGCCAACGTTTGCAGGATGACCATCGCGTCTCCCAGGTTGGCTATCAGGAGAGCACCTGCCGATAATGAAAACCAAGCTTGTTCCCAAGGTATCACGTTTTGTAATATTGTGATTGGAAATTTTTATCATAGGTGGTATATTGTGTCTATACCAGACCCAGGGTTTGTTTTTGTTCTGCGCACGTGACACAGATGTGACCCGAGCTGTCATATTGACTGTTCATAAACAGCGGGTCACAAAAAAAAAAAAATCAGGAAGTTAATCTAAACCTAAGTTTTAACTCAATTAGAGTCTGTAGTCCTACTTTTTTTTTACTTCCCAAGCAACTAGAGTGAAAGATTTTTTTCCATGCCACCCTAACGGTAATATCTTATACTTAACCTAGTTTTAAATGTGCTGGTGATAATCTTTCGTACAAGATTTCTGATGATTTTACGGCGAAATAAAGGCCTAAAACGTCTATCGATTGAGAATATCGTTTGGCAATATGGAGGGTGACGAGGTAAATTTACACAATTCTTTAGTTAGCTCTAAATAATTGCATCTGGTAAAAGGATTTAGCTGATTAGTGACACTCTTCAGTTAAAATATAACAAAAATTCATTAACAGATTTTACAGGTCATCGAAAATCTAGATTTTTTTTTAAAAGAGAAGTTTGTCTTAACCTCTACCCAACGAGTCTTCTTGGAGAATTATTTAGTCTCTGTATACATCCAGATATTTCTTAAATTGGGGCTTATATCTTTTCTAAGAATTACATGACACCTGCTTCTTGAAGTTTCCGTTCGAAAAATTCTGTTTTTGCGTTAATTTTATTATTATTATCATTATTATTATTATAATTATTATTATTATTTACTCCTCTAGAGTTTTTCACATCAGTATTAGCTGATGGTTTTTCACTGGAGTTTGAGTGACACCAAGTCTCCTCAAGTCTCTAGGACTCGTCTCAGTATTCTGGCCATCCTCAGCAATGCTGTCGTTTGGATAGTCTCTACCCGTCCGCCAATTTCCAAATCCTCCAGGCCCTTTAATAATCCTTTAGTTACTGTGCCTAACGCACCGATCACAATTTGCACAATCGTTACTTTCATGTTCCACAGTTTTTTCAATTCTCTAGCAAGGTCGAGGTACTTATCCTTCTTTTCTCCTTCCTTCAGATTTATTCTGTGGTCCGCCAGGACAGCAAAGTCAACAATTTTGCAGATTCTCTTTCCTTTGTTGATTATTATGATGTCTGGTCTTCTGGCTGGGATTAGGTCATCCGTTTGTATGTTAAAGTCCCATAGGAATTTATGCGAGTCATTTTCTAGGACAGGCACCGGGTTGTGCATATACCATTTGTTTGTATGGTCGAATTGAAATTTCCTGCACATTTCCCAGTGGATCCCCTTACCGACCCAGTCGTGTCTCGCCTTGTTCTCCTTCTATGCTAATTTGATGCATTCTCTTATTATGTGATTGATCGTTTCGTCTATGTCACCGCATAGCCTACATTTACTGTTTTGTTAAGTCTTATCTATTCTCGCTTTGATATGATTCGTTCTTATGGCATTGTCCTGTGCTGCTATTAGGAGGGATTCCGTTTCTCTCTTAAGGTTTCCTTTTCTTAGCCAGGTCCAGGTTTTCTGGTGTGAGATGTTGTTTATTAGACGCTTAAAGCGGCCATAGAATTGTTTTCCTTCCTATTTTTGTTTCCTAGTTGTCATTCTTTCGTTTATCGTGTTGTCCGTATCGACTCTGATGGTTGTAACTAGTCCTCGTTTGTGTTTTTCTATGTAGTCTTCAAGTCGTTGTATGGATTCTTCAACGGTGTCTTCGATGCTGGCAAGTCCTCTTTCTCCCTCTTTTCTAGATACATATAGTCTGTCAACGTCGTCTCTGGGGTGTAATGCCTTGTGCATGGTCATTAGTTTTCTTGTCCTTTGGTCCATTTGTTTAAGTTCCTCTCGGGTCCACTTAAGAAAGGGTCCCGAATATCTGACTAGTGTCACAGCCCAAGTTTTTTTCCTTTGATGAGGTTTCTGCTGGAGAGTTTTGTCTCGAGTAGTTTTCGCGTTCTCTTGAGGTATTCTTTTCGGATCATGTCTTTCATTTGCACTTGTTTTTCCCATCTGCGTTAGTTGGTGGTCTTTCAGCAAACTTTGAGTGACAGCGAGTCTCACCATGTCTCCAGGACTCTTCTCAGTATTCTGACCGATCTCAAAAATGTTGTAGTTTGGATGGTCTCAACTTGTCCTCTTATTTCCTCATCCTCTTGTCCCGGTAATAATTTTTCGGCGACTATACCAAGAGCAACAATTATAGTTAGTATGAACCTTTATTTTCATGGCCAATAGTTTTTTTGCAATACCCTAGCAAGGCCGAGGTTCTTATCTTTCTTTTTGTTTTCTTTCAATTTTACTCTGTGGTCAGCCAGAACCAGAAAGTCCACAATTTTGCAAGTTATTTATTTCTTTGTTGATTATTATTAGGTCTGGTCCTCTTGCGTTTGTGTGGAGTTTGTGTGTCTCATTCTCCAGAACAGATGTGGGTTTGTGCATACACTATTTGTTCATGTGGTCAAATTTAAATCACATTAATATTATTTCACATTAATACTAATGTTAATGTAAGAGTTTGCGTTTCGGCCGGTATAGTTTTTAGGTTGAAACTTGCCTCCCGCACCGGTCACTTCCGGGTGGAAGGTTCGGGAGGGACTTCCGGCTTGAACACCGGCTGGCGCGAATTCAGCCTTTTTCAAATCGACTTGTCGTGGCAAGGCAAAAAGAGGTAAGCACGTGAATTCTCTTAAATTGATTCGATTTAAATCATCACTTTCGTGGTGTGTTTCCTCTTTTGGAACATTTACGGGTGCGTTTATTTTGTTTCAGTTTTCACGTTAAAGATTGTATGTTGGAGAACGTCTATACGTTGAAGAGTGTATACTTGTAGAATATACGCATTTTACGCCGAACTCGTGCTGAAATAAAGATATACAACTTCACCAGTACGCGACTCGTGTCTTTGATTTCTGACCCCAGTTGCTGCTGTTACAACTAAGTTGATATTCTTAACAGGGATAGTGGTTCAATGCACAAAACCCCTCTGGTCGGATCAGAAAACCAACGACTAACCAGAAACATTCACTGTAATCCAAGGGACATCAGTACTTATTATTACTATTATTATTATTTGTTGTAGTGGTAGTAGTAGAAGTAGTAGTAGTAGTATTTACACTCTTCGTTATTATTCTCTTTCTACTTGTCGTTCATACACGGTTGTCTCAATTCATTTGAATGATCTTTTCAATGCCAACATGAAATAATGCAGATAGGATGAAATAAAAATCAAAATTGCCGTATAGGGAAAAATAGCGAAAAATTCCACCATACAGGATCCAATAGACAAACAAAATGATACAGGCTGGGTTTTATAGAAGAGCTAAGAACTGAAACACAATCTTTGTACAGAATCACTGAAGAAGAATATTCTAACAAAACAAATTAATATCAATGTAGAAAAGAACCACGATATAACACGATACATTTGTGAAAATAAAAATAAACTGCACAATCAAATAACGGAAAATATCTTGTGTGCTCAGAAATACAGATTAATGATATTTTCACCAACTAGATGTTTTAAGGAGGAAGTCTAAGACCACATTAACTGAAGGAATGAGCAAATGTTTAAGAAGTAAATGAAAACTACATGAAGATAATCGTTTAGTTTAGAAGCTAACATTATTCATAAAATTCCACCTGCTACGAAATATGTAGCATAATTTCAAATTAGGATGGGTTAGTTTACAAGAACACCTTTTTCTGGTTTCTTAATTTTTCTGATATTTTTTGGTTTAACCTCCTTTACTTTACCCGGAAAATTTGAATGCATATATTTTTTCCATACACATATATAGACTGTAATCCAATTTTGCTGTTTCTCAAACTCAAATTAAACGTGTGAAGTCATCCGATGAGACGGAGAGTATAATAATATTCTTCACCGAAAAAATTTATAATGACAATTTAAACAGGTTTGATTTTCCTTTTATTTGCATTTCATATATATATATATATATATATATATATATATATATATATATATATAAGAAACAAAATTTTCGATACAAAAAAATTATATAAATTATTTAGAATCTAAGAGATAAACTAATTATAACCGAGAGATCTCCATGTGGGCGTGAGCCACATAGTTTCTCTAACGAAAACAACAAGCTGTATGAAAGAACGAAATAAATAATTATCTAATAAATACAAATCTCTTAGTGAACTAATCCATTTTTAAATATATTGTTTTATAACTGATTGCATTCATAAAGTATGCATAATGTTGGTGATAGAGCATATATAGATCTAAGTAAACCACTGTTCTTTTTCGAGAATGGATTTTGCATTAAATAACACATTAAGGTTGATATACCATTAAACAAAGGAACCGAACCTCATCTTCTGTTATAATAGCGCAGTGTCACTGTTGCTTACTGACTGTCAGTTGATTACTTATGCTAATATCAGAACATGTTACACACGTGCTTGGTATCTCTTTATATACTGTCATGTGGACATGATGTGAACGGTAATCTAAGTTTGTCTAGCATTCTTAGAATTTCACCAGACTCGTTTGGTTACGTAATAGTTGACGGAGGCTGATCGAATGATACCAACTACGCAAGTGGATGATGTGTGTTCTATGAATCCCAATAGAAGCAGCTTTGTTTCTTTATTGCCCTCTCTTTTCAGTGTCCGAGGACACGAGGAGACTAACAGTAGCGTGAAAGTGGAGCGATTTAACAATTCACAGAAAAAATAAGAGATATTTTCAGCTGGAACGAAAAAGCTACCTGGCACATTGCGTCCATAATCCATTTTCCCATGTATCAACGGTCTCAGAAAGTAAAGGAAAGTCCTAACACGCGAGACATGTTATGTTTTTTTTCTTTCCCCTTATGCATTAGACAAGAGGCTATCATAAAAAAGGTAGTTGTCGGTGACAATATTCCAGATACTTACTAGAATTATCACAGGTTTTTGAGAATAAGATTTCTTTTTATCAACGCATCGTATTTGGGTTTTTTTAAAATAAAGCATAGCATTGTTCCTTTATAAGAATATCTGAAGAACTGAGACAACGTATTCGACAGCATGAATTCTCTGGAATGCGGAAGAGTATGCTAGAATCTTGTTGAGGATTACCATCACTGGTTCTATCATTGAAATAACTAGAAACTGGACATTTGAAAACTCCAAGAACAAACAGTAAAAGTCAAAATATTAATTTCAGTAGTTATTTTAAAAAAATGAAGTAATTTAAAAAGATAATTAAGATTAAACAGATACCTCTTAAAAATCCCACATATTTCTTTTTCTTTCAAAATCTTTTTATTCTTAATTTTTTTTTCCTTTTAAACTTTTTTACAGCGTCATAATGAAAGAATTTTAAAAGTGAAATTTCAATTAAGTTCACACGGCTTTTTTGCAATATCATCAGTGGCCGTCTTGGCGGGTTGCCTATAGCCAAATAGAATAGACAATTAGAAATTGAAATAGGATTTCGATCGTGAATAGAAAGACAACAATTGAGACGATAATAATGAATGATGAATTCTTCGATAGCTAAAGGATGAGGAGCTGCCATCTTGTTTTTTGTTTTACTTGGTGGAATGAGATTGCATATAGCTTATGAATGATTGTTATTGTTTATTTTACTTTGTAAATGAGTTCTATTTCAGATAAAATGTCATGAAATAGTTTATATATATATATATATATATATATATATATATGTATATATATATATATATATATATATATTACAACAGTATATGGTTGTCTCTATCCCACTTAGTGGGTTAGTGGCAGACCAAATGCGGTATAATTCGGGGAATGCTCCATATCTGGGATATAGAAATTTTATAATATTATAATAAATAGATATATATTTAAAATAGCTTATATATATATATATATATATATATATATATATTTATAAATATATATGTATATATATATATATATATATATATATATATATATATATATATATATCTGAAGCATGGTTGCGTATCTGCGACCACAGGTTTCATGTGGTCTTTATACGACAATTATCAGGCAGAAAAAATATGATGATTGTCAAATTAAGGCGGCAAGAAACCAGTGGTCGCAGATCAGATAAGCATCCATGCTATTAGGTATATAAAACTAATGTATTTATTGATTATATATATATATATATATATATATATATATATATATATATATATATATATATATATATATATATGAGTAATAGAAGCATAATGAAAGTTCGATATTCACGGAGTAATATTTAGGAGTAACTCGGTTGCGCATCTGGTTTTCACTGTAGACACGATAATCCTGTCCGTATTAACCTAAATTCCTATATTTTTGTCATTTGCTAAGATTAGTCAAATCTGCCTTAAGATCAGATATATCAAATATTCAGTCAGACCTTTACTCCCTCTTTGTAGTCTTCCTGCAGAGTTAGCTAACCATAAAATTTCGTGAGGGGTACATGTCTCTGAATTCCACTATTTTCTTCTATGTGTTGATTTATTCCGTAATATTTTCCTCTCTTTGGCTTTGAAAAATATCATTCCATTAATTTGAATGAATTAATATAGTTTGCTTAATGTATATGTTATGAAACAAGAATTTAGAGATTTTAAATAAAAATCTTACCGCAGAAAATAATTTCGTATTAAATTTTAAATAAGTGAGCATTTTTAAGTATCCTTATACCATAATTTTTGATAGTGGTAGGATATATAACCATTATTACTATGTCGCACTGCTTGCACAGTTTTCACTGACCCTATCTCGCCACCCGTCCCTATCGTCCAACGCTCGCGAGAGGTCTTCTATTTTACATCATGTAACAGCACAGGGCTGTTGCATGCCATTCCTAGCTGGCCCAACTATCTTTCCTCGTCCATCTGAAGTGGTCTACTGGAGTACATCGTTTATGAGTTCGTCTTTGCTTCTCCAGCCGTGTCCGGCGTGTCTGGTTCATTTATTTTAGATAGTTATTGTGATGGGTGGTTAGTGGCCCTACAGCTGGTGTTTTGTTGAGTTTTGCTTCCAGGACTTGTTCAATACAGCTCCCAGAATTCTTGTATAATTGCTTTCAAGCCTTTTCTCGATGCATTTAGTTAGTGTTCATGTGGTGCATCCATATAGTTCTATCGACACGACTGCTGCTTGGAAAAAAACTGCTTTTTATTTTATCGGTTAAGCCTGACTTTCATATGACCGATAGCCTATCGATAGGTGTACATGCCTCTGCTAGCTATGTGTTGATATCATTCTTGATTGATTAGACGCTGCTTCCAACAAGGTAGGTGAACTTGTCCACTAGTTTAAAAGGACTACCCTATATATATATATATATATATATATATATATATATATATATATATATATATATATAAGTATGTTCCCCCGTATAAGAAGCAATATAATTTCAAACTTTTTTCGAGCCTTAGAAAGCCAGTCAGTTCTCAATTCTTTTTAAAGTAATTTTAATTCTAAGACTTTCTTGTTTTGCTTTTAAGACGTTCGTCCGAAAGCTAATGACACCATTAACGACCAAATGAATCTTACACACGCTACTAACTCTTTTTAAAGTTTTCTCCAGCCCAATGTAATAGATCTCTACATTAGCAAATTGTCAGTACAAAGACAATCTAATTTTCATTTTTTTTAAAGAAAAAACAGAGATTAATCCGCTCCTTTCAAAACAGGCAGATTACTGCGCTGTCTTTACTTTGAGATTAATCCTCGTATTGGAGAAGAAAAGGTATAAGTGCTGATCTGTTGAAAGTTTTCCGAAATGAAAGTGGGTTTGTAATTTACTCTATTTTGAATTTCAGTTATGTCTAGTTCTTTCCCTTGGTTTTCAAAATTTTCTTTCTTTAATCTTTTTTTTTCTTTCACAGTAGACATTATTTTCTGGTAATTAGGAACTGACTCTCAAAGTAACCCCTTAATTCTCCTTCAAATATCTTTGGCTAAAGGATGGCCTCTGTTATTCAATTATTGTAAGCGAGACATTACATAAATTTGATGAGTTTCCTCAACTCTTAGAATCCTGAGAGCTAGTATTTGTACTGCTACCTGAAATTACATAAATTCTGTCAGCAAAAAATCGGTGTGAAAAACACTCTTTCTCTTTATTGTTACTACCTAAAAAATTGGTAATCTGTTATAAGATAGACTTACTGCCTCCTAAATAACAGGTGACTACATAATGAATGTTTTGATAGAATCAGAGGGTGAGATGGCTCCAAAAGAGTCGGGGACTTTGGGTTTTAAATTTTAAAAAGATATGGGAGTGTTGGGAAAAAAAGAGAAAAAAGGAAGATGATTTTAAACGTACAATCAGTTTTGAAAAGTAGAAATATAATTTAGCGAATATAAAAAAAAAAAAAATTAAATTAAATAATACGATTAATCACACTCTTTATATACATACATACATATATATATATATATATATATATATATATATATATATATATATATATATATATATATGAAGTTTATTCTGTATTTTTTTAAAAAGCGAAATAGTTTTTTTCGGATTTGTTGTTCAAAAAATGTAAACATTGCCTTGGTCGGAATGAATTTAATGCAAAAGAAATTTAATCTTGAAAAATATTTGTTTTGAGACTATTTAAAATGCTAGCAATCGAACGCAGTGTTGTAAGGCTTTAACAGCGGTATATACTAAATATGTAAAGTTTAAGTAATGCAACCCATGTAGAATTTACTAATGAATATATTGTGTACGGAGGAATATATTTTAGTCGAAGAAATGTTTTTAATTGGGCTAACAATGTCTTTCCTACGACAAGCCTGAGTCGAAAAGACAGTCAATGGAATGGAAACCTACTAATTCCTTGGTAGAAAAAGTTATGATTGCAGCGGTTAACAAAGTAGGCCATGCTGACTCAATTCGGGGAAAAGAAGGGATTCATCAATATAGTTTTTCTTGAACAAAGTGCAACTGTAAAAAGGGCCTCCTATTGCCATCATTCGCGAGAATATGAACAATCCCAGTTAGTATAGTAGACAGAGCATGAATTTAAATGTAAGAAAACACCTCAAGACTAAAACTAGAATCTGTCAATCAAGAAGAAAGACTTTAAAAGTGGAAAGAACATTTCAATAACTGACTTGATACACCTCCTGAAATCAAATGAAGTAATTATTCATGTTCTACTAAAATTAAATTATGACTCTTCACACAGGAAGAACTTGACACTGTGATGTAAACAATGAAAACCAGAAAGGTTCTTATATTTGATGAAATATTTTTTTGAAATATTAAATGCGGTCAGTGATCTAAATATAATAGAACAATAGACAAAAGCCCGCATCCTCCCTTACCAGAAAAAACAACAACCCCGACATCAGGATTAGCAACTGATCTATAACTATTATTGATAGAGTTTCAATTTACTATTCTCTGCTTCTTAATCGCATCAGACCTGAAGTTCAAAAGAATTTTGAGGGAAAATCAAAATTGTTATCGGATAAATTCATCCACATCTTCTCAGATTCTGAATATTCGTCGAATCATGGATTGAATACGAACAAATACTAATGTTGGTAAAATCTCTTCATAGCATTTGATTTTACACACAGAAGAAATATGGAGGAAACAGTTCTTGCAAATTATTTTCCCAAAGAAACTCTCTCATAATGATGTTCTACAAAACCACGTGAACAATAGTTCGCTCACCTGACACTGATTTATTTACACTTCTCACCTTGCAAGAAGATTAATCAAAACATTTTTTTCAATTCATCATCGGCCTAAATTATGTTATACGAACGTCAATACATCTACAGGAAAAAAATAGTTTTATACTAAAGAATGTAAGAAGCAGACGATATCCTCCAAAACCTATTACTGATACAGACAACATGTATGACCTATTTCTTCTTGACAATGCATCTGCCCAAGCCTAATGTCTGATGAGAAATGGTGACCTTGTAGCATGAGACATTTGGCTCAACGAGAATGCCGATTAAACAGAATTCATATGTTTAACCAACGTGGCGACATCTCCTCATTAAATGACAAGCATCTGAAACAAATCGTTCATATACCTCGCAAGCAATATCTCATCAGCATACGCTTTGAAGACGAATGTACTGCTATTGATTGGTTATTAACAAAATGGAAAACCAATCTTTTTGATGAAACAAACAGAAACAATGTTCCTAGCTGTAGCCGTGTGAGTTCCAGTCCGTGGATTCTAACAAAACACATGGGGAAAAGCTGTGTGGTAACTACACATAAATGTTTCGTGTTGTTTTAAAGAAAATCCTCAAAATGAACCCGACAAAACAATTGCAGTATGACCACTTATCTCCTGTCACAAACCATCGAAGTAGGACGAGAAAGAGAAGTGAGAAAATACTGAAGAAGACTGGACTCCAACACATGGACATACCAGTATTAACCAATGTTGACCGAACATCAAAATCGTACATCATTCAGTTCTGTGCAGATACTTGGTGTCGTAGAGATGACTTAACAAGGGTGATAATCGAGAACGATGGATAAGAGAGAGAGAGAGAGAGATAGCGAGATAGAGAGAGAGAGAGAGGGAATAAAAGAAATAAGCATATTCAGTGTTTTAATGATTATATATATATATATATATATATATATATATATATATATATATATATACGAGGATCATTAAATAAGTTTACAGACTTTTTTCGTATGGGCACTTTTATTGATAGTACACACATGAAATTCTATTCCCCTTCCAAGTAATCTCCTCCGGCTGCAATGTACTTGTTGTATGATTCAAAAAACTTCTGGAAGGCCCCATGGAAGTCCTCTAGTGGGAGCATGTCAATGTCCTTCGTCACAGCCTCTTTCATCTCCTCAATTGTCTCATAACGACAGCCTCTAAGTTTTTTCCTTGAGCTTAGGGAATAACGAATAGTCACTGGGAGCAAGGTCTGGACTATAGGGAGGGTGAACAACTGTCTTGATGCCTATCTTGGTCAAATAGTCTGCGACAAGGATGGAGTTGAGGACTGGTGCATTGTCCAAGTGGAAATGCCACTAACCCGATTTGAAGAGTGCAGACCTCTTCCGACGGAATCTCTTCCTGAAGTCTCTTTAAGCCTCAACATAGTATTCCTTGTTGACTCTCTGTCCAGTGGGAACCCAGTGCATGTAGATCATGCCAGTGCTGTCAAAAAAACGGTTCATCAAAGGTTTGTGGGTGGATTTTCTCTCTCTGGCCTTCATGGGCCGGGGAGAGCCAGCATACTTCCACTTGAAACTCTGTCTCTTGGTCTCTGGGTCATAGCAGTAGATCCAGCTTTGATCGCAGGTCACTAGAACATCAAGAACTGAGATCTGAATTGATCAGCTTGACCATCTCCCTGCTGTTATGACGACGTCTTTTTTTCTGATCTTCTCTGAACACCCTTGGGACAAACTTCACATCTTTAGTTCCTCGCGAATAATTGTGTGTACTGGTCCCACACTAACATCAAACTGTGCACTTATTGTCTCTATAGACACACGACGGTCCTTATCCATGAAATTCTTTATTTGGCCAATCAACTCTGGTGTTCTGACTTCCTTACACCTCCCACACCTCTCATCATCCCTTACAGACTACCTGCCTTCCTTGAATCTCTTATGCCTCTCAAAAACTGTCTGGAAACGTATTGAAGGAACCTACATCATTTCCGAGAGAAAACATGATGTAATCTTAAAGACTTGCAGAAGCAATAGACAATAAGAGCGGATGGAGAGTGTAGGTTAGAGAAATCCGTGTTGGTAGCACGACGATGATATATACGTGGCCTATTCAATAAGTTTCCAGACTTTTTTCTCTACAGGCATTTACAATTGTCGTAGACTCTTGAAAATTCACTATGTTATTGCTATACATCTTATGAGATGACAGACCAATTTTTATGATTTCAAGTTCAAAGGAACAACACAGTAGGAATTGGAATCATCATCATCATCATCATGTCGCGCCGCTAGCACGAATATACCTGACCCTCTCTCGCCACTTCTCCCTATCATTCATCGCCTCCGGCAGGTCTTCAAGGGTTACATCCTGTGTCCTCACATAAGTACGTCAAAAGTGCCTCCATTTTTTGATACATCATATTAGATATAACAGTCGAGTAGTTTTATTTCATTTTTTTCTACCAGTAAGATGCTGTGAAAAGGCATAAACCTACGGCATGCATTTACCACCGTACGATCGTCAGACCCCTTGAGTTGAAAGGCATGTCCGAGGTGATTCCACAAAGAAAGAAACAAGGCAAAAACAGTACAAGATGCACGGCGCGTGGGGGCTGTCAGCATACAATAGTTAGCATATGCATTTATCATTTGCATCTCTCTCCCCGTGTCGCTAAGGGCTGAAGGCTAAACAAATAAATCCATTCGTATCATAAATGACTGATTCCTCTATATTATTATTATTATTATTATTATTGATATCCTGGATATACTACATTACGACAAAATAAAATGTTTGTTTTAATCAAAGAAGACCGGTAAAACACGATGTCTTTACGGTCCTTTGCAATAGCTTTAATGATATGTGTTTGGAGAACGCAATATTTTGATTAGTAACAACAGGAAAGTGAGATGGTCCTAGTGTAACGCTGAGCAGCATTCATGAAAGTTGTCACACACGCAATAGGAAAAGTATTCAGTTGTTTCTTGATACGAACATTTATTGCGGCTAATACTTTTCATAGCAGCCGTGAAACGAGAGAGATAGGATAAAGGATATGTGTCAACTCACTGAGAGAGACAGAAATTTTAACCCAAAACAACAACCACACATTTCATTTCTTCCTCATCCCGACCAAGTCTCTCCCCATCGAGGGCCGCTTTTCGCGCAACGGGTCAAATCCGACTGCCTATGTATCCGACTGGAACTGGAGTTAAACTGACTAACTGTAACTGACCGTTTGCTCCAGCATCTTAGAAATTTTCTTATTTATATTCTTGTGATCCTTCTCTTTATTAATCGGATAATATCTCGTAATCACCAAAACTTTCCTGTGTCATGTCATTCTAAATATCAGCTAACATGTATCCAAATGTTTCTTTTAACATTTCGCCGCAGCTGATTACAAAACACCTTTATTATGATAGGGGCGGGCACTCGCATATGCAAAATAAGGTCAACTGGCTTTGACTTTTTTAACTCGAATTCGCAACTGCAGAGTTTTGAACAAACTCACAATTTGTCACTAAAATAGGACAATTAATAAAAATAATTCATTATAATCCCGAATCATATTAGATTAAGGCCAATAAATAAAATTAAGACTTTTTAAGATTGTTCTTAAAATCGTTCGAAAGAAAATTACTTATTGTCTATAAGAATCATGAACACTATTGATTTTATATGAAGGAAGTTAGCAATAACGATAACGATGAAGATAACCGTTTTAAAATGTCTACACTTAATGATAAATACTCAATATTAGTTAAAATATACAGCTGATGTGCATCTGTTGCTATTATGTATAAAAAATAAAATCTTTAAAAAATGTTGATAGAACAATCGTTATATATGATTTTTTTTACTTAAAAAGGTCTGGAGAAGTCCCGTTGCATGGTACCTAATGATTGAGGTTTAACCGATTAAGGTAGTGGGTAAGTTTTTCGGATCTAATGAGATCTGATCAGTTTGGGTCTAGACCGGCAGAAATGAGTTGAGGTTTTAGACAGTACAAGATGCGCCGTACGTTGGGGCTGTCAGCATACTATGGTTAGCATATGCTTTTATGATTTGCATCGCTCTTCCCGTGTCGCCAAGGGGCTAAAGGCTAAACAAATAAACCCGTTCGTATCATAAACGACTGATCCTTCCGTATTATAATTATTATCATTGATATCATAGCTAATTCCATTCTACAAGGATGGCGTTGTCCTTAAATAAATCACGAAGGTTTTATGCTATTAAAATAAAAAATAAAAACTATTTAAATAACTTTACAAGGTCTATAAACGAGCTCCGGTAATAAAAGACTTTTTAAAAAAGAAAAAAAATCACCAAAATCAGTTAATTATCCTATTTAATTAAACTCTCGACACCAAAACAATAAAAGACGAAGTTGCTTTTAAAAGAAGCATTTACCCAAAATTCTAATGATAACATTGTTTGTTTTTATTGCTTGGTAGAAATTCGTCAAAACGAATTGCAATCAAATTAAGCTGCCTTGTTGAGGGGGGGGGGTCCCCGTGGCTTTTTGCCCTGCAACATCGTAGTAAGCGAGTTCGAATTCCACTTGTGCTGTTAGGTTCAATGTCAGGTTTACCGTTGGGAAGGGTTTGAAACTCCTCAATACATCCCAAGCAATTGGCTAAATATTACTATATCTCTTCCTCTACAAGAGTGGCTTTGGCATTAAATTACCCACGAAGGATGATATCCAATTAAACAAAGAAACCAAACAATTAGCCTTAGTGAATTTGTAATAGTACGCCTGGGATCGGCAGCGCATCTGCACTATATATTGTGTGACTCCTCGCTGTGTTTATTTTACAGAGTACGAGTTGGTGTCTCAAAAGACAAAGAACTGAATGAAAATTGGAACTCAATTAGTGAAGGACTCGACTCGTTCTCAGAGTGAGTATTGTGTGTCTCCTCGGACCTTGCTTTGATAAAATACCTTTCCCGAGCGTCCAGCGCAAATTCTTATTTACCAGATCCTGGCAGATTACCCTAACTTCCGGAACGTCTGCAGACTCTGAGAGCATCTCAGACTCAAGCCATTTTTTTTTCTGAACGACACTCTCAGGTGGATTCTTCTGACTAACTCTTTTTGCATCTCTGACTACACTTGCATATATGCAGGGGTTAATATTTCCTACTTCCGGGCCAAGGGTCACCAATAGGCAGGTTATATAATATTGCCAAATTGTATTTCTCCTGAACAACCTAAAAAGTGTGATAATAAAATGGAAGTTTTTATGTCCCGGCTCAGGTTTATATGGCCATCACAACTTTGACAAGGCGAAATGGATATAGTACAGGCATAAAATACATACAGCTACATTCAAACTCAGCAAACCCACGGGGATATGCCATGTCCCCAATATAGATGTAAACATATATACATTTACAAACATATACCAACCTATGATCAACTCTAAATTATAAACATGAATAACTATATAGTAAGTAAAACTAAAGTTGGCAACTTTAGTCGAGGGTGACCAGAAGGCTCCCTTTTCAATAGTTACTACGCCCAGGTATAGGGTAAGGCGCTACTCCTTTTCCTAGATTGCTCCACTTTACCCTTGACCTTACGTTATAATGATGAGTGTTAAGTACGGCAGCATCAAGTACCATTTTTGAGTCTTTGGTATGAATCAACCTGGGATTGAACCCCAGTCTCCCGGACCAGTGGCGAACACTCTACTCTTTAGGCTAATGACCCGGAAAGTATACATATACATAAACCAAAATACTACTCATATGTCTGCCGTCATACATTCAGATTCATATTCACACACATATTTTTAACTCAGTTTACTAACACAACTAAGGTTCATAGTATTAAAATGACGAAACAACAAATGATTTTTAACAATCATTTTACCACTATATTCATCGAGAAATAAACTTTGTTTATCTTTTTTGCGACTGAATGAAGAAATATTTATAAGAGCGCCATAACTTTCAAAAACGCCATAACAGTTTCAAAACTGTACAATGAAACTCTTCTTCGCATTTTTTGTTTAAGTTTTAGAATTTTACTCTTACACATTCACCGCAATACATTTTTGAAAATGATTTTCTTAGCTATTCATAAAATTAATAACCGTACATTGAATTATTTTAATGTAACTGTATAGGATTATTGTTATTTAAAGCCAAAACTCGGAATGATTAAATATGACTGATTTGGTTATTTTTTTCGTTTATATTTTTTCATTCTATTTTTTACATTTCTTTGCACGTAGATGATATTTATGACTAGTATCTTGTGAGTGTTATAAATATAGATTTATGGGACTGTGGTGACTCGTCCGAAAATACTCCTGTCATAGTTTTAATCAAATTCAAATATATACACACACACACACACACGGGCGCGCAGCCACACACACACACACACACACACACACACACACACACACATATATATATATATATATATATATATATATATATGTCTGCCTGTGTCTGTTTGTCTGTGTGCAGTATGGAGGCAGATTTTCATTTAAGCATGTTTGATTAAATAACAAAGGCACATTTTCCGTATAAAATTTATTAAGATCCTTTCAAATTTCTTGATAAGTCTTAGGTTTTAGGTTGGAATTTGTAGATGAATTTACCAACATTGTCTTGAGAGCTTTTGAACCTTTCATATGTCATAATCCGGGGTTGTTTGCATGTGTAAAAGATGTTTTGTAAAGAGTTTCTAAGATTTTTGTAGGTCTTTTACAACATTAGAAAATTACGTTATCGCAAAGTTGGATAAACCTGAAATGCTGATGACAGCAAATGAATTTGAAATAGAACGCTATCACCGTAAATAGAACAGTATCAAGAAAAATTAAATATCAAAAAAGTAAATAAATAAAGGCATTTCAAAACATTGTCGCTATTCTATAAATTAATTCCATTGATATGTTTTTATATGTAGGGCTTCTAGGATTTGTAGTCGTAGCTTATTAATTTCGTTTGCCATGTATAGTGGTGTTTTCAATTATCTGAGATAATGTGTATGAGAATTTTATTGACTCCAGAGATGTATTTTAAGATCGTCTGTGTATGAGTGCATTTGTATATGTTTAGATTTTTGAGTGTTAGCGTGAAGTTCAGTTCGGTTTGCGTGCAAGGAGGTTAATTGTGTGTGTGTGTGTGTGTGTGTGTGTGTGTGTGTGTGTGTGTGTGTGTGTGTGTGTGTGTGTTCACCCATGCGAAGTTAGGCTCTGTTTAATGTAGGTTTAAATTATTCTTGAATTATTCTATGAATTTTTTTTTTCTTTTATCTGAACTAATGAGTTCTCAACACTTTGGGATTATTTTAATCATTTTATTACTTTATTCATAAAGATGTTTTGATTCGTTGGGTTTTCTATTCTTTAGTAATTCATCGATGCTTTTATCTCCATTTTTCGCAGCCTGAGTCAATCCTATGGATAATTTGTTACAGTTTAAAAATTTGATTATACTACCTTTTTTGAATTGCATGTTAGATTTCTATTTAATATGAATATAGTCGTGGGGTTTTCAAAGGTACAGGGTTTTCCCTCTATGATTATATTACATGCTCCTCATCTTTTATATTGCATTTTCAGACTCCATGCGTTGTGTGGTCCCCAAATTAAATGATGTTAGATTATCTTTTAAGCTTTTAATTATATTTTTTGTGTCTAGTATACTTTTAATTCTATCAATGTTTTTTTTTTAATTTTTTAAAGAAATTCTTTGTAATTTCTTTGAATAATCTGTTTGTTTTTGTTGTATATTCAGACAGAGAAACGGTTCATCGTTGCTCTGGTATTTGGGGGATTCATTGATTTTTAATAGTATTTTTCTGTTCATTCGAGTCTCTTATTTATTAATGTTGCCGGATATCCCCTTTAGTTTAAGGTTACATATAATTTTTCTTGGCGAGTTTGTCCAAGGTTTTTGTTTGTGACAATGGTACATATTCTACGTAGTAGGGTCTAAAGCATGGATTTTATGGAGGTTTGAAAGGGATGCATTGTTGGGTGTTTATTGGTTCGTGGTAAATGTCTATGATAATTTGGCCATTTTGATGTTTACCGAGGATATCTAAAGGTTCTCAAAAGTTCTGCTCCTTGGTGAATTTTATTTTAGGGTGTAGGTTTTTGAGTAGATTCTGTAAGTCATAATGTTGTCCTTTAGATATTTCCAAAATATTAAACCGTTATCTAGATATATCTTCCACTATCAAATATACTATGTTTTTATATTGTTGTATATCTACAAATGATTTCATATAGATATTCCAATTAGTATTCTAGTGTTCAGGTGAGGGAGATTGGTGTCATTATGGTTCCTATGGCTGTTCCTATGGCTATGACGTAATGTATGCAGGTGAATTGGAAAGAGATACTATTCAGGATTAATGCTATTCCAACAGTGTTAAATCTTTTGTTAAAGGTGATATTTCTGATTGTTTTTAATCCAAAATGAGATGGTTTGTTTTCCTTACAAATGGGGGTGATTACTATATAAATTTTGACGTCAAATGAAATCATTTTTGAATCAGGATCAGTTAATTAAAAGAGCTTAAAAAGTGGATGTCATCTCTAGTGTAGCTTTTTTTAAAAAATATTATATGATAATGGATATAGTAGAATATCTATTAGTTTTCTGGGTCTGTTTGATGATGCATGATATGCCTGCAACTAGTCGTTTAAATTTAAGGTAACTGAGGCTTGGAACTTTCTATATAGGTTTTCGTGTTCCTACATCTTTTCTTATTTCCATAGAATTGCGAAGTTTGGTAATACGTATATATTAGTAATTTTTTAGTGCAGTTGGTAAACGTCATTTTAGTTAATATTTGCTTGTGTGCTTTGCAGAATATTGTCAAGATTTATATGCTAGTATTGACTATGTTTGTATTTATTAATTTATCGTTGATTTAATCCATAAGCATTTCCTGAATTTTTGTTCTGCAATATAAATTATTTAAAATGACTACGGGGCTTTCTATGTTTGCTTCTTTGATAAGTAAGTCTTTGTTTTACTGAATATTTTTTACAGATTGTCTTTGCTTGTGTTGGTTTTATGTAACACGATGGACGATTCTTGAATATTAAATATTAAAAAAATAGCAACAGGCGCCTCAGATATGAAAAAAATTATTTCAACTCCAAGTAATGATTGAAGCTCAAGACAGAAAGACAGGTAGAAAGGTCTACTGTTGTACAAAGAAGCTTTGAAGAAAAGATACCTTACCTTCCTCTGTCGCTGACCCGAAAGTGTCTAAAACCAACTGGACTGTGACCCTAGCTATAACTCAACTACTAACTTCTGTATTTAAAATTATATTTTCTTATATAATATATTCCTTATCCCATTCAACTAATGTTATAAAAACACGTTTTCTAAATTATTGCATCATTTCAACATGTATCCTCACACGTGTCTGAAACTTTCATTATGTTTTTAATTAATTTCCATCAAACTTATGACACGATAAAAATCCATTTTATTGACATTCGGGATCTCGGAGCCCACAAAGTAATTTTGACAGTAGCTGATGTCTTGGTCGATAGCTGTGCACGTGTATGACCTTTCTAATCTGACTTACATTTTCACTCAAAGATTTCAAACCATACTACTTCCTCACTAAACTAAATAATAGAATAAATATTCATAATCACTTATCAATAAAAGAACTATTATAATCAGTTACCACCCTAAATATCTTACCTTTAATTTTCGGTCGATATTCAGGAAGTTTTAGAAGAATGTGTTTAATTCTGTTGTTCGGGAAATATGATGATTTATTCTTACTCACGACATTTCTTTATTCTTTTATTATCAAACCTCTCAATCTATCTAAATTTTCTTTCAAACATTTTGAGGTACATTTCTTTCGATATCCTATCTTGCTCTTTAGAGTGGGGCAAAAGTTTGGACTTACTTTTTGTGAATCAATTTTATTTTTGTCAAAATTGTTTGTAAGAAGCTTGATTTTTTAAAGTTTTTATTGTTGGTTTTGTTATGAATGTTACTTAGACTGGTGTTTTTTTCAGCGTATAATTTCTAAAATGGGTTCTTTTTGTGTTGCCTAAAAAGGATTTTTTTATTGTGCTGTTATTATTCCTACGGTAGTTTATATTAACTTAGAAAAATTTCCTCACATTGTTGTTATATATATATATATATATATATATATATATATATATATATATATATATATATATATATATATATATGTTGTCATTCTTAATGTTTTTGTTACACAGTATTAAGATAATTCTGATATATTTTTTAAGTACCACTCCCACTAATGAATGAATGGCACGAGTCGCCGTTGGTTATGGAACGTTAATCCTTTCGATAATTAAATGCTTGACTTTTTTTTTTAAAGCTTTTCTTCATTTCTTCATTCCTTTATTTATCGATGAATACTTTCTTTTTATAACTTACTTCACAAGATATACTGTTTAGGGTTTATAAAACACAAATACAGGACTGAAAATGTTAAAAAATTGTTACGCTTTTGATCTACACTCATAATAGACTGTCGAAGAAATGTCAAGAAACACACAGGAATCGACCAAGTAATAATAACAGTTAACCTTATTGTAGATGACAGAAGGCGTTTCTTTTTATTTTTAGTTTTATTTTTATTTGAAATTTTGGATGATTTTTAGTAAAAAAGAAAATAACTAAGGCCATGTTTACTATTTTATTTATTATTTTGAATTCTTCCAAAAAGATGCATTTTTGAAGTAAACAGACAAAATGGACTTTAATTAGTAACTCTGTTCATCTTGTAATTCCTTATTAACAGTATGTTTGGTCTTTTCGTTGTATTAGAATCTTTTATAACTGAAATTGTGCGTCAATCAAAAATATGTATTAACCCGTGCATCGTCAGCTATCTTTGCCCACAATGATACAAAATACCATTTATTAACACAAATATGATTAATGAAGCCCAATGAATTTCGTCATATATACACTATTCATCAATATATTAAGTAACATCAAATAAATACTTGACGATAATACAGCTTCTAACCACATCATGCATGACTAACTTTACAAGTGACGAAGAAAATGTTCGGGTTTGAGGAAAAATATAATCACTTTCATTTTCAATGCCTACAGCCGAGCAAAACAAAAAAAAAACAAAAAAACTCAAGATCTTTTCGATCGGAAGTTTGTTCATAAGCTCCATACTTTGCAGATTTTTATTTTGTTTTGATCACTAGTTCATTTAATAACTTGCTGAAAACTTTGAAAGGAAGAATCAATTCAAAACATTCTTTCATGTATTTTTTCAGTGATAAATATTCAAATCTTTAATAGTATAATCGAAAATGTGCCCTCCCATTAGGTTGTAGTCGTTAAAATTGAAGGGGCAGTCTGATTTGACAGAGGGCGTTCCTCAGCGACTGGAAGGTAATACGTGTCAATTCTGTAACAAAGTATATAGTTCTGCAGCAGGTTTGAGAAGTCGTATGAGAATGGATGGTGTCAATGACAACGCCAAAATCAGTTCTTTAGAGTGTCACATATGCGGAAGTGAATTTGGCAGAGGAAGGATGTGCCTGACGAAGGGCACCCTCTCTGGTATATATATATATATATATACACATACATACATACATATATATATATATATATATAAATTTACATATATATATATATATATATATATATATATATATATAAGAGCAAATACGAAAATTTCATCATGTTTTAGTGTATATTTGAGAATATCACTGAGCATTCGAAAAGTCTAAAGGTGATTACGTACGTACAGTATCTTGGAACCTTGATTATCATTGTGCTGATATTTTTTGCTTCGATACAGGCCATAACTGACATCAATCCCAGCAAGTCAGCCAGGACCAGTATCTGAGATTCTGGAAGTGGGTGCATGAAGTCATTTGGTCTTCCTCATATAATGAAAGAAAATGCCAATTTTATCTTATGTTATAAAGAACAAGAGTAAAAACAGCGCTGAACAAGCTTTAGCTTTTTTTAAGGAGAAAAAATACTGTCAGGATTAATAGTGAAATCACAAAACAACTGTTGCTTTGCTCTGACTTTACAAGATATACTGAAAGTTATGAAAACTAAACACCCAGGCGGGTGTCCTCGTGGTGTAATAGTTAAAGCGATGGACTGCGGAATCGTAATAAGCAATTTCGTTCTCCTGTCGCTCTTTTACGTTCACTTTCGGGAAAACGCCCTCAGAAAAGGTATGAACCCCCTTATCCTTCCAGCTATTGATTAAATAGTACCACTACTGTTCTTCTAGGAGAATGGCTCTGGCATTAAATAACCTACAAAGGTTGATATGTCATTAAACAAAGAATCCGAAACCGTACCAAACACCCAGTTCACATCATGGTTTTAGGAGTGGTAAGCTGTGATTGGGACATTATTCTAACATTTTTCATCCCACATAATCTCAGACACAACCCAGAGGCTAACATTAAGTAACTGGAGTTGGAATTGCCTTTTCTGGATGTAGGGGGTGACTGTTGAAACAGCCTATGTGAGGCAATAGAACTCTGTGCCATGCCACACAAGCAGGAGTACACTGTTTGGGATGTCAGAAAATATCTGAGACCACATCACCCCTAATAAATCGAACGTCAAACTCCCTGGAGTTCAAACCACTTGATTTTAGAGGCAGTTGCGCGTGAGGCCAAAAGATTTCGAGCAACACCAAAGTTTAAGTGGAGGCATGGATTGCTGCAGCATTTACCAGTTTAAATAAGGAGGCCGAAAAGGCTTGCAAAGATTTTAAATTATTCTGGAGGCTGTGGTTGAGCCAATTTATAGTATTTAATCTATAGTATTTTAAGATATTTTCATTTCAGTAAAGTTGGCGACCGTTCTCGAGGGTGACCCCAAGTCTCCCTTTTCGATAGCTACAGTACCAAAGTATGAAATAGCACTACTCCTTTCACTGGATTGCTCCACTTTACTCTTGATCCCTACTTTATAATTTTGAGTGTTAAGCAGGGAAGCAACAATAACCGTTTTTTGAATCTTTGGTATGACTAAACCTGGGATTAAACCTCAGTCTCCCAGGCCATTGACAAACACTCTTACCATTGTCTGGACTTATTTTTATGTTATTATGGTAAATATATCTGTATACGTGTCTTTTTCATCTTTTCGTACTTTAAACGACAGTTTGCTCATCACATGTGAGTGCAGGGCTTCCATTAGTGACCACTTGGAAACAGGAGGTACCGTTAAGTATCTGAGTCTGGTTTTATAGCCTGAGTTAATATTAGTAAATATTATTAAATGTTCATATGAGTTCATATGATCATCCAGTGGTACAACACTCTTAAGCAGATTTTTTCAGTTCTCTGGAGCCCTGCTGAATAAATGGAATTACGATTTTAAACTACAAAAATTATCAAAAAAGCAACACCGTGTTCTTCTTGATTCGAACTAGAACATTTCGGCGCTCTCATGTATATAGAGGGTAGTAGAATTTTAAGAAAATAACTAAACTGATCGAACAGGCAATCAATACGTCGATTTCAAGAGGAATTCTTTCAAATTAACAAACAACTTTTTCTTATCTGATTTATAAAGATGTACAGTTAATCACCTCGAAAAGAAATCCAATTTGCTTAAAAGATAACAATTATCCTAACATAAGACGGACTTCTTTTTATCAAGTTGTCTTAGCTATCAATAATATTGTTGCTTAAGTTATGCTTTTCCTACAGTTTTGGATTTACTTTTATTTTGTTTTTGTAATGGCATATCAACTTTTTTCTTCTGTTCTCTTAGGGAAATACTCACATGAAAACTTATCATTATTCTATGAATTGATCACTTTTTATAACGTTGTGATTTGACTGATCTGTTCTTTAAATCTAAATTATAAAATCATAATTCGTCATGACAGTTCAAATTATTCAAACTGTCAAAAGGTCATAAAACCGAACCATTCGGGAATCTTGGACCGTCTCAGTGCCGCTTCACGTCGTAAGTCGTCGTGAAGTTCAAGATTCATTGGAAGATTTCCTGTGGTTATGCATATTACGCATTTATCAAAGAGATTTTGCTGAAAGACAGGATTGTGCAAATGCAACACTCTTCATACTCAATCGAGCAAGCTATAAACGGTCTTCGTTTCTAAAATTAAAATTCATCAAAAGGTTAAGAAATATCAGCGCGTGAATCATCATCATCATCATCATCATCATGTCGCCCGCTAGCAAGGATATCCCTGACCCTCTCTCGACACTTCTCCCTATCATTCATCGCCTCCGGCAGGTCTTCAGGGTTACATCCTGTGTCCTCACATAGTTGCTGTATGTAAGTTCGTGCTGGTCGTCCTGCTTTTGCACATCCATATGTGGGGGTCCACAACAGTACATCGCTTATGAGCTCGTCCTTGCTTCTCCAGCAGTGTCCCGCGTGTCTGGTTCGTCTAACTTGTATAGTTTTCGTGATGGGGGGCAAGTGTCCGTATAGTTGGTGTCTCGTGGGGTGTTGTCGCCAGGACTTGTTCAATGTCACAATTTCAAACAATGTTAGAAGTTAAATCTGATTTGGTTTCGACAGAAG
>OY757918.1:38973458-38995958 GCA_963585895.1 Sepioteuthis lessoniana | reverse complement strand
ATAGGGTAAAATAAGAATATATATATATATATATATATATATATATATATATATATATATATTTAAAGTAGCTCCACAGTGGTGCATATTTGACAAGCCAGAAATGAATTTCATTTTTTATCACATACCAAAATGTATTGGTCGTGGTGCTGACAGTGCGAGAAGGCATCGTGTTTCGCGCTATGCAATTGTTATTTTGTTCCTCGAGTGAGTTGCAGTTCCATGAAAATAAATTATAATTTCTACTTTCAGAGCGCCACCGGCAGGTGACGAGCTACTAAGTTTTCTGTTGAGCTCGACTCATAGAATGAATAAGTTCTATGACTTTATTATGAAATCCGATATTCTATTGCAAACATATTAATATTGACACTAAGCACACAGATTAGCTCGCACACTGCAGACCTAACAGTGTATCCTTCGACATTTACGCTACAGCAAACCCTTTCGATTATGAATACAAATACTAAACGTAACTTTGAGTCATGTAACTGTCTGCAAGTTGCGTTTGCTAATCGAGGCGTTTAAGTTGTTATGTAGTTTAGTCTGGTTCAAAGGTACATGTGCTGGAAATCGTGAAGATCAAACTAAGTAATTATCGTCAACTGATCTAGGTTGTAAGTAAGTAAGTAATCAGCGACTTGAGTCGAGGGTGACCCGAAGGCTCTCTTTTCAATTGCTACAACACCGAGGTGTAGGGGGGGGCAATACTCCATTCACTGGATTGCTCCACTTTACCTTTGATCCTTACCTTATAATGCTGAGTGTTAAGCAAGGCGGCGTTAAGTACCATTTTTTTTTTTTTTAGTTTTTGGTATGACTCGACCTGTAATTGAATCCAAATTTCCCGGACCATTGGCAAACACTCTTCTTCTTAGGCCAATAGCCCGGTATAATAACTGTTCAAAATGAAGGAACTCATATTTTTATTGGTTAATATGCACTACAGGGACTCTAACAAAACGGCTGGAGAAGAAGCTAGACGGCAATTACACAGGAATGCTGCAAGCAATCTTGAACAGGTCCTGGCGGCAGCACCCCACAAGACGCAAACTGTACGGCCACCTGCATCCTATCACGAAAACTATTCAAGTTAGACGAACCAGACATGTGGGACACTGCTGGAGAAGCAGGGACGAACTCATAAGAGATGTGCTCTTATGGACCCCCACACATGGCCGTGCAAAAGCAGGACGACCGGCACGAACATACATTCAGCAACTATGTGAGGATATGTGATGCTGTCCGGAAGACCTGCCTGAGGCGATGAACGATAGAGAAAAGTGGCGAGAGAGGGTCAGGGATATCCGTGCTACCAGCACGACCTGATGATGATGATGATGATGACTCTTGCACCAGGGTACGATTAGTATGTAAGAAAGCTTAGCCGAGCCTGGAACAAGGTTATAGGTATTCATCTAACAAGCTTATCCCAGATTTCCACAAAGAGACAAATCGTCTTTAAACAAGGTTACCCCAGTCTTCAACGAGACCACATTTATTAATGTGAGCTTAATTGGTTTTAAGATAAAAAGTAATCATATTCTTGCTTACCTTAATCTGACACAAGGATATAAGAAGTTATTCACGAAAACAGCACAACCTGGCAAAAGGTCACATTTATTAAAGTTACCTTAATATTGAACACAACCTTTATTAGTTATTATGTTTTGTCCCAATAAATGATATGGTTACATTAATTTACATACAATCATGGTGGTGTTCGCGGTGCAGTGGTTACCGTCGTAGGAAATGGACACAGTAAAACGAGTTCAAATCCTGAACGAGGCTAACTGCATTTTACATACTACTGTTACCCTTGGGAAAAATATAAATCCAATTATTCTCCCTCTTAGTAGAGCAGACTGAGTTTTTTTGTCTTGATTTGGCAACTAGTGTAGAAGAAAGAAAACTCTGAATAAAAACCCGTTAAACTCCGTTTAAAATTGACCTTGTGTCACAAAATACCCCTGCAGAGGGCTTGGTAAATACATACATTGATTTATACTTCGTAAATTGCAGCGTACAATCTACTTGAGAATTGGTTGGTTGATTTGTTTTACAGCGTATCAACTTTTTTCGATTCATTTTGTGCCGAACTAAATTTCAAACAATCAGCTAAGTATGAGTATAGTTTTTGGATACAAACTGTTAAATTTCAAAACAGTTCAGTTAAATGCCAAAACAGTTCTATTTCAAACAATAGAGTTTAGCAGAAGTACATAGTTTCAATGTCAAAATCAGTTCTATTTCAAAAAGCTCAGTTTAGCATAAGTATGCGATTTCAAAGTCAAACTAGTTCTATTTCTAGCTATTCAGTTAAGCATAAGTACATGGTTTAGTTATATTTGACCCATAGATAGGATCCTATCAGGAGCTACTACTCCTGGCCAGAGTGGACCTGGCAGCGATGGCAATGAAGGAGTATTCCACATTCCCCAAAGGCCCAACATTACTGGAACCACACGATCAGATTGTTTATTGTCATAATCCGGACACTCGTTAGGAGGTCTTAACCCATCTGCCGAGAAGCAGTCAGTGTATTCTACAGCCCAGGACAACTGGGAAATTGAACGTGGAAGCTTTAAAAAAACTCTACAAAATAGGGATCGACTAATACTGCCGGGGTCAAATCCAAACCATTTCCACAAAGTGGTTAACCAGTGGAGCAGTATTCCTTACTATTGATATGCACCACTTACCGTAACTCCAGCAGACTTCCACAAATATTTCCAACTTAACTTCGTGCTAGGTAAACATACTTAACAAATCAACAAAGACATTGATGTATATTAATAAAACTGTAATGAAAATTAAACATCGTACGAATGCCATTTCCTGCCGCTGTTGCACTGAATGCAAACACTAACCAAAACGTCAGAACAGCATATTTTATTGGAGATATTGATTCCGTTCAAATATGTTTACAAGTAGACATACTATCAAGAAACTCTTCACAAGATAACGTCAATAGATACACAGATGGATTTTGTAGGTTTGCAATGATATTCCTGTTGGCAGGAAAATAAACTAGAACATTTCCTTCAATATATATATATATATATATATATATATATATATATATATATATATATAATCTGAGGAAATTAGCCAAAGGAATAGACTGAAAGTTTATATTCTAAGGAGAATAGGAATATCCATTTCAGGGCTCAAAGACAAATCCAATCGAATATATAATTAATTTCAGATTAAAAACATATCGAAATTCATGTGCAGAGCAAAAGCATTTTTTTTTATAAAATGAACGAAAAATAATCAAATTTTGAAATTCCATTATAAATGTATTTCGGTCTCAGATGGCATCATGACCTCATCGGATGAAAAAAAAAAAGTTTTATATTTAAATATATTGTAGAGTCGCTTACAATGCTTCCGGCCAAAAGAGAATTTTTTACGGTGGAAATATGACTATATATTAACAAGCAAAATGTTTATGCATTCTTCTTCTAAAAAACGTTACCTTTAATTCAAGACATTACTGAATTTAAAAATAAGGTGAATTCACACACACACACACACACACACACACACACACACACACACACACACACACACACACACACACATATATATATATATATATATATATATTTCCAACGCCAAGTCAGACGATGGTAGAAATGATTCTATATTCTGATTTTCTTTCTACAATATCTATGTAATTCTAAATCCAAAAGGGAGCTCAATGTAAAATTATAATAAATTAGCTTACAGAAAAAATAATTCCATACAAAAGAAAGCCTTTAAAAATTACTCATATTTTTTAAAATGATATTTATTTCATTAGAGTATATTTTTTTTAATATTTGATCTGCATCTTCAGACAAACAAATAATCATTATTTCTTTGTCTATAGATGCAGGTCTAACATATGAAAAGATATAGGGTCTGCTGAAATAGATTTTATTACAAAAAAATACGAGTATTTTTAAGGATTCTTATCTTACATATATATATATATATATATATATATATATATATATATATATATACAATCATGTAGAGAAAGATTGTAAAGTTAATGTCTTGATTGAAAGTGTTTGAACTCATTGTGTCTTTTGCTACATGTTATCCTAATTCATGGAAACTACGTAGGTTTTGGTCAAGTAGTAGCCTTCCGTGTGATTGGGGGTCTATCAATAAAGTAGGTATAGATCTAACTTAGAAATTTTAGAGAATGATCTTGAGGGTGATTTATATACCAGATCGACTTGTACGCCTCAATTTACGGTACGAATGTTGGCTTAGTTTGTTCCATTGCTATAGAAAGATGAAACACTCATTAAGAAACAGACTAATTAGGAAAAGAGATCGAGCCAAACTTATTAACCATTACACTACGCTATATGCAGCAGGTGTTATATACTGACCCTCGACCGAGCCGTCAATCAAGAGATGCACCTCTGTAAATAAGCGGAAGAACAGCAGAAGCAGGTGGACGGTAAACAATAATATAATCAGGTACCCAGACGGTTCGAATCAGTTTGAGACAGGATGCCAGCGTGAGAATCAGCTTACAGACTGAGGGATTTGCGGTCCTCAGTTACTCACGGTTGAGCAACCAAGCCCAGATGAGAGAGAAATACTGCTGGGTCAATATAGCAGTCCATCCTTGTCTCCACTCATTTCTCACACATAATAAACATCACCCTTTCGAGAATAAAGTGTGAGAGATATACTTTTATAAAGAAGTATATTCACTCGTTCATTGAAGTTCGTATATTATGTTTGATTATGTTTCTGCTTATATTTGTATTACGGCTATACAACACAAGAACCTAAGTATTGTATAGCTTCAGTGATTCTTCGAGAGCTAGTATTTACAATGTGCCTTAATCCAAGATATTTAAATGCACATCTGTGAAAGATACATTTTCTTTTATCCTAAATTGTTCTACTGGATAAAGTTAGAGACTCATCAAAGAAAACGGTTATATCCGTTTGGATCGATTTGGAAACTTGTTTGGTGTAATGATGTCTAACTTTACATTTAAGGGTGAATGTTTACTCAAACCAACTGACAAGAGCAAGATAAGATGCATTGTCATTTTATAAGCAAAATGCATCTTATATGAATTCGTCGTGCTCTTTTACTTACATCAGTTCCAGTTGCATGGTTGAAGAATCCACTCTGTCTTCCTTCTCGGTATGATTTGCTGACTGAATTCATAAGCAGCGGGAAATGATCTCGCTTTAAAAAAAAAGAGAGGTTTTTGTCACTATGACATTAAACTATATTTTAAAGGCTTGATATGTTGACAAGTGTTTTATCATTGCATAGCAGAATCCAGCTAGTTTTGTAATGGATATTGCCCAGTCGATTTGTAATCTTTAGGTTATTTTATGATTAATGTATGTACGTGGATCATTTAGTAAGTTTCCAGAATTTTTTCTTATGGACACTTTTATTGATAGTACACACATTAAACTCTAGTCCCCTTCGAAATAATCTTCTCCGGCGGCAATGCACTTGTTGTGCCGTTCCAACAACTTCTGGAAGGCCCCATGGAAATCCTCTTGTATTTCATCTCCTCAATTGTCTTATAACGGCAGCCTAGGGAATAACCAAAAGTCACAGGGAGCAAGGTCTAGACTATAGGGACGGTGAGGAACTGTTTTCATGTCCGTCTGGGGCAAATAGTCTGTGACAAAGATGGAGCTGATGACTGGTGCATTGTCCTGCTAGAAATGCCACTGGCCCGATTTGAAGAGTGCTGACCTCTTCCGACGGAATCTCTTCCTGAACTCTCTTAAAAACTCAACATAGTAACCCTAACCCTAACCCTTTGGCCAATCAATTCTAGTGTTCTGACTTCCTTACTCCTCCAGCGACTCTCATCATCCCTCGCAGACTCCCTGCCTTCCTTGAATCTCTTACGCCACTCAAAAACTGATGCTCGATTCATGCAAGATGGTCGAAAGGCAGTCTAAATCATTCCAAACGTTTCTGTGGCATTTTTTCAAGTTTAAAATATAATTTCATTGTTCTTCTAAAATGTCCTCACATCCAGATTGCATCTTTGAAATGCACCAGCTGTGTATTCGATTTGCTGCTGTAGCTTTTAATTTGAACCTGAAATCATAAAAATTGGTCAGTCATCTCATAAGATGTATAGCAATAACCGACTGAATTTTCAAGAGTCTACGGTAATTTTAAATGACTGTACAAAAAATGTCTGGAAACTTATTAAATTCACCACGTTTGTATGTATTTACATAACATCTGTCAAAGACAGGATGTGTCACAAAGTCAACTTTTAAGCAGAGTGAAGCTGGATGGAATTCAGCATTTTCGTTTCCCGAGATTAGTTACATCCCAAAGGCAAAGGACGCCAGAATTCCTTACTATTTACTCATAGCTGGTAGTTGTGGGGGGGATATTTGCATCTATATATTCTCCGAGGGTATTAGCTCTATATAAAATGCGAACAACCTTGCCCAGGGTTTGAACTCAAATTGGTGATTTCATTTTCTATGGTGATAGACGTTACGCTAACCAAGGAATAAATGGCTATTGTTGATTAGTTTTCTTAAAGTGATACTCCAGGCAATGATTTCTGGCACACGAAATAAGTTTATTTTTTATGAAATTTACAATTTAGACATCGATAACGATTTCTTTCTTAGTTCACGATCTCTGAGGCTTTTAAAGTACGATTTCATTAACGTTAATACGAAGTTGTTAAACTTGTTAGAATCCTATCTAGGGGTGAAATCACATTGTTTTCAAATTATTAGTTTTATGTAGAAATACTTGATTTATAACCGAGAGAAAAAAAAAAAAAGAAAAACAGAAAAATATCAATAAACTTTAAATAAATGTTTAATAAAAACTTAATATATACGCAATCCCCTGACGAAAATAACCCGACACGAGTTGACACGCCATTAAATCAATCACTCTATTTTCCTCTTTATCGATTACAGGAAGAAAAAATTATGCATTCCATCTCTTCCAAAGAGCTTTTACATTATTCGTCTTCATTAGTAATGAATCCAAGTTACATTGGTGCTCCATACTACTATCCTTGTGACAATCTAGTCTAAGCTGAGTAAAGGACAATTTTTTGGAATGACTGCTTTATTCTAAATACATAAATAAAACAGATCGATGGGAACAGCATACAGTTAATAGGTTTATCGAAAGAAAAAAACCTGAATCGATTAGTGTCTTCTTGAGATTATATATTGATGAGACTGAATCAAAGAGAAAATATTAATATTAATCACACGTAGAGATTATTTCTCTGACATTTATAGAAAGAGTAAAATCCTCTTATAGAAAACATACATAAAAAACATATAACATAAGCAATGATTAAAAATATTGATGAATCATACATATATATATATATATATATATGCGTGCACGCGCGTATATATATATATATATATTGCTATCCTATATAAATTATAGACAGTTTCTTTTTTATTAAAAGTACGAAAGTATTGCACTTGCTGATATTTAGCTTTATTTAACAGGAGATTACAAATCTGAGGCAATTCGATATAAACAGAGAGAGAGAGAGAGAGAGAGAGAGAGAGAGAGAGAGAGAGTAAATTGAAAGAAAAAGTCTGCCTTGAATCAGTGGTGTATCCTCGTGGTGTAATGGTTAAATCGTTGTAAGTGAGTTCGAACTCCAGTCGAGCTATTACATTCACTTTCGGACAAATACCCTTAGAGAAAGATATGAACTCTCTCATCTACCCATCTTTGGATTAAATTGTACAACTGTTGTTCTTCTAGAAGGATGGTTTTGGCATTAAACAACCTACAAAGGTTGATATGCCCTTAAACAAAGAAACCCAACCAAACCACTCGATATGAAGTAGTGGTTCGGATACTGTGCGTGGTAGTGAGTATGGAGTTCGATCAACACAGGGTGTCCCGTATAATTAATATAACGTACATATTTCCTCCTCTCTCCCGCCACGAGCAAAATATGACACAAGATCATTTCTGAAATTTGATTTATAGTTTTCTTACCTCCAGACTGGTTGCCTAACCAGAAGTACATATTTCAGTCTGCCCTACTATTTCTCGAATATCGGAGTGCGAAGAAAGAGGAATTCATACTTTCCAGAGGGCAGTAGCAACAAATGAAAGGCATACAGCCACGTCCATGATTTAAACTCGTATCAATGATTCTGTTTGTTTTTTTTTACGACGATAACCGCCATACTACGTCTGCCTTTTAAACTAAAGTAAGTTTAATGATGACGAATCTAAGGTACTACTATGAAACGATCTCACGATAATGAAAACCAGTAGTAAAAAAATAATTTTACGCCAATTCTTCTTACTTTAAGACTGACAAAACAATGTAAAGAATTTTACCTAAAATCTAAAAAGGTGTGGTAAAGTTTGATTTAGTATTTATAGATAACATTAATAACAATCTTTATTTTTTTAATTTTATGCCATATAAACTTTTTATGGGTATTCTTCGCTGAATCCTGTTTACATATGTGTAAATTTAAACGATTAGTTCATCGGCAACAGTTTTAAAACTTGCCAGTGCTCATTTGTTTGAACACTGTTCAATTTTTTCAAGTCTGGCTCGCCAATAATTCAATTCAATATTAATACAAAATAAATCTACTTGACTTATAGATTATACCCTAACAGGTACAACAAAGTTTTGATTATACTAAAAAGCTGTGACCATACGATAAGCTAGATAGATAAGAAAGTGATACAGAGTGTATGTCCGGAAGTGCTGTGATTCATTGTGCTCAAGGGAAAACCAAGAAAATGATTTTGTGCCGGTGTTTTAAGCCAGATGGTCAATAAAGAATTTCGAATGGTTGTTATAAAAAAACAATAAATAGTGGGAAAGCGTTTTGCAGGAAAATGTAAACTGATTTTTCAATGCAATTTATATATATATATATATATATATATATATATATATATATATATATATAAGAGATGTACTGTTAGACGAACCAGACATGCAGGACACTGCTGGAGAAGCAGCGACGAACTCATTAGAGATGTACTGTTAGACGAACCAGATATGCAGGACACTGCGGGAGAAGCAAGGACGAAAGCATAAGAGATGTACTGTTAGACGAACCAGACATGCAAGACACTGCTGGAGAAGCAAGGACGAACTCATAAGAGATGTACTGTTAGACGAACCAGACATGCAGGACATGCTGCAGAAGCAAGGACGAACTCATAAGAGATGTACTGTTAGACGAACCAGACATGCAGGACACTGCGGGAGAAGCAAGGACGAACTCATAAGAGATGTACTGTTAGACGAACCAGACATGCAGGACACTGCTGGAGAAGCAGGGACGAACTCATAAGAGATGTACTGTTAGACGAACCAGACATGCAGGACACTGCTGGAGAAGCAGCGACGAACTAATAAGAGATGTACTGTTAGACGAACCAGACATGCAGGACATTGCTGGAGAAGCAGGGACGAACTCATAAGAGATGTACTGTTAGACGAACCAGACATGCAGGACACTGCTGGAGAAGCAGGGACGAACTCATAAGAGATGTACTGTTAGACGAACCAGACATGCAGGACACTGCTGGAGAAGCAGGGACGAACTCATAAGAGATGTACTGTTAGACAAACCAGACATGCAGGACATTGCTGGAGAAGCAAGGACGAACACATGACAGTGGAAAAGCAGGACGACCAGCACGAACATACATTCAGCAGCTATGTGAGGATACGGGATGTTGTCCAGAAGACCTACCAAGGGCGATGAACGATAGGGAGGAGTTGCAAGAGAGGGTCAGGGATTTCCGTGCTACCAGCGCTATATGATGATGATGATGATGATGATATATATATATATACTTTTTACTCTTAGGTAAAAAAGCAAGCAAATATAGTTCTATTAACTCAAAGACCCGAACATATGAGGATATCATACACCTTATTTGAACTTCAGTGATACGAATAATCCTCTGGAAGTTAAATTTAATGAGTTGGTATGTAGAACCGGTTTCCCTGCGGCAGAATTGGTCGTCAATTCGTATCTCAACAGAACACCGTTCCTTATTTCAATTGTCATCTCAGATGTGACAACTTGAGTGAGATGCGTTAAAAGCAGTTAAAATTAAAACGAACAGCCATAATAATATTCAAAACTATTAATAATTATGATTAACAGAACTTCCTCAATCACACACACACACACACACACACACACACACAGAGAAATGGAAAATTGAAACGAAAAGTCAGCCTTGAATTAGTGGGGTGTCCTCGTAGTGTAATGGTTAAAGCGCCGGACTGCGGAATCGAAATAAAGTGTTCGAACTCCAATGGCACTCATGAGTCCACTTTCTAACAGTTATCCTTAAGAAAAATATGACCCCCCCACTCCTCATCCTGAGTTAAATAGCCCCACTACAATTCTTCTACAAGAATGGCTTTGGAATTAAATATCCTAAACATGTTCTATGTTTATTTGGGATGTAGATATGTATCCCCAGATTCACGTACGACCGTATTGTTTTCTCTTCAAACGAAAGGTATTTCAATTGACGTTGCGCAAACTTCGGAGGATTTTCATCTCTCTATATTTTTGGAAAAGTATATGGGAGAATTTTGCAGAACATATTGCTTGTACTTTAATTACAACCGGCTTGTCAATGCATCTTTGAATACGATGACTTTACCCGTGGAAAGGGGTAAGACCCACACGTTAAAAGCTGGTATTTGAGGTATGACACAAAAAAATAGATCGGGGAGGGGTACACATTCATTACAATTGCTTTCCAGTTTACTTAGACCAGAAGTGATCGCACCTAAAGGGGTTGTATATATGGGTCATATAGATCCGTTGAAAATTACTTGTATTGGCTTGCAATACTTGTCATTATATAAATATGTACACATTATTTGAATTATAAATTGTTACTTGAAGTTATAATTGTTTAATAAGGATTAAAATTACTTACTTGATTGTGTGAAAATATTATTATTATTATTCTAATTATCGTTATGATTATTGTATAGAAGTTAATATTTGAGACTATATAATTGAATATAAACTATTAATCATCATCATCATCATATCGCCCTACAACATGGATATCTCTGACACTCTCTCGCCACACTTCTCTATGGTCCATTGCTTCCGACAGGTTCTCAGAACTACATTCCGTATCGGCACAGAGTTGCTGTATGTAAGTTCTATTTGGACGTCCTGCCTTTGCCCGTCCATGTGAAGGGGTCCACTAAAGTATATCACTTATGAGTTCGTCCTTACTTCCCCAGCAGTGTCCTGCAGGTCTGGTTCGTCTAACTTGGATAGTTTTCGTGATCTATGGTAGGTCGCTGTACAGCTGCTACTTTGTTGGGTGCTGCCACCATTACTTATCCAATATTGCTCGCTGCATTCTTGTCTAGTTGCCGTCAATATTTTTCTCCATACGTTTAGTTAGCGACTATGTAGTGCATCCATATAGCAGTATAGACACGACTGCTGCTGGAAGAAACTACTTTTATTTTATTTGTCTGATCTGACTTCCGTATGTCCGATAGCCTATATATAGCTGTCCATGCCTATATCAGTCGCGTGTTGATGTCTGTCTCATTTGATGAGACGCTGCTTCCCAGGTAGGTGAACTTGTCTACTAGTTTCATAGTATTACTGTTTAGTGTTGAGATGTCACCTGTTTGATTAAAGCACATATATTACGTCTTGTGTGCATTGACATGGAGGCCTATGCCTGCAGCTGCTCGTTCAAGACTCACTCCTTAAAACTGTGTGAAAATTATCTCTATAAAATAGGAAAACTTTATATACGTAGGAAATTCAAAACGTTTCCAGGCTTTTCTTGTGCAGTCATTTGAAATTGACGTAGAATTTTGAAAATTCAGTATGTTATTTCTATACATCTTATGAGATGACTGACCAATTTTTATGATTTCAGGTTTAAATGAACACCTACAGCAGGAATTGAAATATACCCTCCTAATGTCTGATGGTGACACCTGGTGAATTTCAAAAATGCAGTCTGGACGTGGGGACGATTTAGAAGAACGATATGCAATAAAATTATGTTTTCAACTTTTAAAAGATGCCACAGAAACGTGTGGAATGCTTCAGACGGCTTTTTGGTCATCTTGCATGAATCGAGCATCAGTTTTTGAGTGACATAAGAGATTCGAGGAAGGCAGGGAGTCTGTGAGGGATGATGAGAGGTGTGGGAGAGTAAGGAAGTCAATACACCAAAGTTGATATGACAGAGGGTTAGGGTTAGGGTTACTATGTTGAGGTTTTAAGGGAGTTCAGGAAGAAATTCCGTCGGAAGAGGCCAGCACTCTTCAAATAGGCCCAATGGCATTTCCTCCAGGAAAATGTACCAGTTTACAACTCCATCTTTGCAACAGACTATTTGACCAAGATGGGCATCAAGGCAGTTCCTCACCCTCTCTGTATTCCAGACCTTGCTTCCTTTGACATTTGGTTATTCCCTAAGCTCAGAAGCTATCTTTATGAAACAATTGAGGTGATGAAAGAGGCTGTGACGAAGGTCATTGACATGCTCACACAAGAGTACTTCCATGGGGCGTTCCAGAAGTTGTTGGAAGGGTACAACAAGTGCATTGCAGCCGGAGGAGATTACTTCGAAGGGGAGTAGTGTTTCATGTGTGTACTATCAATAAAGTGCCCATACAGAAAAAGTCTGGAAACTTATTTAATGATCCTCGTAAAACTGTAAATTATATGAATTAGGAATAGTTACTGGAAGTTATAATCGTGTAATAAGGAGTTTTCTTAGGTATGTGAAACCATATAACTGTGTGCAATTTATGCGTATTTGATAAAAATACTTGATATCACGTATGAATAGAAATCATAAATAACTCGATATATATATATATATATATATATATATATATATATATATATATATGCATACATATATATATATATATATATATATATATATATATATATATATATATATATAGGCATAAAAAGATGGAGTGAGATGTTAAAATTAATAAATCAATGAATCATGTTACTGAAAATATATTTCTTAAATTGCAGATTGTGTTTCGTTGAACTCACGGCAAAACAGGTATGATCAATGTCAAGCAATTTCAGGGGGAGTGTAATGAAAGTTCACCCAGTATTAATATTCTGTTGATCTTTCTAAATCTTTGTGACATTGTGTAGGTCATTTCTCTGAAGAGTTTAATGGGAAATTGGGTTTCCTGAAAAAGGTGTCGACCTTTGGATCTCGAAACCCATTGACTCTTACGCATCTCAACTTATTTCCAACTGCGACGACAGAATTCTTGTAAGACTGCATTAACTCACATTTATTACAGAGAAAATATACAGCGGTTACCTTCGAATTTTCACACTTATAATAAAAGTGAATGGCAATATATATATATATATATATATATATATATATATATATATATATATATATATATATATATATATATATATATATATATATATCGTCAAATAAAATACTTTTAAAAAAGTATTACTCTTTTGCATAATTGTTTCGAAAGCATTAGATAGATAGATAGATAGATAGATAGATAGATAGATAGATAGATCAACGTCAATAAATAAGCACACGATAACAGTTTTATTGATGGTTAGAAGGATAATCGCTCATTGCTTAGTACACCCATAACAATTTCTTTCTAATGTAAAACTGTCAGTTATTTTGTGATTTTTACTGGAACGTTGTAAAATCAAATCAGATATTATTAGGCTTAACAAGGTGATGATATATATATATATATATATATATATATATATATATATATATATATATATATATATATATATATCACGTTGAACAATATAGACATGTTTTGTCAATACATTTTTCTATATATCTTTTTCAGTAGCGGAATCGATTTTATTGTACCCGGCGGGGATTGGTTGATAAGACTTCCATAACCAAATGTTACCCAATTTCTTTTTGCCCGATTTAAAAAAAAATCCTGCTCCCCGCCCGCCAAAAAAATGAGTTTCGGAAAATTCATACCGAAAATACAACAATATTAGAAAAAGAAAATAACAAACAAAACCTACAAATTCTCGAGGTGTCCCTTTCAGAATGAAACAACCCAAACTTCACATAATCAATTTCAAATCTAGTATTAATGTACTTAAATATTTTTAGCTAGTGCTGCTACTGATAGGAACGAATAAAACACAACTGCAACGCCCCGGCATAAATAATAAACACTCACAAAGTAATAACGTACATGCAAAGGTCACATATATATTTTGCAATATACACAAACCTGAAGATGGCCCAAGTTCTTGCAGAAAGTACGAGCGTAACAATTAGTTAAAGGAGTTTCATCAACCATTTCCCACCGCATACAATAAAATGAATTTAGCAACAGGAAAGGACAAATAAAAAAATATGTAGATAAAACATATCTATATTGTTCAATAAAATATGCATTAATGAAGAAACGCTGCCCTAATACACACACACATATATATAAATGCGTGCGTGTGTGTGTATGGGGGGGGTCAAATATACTTTCTTAGTTATATACATACTGTTCATTAATATTTCTGTTTATATTTTTTTCTTATCCAACAGTCTTAAAGAAACAGGATAATTAAAAACATGGAAGACAATTGATGATATTTTTGAATGACAAATGTTAACGTTTAAAAAAATTGTGACTGGCTTCGGTCATACATTTTATAAATAATAAATCTATTCTGATTCTTAGCGAAACATGTTAATCTCATTTTCAATACTGTTTTCCTTTTTCCATACTATCGGATTACATTCCAAAAATACGTATATATATATATATATATATATATATATATATATATATAAGTAAGTTGGCGACCATAGTCGAGGGTAACCCGAAGGCTCCCTTTTCGATAGCTACTACACCAATGTGTAGGGGAGGGCGCTACTCCTTTCCTGGATTGCTCTACTTTACCCTTGATCCGTACCTTATAATGCTGAGTGCTAAGCAAGGAAGCATCAAGTACCATTTTTTGAGTCTTTGGTATGACTCGACCTGGGATTGAACCCAGGTCTCCCAGGCCATTGGCGAACACTCTAACCCCTAAGCCAATAAGCCTATCCACATGTCAGCGAACAAGGCAGAATGTTTTTGAATATCTTCTATCGAATAATTTAAAAATTCGTAAAGAAAGCCCTAACAGTAGTTTAGAAGAAAAAGCCTAGAATGCTACCACAGCCCCCCCCCCCTCAGAAAGGGAAAAAGGAAAGAAGAAAAAAAAAAAAAAACAACAAAAACGAATTCTCCCCTCCACCCCAGTAGACCGCCGCCCCCAAAGCTACCTAAAATATCAGTAGTAAATAAAAGTCCAAACGAAGAAGAGGCATTTGAACTCAGGAGCCAAGTGGAAGAAATATGTCAATATTGGTCAGTATGTCTTTAATTCCAATTTAAAATGCTGAATTTTACAAAATGTTATGCTGTATTTTGTTTTTGAAATAATGCTTAAACTATGCGTTTTAAATGTAAAGGCACGCTTACTCTACTATATATATATAAACCGATAATAAAAATTCATACAAATCCACACTTATATATATATATATATATATATATATATATATATATATATATATATATATATTCTGTTTTTTATTTTTTTTTTTCACAATGACCAAATGCTCATTTGGTTTGTTTTCTTTATTCAATGACACATAAACTTTCCTTATTTGTTTAAAGGCTACACTCATAGAAAATCAGTATTGTTGCTATTTAGAGAAAATCTTGGGACAAACGAGTTCATTCCTTTCCCAACGTTGTTAGTCTGAAAGCAAAGAAATAGCACGACCGCAGTTCAAACTCGTTTACTAAGATGTCTCAATACAGTTGGTTAACCACTAAGCTATGTGGAAACCTGCGCTCCCTAATTTGGATTAATGTTGGAAAATACTTGCAATATATTACTCACAAACACACACACACACACACACACACACACACACACACACACACACACACACATATATATATATATATATATATATATATATATATATATATATATGTCTGTGTATGTGAGTGAAAGTAATATTATATAATCATTAATATATTATATATAGATAAGATTATCTGATGTAATAGTGATATAAAAACGGATAGATAACATGCAGCAGGTGATGCAGTTTATGTGGTGATAGAGACGAACCAATCAATCACATAATAAAGGAATACAGCAAATTAACTCTGAAAGATTATAAGACTAGATACACTTGGGTAAGAAAGCTGATCCACAAGGAATTGTGCAATAAATTGAAATCTGTCTATTGCAAAAATACCTATATATATATATATATATATATATATATATATATATATATATATATATATATATACTGATAATAATATGTATATGGAATATGCACAACCCAGAATATATCCTGGAGAATAAGACACAAAAAATCATCTGGGATTTTGAGATACAAACTGTTCATCTAATCTCAGCCTGACAACCAGACTTTATTATAATCAACAAAAAAAAAAAAAAAAAAAAAAAAAAAAGGCATGAACTCGCCGAATTGTTGACTTTGCTGTCCAGGCTTACAGGTGAATGAAATTGAAAGAAAATTAAAAGAAAGTTAAGTACCCAGACATTAGCAGGGAATTGAAAAAAACTGTGGAACATGAAAGTGACGGTGATACCAATTGTGATTGCCGCTCTTGGTACAAAGATTAATAAAAGGAATGGAGGACTAGGAAATAAGAGGACGAGCAGAGACTATCCAAACTACAGCATTATTGAGGTCGGCTCGAATAGTGAGAAGAATCCTGAAGATTTAAGGATACTTGCTATAACTCAAACTCCAGTGAGAAACCATTGGCTAACGCAGGTGAGAAAAACTCACTAGCAGTAACAATACAAGCGCTATGATTCCTGAACTGCACACGATAATATCTAGATATAGCAATTTAATAGAAACTTTATGAAAGAAACGAAATCTTTTTTAATAGAACCTTAAACAATGCCATAGTAACAATTAGGGCGAAAATTATTATACGCAATAGTCTTGCAAGTGTAGGTTATATTGAGACAGAGATGAAGAATTTTGTTACATTATAAACAAATGCTACAAACTAGCACAGAATAAGTACAAGATAAGGCAAGACAGAATCGAAAAGTGATGTTCTTGGAAATGTGCAAGAGATGAAAGATTGACCATACAATCAAATGGTATATACACAAACAAAAATCCATCTTGTCGAATGCGATACATAAAATCCTCTGCGATTGAGAAAAACAAATGTATCACGTAATCTGTTCAAGAAAACGATAAGTTGTATTAATTTTCAAGAAAAAAGAATTATCATCTCGATTATTTCATCACGGTGGAAAACCGAGTGAAAATAACAGAAAAATTAATAAATACTTAGACCTTGCCAGAGAACAAGAAGAAACAAAATATGGAACATGACGTTGATGGTGATACCAATAGAAATTTATTCACTTGCAACTTGTAACCAAAGCTTGGAAAAAAGTCTGAAAATTGAAAATCAGAGGAAAACTCGATACTCACTAAACCAGTGCATTGTTAAGATTGGCTAGAATACTCAGAAGAGTACTGTAGATCGGAGGAGGCTTGCTTTCATTCAGAGTTTATCTCTTTCTACTGCATTTTTCGTGTTAAATACCAAATCCCGAAGGTTGGTGGTTGTAACGGTATCAACATAAATTGTTAACAAAATAAATAGTTGTCAAAGTGTGAAGATCTACAGATGTTTCATAAAAAAACAATATAATTTCTTAATCTAAAAACTTAATGAACTATAGTTCAAATTAAATCGCATTTGAAAAACATCAATAGAAACAACTGAAAAAAAATTAACGTATAGAAATACTATTCAGTGGGATGAAAGGCGTTTCGATATTTCACACGGTATATTGAGTTTTTTTCTAGATTTACTATTCTCTTTGTCACTTTTAAAGAAAACACAATACCGTAAGTGACCCTAATACAACGAATTGTGCATGGAAACCCTAAAATTTCTCTACTGTACTGGCCACGAGGACTAATCCCCTGTGGTCAAAAAGAGTGAAATTGGTTGTCACTTCGGACTGTTATCTTGAGTGATGGTTTTACCTGTCTTTTCTGCAAAGACTGGTCGAGTTTTTTTTTTTTTTTTGTCTTTTACTATTCTGAGAAACAAACGAGTTCTCGACTTCTTTCTTGATGCAAAATATTTTTCTTGTCACGTTAAACCTTACCATCACCAAAACAAGAAAGTGCTTATACACTTTTATTATTTGCCCGTCAAAAATCAATCAAAATCTGATTGGTTTTGAAGCAGGAGAGAGAAAAAGAGAGAAGTATTGGCTGGCAATAAGGTATTTCTCCTGACATGGTTTTGATACCAATTACTTGACTCTTCGTTTTCGGAGATTAAAACCTTCTTGACTGTGCGGCAAGATATGGGTGCATTAGTTTCTGTGGGTATGGGTGTGAGTGAGTGCCAGTCAGAGGATTCCTTTGTGTGTTTTGGCGCGAAACCCACACAGAGGTCTTACGCGCGAGATTTCCCACAGAACCGAAAGAAGACAAAAGAAGGCAAGGTCCCAGAGCAGTCAACAGAAGAGAGCAATCAACAGATGTCGGGGAAAGGCGACGGTCAGAGAGAGATGACCGCTAAGCGAGGAGTTGGGACCTGTGGACTCAAAAGCCAGGTTAGCCAACGCAAGAGGATAAGTCACCTTTCCTTGTGGCTGTGTAGGAATTTCGCTCGTATACACGCCTGCGATAGCCCAACGAAAACCACACAAAAGTATCACAAACTTCTCCCTTCTTACGCTTGGAGCTTACCCAAGCCCATGTTTGTTTATTCTTCTTTTCTTCCACCCTCTCAGTTGTGTAAGTTGTGTCTTGTATGTTTGTAAAGCAAATGTGGAATTCCCCTTGCCAGAAACCCCAAGACGATCGGATGATCGTGAGCTGATTTAGGAGGTTGAGATAGTGGGGACCAGCCAGCGGGTATATTGTCACAACTGTCCAAGTTGATGGTTGGATACGCTATCTTTCGTTTACACTTATACAATCCCAGTCTAACGGTCGATCCACTCTCTGACCTCCTTACGAGAGATATCTACGTATTATTAAAAAAAGCAACTAAATTTTCAGACCGTCCAGCATGAACCACAAAGAATGTATGCTACGCAGTCTGGAATTCGTGATTAACTTTGTCTGTGTACGTATGCTGACTTGTGATTTATTTTTTTATATGTAAACCGAACAGGATTATCACTCCTTGATTTAAATAACATAAACATACTTTTAGAACTTGAGATCATTTGAACGAGAATTGGTCAAAGTAAATTACAAAATAATAATTTTTTTCTAAAATTCCCTGTAGAGGTCAACTGATATCACATTCATGAAACACTTTATATTTAAAATAATGGCACAGTTTTGTCGAGAAGGGTTTAAGGTTTATAATAAAGATCTTCGGCATCATCAGTTGCTCTACTGTCTGTCAGTGTGTGAAAAACTATTACTGACAAGAAAGCCTTTTGTCTGCTTGTATTGAATAAAACAAATTACGTTACTCTCGTTCCGAGAGATGTTAGATCACGTTTGGGAAATCACCATTGACTAGACAATCCACTTACGATTATTAAAGAAACTGCAAACCACGTGATCTTTTTGTAAAGTTGCAAGCCCCGGGAGATTATCGGAAACACAAAACAATTAGTACGTGTTTCTAATAGTTACATACACAGCCTACAAAAATCCACCAAGTGAGCAGGTCAGGAATCTTACATTTATACACCAGATTATTTAGAAAATATTTGGAAAAGATTACTTTCAAATTGCAGTTACTGAGAGTCTAATTTATGATTAAGAAATCACAAATTGTGTTGAGTTCTAGATCTTCATAAAGGTAATTACCGTAACATATCAATGATACGGATATGTGAAACAGACATTGAGAATCCGAAAACGCGAAATTGGTTCAGGTACGAAACTTTATTACCTTTGAGTTAAAGGTTATTCGACATGAGCAGAGAGAGACACAATCTTTCTATGCTTACTGCTTTTACATAGTCAGCTCTCAGCCCAACCAACGCGCGGCACCCGTAGCGCACAAAGTCGTTGGCCGCGCCCAGCTCTGAATCAACCTTCTTCTTCCAAGGCAGGAACTCAACTAACAGCTTTTTCTCGAATCTCAGACCACGCTTCCGGTGCGTGATGTTACCCAAATCCCATGGTCCAAATTCCTCTCTGGGATTTTTATTTTGACATTTCTGAATGACACATCCTCTCCGCACGCGCGTGAACACCTGCGTTAATGTTTCACCTAACCCATGCACTAAGCGAAAGGTTCTCATCCTAACTAAACCGATAGGCAAGATATATAAAACGAAATCCCTCCGCCATTATATTACAATTACAAGTTTATGAACCCTCTAAGTTACAATAATAAATCATGTTCTAAAAGTGCCGCCCTCAGCCCGACTTGGCATATTAAGTCATTTAAGCTTCAACCTAGAAGGCTTAGCTGTCAGAAATGGAATCTGCGACCAGAGTTTAAATCCTGGACAAGGTTGTTTGCTCTTCACTTCGTACTAATACCCCTGGGAAGGCATGAGTCTATCTCCCCGCACAGCTATAATTAAATAGCCGTGCAGGCGTGGTTCTTTAGTCTTGGTTAGGCAACTAATAAATAAGAAGGAAAAAAACACTGAATTGAAAGCTTCTTTAATCCGTTTAAAAATTGACCTTGCGTCGTACCTAACGAGTTAGGAAAATTCACGCATTTCCATCGCCACTATTAAAACATTATTTTCAGCCCAACCCGACACACATAAACTGATAAGACTTTGTAAATGTTTAAAAAGTGTAAACGAATGTCAATAGATACGTTTTTTTTATTCTTTTTTGCGTTAAATAAATATATTGTAGTGTCTATCAAGATTTTGCAGTATTTGCTACGGCTCAGTTTGCGACCCGTAGATCATTTGACCAAAGCAGTTCAGTCTGTGACAGGTACCTACTGCAGTTGTCAGTATTGCAATATCGTGCACTGACACGTTTTGCTTTGTTATATGCTGCGTATGAATTAAAAGCTGTTCAGATGTCGATGCAACTCAGCCATAACGCCGCAGAAGCTGTCAAAAATTGTCGTACAAAAGGTGAAGATGCAGTATCATTATGGTTTAAACGATATCACCCGGGTCGCAAGAACCCCCACGAGCAGAAAAGGTCAGGTAAGCCTAAATCTGTTTATTCTGAGGTCCTACTACAAGTCATTGTGGCAAATCAAGTAGCACTCGGAGAGTATCATGCGAGCTTGGTAACACTGTCCTGTGCGGTTCATTATCTTAACGATTTCGGTAAAACCTCCCGGGGTACCGAATTCTGCTTCCCCTTACCAAAATATTGCAAAACTTTTGACTAGCCCAGTATCAATTGCCGTAGAACCCATGCATTGCTAGGAAACTTTTAAAAGTATTTTTTCAATTTATTTGATGCCAATGAAACTTAAACTATCAATTATTATTCATGTTCACGGTGGAATTATGTACTGAAGATTCAATCACACCAGAAGACATCCCAGGAGATCATTATGAATGTAGGAATTTTGATTGACAAAGGTTGCTACAATACAATGGCCTTCGAAGTAAAGTTGGCGACCGTAGTCGAGGGTGACCTACAGACTCCCTTTTCGATAGCTACCACACCAAGGTGTAGGAGAAGTCGCTACCCCTTTCCCTGGATTGCTCTACTTTATCCTTGATACGTACTTTATATTGCTGAGTGTTAAGAAAGGAGCTATCAAGTACTATTTTTAAAGTCTTTGGTATGACGTGACTTGAGATTGAATATAGATCTCCCGGACTATTGGCGAACACTCTACTCACTAGACCAATGAGCCGGTCACAATGGCCTTGTACCCAGTCAAAACTAACAAGATTCTCTGTCGAGCAATGCCTTTTATGATCATCTCAGAGACCAGGATTATTGGAATAGTTGGCTGTTTTTGTTTCTTTGTTAAATGGCATATCAACCTTCGTAGGTTAATTTATATCTAATTCATCCTTGTAGAATTAATGTTTCGGGATGAAGTAAACTATAACAGGGATGTGGATAAGACAGTTCAAAAATTACTGCAGGTTATTAATCCAAAAGTGAACGTATTAGCGTGTCCGGATTTTGAATTCTCTTACAAAGATGTCGCAATCCAGTACACTCCACCATTGAACATGCTCCTATATTTAAGTTAGATTCTAATCTTGTTGAAACCTTGTGCCAGACTTAGCCAACCTTACTAAATCACCAATAGGCGTGCCTTTGACATGTCTACGGAGACAGAGATCCGTGCAGGAGTGCGTGATATGGCGAAGTAATGACAATAACTTGCAGTGCCAACATGTCGGACGTGTAAAGAACGGGGAATCGCTATTCGATTTACGAGCGAATCGTTTGGTTCGGTTCGAAATCCCCAGGCTGGACATAACGTCAATGACTTC
>OY757918.1:38940958-38970958 GCA_963585895.1 Sepioteuthis lessoniana | reverse complement strand
ATTATTTGAGAGTCTTGTGACTTGAGCTCTTTTTTAGTCTTTTTGAGCTTACATAATAAATTAATATGGTTAGTAAAACTTAACCTTTCTCTCTTATGACAGTATGAAAACAGAAACCCCCATTTATAAATTTTACCTCCCGGAAAAAAAGAAAATAAATTAGATTATATAAAACTTTGAGAATAAAGAAAGAGTAATGTTGGATTCTTTGGTTACTCGTGTGAAAAAGATGAAATAGAATGTTTTTGGTTTCAGGGGAGAGCAAGTGACAATTCAAAATAGGTAATGGATCGTACAGTATTACCCAAAAATAATTAAACCTCTTCTAATTCTTTTCATAAAAGATAATTTTCCTCTAAAGATTCTCTAATTGTATGATTTCAAGTGCATCGTTATTTAACAAAAACGGATTTTATTAGGTATCATTTATTAGCAAACTCAACAGCAATGAAATCTTAATTAAAAGCAATATTGAGTCAGTATACAACGAAAAGGAAAATTGCATGAATACGTACTTAAATTGTTTGCTTTGTTTTAACTGATACATCTGTATATTTCTAGCTGTCGAGCGTAGTCATAAATGATATCCATTTGGAGTGCTTATGATTAATAAAATCCAGCTATATTTGGTTTTAAAAAAAATTAAGCTTTTATGAAAAGTATTAGGTGTGTATATGTTACTGTAGTCGAGGACGACCAGAATACTTCCTTTTCATCAATAGCTACTACACCGAGGTGTAGGGGAGGGCGCTACTCTTTTCCCTTTATTGCTCCACTTTACCCGTGAAATGTACCTTATATTGCTGAGTGCTTTAAAGTCTTTGGTATGACGCGATCCGGGATTGAACTCAAGTCTCCCGAACGATTGGCGAACATACAGTCATTTTAAAATATTGGTAAAATATATACAGTACTCCTATGAGAACCCCTGTTACATAGCCAGACATCAAAGGTGTGAAATCTGAATTAAAGGTGAACGAGTCGTGGTTGTCACTTGGTGTGGATTATGAAAGAAGACACATGTACGTTGGTTACAAAACTCACTCACGTATCTTTTCGATTTTAATATTTCTTTATAAATCGGTTTCTTATAGGATGTTGTGGTGTGGTTTGTCTGGTCAAAAGCTGAAAGATTTATTCTTTCATTTATAAAATAACAATCTTCTCTAATCTGGGGGAGTCGCTGAAGCTCCAAATTCGTTCACTATTTCTCTTCGTGTCTCGAACTTCCCTCAAATAACGTTTTTAAACAAAGAAAAACATTCAAAGTCTCACTTAATTGACTCTAACCAATGATCGAAAGCTCGTATATTATTTTCAGTAGTTTCTTTTACTACTTAGATTTGTTTCAGTCTCATTATTGCTTATCGAAATTTCTGTTTATTATCTTAACTAGGAAAAAAACCTACGCGAGTCTCTAAGTTTAAATGTAATAAGATATAATATCAAATTAGAAAGACTAACGCAACTAATTCAGAACACATATTTAAAGATCACTTCTATTTTAACTTGATTTTAAAATTGTTTATGCGTCTGTATTTTTTGGTTTAAAATTTTCGTGCTTTTTTTTTTAATCTTGTTTTTTTTTTATTTTATTTTCGCATATTCCAGAATACATAATTTTTCTTTTAGATATAATCTGCAATTATTATACCCATCTTTATAAACTTGTGTTTTCTTGTGGGTTTTTTTTTCATTTCTTTTTTCACAACAACTCCTTTTATTATCGAAGATTAACCTCTTTGTCTTTTATCTGACATTTATGTTTTGATAATTTGGTACGGTTGGCGTATTCCCTGTAAGTAGATTTTAGTTTATAGCAACATATTGAATTTTTCAATTCAATTCAGTAACAACTGCGTATTCATTAACATAACCAAGAAGTTCTGTTATATTTTTCTTCATGTTTTTGGTTTACACCAGAATCGAAAAAACAGAATGGAAATAAATTTATAATCCTAAATTAACCGATCTTTGGTTTTTTCTTTAAAGATATATCGCCCTCTAAAAAATTACATTGAACTCTCCACCAGGAAAATTTAAATGTTCAGCTCCTGAATGATTTTCTTGTTCTGAAGGAATTACTCCCAACTCTGGTTTAACTGGACCGAATACTACTACTATATATATATATATATATATATATATATATATATATATATATATATATATATATAATTATCTTGTTGCACTGATAGCACAAAGTTCCATTACTATCAATCATCATGCGTCCCTACCATCCATCACTCCTAGTCGATCCTCTAGACTGCATCCAGTGTCTGCCTACTAAGTCATTGCGAACATTCGCGTGTCTCTGTAATAATTCATAGGAAAACGACGTCTATGAGTTTCTCCTTTCTTCTCCACGAGTGACAACCATCCATTGATCGTCTGACTGGGTGGTCTGAGAGATGAGAGGTAAGTGGCCGTACAGCTGCTGTTTTATGGGAGTGATGCTTACAGGATTTTTAAAACCCTCTCCACGAGATGGAAGTGAAACAAGGTGAATCTCTGTAGTGGAGTTTAATAGGTTTTAATACTGAATATTCGTTCCCCTGCACCAATTTCCATGCTAACATGAAGAGCCCTATCTGCCCAGTAATTTACCTATGGCTGAAGGGAGAATAATTGGATATATACATCATTACCAAGGGTATTAGCGCTATGGGAATTGCACACATCTACTGTATCGTCTTTGATTAATATATATATATATATATATATATATATATATATATATATATATATATATATATATTGAATAGGTTCCCGAAATATACGAAATGAAAGAAACAAAAATATATGGGCTGTTTGGCTAAATAACTTTTCATTTCTTTTACATATTTCAAAGGTGAGAGTTTGCCCCTCGATTAAAACTTAGAATTCAAGGATCACCGATTTTAAATTTAGGATTTTCGAAGATGAAAGAGAAACCGGCGAAAATGATTCAAAGAATGTCTTTGCACAACTTTCATTCTATTTAGTATTCTCCACTTGTTCCAAAATACTTTCTTCATAAAGCACGGTGTTATAAATCATGTTATTCCTGCGTTCATTCTACTGTTTGGGCAAGCAAAAAACAATCATTCGTCGTGAATTGTGTTACATTGTTTAACCCGAGGAAATATTAAACCATTACGCATTTCTTTTGCTTTAAGTATCAGAAGTATCTTACTCATGCTCATATAATTGTGGTGGTTAGTTTTCGTACAGATACGACAGATATGCCAAAACAAGCATTCAAGCCGTCAATACCCAAGGCTACTCAATTCCATTTGCACAAATAAGTTAGCACTGCAGAAGGATTCCATGTGTACAGCCATCTGGGTGGCTGAGGCTGTAGAATATGCTAACTCTAAATCGACGACATACTGCTCCGACACTATAATGCCGTATATAATCAAAAGCCTATACGTAGACAGATGAATGAAGGGATGCATCCTCCCTTCCCTAAAAACGGCGACCTCAGATAAGCCAAGAACTACCAGGGTATAACACTTACCTCCATAGTGGCCATGATATACAATGCCCAAATAAGCAACCGCATAGAACCCAGAATTGACATCATACTTAGAAAGAATCATAATGGCTTCCGGAGAAATAGATCCACATCACAAATTTTGACTGTCCGTCGAATTCTTGAAAGTGTACGCGCAAAAAACCGACACGCAACAATATTTGTCGGTTTTACTACGGCCTTCAAAAAGGAAAGACGAAGCAAATTCTACTCCCCTACGGTCTACCAAAAGAAACCGTCGCAGCCATAATGATGCTGTATAGAAACACCAAAGTAAAAGTCCGTTCCCTGGATGGATACACAGACTACTTCGACATTGTAGCAGGTGTTCTGCAAGGAGTCATATTAACCCCATTCATCTATATCATCTGTTTAGACAACGTGCTTAGAACATCTATCGATAAAATGAAAGAAAACGGTTTCAAGCTAACAATAGAAAGATGCTGAAGGTACCCCGCAAAAACAATTACCGACGCCGACAACGCCGATGACATAGCGCTTCTGGCAAATGCACTGCCCAAGCCGAAACCCTGCTACATAGTCTGGAACGAGCTGCTGCAGGGATCGGTCTTCGTGTCAATGCACACAAGACGGAATATACGTGCTTTAATCAAACAGGCATCATCTCCACACTAAAAGGTAGCTCTCTGAAACGAGTTGACAAGCTCGCCTACCTAGGAAGCCGTGTCTAATCAACCGAGACAGACATCGACACGCGACTAGCAAAAGCATGGGCTGCTATTAATTGGCTATTAGTAATATAGAAGTCAGACCTGGCCGATAAAATGAGGTGCAGTCAATTACAAGCAGCGGTCGTGTCGATACTGCTATATGTATGCACTACATGGACGCTAACTAAACGTATGGAGAAATAGCTTGACGGCAACTACACAAGAATGCTGCGATAAATACTGAACAAGTACTGGAGGCAGCACCCAAAAAAAGCAGCAGCTGTACGGCCACCAAGCACCCATCAGGAAAACTATCAAAATTAGACGAACCAGACATTCAGGACTGCTGGAGAAGTAGGGAGGAGCTCATAAGTGATGTACTCCTGTGAACCCCTTTACATGGTCGAGCAAAGGTAGGACGACCAGCTCGAACCTACATGAAGCATCTCTATGTGGATACGGGATGTATCCCTGAAGACCTGCCAGAAGCAATGGACGACCGGGAGGGGTGGCTAGAAAGGGTCAGGGATATCCGTGCTGATAGTGCGACATGATAATGACCTCTTTAGAAGGAGAAACCTTACCATTGCAGCCACTTGTTTGCCTTAAGTGGCCACCTCTAATGGCTGAAGAAAATATCCTGGTGCCTGAGTGAATTGACAGCGATACTAAGTTATCACGTGAAAATCAACGCTCATATCAACCTTTACTTGGGCTAGAGGAATGGTCGTAGAAGTTTGATTTGATCAGTTGGCTGGTGCTCTCAAACCCCAGTGGCAATATGCTTTAGTCCCAACAGTTTTCTTCAAATTGATCGTGTAGCAAACAACCCATAGTATCTTATGGGTACTAGAAGGGGATAGCTAAAGATCAGATGTGTCGGCAGAAGCAGTTACTGAAAATTGTTTCCTCCAATATACTAATATATATGAAGATAATGAAAAATCTAGCTTAATTATTCCAACCTAAATTTTAACATAGACAAAATTATATATTAAAAAGAAACAAATTTTGGTATTAAATTGTCCACAAGATTTGATATGGCATTAAAGAAAATAACCAACCACACGTACAGATTAATATCAATATTTGCCCAGTCAGCTGGGGCTGTAGAATACACTGACTGCACCTCTGCAGAGGGGTAAGACCCCCCTAACGAGTGTCCTGTATATAACACTAAACAGTTTGATGGTGAGGTTCCAGCAGTGCTGGAGCTTTGGGGAATGCGGAGTACCCCTTCATTGCCATTGCTCCCAGGTCCACTCTGTCCCGGAGTGGTAGCACCTGATAGGGCCCTATCTATGGGTTAAAAAAAATAACAGCATACTTATGCTAAACTGAATTATTTGAGTAAACTAAATAGCTTGAAATAGAAATGTTTTTCACAATTAAACCGTACTTACATTTAAACCGCGTGCTTATGCTTAACTGAATTATTTGAAATAGAACTTTTTTTCGACGTTAAAACTGTATTTTCACTTAACTTAATTGTTCCATATGACTGCTTGAATAGTTTGAAATAGAAATGTTTTTGACAATTAAACTGTGTACTTATGCTAAACTGAATTGTTTGAAATAGAATTGAATATTTACATAAAAATGGATTTGGTGTTTAATAACCTACAAGGGTTGATATGCCATAAAACCCAACTAACCAAACCAAACCAAACCTAATATCAACATTTAAAAAGGTTGCTCAAAAAATGGAAATGTTTTTGATACACTATAATATCAATAGAATAAAAGAATCTTGAACGTTGGTTTTTAAACGTTTTTTTTTTAATATTTGAACTAGACAATCTTTATTAAACTCCCATGTACCTCAGTTATCTAAGCTTAAAAGTAAAGAATAATTCTTCGAAGAAAGGTAATCAGAATCCGTTTTATGTAACTACTGATTAGCATCCCTATCCTTTCGGTCTGATTCTTCCATCTATAAATGAAATTTCAGCACTTGTAAGGAACACAGTCTGATGTCGACATGTTCAATTCGTCGTCTCTGTTGCCGCCATCAATATGAGTTTCCTGCACGTTTATCTTGATTACTGTTTCCCTCATAATTATTCTATCAATATAGATATAATATTCTCAGAAAGAACCGTGTCTGTGATATTTGTTGCAATGTAGGACATTAAGCAGAAAAAAAAGCAATGAACATAAGCTCTTTAACTGGTAGCATTCTTGTCCAATTGCCGTCAAACTTTTTCTCAATATGCTTAGTCAGCGACCATGTGGTGCATCTATATAGCATTATTGACACGACCGCTGCTCGGAAAAATCCAGGAGGCAAAAATCCCACAAAATAGCAGCTGTACGGCCACCTACCACCCAACACGATTACCATTTAAATTAGACAACCATGACATGCTAGACACTGCTGGAGAAGTAAGGACGAATTCATAAGCGATGTACTTCTATGGACCCCTTCACACGGACGAGCATGTGTTGGCCGACCTGCTAGAACTTATCTACAACAGCTCAGTACGGATACAGGATGTAGACTCGAAGACTTAGGACTTGGACGATAGGGACGAATGGCGAGAGAGGGTCAGGAAAATCCGTGTAAGAGGGGACATGATAATAAAGATGATGATAACGCTTTTGATGGTTTGGTTGGTTGGGTTTTATGTCATATAAACCTTTGTGGGTTATTGAACGCCAAATCCATTTTTATGTAAATAATCAGTTCTATTTAAGCAATACAGTTTAGCACGAGTACACAGTTTATTGTCAAGAAATTTTCTATTTCAAACCATTCAGTTTATTCACGCAGTTATATATAAAAATTCAGTTTAGTGTAAGTACATTTTCAATGTCAAAAACAGTTCAATTTCAAAGAATTTGGTTTAGCATAAGCACGCAGTTTAAATGTAAGTACAGTTTAATTGTGAAAAACATTTCCCTTTCTAGCTATTCAGCCTAGTCAAGCAGTTCTAATTCAGCTAATTCAGTTTAGTATAATTACAGATTTACTCACAGTTAAATGTCAAAACAGTTCTATGTTAAACAATTCACTTTAGTGTAAATACATTTTCAATGTCAAAAAACCTTTCTATTTCAAATAATTCAGTTTAGCATAAGCTCGCAGTTTGAATATAATTACGGTTTGACTGTCAAAAAATATTTCCATTTCAAGCTATTCAGTTTAATCAAATAATTCAGTTAAGCATAAGTATGCTCTTAGTTCTATGTAACCCATAGATAGGGCCCTATCAAGTGCTACCACGCCGCGCCAGAGGGGACCTGGGAGCAATGGCAACGAAGGGGTGCTCCGTATTCCCCAAAGATCTAGCATTACTGGGACCTCACCATCAGACTATTTAGTGTCATATACAGGACTCTCATTGACGGGGGTCTTACCCCTCTGCAGTGATGCAATCAGTGTCTTCTACAGACGATTGAGCAATAACATATTTGATTGGATTTCGATTGGAAAATATGTTTTTAGTTTTTATTAATACTCATCGAGATGGTATTTGGATGTTGGTACTAAAGAAAAGAGAAATTGAGTGCTCACTAGATATCGTTAATACACTTGTTAGTGCTGTTATTATGTCCTCTACTACAATAGAAAGCTAAAGGTTCTCCTAGGTTTTTATAAAACTCTTGTTAGAACTGGTACTACGGCAAAATGTAAACTGCTAACATATGTTCTTTTTATTATCATCACGATTATTTTACTCGTTCAAGAGTTTATCATACCAACGTCAGCTGATTATCTGTCACTGAAGTTTGATTGACATCAAATCTTTTCAAGTCTCAAAGACTCTTCTAAGTATCCAGGCTGATTTTAATCATCATCATCATCATCATGTCGCGCCGCCAGCGCGGATATCCCTGACCCTCTCTCGCCATTTCTCCCTATCATTCATCGCCTCCGGCAGGTCTTCAGGGTTACATCCTGTGTCCTCACATAGTTGCTGTATGTAAGTTCGTGCTGGTCGTCCTACTTTTGCACATCCATATGTGGGGGTCCACAGGAGTACATCGCTTATGAGCACGTCCTTGCTTCTCCAGCAGTGTCCCGCGTGTCTGGTTCGTCTGACTTGTATAGTTTTCGTGATGGGGGGCAAGTGTCCGTATAGTTGGAGTCTCGTGGGGTGTTGTCGCCAGGACTTGTTTGCTGTCGTTTGGATGGTCTCCAGTGGAAATCTTCCAGTCTCTTTACTTTTCGGGATCGTTCCGACCGCACATTATTATTATTATTATTACTTTTGTGAATATTTCATACCAGCGGTACTTCATGCTCTTTTACTGGAGTCCGAGTGACAGTAAGTCTTCTAAGGTTTCCAAGACTTATATTTTTATTCTTACCGATATCATTTATGCTGTAATCTAAATGGTTTTGGCTCTTCTTCTGATATCTTACTGTTCCAATCGTTTCAATTGTCTTTCTAATCCTGTCGAGACCGTTCTAACCTCACCAACTACAATTAGTATCATTGTAAGTAACTCTTATCTTCCACATTTTTCTTTTGTTATTTTGCAAGGTCCAACTTAACGTTGAGCTTTTCACTTTCTTTTATTTCCATTCTATGGTCCACTGAAACGGCAAAATTCGCTAGCTAAGAAATTCTCTTTTTTATTAATTATCACTTGGTCTGGTAATCTGCTCCAGATGAGACAATCCTTTGGATCTCACAATCCCATGAAATCTATGCACTTCATTCTTTGACAAAGATTCTGTTTTTTTTTATATACCATTTTGTAATATTGTCAAAACTCAATCTTCTGTTCAATTCATAAAAAAAATCAACTTTTCAATCGAATTTTTCCTAATCTTGTACTTATTTTGAGAAAGTGTCCTGCATTCACTAACTTTGTGATTAATTGTTTCATCTCCTTCATCGCATAACTTATACTTGCGATTCTATTGCATATTACTGATTTTCGCTTTAGCATAATTGATGCTTATGGCACTATTTGGGGCTGCTAATCAAAGAGCTTCAGTCTCACTCTAGGGATTTCCGTTTAGTGGCTATATCCAGGTCTTCTTATGCAATCTCACTAGTTTATAGCTTGAAATATATGTACAGTTGTTTTTCTTCACATGTCTGCTTCTTAGTTTTTGTTGTTTTTCCATTCACCAGAATTAATCTTTCTCTGTTCTTCTTAATTTATACCTCAAGTCTTTTTATTGAGTCATCAATACAATTGTTAATGCTTGTGAGTACTCCTCTACATTCTTTTCTTGACGCATAATGTCTGTGTTATCACTCGGATGTCAAGACTTTTGCATAGACATCAACTTTGCTGTTCTTTGGTACATTTGTCTGAGATACTCCCTTGTTCATTTTGAGAATTGTCCTGAGTATCTTACCAGCGTGACTGCCCTGGTGTTTATCTATTCAATCTGATTTCTGCTGCAGTGCTTGGTCTCGAGAAGATTTCTTGTCCATCTGAGGTATTTTATTTTTTTTCCCCCTTCATCTCGGTTTTTTTTATGGTGTCTGCTCCAATATTTTCAAGTATTTGCCGTTTTTTTCCCTTGAACATCCTAATATGTTCTTGATTTAATAGTTCAATTATTTCCTTTTATTCTCAATTAAAGTTATTATTATCATAATGACTCAGTATTTGATGTAAAATTCCATTCTTATATCCTGGATGTATATTCTTACTGTTTGTATTAAGGTCACCTGTTCTTTTCTACCTTTTTACAAATGCCCATACGTTATCTGTATATCAAAGGTGAATAATAGTTTCCGGTGATTTTGTAAATTTGTAGCCTTCTGTACGTTTCCTAAATTAGTATTTGAGTATAATCATTGTTATAAAGAATAGCAGCAATGAGAGTGAATCTCCCTGGTAGATATATCTTTGGAATTTTACCTCTGTTTGGGTTTGATCTCCTGCTATCAATTCCATCTTTCTGTTTTCCATGGCATTTGTGATGAAGTATATGATTTTTTCAGATATTTTGTACTTTTTCAAACACTCTATTAACAAGGTTTGTTGGACATGTCATAGACTTACTGGTTGTCAATCAATGCCACATCTACATATTTCCACCTCTTTTTGTCTTCTCTGAGAATGTGCTGCTCTTTATATTGTAGGTCATTTGTTCCTTTAATCCCCCCATCCAGCATCATCCTTTTTCTTTCTTTCCAAAAGAGTCCGTGGCATACCAGCAAGTAAAAAGTTTCTCCTAAGTATGCGGTCAGGACTTTTTTTTACATTAGGTAAACACGTTATTGTTCCATAATTAGTGGGAATGATTCCCTTTTCGGAGGAAGGGTTTCCTTTTGGATCAAGTTAGTTTTCTCTTTCGTCATACATTCAGGTAAGATTGCTTCTTGTGAACATTTATTCGATATCAGGGACAGTCTGTTGTTGACTGACGTGAATTTTTTAAATCAGTATTCACATCTGTCATCATGGCTAGGCGTTTTCCAATTCCGTATTTTCTTGAGTGCTGTTCTTTGTGAGTCCAGTCCAATTTCGCCTCGGGTTTTTTTCGTGTTCTTCAACTCATTTCATTCTCTTATTTATCCATTGAGAATATATTTTACGTACTTTTTTCTCTCTTTATTTTCTCCAAAAGTGTTTAGATTCTCTTGCTTCCACTTGCTTATCTGCCTTTGTATACTCTCTTCCAACCTGTTAATAGAATTTGCTTTCGTTATTTTAGAATGTCCTGTTGTGTTTGAATTGTTTGACTCTGTCCCGGTACCTTATGAGTCTTCTTTCTTTCGCCAATATCTTTTTTTCCAGTTGTATTTTCAGGTTTGATAGCGGTTATCTTTTTCGAGTCTTTACTTTCTGTTGGCTTCCTGTATATTTCATCTTAGTAGTGTTGCTTGTTGTCGCAGTTTCCTTATTTGTCCTTCTAGCTCTATCTTCCATCCAGGTTTTGTATTTACGTTTGGATTCTTTAGGGGATTCCTATTTTATTACCGACAAGTTCAGCTAGTACATTGTCAAAAGAAAGGAAGTAAAACACTAAATTCTTTTTTATAGTTTGGCATAGACTGATTTTTAGATATCAAAAAACAAGTAACATTTTTTAATCTCAACGATGAAAAGAAACTCTGAACGTTTGTCGCAGTTATTATTATTATTATTATTATTATTATTATTCATTAGAGTTTATCACATCAGCGTAAGCTGATAGTCTTTCACTGGAGATTAAGTGACAGCAAGTCTCCTCAAGTCGCCAGGACTCTTCCCAGTATTCTGGCCGTTTTCAATAATGCTGTCGTTTGGATGGTCTCCACTCGGCCGCCAACTTCTAAATCTTCCAGGCCAAAAAAAAAAAAAAGAGGAAAATTTGCAAAAATTATTATTATTATTAATATTATTATTATTTGAGAGTTTTTCACTATAACTAACGCTGATAATCTTTCACTAGAGTCTGAGTGACTGCAAATCTGTTCAAGTCTCCAGAACTCTTCTCAGTAATTGCCGATCTCAATAATGCAGGAGTTTAAATTCTCCACAAGCCATTTTATTTCCAACTCCCCCAGTCCCTTTATTAGTCCTTCAGTGACTGTACTAATAGCAGCAATTATAAATGGTTTAAATGTCACTTTCATGGCCCACTGTTTTTCACATCATCTGTGCTTCGCAGGTGGTTCTCACTGGAATTTGAGAGACAGCGAGTCTCTTCAAGTCTTAAGGTTTGGTTTGGTTTGTTTGTTTAATGGCATATCAACCATTGTAGGTTATTTAATGCCAAATCCATCCTTTAAGAAGAACTATAGTGGTACTATTTTACCCATAGCTGGGAGGATAAGGGGGTTCATACCTTTCCCTAGGGTATTTGTCCGAAAGTGAACATAATAGCGCGGCTGGAGTACGAACTCGCGTACATTTAACAGTCCATCGCTTTAACCATTAAACCACGAGGACACCCCCTTCAAGTCTTAAGTAAACTTCTCGGTATTATGGAAGATCTTAATAATGCTGAAGTCTGGATAGTCCCCATTTATCGCCTTTATTTCTATGTCTTCCAGTTCCTTTACCAATTCTTATATATTTTTCCTAGTGCACAAATTACGACTGGTATCACTGTCACTTTCATTTTCCATAGATTATTTTTAGTTCGCTTGCAAAGATCTTGCTATTTATCTCTCTTTTCATTTTCTCTTAATTTTACTCTATGGTCTGCCGGCACGACAAAGTTTATTATTCAGTAGGTTCTACTTTTGGGGTTGACTAACTCTAGGTCTGGTCGTCTAGGCCGGATAAGTGTTTTTATCTCAAAATACCCGCGAATTTTGTACTTCTCTTTCTCTAGGATGGATTCTGGTTATGCATATACGACTTGTTTTATTGTTAAATTTAAATTTCTCGCACAAGTTGATCACCATGCCCATCCAATCGTGTCTTGTCACTAATCTGCTGCCATCTTTTATTATATGATGAATCGTTTCGTTTCTATTACCACATTTTAATTGTTATTAAATCTATTTTAATCGTTACTAATATATATATATATATATATATAGGATTTGGCACTGAATAAGCATCAGTGTTTTATGTGCCATTAAACAAAATCATCATCTTCATCATGTCGTGCCGCCAGCACGGATATCCCTGACTATCTCTCGCCACTTCTCCCTATCATTCATCGCCACTGGCAGGTCTTCAGGTTTACATCCTGTGTCATCACGTAGCTGCTGTATGTAAGTTCGAGCTGGTCGTCCTGCTTTTGCTTGGCGATATGTGGGTGTCCATAGGAGTACATCACTTATGATCTCGTCCTTGCTTCTCCAGCAGTGTCCTGCGTGTTTGGTTCGTCTAACTTGTATAGTTTTCGTGATGGGAGGCAAAAACTAGTTTCTGCTGGATCTCCAAGTCAAGTTTCAAACCTCTCCCGTCAGGCTTCAAACAATTCCTCGTATGACAATATGAGGTATTCCCTGGAGCTAAAAACTTAAATCAAATATCAGGAAAATATAATTTTCTTATATAGAATTATAAGAATACAGATTTATAAACGTTATGGATAGACGTAAACAAATTCAAAAGTCAATTTAAAAGGTCAGTGAAAACTTGCACTCTGCTCACCTACAAGTTTGCAAAACAATAAAAATAAGCAGGCTGTGGTCCTATTTACCAACCCCTCCGCTCGGGCCGGATATGACACAAGGTCAATTCTTAAGCGGAGTTTGACTGGTTTGAATTCAGAGTTTTCCTTCTTCTAAACTAAGGCTGAAGAACCCAGTCTGTCCTACTATTTACCCATAGCTAGAGGGAGAATAATTGGATTCATACCTTTCCCAAGGGTATTAGTGGTATATGAAATGCAATTAGTCTCGTCCGGGATTTGAACTCGAGTCGCCGTGTCCGTTTCCTACGACGATAACCATTACACTACGGGCACCTCCGAAAGCAGTCTGCGATAATGTTTCTTAGGGTCTGTTATTGCAAGGACCCATTTAAACTCATCCCAAATTTGCCTTTGTCTACCTGTTTTAATGAAAAAGGTTAAATCTGGGCTTGGTTGATTAATCTGATCGTTGATTCTGTTTTCTTTTTCATGTAAGTTAATATGAAATGTGATCCTAAACAACAATGTGTGGGCTCTGACCCTTAATTAGTCAAGATTTATATTATAGCTTGACTGGAAGACTAATTAATTCTGATTCATTAAATGGATCCTCTACACTCTGGGGAAGATCAGAACTTTTGACTGGTTGACCAATCATGAAATAGTATGAAAATAAGAAATTATCAGTGATTGGTGAGCTTTTCGGAAATGTTTGTTTTCAGGAAATTTCTAGATAAGCAAATGGCTCTTCAAGGGTTCACTGGTGGGGAAATTTGTAGACATTAACAAAGACTGGTAAATAAGAAAAGACGTGTCTCGAAGTAATAAAGCCTCTAAAACAAAAGCCACATTCTCTAAAATATTACAAGTAAAAAAAAATAAAAATAAAAAACTCAAGGCAACACTAATATTTATAGACTACTTAAAGCATTCGACTCCATACTAAGGGAAGATGGAGCATATAGTTCTTGCCAATAGTCTCCCCAAAGAAACCGTCTCAGCCTTAAGGATGCTGTATTAAAAAATAAAACTGTAAGTTCGAACACTGGAAGTAGGCACAGAATACTTTGATATCGTAACAAGTGTGCTGCAAGGAGATACATTAGCCCCATATCTGCTTATTATCTGCTTAGACCACGCGCTTCGAACGCCTATTGATTTAATCAAAAAATGGATTTATGCAGGCAAGGGAAAGAAGCAGAAGATACACCGCACAAAATATTACGGACGAAGATTACGCTGATGACATAGCGCTTCTGGCAAATACACCCACCCAAGCTGGATCCCTGCTACATAATCTGAAACGGGCGGCAGGTGGCATTGGCCTCCATGTGAACGCAGACAAAACAATACATGTGCTTTAATCAAAGAGGTGACATTTCCACATTAAATAGTGGTTATCTAAAACCCGTTGGCAAGTGCACGTACCTCGGAAGCAGGGTTTCATCAACTGAAAATGACATCAACACGTGACTAACAAAGGCATGGAATGCTATGGACAGGTTATTGATCATATGGAAGCCAGACGTCTGATAAATTAAAACGCATATTTTCTAAACAGCTGTCGCGTCAATACTACTATATGAATGTACCACATGGACTCTGACCAAGTGTATAGAGAAAAATCTTTATTGAACAAGTCATGGAGGCATCACCCCCCAAAACAGCAGCTGCGCGGCCACCTACCACCCATCACAAAACCATCCAAATTAGACTTGCTAGACATGCAGGACACTGCTGTGGAAGTAAGGACGGACTCATTAGCGATGTATTTCTGTGGACCCCTAACGTAGACGAGCGAAGGTTGGACAACAAGCTAAAATCTATCTACAGCAGATCTATGCTGACACAGAATGTAACCTCGAAGACCTGCCTGGAGCGATGGTCAATAAAGACGTGTAGTGAGAGAAGATCAGGGAAATGTGTGCTAGCAGCTCGACATGAAGATGATTATGATATATGTGTGAGTGTGCTTGTGTTTGTGTGTGTGTATGAGTCTATATGTCTTTGTTAAACAAATGCGTTTCAATTAATATTTGATATCACTTAACGGAGAGTTATTCTTGTTTTTGAGTCGTCAAAACCCGGACAACATCTTCCATTCGACCACCCTGATCGTCAGAAGAAGTTTTGTATAGATCTCCCTTTCAGTGGATTTTTCAAACACGGTATGTAAACCGAAGAAGTTGATACAAAACTAGTTGGAAACAAAAGTAGTTGACACGGAAGTAAGACCACGTTAGGTACCTTGATTAGCATAAGACAGCACTGAAAATTTGACTGAAATCGGCTAAAATAAAAGAATACCTTTTCCTGATCGAATGGACCTAAATTTGTTTAATTATAAGATTTTTTCTAAGATAATACGCATGATGTAAAATCAGGTAATAATAAAAGTTGATGGACATAAAGAACACTGTATTACACAAAAAATACCGAGATCATTGTTCAAAATGCAATCGATAATTCACACTGACTCCTTTAAACTACACACACACACACACACACACACACACATATATACATGTATATATATATATATATATATATGGAAGTAATAAAGGACTGTAATCGGACAACCCGGAGAGAAAAACTGATAGCAAGCCAATACAAAATACAAAACAACAAGCGCAGATGCACTCATTAAACGGCCAACTTTTTCTTGTTATTCAATTTTTCCCCCAGGTTTTTCTATTTTGCATTGTAAACATCCATCGTCGACTTAACATCGCTAATATCACCTCTCATGGTCCTGATGACGGTCCAGTTGAACTGAAACACTATAGTGTCGACCTCTCAATAAATCTGTCCTTCCACTGATTTTGTCTTGCCATCAATTTCTCTCTCTCTCTCTCTCTCTCTCTATCTCTCTCTCTCACTCTCGCTCTGTATATATATATATATATAATCTCATTAGACGCTTTAGGTAATTTGTGTTGATATTTCTTACACTATTTACAATATGAATTATAGAATATAAGTATGATATCCGACATCCCACAAAGCCAGATTCGATATGCAGTCATTTTATTGTGGAGGGTCTAATACGAATCCCGATTAACGTATGGCCGTCACAATTATGCTAGATCAACGCGGCAGTTCCCATTTTCTGTTGTCTCAGACGCCTAGCGATTAGCTTAATCCAATAAAGCGGGTATTAAGAAAGACTCCCGGGGACCGGCGATGAGCTTAATAACACCCACCTGACCCAAGCGCAAGGTGTCTACCCACCAAAAAAAATTGATGGTCTGAGTTTGTCGCATTAATTGAATAAAAAAAGCACTTTAAGAATTTTAGATTCCATAAACTATTTAGGTTTCAAAATATCACTATTATTACTATAAAATTTGTTGTGGTTTTATGCAATAATGGATTTCCTTGTATATTAGACGCATCATTTACAAAGTTATTTTGGAAACTACTCCACGCTTCAACGTCTTCACGCTCACTTGTTGAAGATTTCAAATTTTTGTAGATAACCCTGAAAACATTAAACTAGTAAACGGGATACTGGATTTTGTTGGCAGAGAATTATGTCAAAATTCAATTTGCTTCTTATACGACGGGAATTTCAGTTTATCAAAATATCTTTGTCAGCAGGTTTATACTTATAGTGTGCGGACAAAAACCAACGATGTTTTCTTAAGTTAATTTTAGTGAAATATCCGTCTCACGGACCGCCTTGTTTTATTTTCGTTCAGATTTAATGGAATGGTTCTCCAATGAGTTGGAATGATCAAAGCAAATAGTAAAATTCTCAAAGCCATAATTTGAACATTGTTTTATTTATTTATTTATTCATTTATTTAGTACTTGTTTAATAAACCATCTGGGCACAGAAGTTTTGCTTCGAAAGAGTAAAAAAAAGTGAGAAAACTTAGAACTGAATTTCAGCACGCGATCGTATTTCAGCTTTAATTATCAAGTTTGTGGGGAGGAACTGGTCCAGTTGAATTCAGATCTCAATATTTTCTCCCATTCTTTCTTTTCTCTCTCCAAATGGTTTTCCCTTGGTTTTCTTTCTTTTTCAACATATCTCCCTTTTTTTTTCTTTTTTCAAATAATATTCTGCTCTTTTTTCTTATTTTCTACTTTCCTCACTTATTTAAAAACTTCCCTTTTTCTCAAATTTTTGCTTTCGTTCTTCAAGCTTTGGTTCTTTTTTCTTTATTGTTTTATCTCATTCTTTTTTTTTAAATTTCTTCTTTTACCTTTAACTCTCTCTTTTTACGTTTTTCCTTCCTTTTTTATTTTCGTTTTCCCATTTCTCTCTCTGTTATCTTACTTTCTCCTTTTCTCTCTTTTCAGAGATGAACTCATAAGAGATGTACTCTTATGGATCCCCACACATGGCCGCGCAAAAGCAGGACGACCAGCTCGAACGTACATTCAGCAGCTATGTGAGGATACAGGCTGTTGTCCTGAAGACCTACCTAGGGCGATGAACGATAGGGAGGAGTGGCGAGAGAGGGTCAGGGATATCCGTGCTACCAGCGCGATATGATGATGATGATCCTTTTCAAAATATTCTCCTTTACTTTTTTGCTCCAGTTTTCTTTTTTTTTTCTTTCTTTACTTCTTTCTTTCTCTTTTTACCTATTCTTTTTTTACGTTTTCGTTTTCTTTTAATTTTTTTCTTTTTCAGCTTATTCTTTTACAGATAATTTTGCTTTATTTTCTCTTATCTCATCAAGTTAATGACGTATAGAATTCGCTTCTTCCTGCATTGACCATACATTTCTTCGAATTAATTTTTATTTTATACCGATTTTTCAATTGTTAAGCAAATTTAGCGACCAAAAAGCTTCCTTTTCATTCGCTACTACAACTAGGAGAGGTTACTCTTGAGTGTTAATCTTTCCCTAGATTTATCCTTACTTTATAATGCTGAGTGTTAGGAAAGGCGGTATCAAGTGCCACATTTTAAGTCTTTAGTATGACTCGACTAGGGATGGAACTACAGTCTCCCGGGCCTTTGGCGAACCCTCTAACCACTAAGCCAATGCCAGAGTTATTTAAAAAATTAGAGGAATTTTGTTTAAGAAGTCCTCAGTTGGAAGCACTATTTAAATTTACACCTTTTTCCAGTAAGTTAATTATCTTTTTAATAACAGCTGCGACACAGAGTTAGTGTCTTTAAACTCCAAAGGGTGTTTTTTCTCTTAGACTCATTGTGACAAAACCATATTTAGCCTATTTGAAAATATTATTTGGACTAAAACATGTTTCTCTCAATATATAATATATTTTTTGCTAATTATCACATTGTTTATACTTTTTAACCTCCAAAACTTTGATAACAAACCTTTGTTCAAGCTTGTATCAAACTGTTTGATTTGCTGCCATTTTGAAGAGACTGAAAACCAATATTTTCGCGTGCTTAAAATATTTTTTTGTAGATTTTACATTCAAAGAAAAATATTCTGAAAAAGTAAATATTTTAAAAATTCCCTTATTTATTGAATGCTCTTTATATCCTGGCAGTTCTTTCTCATTGAAAGCGTCCTACTCATTCATTGTTTCTTTTTTGCATTGTTTGCGATTAATATTTTTTTCTGATTTAATGCAATTCTACCCCAAGTATTGTTCACTTCATTAGAGATTTCTTCTTCTTCTTCTTCTTCTTCTTCTTCTTCTTCTTCTTCTTCTTCTTCTTCTTCTTCTTCTTCTTCTTCTTCTTCTTCTTCTCATTCTCTTCTTACGCACATTACTTCCTTTTCTTCCCCTTTTTTCATATTCTTTTTCTCTTTTCCATCATTTTTTCTCTGCTCTTCCCTTTTTTCAGTAAGACTCCTATCCTTTCTATTCCTCTTTTGAGCATTAATTATTTCCCTTCGGCCCTTATTCCTCTTCTTGCAAGTTTTATTACGTTCTTCTTTTCTCCTTTCTTGCCATTTTCTGACCGCTTGTCAATTTTACGCTGTTTTTTAAATAACTTACTTCCATTATCCATGTCTCATACACTTTCGACAATCAAATTTTCTCATCATATTTTCCCCTTTTGTCTTTCAGCCTTTTATAGGTTTATCTATTTATTTCCTTGTTTCTTTTCCTGTAATTATAGTATGTGAAAAGTTCAACAGCCGAGGCGTCTATTAAAACTTGAAAGCGCAGTTCATAATAAAAGTCTGTTGCATAAAGCAATTTATCATTCCCACCGAAAAAAAAAAAATCTCAAAGAGACGATAACCAAACCCTTGACATCAAAGTAACCATCTCAACAAAAATGCATTTAAATGATCATGTGCAACAGAGCGTGAGTCTTTTGCCTCAACGCTTTTTTTTAAAACAAACTTCCTTTGTCTTATGATACTAAGCAGAAATATTCAAATGTTTATGTCGACATTTGCTTGCTTAGTCATTAAATATAGTGGTTTTGAGCTTGCAAGTGGCTGTAGGCGTTGATACTAGGCTGATGTTGCATTACAGTCAATAGATCTCTCTCTCTATATATATATATATATATATATATATGTATATATATGAGGGTCGTTAAAAAGTTCTTAGCCTTACTCAAAAAAGAGTATTGAATTAAATTTTTTTGTGGCAACACGCGACCACTTCTTCGTAAGCTAAACAAACTAATTCATGCTTCTTCTAGTTTTATAAAATCGGTTGTGGATCGCTGCAACAAAAATGCTCAGTCATGCTTTTCTTTTTGGGTGTAGCTTAGAACGTTTTCAACGACCATCGTGCATTTAGCTCTTCGAACGAATTGAGCACTCTGGTATCCGGTTAGGTATAAAATGTTAAAATACGAAACCTACTAGATAATACCTCATAATACCCGAGCTGACATAGTTCGCTTGTTGGTTGAGCCGTATGAGACTCAGTCTAACGAAAGATTGGGCGTGTTTCGATCCCAGCTTCAAGCGTCCTACGTGTCTAGCCACACTGAAGAGTTGTGATACAACGAAATAGTCTGTTTATGGATGACAATATATACGATCCCCTATGGTGGTTGAGCTCTCTGACGAAGGAATTTACGGCTGCCACTCGCATAATGAAATCTCTTCAACCGAATTGAGCACTCTGGTATCCGGTAAGGTATAAAATTTAAACAAACGAATGATACTACTTAATGACTAATAATTCCCGAGCTGACATGGTTCGCTTGTTGGGCGGGTTTTGATCCCAGCTTCAAGCGTCCTACGTGTCTAGCCACACTGAATAGTTGTGATACAACGAACCAGTCTGCCCATGGATGACATGATATATATCTATTCTGGAAACAGTAGAGAGTTCAAGTCTCATTGAGTAACCCATTGAAAAGGCCTTGTGCCACACATGTTCTCTGACGAAAGCAACAAGCTGGAAACATACATTTATATAACACGTGTGTAATACATGTATATAACAACTATGTAAAAACAAAATAAATAAATTCAAATAATACACATCTTTCCGTGGACCATCTTTTTTTAGATATATCCTTATTCTTTCTTTGGACCTACAACAACCATCTTTAAATATATATATATATATATATATATATATATATATATATATATATAAGGTAGAGGTAAACACTTTTGAGTAGTTACTCGTGAGATTGACTCCGGTATCTTAGTGAGCAAAGTCGAACTCCAGCTTCGCAATACTTTCACTTTCCCAGTAATCATCATCATGTCGTGCTGGTAGCACAGATATCCCTGACCCTCTCTCGCCACTTTTCCCTATCGTTCATCGCCTCAGGCAGGTCTTCAGGACAACATCCCGTATCCTCACATAGTTGCTGAATGTATGTTCGTGCTGGTTGTCCTGCTTTTGCACGGCCATGTGTGGGGGTCCATAAGAGTACATCACTTATGAGTTCGTCCCTGCTTCTCCAGCAGTGTCCTGCATATCTGGTTCGTCTAACCTGAATAGTTTTCGTGATAGGAGGCAGGTGGCCGTACAGTTGGTGTCTTGTGGGGTGTTGCCGCCAGGATTTGTTCAAGATTGCTCGCAGCATTCTTGTGTAATTGCCGTCTAGCTTCTTCTCCAGCCGTTTTGTTAGAGTCCATGTAGTGCATCCATATAGCAGTATCGATGTGACCGCTGCCTGGAAGAAACTGCGTTTCATTTTATCGGTTAGGTCTGATTTCCATATAATCGATAGCCTCTTGATAGCAGTCCATGCTTTCGTTAACCTCATGTCGATGTCCTTTTCGGTTGATGCGACGCTGCTTACTAGGTAAGTGAAATTGTCTACTAGTTTAAGAGGGTTTACGTCTAGAGTGGAGATGTCACCCGTTTGATTATAAATTCCTTTACCTCTAGTTCAAAGCTATATAGCAACACGACTTTTTCCTATTATGTTGGCTTTGGAATTAAATAATCCAAAAACAATGATGTGGCATTACACAAAAAACAAACCAATAGAAAAAAAAAGAATTCTAACGCTATCGTGTTAATCGCCGTTGATCACGTGCCACACACGTGGTTGCATGGGACGTGAAAAACTAATAATATAAACGCACTTGACAATAGTGAACCAACACAATACAGTAAATAAATTAACAATGCTCAATATTCAAATAACATAGCCGCGTAAATAACTTCAGAGGATAAACCAAAACGCCATTCCTTGAATACACCTCAGCGTAAAACATTCATCCCAACATGCACCAAAAACCTTATATTTAAGGGACATTAACAGCATTCGTACAACTTCGTCCACTGATTACAAAGGCAAAAAACTGGCATTGGTCCAAAGCCATAAATTACAATAGCCTGCGTTAATTTTTTCCAAAGGTCAAAGGTTTATCATGTGATATATGATCGCCATTTTATGCTGAATTAAAAAATACCATTCACTTTTGCGTTTTAGGATGTGCTTCAATACTTCACATGTACACAATATTAATACATATTGAAAGCCTATAATCTCTACTTGTCACAGCTGATCGAACGTGCTTGATGTTTACAATAGCATATTTGTTTTATGTCTACCTAACTACAGTGTACCACCCTACTCGCTGACTCCCACGTACAAAGAGAGGGCGGGGCTTATCCCTCAGATTAGAAATAGCTTACGTTCCTTGTCCAGGGTCAACGACGAGCTGAGTGCTCATCTATTTTGTCTCTTTTCGGCTTGACATTTGTATTCCTGTAAGAATGGATTGAAAGTGTAAGAATAATCTTGACGGGTTCTATTATGTCTGCTGCATTGCGGTTCTTCCTAACCGTCAACAAAAATCACAGACTTTGTGAAGAAGGCACATCGCGAATACTGCGGGGTCAAACTAATGTTATATAATTAAGGAATGACTATTTTTATATTAATCATTTTTCGTTAATTATATTTTATCATTCAGTCTGGTTAGGCTTTGAACTATTTGGGTTTAGAACCCAGATGTATAGTCAATTGATGCAGTTTACGCTCGTGCACAAAGATAATGACAATCACCGTTGTCATGATAAACTCCCAGACAGGAAATGAGGCTGGAGTGTGGATGACGTCATGCTTGGAAGAGATGGTCCTGAGAATTTGAGGACTTTGAAAAAGAGTCATTTGTTAGTTGAGTTGGACCATTGAGGCAGACGGTTGAGTTTCTGCTATTGGGGCATTGAGTTGAGTTTTCTACCTTTGCAACGGCAGTTAAGTTTTCGGGTCACGACCGGCGGAGAATAACTGAGATCTTAAACATCACAAGATGCGCCGCGCATTGGGTGGTGTTAGCATAGTAAAAATTGTGTCTCTCTCCTTGTGTCGAAGAACGAAAGCCAGGAATTAATAAACCGTTCGTACCTGAAACAACAGAGTCCACCTGTGTTTGTATATGCATATGTATCTGTATCAATATTATTATTACAGACATCAACTAATTATACAACACTAAGGGATCGGGATAAGCCATTCAGTCTCCTCGCTTGCTGTAAAACATGTGTGCAAATCAAAAGTGATCGAAGGAATGGTAACAGGAATAGTGTGCCATTTGCCATTCCAATACTCTGGAGGAGAAGGAAAGATCATATTACGGACAGCTATTTCTACATGATAAATCTAAAAGGATAAATCGTAAGGATAAGCACCATGTCGAATATCCCGATGTTTCCTCTGCCAGATCTGTAGAGACTTGAGTGAAGAACTAGGTCAGTGCTTTCACCAAGACATTCGCATTATCAAAGACCGCATCCAAGACCGAGAGGATAGAAACTTTTTTGCTGACTACTTTAGGTGCATAAGACGTGATGCGGTGGCTGCCGAGCAAGGGTGAAAGTCCCTGAAAAGACCTTTTATCCATTCATAGCTTTTGTTGTATATTTTTTTTCAGTTAACTATGACACAATGTGAGCTTTATGTAAATATATCAACCCAAAAGTTTGCATTATTTGTTTAATTCAACAAGAAAATGAATAAGATTATAATTTTCTTCTATATATTAAAGGCAAGAGCTTAAAAATTGGATCTGATTGGAAAAGTGAATATGAATTGTGGACGGTTGGAGAAGAAGCTCGACGGCAATTATACAAGAATGTTGCGAGCAATATTGAACAGGTCCTGGTAGCAGCATCCCACACGGCGCCAACTGTACGGCCACCTACCATCACGAAAACTATACAAGCTAGACGAACCAGACATGCCGGACACTGCTGGAGAAGCAAAGACAAGATCGTAAGTGATGTGCTCCTGTGGACCCCCGCATATGGCCAATCAAAAGCAGGACGACCAGCTCGAACATTCATACAGCAGCTATGTGATGATACGAGATGTAACCCTGAAGACCTGCCGAAGGCGATGAATGATAGGGAGACGTGGAGAGAGAGGGTCAGGGATATCCGTGCTAGCCACACGTCATGATGATGATGATGATGATTATATATTCGACCTTAAAAATATTACTGGCCAGTGTTACCTTCCCACGCTATTTCCTACCAAGATACATATGTCTAATTACATTTTCTATCAATCGATCACTCGGTCCCCACCCTCTCTCTCTCTCTCTCTCTCTCTATATATATATATATATATATATATTATACACATAGACCAACCATATAATACATTCTACACATGCATGTTACGGGACCGATAAATTCATCGATTCCACAAACTTTTGAAAAAGGTGATTGACGACCTACTAAGCAAGAAATGCAAAGACGAGAGAGTAAATTCTAAAGCTAAGTTTTAATCAGAGAATTGATAACATTGAAATTGGTCCGCTCAAGGACCAGGATGTAGTCTGAGCAGGTGTGCACGACTGGCCTATCGCAGCTCTTTTGAAATTTTGTTACTGGTTACAGAGTCTGCATGATCGAAATCCCGGTTCATGCGATCACTGGTTAATCGATGATGTGTCGATGTGACCTCGATGTGTTGTTTTAGTCAAATCAGTGTTTGCTCGTAGACTAGGGTGATGTTTGAGTAGCCGTAACGGCGACAATGTACACACTTATATCATACATTCTACACATAGACTGAAAGGAAAAAAGTTCCTATTTTTTACCTTTGTATCTGGGTGGTCCTTTTGGAATAATAGCTAAAGCGCTAGCTGCAACATCGTACTAAGTGAGTTTGAACTCCAATCGTGCTATTATATACATTCATTTCTAAAGTATGTCTTTCTGCGATGAATCAATAGAAGGGTTGACTGGTTATTTAGATTTTGGGGGAAGCCAGTATAGGAGAAGGAAAACTCTGAATTGAAAGTAGATATAATTCCGGATGGATTTGATTAATACATACATGAGTAAGTAAATTTGGCGACTGTAGTCGAGGGTGACCCGAAAACTTCTTTTTCAATTGCTACTACAGCGAGGTGTTGGTGGGGGAGCAGAACTCCATTCTCTGGATTGCTCCACATTACCCTAGATCCTTACCTTATAATGCTGAGTGTTAAGCTAGGCAGCGTCAACTTCCATTTTTTGAGTCGTTATTATGACTCCACTCGGGATTAAACCCCGGTCTCCCGGCCCATCGGGAAACACTCTACTCTGTAGATTATAGCTTTGGGTGGATTTCATTTAGTAATAGATTTATATTTTCGGAATTCTTTCTGCATCTTGTACACATTTCTTACTGAATTTATTGCCTTTTTAGTTTTTTTTTTTCCGAACGCCAGACAGGTCCTACACCTACGTAAATAATGTTGAAACAGAGATATATTTCATAATAATGAATAAGAAATGGATTAATAGCGCTCTGAAGTGTGAGGCATATTTCTCTTTTGAAGGAGCGTTTTCCGATCACAGAATTGTCACAGCAAAGATACGTCAGAGCTTACGCAGGAATACGACAAAGATAGCCAAAACCACACATTATGACTGGTCTTCACCTAACAATACGGATATTAGCAATAAATATATGATTATACAAAAAACAAATTCGTTGCCCAACAGGATATACCCGAAATACATATTCTGGATGATGAATATGAGAACTTCATCAACGCCCACATGGAAACATCAGCAGAACGCATACCTAATAAACTAAGACCAAAACACGGGAAATATTAGTAGTAAAGAAAAAAATGAGACTACATGAAAACAGCATTCCTATGTAATAAAAGGGAGGCAACTAAAGCCTACGTTGAGAAACTTAAGAAAACGTTAAGATAACTAATTAACGCCTTCTAAAAAACATGAAAAAAAAATACATACAAGGTCAGATCAATAAAATTAGAAACTCGGTAGAAGATAGACAATTTCGAACAGCGTGGTAGACAATAATTGAAGTGAGTAAAAGGAAGAGTACTTTGAGAGTTAAACTAAAATCTGACAGCAAAAAAGAAAGAACCCATAATGTGGAAAGAATAATTCAAGAATTTGCTAGGGAACTTTTTTTTTAAATCACAGCTAAACCAAACGACGAATACGAAAATTTCGTCAATGCACACCTCGAGGCAGCAGCAAAATACATTCCAACAAAAATTAAAACTAAATATAGAGTCCCATGGGAAACTTTAGCGGTGAGAGAAAAACGTGCACTAGTGAAAACAGCCTCCAAAAACTATCGAAAAAACCCAACAAACACAAATGCCTTAAAACTAAAAACGGCACAATATCAATTAACAGGCATATATATAAAGGAACAGACAGAATACATTCAAAATCAGATAGATAAGATTAGAGACTCGGTGGAAGATAGACAATCTAGAATTGCCTGGCAAACAATAAACGAAGTGAGCAGAAGAAAGAACACGGCCAAAGCAAAACTTAAAGCAGCAAACCAACAAGAAAGAATAAAACTGTGGAAACAGCACTTCGAAAACTTACTTGGAAACCCACCAAAAATAACGCCTGAACCAATTACCAGAATAATTAGCAAACAATTAGACATTAAACTTGGACCGTTCACACAAGAAGAACTCGACTCGGTTCTCAGAAAAATTAAAAATAGAAAAGCTGCAGGACTGGACGAAATTCCCCCGGAAGTATGGAAGACCAGACAATTCGACGACATACTGCTCCGACACTGCAACGCAGTATACAATCAAAATCCGATAGATAGATGGACGAAGGGATGCATACTCCCCTTCCCTAAAAAGGGGGACCTCGGATTAGCCAAAAACTACCGAGGCATAACACTTACATCCATAGCTGCCAAAATCTACAATGCCCTACTACGAAACAGAATAGAACCCAAAATCGACAACATACTTAGAAAAAACCAAAATGGCTTCCGAAGAAATAGATCTACGACCTCACAAATATTAACCATCCGCAGAATCCTTGAAGGTGTACGGGCAAAGAACCTACAAGCGACATTAATATTTGTCGACTTTACCAAGGCTTTCGACTCCATTCACAGAGGAAAGATGGAACAAATCCTACTAGCGTACGGCATACCTAAAGAAACCGTAGCGGCAATAACGATTCTCTATAGAAACACTAAAGTAAAAGTACGATCACCAGATGGAGACACAGAATACTTCGACATAGTAGCAGGAGTACTACAAGGAGACACGCTGGCTCCGTATCTCTTTATCATTTGTCTAGACTACGTACTTAGAACATCGATTGACAAAATCAAAGAGAATGGCTTCGAACTGACGAAGAAAAGAAGCAGAAGATACCCCGCAACAACAATTACCGACGCCGACTACGCCGATGACATAGCGATACTGGCAAATACACCTGACCAAGCCGAAACACTTCTGCATAGTTTGGAACGAACAGCAGCAAGCATAGGCCTCCATGTTAATGCACATAAAACGGAATATATGTGCTATAACCAAACGGGGGACATCTCCACTCTAGAAGGAACCCCTCTTAAACTAGTAGACAAATTCACGTACCTAGGAAGCAGCGTCGAATCAACCGAAAAGGACATCGAAACGAGGTTAACGAAAGCATGGACAGCTATCAATAGGCTATCGACTATATGGAAATCAGACCTAACCGATAAAATGAAACGCAGTTTCTTCCAGGCAGCGGTCACATCGATACTGCTATATGGATGCACTACATGGACGCTAACAAAACGGCTGGAGAAGAAACTAGATGGCAATTACACAAGAATGCTGCGTGCAATCCTCAACAAGTCCTGGCGGCAACACCCAACAAGACACCAACTGTACGGCCACCTGCCCCCTATCACGAAAACTATTCAAGTTAGGCGAACCAGACATGCAGGACATTGCTGGAGAAGCAGAGATGAACTCATAAGAGATGTACTCTTATGGATCCCCACACACGGCCGCGCAAAAGCAGGACGACCAGCACGAACGTACATTCAGCAGCTATGTGAGGATACAGGTTGTTGTCCTGAAGACCTACCTAGGGCGATGAACGATAGGGAGGAGTGGCGAAAGAGGGTCAGGGATATCCGTGCTGCCAGCACGATATGATGATGATGATGATGATGGAAGACAAGGAAATCAGATGGCATACTGTTCTGATACTGTAACACAATATATAACCAGAACACAATAGAAAGACTGACAAAAACTGGCATCCTCTCCTTCCCCAAGAAAAGCGACCTAGGATTCGCAAAGAACTACCGAGACATAACCCTTACTTCTATAGCGAATAAGGTTTATAACGTCATGCTTCTCAAACCAGAAATTGAGAAATGTTTTAGAAAGAAACAAAATAGTTTTTGGAGAAGGTGATCCACAACGTTACAGATTCTGACAATCTATTGAATCATAAAATGAATTCGGGAAAAAACCTCAAGGAGACACTCTTATTTGTAGATTTCTCCAAGGTATTTGAATCTATACGCAGAGGAAAGATGAATACTTCTAACGTATGGTCTCCCAAAGAAACTGTCTCAGCCATAATGATGCTCGACTGAAGTCAAGGTTCACTAATAAAAAATCCAGTAAAATAAAATGACTTTACACTAAAAAAGGCAAGAAGTAGACGATGTCCTGCGGAAACAATTACAGACGCAGACTCTGCAGATGACATAGCGCTTCTAGCTAATACACAAACACAAACACAAACTGAATTCCCTGCCGCTTAGTCAAGAGTAGGCAGCAGGAGGTAATCGCCTCCATGCGAATGCAGAAAAAAAGGAGTACATGTATTTTAATCAAAAAGTTGACATTTCCAGTCTAAATGGTGGTTCTCTGAAATTAGTGGACAAGTTCACGTACCTTAGTAGCAGCATTGGATCTACAGAAAGTAATATCAATATGATACGAGCGAAGGCATGGACTGCTATCAAGAGATTATCGATCAAATGGATGTCTAACCGATCCGATGAAATAAAACGCAGTTTATTCCATGCAGCGGTTGTGTCAATTCTATTGTATGGATGCACCATATGGAAGCTGACAAAGCGCATAGAAAAAAGCTAGACGAGACTTGCACAAGTGTAAAATACAGCTTGGCTCACAATATGAGACTAGGTAAAAATTCTCACTGTACCGTAAAAAGAAAGTGATGTACCTATGAACTGCATGATAGTTATTTCCGCTCGATGACGATCACAGCTGCCATTCCGAAGATAGCGGAACTGACACATCCCAATGGTCAATAATTGAAAGAAATCGCGCAGGTGTGCTCGGCTGATAATATGGGACAAGGTGAAGGTCCCACTTCAGAGTGATGCACCGGAAGAGAGTGACCTGTGAACTGCATGACAGTTATTTACGCTCGATGACGATCACACAGGCCATTCCAAAGTTAGCGGAAATGACACATTCCGATCCCCAGATATGGGAAGAAATTGCGGAGGCGTGGAGGCGTGTCCATATCTCCGCGTGGGAGTTTGAAGGTAATATAAGGCCGACGAATTGAACAGAAGGCAGTAAAAAAAGGATCCCGGTGTTCACGAAACCTCTCTCGTCGTCACGCTGTGTGCGTTGTCTCGGCCATCGTCTCCTTACATCAAAGAGTCCAAGCCTCATCGACGAACGATCCTAATTCCTCTCCTGACTGCTCCTACTTCACACAAGCGTCCGTCGAGAAAATAAATATATATTGTTATATATAGATTCCGTGTTGTCGTTTGTTTGACCAGAGAGCCGAACTTAACACAAGAATGCTACTTGCTATACTGAACAAATCCTATAAGCAACATCCCAAAAAACAGTAGTGGTATGACAACCAACGTCCTTTCTTTAAAATCCTCCAAATAAGAGAAACTAGGCATGCGGGACACTGCTGAAGAAACAAGGACAAACTCATAAGTGACGTTCTCCTAGAGACCCTGTCACATGGACTTGCCAGGGTTGGCTGACTAACAAGACCATACTTATCAGAGTTCTATAAGGACACAGGACGAAGTCTTAGAGACCTGCCTGGAGCGATGGATAATAAGGACGATTTACGAGAGAAAGTCAGGGAAATCCGTGCTAGCAGCCCGAATTGATGATTTTGATATATATATATATATATATATATATAATGGTTAAAATGTTCGAGAATGACCGGGGAGACTA
>OY757918.1:38893516-38940758 GCA_963585895.1 Sepioteuthis lessoniana | reverse complement strand
TCTTTGTGTCCATGTGGTGCATCCATACAGTAGTATGGGTACACCTAGAAAGACATCCTATTTATTTTGTCGGATAGATCAGATTTCCTATTGATCTATACCCAGTCATTAGCATTACGCACTTTCGTTAGGAGTATGTTGATATAACTTTCCATTGATAAGATCTTGCTCCCAAGATATGTGACTTGGTTTATTAAGTTTAGAGCTTTCCAAGTTATAATTAGAGATGGCAACTTTTTTTGGAAACAGGCAAGCTCAGTTTCATTTGCTTTCCAATAAAAGTTAAATTCTCTGACATCTTGTTCTAGGCTCTGCAGTTGGTATTCCTCTTGGAGTGGTGAATTTGGAAGATAAACTATATCATCTGTGTAGTCTGCGTCTTTAACAAAGTAACGTAAAAAGTCATATTGATCGATTTTTGTTTTAGTAAAAGTATATTCGTGGTGCATTCAATACGTTTCCATACTTTTTTTTACAGGCATTTAAAATTGTCGCAGACTCTTGAAGATACAGTATGTTATTGCTATACGTCGTATGAGATGACTGACCAATTTTTATGATTTCAGCTTCAAATGAACAGCCACAGCAGGAACTAGAATACACCCTACTAAAGCCTGATTGTCACAGCTGGTGAATTTCAAAAATGCAATCTGGACGTGAGGACACATTAGGAGAAAGATATGCAATATAATTCTGTTTTAAACTTGGGAAAAATGCCACAGAAACGTATGGAGTGCTTCAGACAGGTTTTTGACCATCTTGCATGAATCGAGCATCACTTATTCAGTGGCATAAGAGATTCAAGGAAGGCAGGGAGTTCATGAAAGATGATAAGAGGTGAGGGAGGAGTAAAGAAGTCATAACAGCAGAGTTGATTGGCCAAACGGTTAGGATTAGGGTTACTATGTTGAGGTTTTAAGGGAGTTCAGGAAGAGGATCCCTCGGAAGAAGCCAGCACTCTTCAAATGGGGTCTTTGGCATTTCCACCAGGACAATGCACCAATCCACAACTCCATCCTTGTCACAGACTATTTGACCAAGATAGGCATCAAAACATTCCTCACCCTCCCAATAGTCCAGATCTTGCTTCCTGTGACTTTTGGTTATTGCCTAAGCTCAGAGGCTGTCGTTATGAGACGATTGAGGAGATGAAGGAGGCTATGATGAAGGTCATTGACACGCTCACAGTAGAGGACTTTGATGGGGCCTTCCAGAAGTTGTTGAAACGGTACAACAAGTGCATTGCAGCCGGAAGAGATTACTTCGAAGAGGACTAGTGTTTCATGAGAGTACTATCAATAAAATGCCCATACGAAAAAAGTCTAGAAACTTATTTAATGATCCTATATATATGCTAATGAATGTCTCTTTGATTAACACTCGGTATTATAAGGTACAGATCAAAGGTAAATGGACCAATCCAAGGATAGGAGTACTGCCCTATCACATCTTGGTGTAGTAGCTATTGAAAAGGTAGCCTTCAACTCGCCCTCGACAACAGTTGGCCAACTATGCTAATATATAAAAAAGCGCTTCCTATATATATATATATATATATATATATCATGTCATGCTGCTAGCACGTATTTCCTTGACCCTTTATCACCATTCGTCTCTATTGCCCATCGCTCCCGACAGGTGTTCCAATCAACATCTTGTATCAGTATAGAGCTGTTGTAGATAGGATCAAGCTGGTCACCCAGCATTTATTCATCCGTATAAAGGGGCCTGCAGGAGTACATTGCTTATGAGTTCGTCCTTACTTTTTCCGGCCGTTTCCCACGTGTCTCGTTTGTTTAATTCAGATGGTTTTCAAGATGAGTAGAAGGTGGCTGTAGAGCTGGGTTTTTTTGTGGGTGGTGCTTCCCAGATTTGTTCAATATAGCTTGTAGCATTCTTGTACGATTTAAGCTTTTTCTCCATACGCTTAATCATGTCCATGTGTTGCATCCATATAGTAGTATTGATATGATCGCTGCTCGGATAGATAGATAGATAGATAGATAGATAGATAGATAGATAGATAGATATGTGTTTGTCTGTGTGTGTATGTGTCTGTGTGTTGAGATATAGATAGGAAGTGTTTTATTTTAAAAGGAACAAATATATTTACACTGTTTTCCTGAGGGCTCTAGTGTGTTCTAAAACTTCTAAATGGAATCCCTTAGTATTTTGTCCTCCTACAGGACAGCGATGGGATTGGTAGGTTAGTGCTTGTGTTATATAATTCCGGTGGGATTTTTTCTTATATTATCATTTTTCGTTTTGTAAATATTACCTTTCGGTTTAGTTAGGCTGAGAACCTTTCGGCTAAGTGCACGGGTTAGTTAGCTGCACACATTGAGTGCAGGTGTTCACGCGCACACGGGAAGGGTATGACAATCACAGATGTCACAATAAAACCCTGGATTGGAAATCGGACCGAGGACGTGAATGACGTCATGCCTGGAAGTGATGGGCTGAATGTTTTGAAATTTGAAAAAAGGAGTCAGTTGAGATTCGAAGCTAGAGGAAGGTAGTTGATTTTGGGATCTCGCCGAGGCCAAACTAGTAGTTTGCGGCGAGGTGCCGCACGAGGTGGGCTCAGATGGAAAAGTCAGCATAGAAAGAAATTGTGTGTGTGTGTGTGTGTGTGTGTGTGTGTGTGTGTGTGTCTCTCTCTCTCTCTCTCTCTCTCTCTCTCTCTCTCTCTCTCTCTCTCTCTCTCCTCATGTCTAAAAACCTTAAACTCGAAAAGGTAAATAAAAGTTCCGTAACTGAACCAATTTCGTGTTTTTTCGGATTCCTACCAATACGCGTATGAACATATGTACATTTCACGTATCTTGGTTGTATTCGTTGATTATGGCTATGTTACACTTGTTTTAACGGTTGAACTAAACAACGTTCAACTATAGAATCAAAGACTTTCCCATTCGAAGGACAGATTTAGACGAAAAAAGTGTATTATTCGGTTCTATATAACATTTTCGATTGAGTTATTGTTAACATTAAGCAAATTCAAATTCGCTGAATCGGTAAATCCGAAACTTTTTCACGTTTAGAAAAAAATTCCGCTTGAACTGTTTATGAACGGATGTATATAAAAACACATTAGATTTGTATAGACTGAAATGCGAACTGAAATCAGTTTATGTTGCAGATTTTGTAAAGTAAATGTCTAGCATCCAAAAGTCACAGAGATAATACGGAAACTTTAATTAAACCAAGCTCTAGTAAAAGTAACCTAATTATTTTGTCTGATTCTGACCATACCTGCGACATCTGGTTCGTTTGAGATATCGTATTTTTCACTGAAGGACGTAAATAATTAAATGAGGTGTTTCCAAAGTGAAGGGTGATTAACAAAATTGTGTTTCGTTTCCATGAATAAAGACATTTTGAAGATGAAGTTAGAGCGCAGTCCTGATATTTTTGACAGCAAAATGAACGATAATTTTGCCAAAAAGAAACGAAAATGTAAATTTATTAACAAATAAATTATAATAACCCATTATTTCTAGATTTTACTATTTTGACTTTTAACCAAAAGAAATCATCATCATCGTCAGGGCATTATTAATAGAGGATGAAGTATCAGTTTTAGTGGAGAGGGGTATTAGTCTGAAGTGGAGTCTGTTGGTAAAAGTGTATATTCACACATTGACATTAGTTCACAAGTCACCTTTTGCTACTAATATATATATATATATATATATATATATATATATCAGTGGCGACTCTAGCCTATTTTTGCAACTCGTGCCCCCACCGCCCTCTGTCAACTTCAGTTCCCAACCCGTGGTCCGTGGACCCAAAGTAAGTCATCATAGTTGCTATTGCGTGATTCTCCATTGTATAGCATAGATTGACAAACGTACCTTGCATGGTGGGGTTTTTTTTGTAAACAATCAAGATACTATATAATTTGTAGTCTTGTTAATACAGTAGATGAGATAATTTTTTTCCTTTCAAAAGTATAGAAGAAAATAGAAAAAATGACGAGAAAAATATGTTTATTAGAATAAAGAAACTGATGACAATATACACAGACACAGCTAGTAGTTTCAATTTCGCTTAAAATAAAGATTATTTGTTGAAAATGTATTAAAAAAAAAAAATTTTAGTTTCAGAATGTAATATACGCAACATTCATTAAACATCTGTTAGTGAAAAAACGAATTAAAACACGCCGTTTAACCAACATTTACCATAGCGATGATGATGACGTCGGCGTCAGCTCCACTCTGCTATCCTCTCTCTCTCTCTCTCTCTCTCTTGGTCCCTCTCCCTCTTCCCAAGACAGCTGTCAGCAATCAGCAGTAAAACTGTGCTAAAATTTTTGAGCACGGAGTTAGGGTTGCTCTTGCTATTGGCTACAGCCAAAAGCGTATTTCTCTAACATTACTGTTATTATAAGGGTCTAGTGCTGGGCACGGATTGCGCGTTCAACATTATAGCCGATTTTATGGGATGTTCAATGAATCTGACGGTGGCCGGACAAAGACCATCCGTTCAAAACAGCATCGTTGTATTATGCCCAGATATATTTATGAACTTTTGGCTACTTAGTTATCGAAACTTGAATAGATACGTAATTTAATTGAGATCAGACTGAGTATGTTTGCTAGAAATTAATGGATGATTTTTAATCCATTTTGAATAACATTGACCGAGTTATTGGTCGTGTCGGGCACGAGTAGCACTAGTCCCGTCTCCGCCCCTGATATATATATATATATATATATATATATATGAAGATGAAAATACAAACTAAGATCAAAAGCACAAGAAAGGGATCATGCTACAGCAAAAAGCTCGTTTAAGACAAAAGATCTCAAAACCATACCCTCCCTAGCGATGACCGTTAATCGAAGTATCATGTAATGTCACACACAACTTTCCGTCTGATTGATTGCGTAAACATTTGAAACATCGCCTGAAGAATTGAGTGATTGAGTGATACTTGAGTACTCACACCCACATACACACACACACACACGTATACGCACACAGTCATATATATACCATCATTATCATTATCAAGTCGTTCTTATTGGGACGATGGATGATAGAGATTGATGTCGCGGGAGAATCTGGTAACTGCTTACTGTCAGCGGTAATTGATGATGTTTATGGTGATGATATATTAAATGGTCTGTTCCTACCTCTCACGATATGTTCGTACATCTCTAACCTGACTTGCAGGATACTGCTGGAGAAGCAGGGACGAACTCATAAGTGATGCACTCTTATCGACCCCCAGATATGGCCGAGCAAAAGCAGGAAGACCAGCACGAACATACATTCAGCACCTATATGGGGATACGGGATGTAGTCCAGAAGACCTTCCAGAGGCGATGAACGATAGGGAAAAGTGGAGAGAGAGGGTCAGGGATATCCGTGCTACCAGCACGACATGATGGTGATGATATTTACCAAACCCTCCGCTCGGGCAAGATATGGCATAAGGTCAATTTTTAAACGGAGTTTAACAAGTTTGAATTCAGAGTGTTCCTTCTCCTAGATTAGTTGCCTTACCAAGGCTGAAGATCAGTCTGCCCAACTATTTACCCATAGCTGGAGGGAGAATATTTGGATTCATACCTTTCCCAAGAGTATCAGTGCTATGTGAAATGCAATCAGTCTCGTCCAGGATTTGAACTCGTATCACCGTGTCCATTTCCTATGACGATAACCATTACACCACGGGCATTTCCTTCCTTTCTATCAACCTGTGTATCAGTATATTTATCCGTCTCTGTGCTCGAATCTAAATATTTCAATATGTATACATGTACGTCAACATTAGAAAAATTAAAAATTGCTGCTTTTTGACTTAAGGTAGACATGCAGTGGCCTAAATTTCACCAAAATATATTTTACGATATTTAATAATTACCTAGTTATCTATTTGATAGAATGCACAAAACTAAACCACACCAGGAAAAAGTTTTATGCTGTTTGCATGAAGGAACATTTTTTTAAAAATGCTCTCAAAAACATGATCAACTTCTAAAAAAAAATTGTCCCTATTAAAGATATTGACTATGTTACCATCTCCTTCGACCATCAAGTTTATACAAACAAAAAGCTTTGACATTTATATATACACACATAAATATCAGAATTTAATACTCAATGACCCTTAAGAGGTCAATTTGCCATAAAACCCAGCCATCACCAACTTAAACATTTTCATTTACAAATCATTTATATAATATGTGCAAAAAGGCTCTGGCATTAAATAACCTATAGAGGTTGATATGCCATTAAATCCAATAAACCAACCAACGTAATTATCAACTCTTTGTGTTTGAAGGGATAGATTACTATCATTTTTATATATTAGAAGATACCCTAAATTGAGCTGAATTAATCAAATAAAAAGCGATTTCGAAGTTTATGAAAATTCTTAAAATGGAAAAAAAGAATTTTAAAAAAATGAAGGATTATGAGTCTCAGAGAAATAATAATTCTGATAATATTCTAAAGTTTTATTCAGCGGGGATTTAATCATATTGAGAGAATTGGCTTACGAGAACATTATTTCCTTTTATTTTACGGAAAATAAAGAAAATACTTCCGATGTTAACATACTTCCGCTGATACAATTTTACGAAGACTTCAAAAGAATCAGTAAAAGTTTTCAATTTCAAGAAAATACTTACGATGATAAAACGTTTAGAAGACTTCAAAAGCATTAGCAACAATCTTCAATTTGACAGGGGAGATTCAAAGAAATAATCATTCTTGCAAAATATGTTATACAGAAGTCACAATGTAGTGTCTTTTGAATAAGTTTAGATCTAATGTTTTAAGATATGGATTTGTAAATTTAGTGTCTTGAAGTGTATCGAAGTTAAGATTTAGTGACTCCAGAAATAAGAGTTTAGATCTAGTGTACCCATATATGGAAGTCTTGATCTATTGTCTTTTGGTATGGTAGTTTTGATTTAGTGTCTCTTGTCATGGAAGTTTATATTCACTGTCATTAGGTATGGATGCTTAGATGAACTGAATCCATATAGGAAATTTTAGATTCAGTGGGTCTAGGTATGGAAGCTAAGATTTGTCGTTTTTAGATACGGAAGTTTAGATATAGTGTCTTCAGTTGTGGAAGCTTAGATATCGCGTATCTTTGTATGGAAGTTTACATTCAGTGTCTCCAGATATGGAAGTCTAGATATAATGTCTTTTGTTGTGGAAGCTTAGATATAATTTATCTTTATTTGGAAGTTTACATTTAGTGTCTCCAGATATGGAAGTTTAGATATAGTGTCTTTATTTGTGAAAGCTTAGATATAATGTATCTTTGTATAGAAATTTACATTTAGTGTCTCCATGTAAGGAAGTTTAGATTTAAGGTTTTTAGATATTGAAGTTTAAATGCAATATCTCAATGTATGGAAGTTTAAATGTATTGTTTCAAGGTATGGATATTTTATGGGATATCTCTGGATATGGAATTTGAGAAGTTTTGTCTCTTGTTATGGAATTTTAGATCTTGTGTCTTTAGTTGTGGAAGATTAGATTTAGCTTCTCTCGGTGTTGAAATTTAGATTTAGTCTCTTCAAGTGAGGCAGTTTAGGTTTAGTGTCCCCAAGCATGTTGATTTTTAAATAAGAAGCCCAATTTGGAAGAGGTGGTTTTAGTTTAATTATTGCTCCCAATGTCTTTTGCGAATTTAGTAATGTTATTTTAGGTCGATAGACATTATTAGTTTTAATCTCCAGTCTGACCGATGCAGATGTAATGGTTTAAGTGCTCGACTATGACCTCAAAGAAAGCGAGTTCGAACTCTAATTGCATCACTATATTCACTTTCAGAATAACACCCTAGAGAAATGTATTGAACACCCTTATTCACCTCTATTTTCAGATTAAGTAGTATCGCTGTAGTTATTCCCCATGATCAATTTTAGCATTACATTACCCACAAAAGTTGATCGGCCATTAAATAAAGAAACTGAAATCTAGCCGATGTTCACCTATTGATGTAAACAAATACAAGTGTTCGAACAATGGTCCGAAGCTAAATAGATTTCAAAAGAGAAAGGAAATCTTCGGTTTTGTTCCTTTTACTATGACTTCATCTGCCTTTACAAGTTTCACTCATAGTTGATGTTTGAGTAATGGCAGTAAAATTATACGACACACTCCCCAGAACTCAAGAGCTGGAACCTCACTACTAGATGTAATTTACTGTCATGCCCAGGACTCTACTTTTACGAGATAACACCTTACCCATCACCCCATGACACAGTCCACATATTCTAAGCCCCACTGACTGCGCTTGTATTCGGCGTGACTGAGCTGTTTAATAAGTTTTATATCAGGTTGATCTGCGAAAGATCAATTTCTCTCAACCCGGCTTTCCTTCCTTCATGCTTTCCTTCCATACTTTCTCCCCAGGATTTGTGTTTACAGGAGATATGATTGTATTAGAGGAATATATATATAAATAAAATTAAGCAGTTTCGGCGTATACCGACACTGAAGAGTTGTCATACAACGAAGCATTCTGTTAGTAGATAACAATATATACGCTCCCCTCGGGGGTGGTTGAGAACTCTGGAAAACAAAAATTAAAGGCTGCCACCTGCGTAATGTACAGCTTTTCTTACGAACTACGAACTCTGATATCCGATAGCGTAAAATGTAAACAAGCAAACGAAAGTTTCTACAGAATACGTTATATTCCAGAGCTAATGTAGGTCACCGAAACGGCTGAGCGGTAAGTTATCAGTCTAATATAAAGTTAGGCGGGTTTCGATTTCAGCTTGAAGTGTTTAATGTTTCAAGGTACATTGAAAAATTGTGAAACAACAAAACAGTCTGTCTGAGGATGACTATATATATATATATCTCATCAAAACAATACTATATAGGAGCCTTCATGACAGCCTTGCAAATTGATATTAATCTGGATACAGATATATGGTGACTCAAATAAGCACTAACTTACAATTATTGCGAATATTTTTTGCAAAGTGCTGGTTAGTGATCTCAAACAAATTGAAAGTATCCGAATTAATTTGATTATTTATAGCTATTTATCTTTCTTTATTAAGAGACTTAGATTTAAAGTCGAAATCAGAGAATCTACGTTTATTCCATTGTATAATTCCTCAAAATGAGAATGTTTTTCAAACGAATAGATAAATTCTCTCACTGGTGTCAAAACCTAGTTTTGATCAGTTGGGGGTACTCATGTATTGTAACTGAGGCAGGAATACATGGCAGAGAGCATCCCAATCCAGGTCTACCACTGGTTTCTATTTGAAATCTTCTTTCTTCTTGAAAGGTTTTCATACCAAAATAAAAGAGCCCCGATTGCCCTATCATTTATCCATACCTGGAGATAGAAGAGTTGGATTCAAACATTTCCCTATCTAAAATGCAAGCATCCTCGTCCATAATTTCTTCTCGGGTCACCCCATCCATTTCCTACAACGATAAACGCAACACCATGTGCGGCTCATTTTTCTTACCATAATCATGAACTGTTACACCAAAATATTGTCTCAGAGAAAAGGAAATATTTAATGATTTAGCTTTTTATTATCAATATAATAGAATTTTTTTTAAGTTATAGATCGAGTCGATTTAACTACTCCACCAGATATCACAGTTAGGTGTTTGGGTTTTTCTTCTTTCTTGATCGTTAATGTGTTCAAATTAAAGGATAACCAAATTTACTAGGAAATATCTTTATAGTGGTTTCCTAAAAATATCATTTTAGTGTGAAATAGTACATAGAAGGCATTACATCAAAACTTCAATAAATACAGAAACTAAATTTGAACTTCCATTACTACAGAAACTAAATCAAAGATTTCCCACTTAAGGTCACCAAATCTAAGCACCCATACCTCGTGACACTCAGGCTAAATTTATTTACAAAAAGATGCTGCATCTAAACAACCATACCCAAAAAAACATTTATTCTAAACTTCAATAGAAAGAGACCCTAGAATCTGAACTCAAAAAACACTAAATCCTGGCTTCAATACCTCGGGACACGAAACCAAACTTCCCTATCAAGACACAGTAAATCTAAATTTCCTTAGCGAGAGATATTAAATTTAAACCTCCATTTCAACAACTCTTAAGAAATCTGGTGAGACTGGGACATTTCACCTTTTAAATTCTTTCGAACATTCCGATATACCACCTGGATCTTTGTGGTTTATTTATTTTGGAGAATTTAGTTTTCAATATCATAAACTATGTAATTCCCACGTATAATACCCTTACTTTATGAGATATCTAGATTTGCTGAACCGCATAATAAGGAATTCTGCTCATCTCTGGGATCCCCAAGAGAATTGTTCTCACATTCCGCCTTTTACTTCTCTTTTACTCAAGAAAATGGTTAGCATTGGTCTAAACTATATCTGAAAAATCAATTTCTTATATATGTTCAAGCATCTTCAAAGTAGCTATGCTCAAAACACTTTTCAATTGTTTAAGTCACCTTTCTTCTTTTTTTCTGTGCTGCTCTCAAATGTCATTTCTTGAAAAAAAAAGCTTTGGATTTGGTCTCTTTGATCAATCCTACATGTCTTTATCCATTTTAGTGTCTTCTTCTGCCCAAGTGCCATTTATTCTTCTTTATTTCTAGCATCAATTCATTACCATCCTATTATGCTTCAGCACTTTTAAATCGGTTTAGGATTATTGTGTCTTTATATCTTTCGACCCCAGACAATTTTCAAAAATCAAACGATGCCTGTAACTCTGGTCAATGTGTAATCTGTGTTCAATTGGGTGTCGACTATGACAGACTAGTAAGTAAGATCATCTTATAGGTCATTCCATTAGCGTAATAGTTTTGATTTTACCAGGATGATCCTCAATAGTAGACTGATGCTAAGTAAATAAACATATTTAGGATACCACATCATGGTTATAAAGCTAGTCTGGAAGATTCTTGACTGCTAAGTTGGATATCTTGTATATGCTGTATATATGTCACCCTGGCTTGTAAAAATCTCGCGTCGTGTTAGAGAAATTCAGAAAGATATACACTCAATTACCTCTTAAAGTTAACAAAAAAAGTATTCCTTGTCCAATAAAATAAGATTTTAATTTGAATTTTCAAAAAATGAAAAAAAAAAATTCCACACTACTTGCCATCAAAATCATTGGTTCTCCCTTTAAAAATACTGTCAGTGAAAATGACAAAGTTGGGAATAATTTGATGATAATTTTTTGAAATTTTTCTTTATTCTCACTTTACGTACATTGTGATGGCAACAACCACACAATATAATTTCTCTTTCTCAGTAAATATGAAAGAAAATCGGATTGATTATTAAGTTTTTTTCATTAAGATTATTTGGATTCTATCATCCTAAGCAGATTTTTCAATGATATCATTTGTTTTTTTGTTGTTGCTTTTTTTTTTTCTTTTGTTTTGTTCGTTTGTTGATTGGATAGTTTTACGGCACCTCAAAGAAGATTCTCATTTTTTGCAAACAATTGAATAGTTCTAAATATGAAGATCATTCAAAAGATAAGGGGATTTTTAACTGTGTTTTAACAACAATTGTAAATTACTGGGAATTGTTTATAGCAAAAACTATTTTAATCTCGCAACAATATTTGTTTTAAACCTATTCAAAATGGTGGAAAATCTAGCAAATTGGTACAGGCTTGAACAGGGTTCAGACATTAGATTTTTTGTGGCAAGGGAAGAGCAAACAAGGTGAACCTCGAAGAAAAATGTGTGATGTGTACGGAAAAGAATATTTTGGTCCCAAAGTGTTTACAAATGTGTTAAACCTGTGTCAAAAATCAGTACACACAGTGAAAACATTTCACGAGCAGAGGTCAGTAAATCAGGTCATGCTGACTGTCCACTAGGACATAAAATGACCCATTACAGCTGATTTCTTTGAAAAAGGTACAACTATAAACGGTGCTTCCAATTGTAAATTCATTATATAATATCGATTGGGGTTTAAAATGTGCTGGTAGCTTCGAGTTCAATCTATGGGTCAAATAAATCTATTCAAAAAGTATTCACATTTGATAAGAATAAATAAACACCAAAAAAACCCAGCAATACAAAAAAAGGAAATATGGTCGTACAATGAACGCTATTGTAACCTCATTATCATTTGTCTAGACTACGTACTTAGAACATCGATTGACAAAATAAAAGAGAATGGCTTCGAACTGAAGAAGAAAAGAGGCAGAAGGTACCCCGCAACAACAATTAACGACGCCGACTACGCCGATGACATAGCGATACTGGCAAATACACCTGACCAAGCCGAAACACTTCTGCATAGTTTGGAACGAGCAGCAGCAAGCATAGGCCTCTATGTTAATGCACACAAAACGGAATATATGTGCTATAACCAAACGGGGGACATCTCCACTCTAGAAGGAACCCCTCTTAAACTAGTAGACAAATTCACTTACCTAGGAAGCAGCGTCGAATCAACCGAAAAGGACATCGAAACGAGGTTAACGAAAGCATGGACAGCTATCAATAGGCTATCGATTATATGGAAATCAGACCTAACCGATAAAATGAAACGCAGTTTCTTCCATGCAGCGGTCACATCGATACTGCTATATGGCTGCACTACATGGACGCTAACAAAACGGCTGGAGAAGAAGCTAGATGGCAATTACACAAGAATGCTGCGTGCAATCCTGAACAAGTCCTGGCAGCAATACCCCGCAAGACACCAACTGTACGGCCACCTACCCCCTATCACGAAAACTGTTCAAGTTAGACGAACCAGACATGCAGGACACTGCTGGAGAAGCAGAGATGAACTCATAAGAGATCTACTCTTATGGATCCCCACACATGGCCGCGCAAAAGCAGGACGACCAGCACGAACATACATTCAGCAGCTATGTGAAGATACGGGATGTTGTCCTGAAGACCTACCTAGGGCGATGAACGATAGGGAGGAGTGGCGAGAGAGGGTCAGGGATATCTGTGCTACCAGCGCGATATGATGATGATGATGATGATGATGTATTAGTAGTAATTTTATACCATTTTAAGTTTATAGTTAAGTTTATATTTAAAGTAAGTTTATATTTTATAGTAAAAAATTCCGAACATTTTTCATAGGTAGGTTTTAGAGCATGTCAACTGTTGTTGGGTTATGTAGTATCGAATTCCGCTTATCAGTTATATCCTCGAGTTGTATTTAATATTGTAACTTCAATCATTTTAAAAAGGCAATTGCTTCATACTTACTTGCAATGTTTAACATTAAAAGTATTCTATCAATTCAGTTCTAAAACCTTTGAAATATCCCAAACAGATCTATTTGATTCATAGATGGGTTGGTTTGGTTTCTTTGTTTAATGATATGTCAATTTTCGTGGGTTATTTAATGCCAAAGGCATCCTTATGGAAGAACTCTAGAGGGATTATTTAACTATTGGCAGGTGCAATAAATAAGTTCGTGAATTTTCAATGGGTATAAGTCTGAAAGGGAACGTAAAAGCGTGAGTGGAGTTGAAACTCACTCATGACCATGTCGCTTTTCAGCGTGTTAGCCACCACGTCGCGGCAACGCACTCTCACAGATAGGACACCAACGAGGATTACAATTCCGCGTTATGATGAATTAAGGATTAATAGTAATGAAGTGATTAATTTACAGTCTCAAACAATCTAGAACTGGACCCTCAGCACCGGATGCGATATGATGTTTCAGGTTACTTTCTCTGCAGTGTATTCCTGAATTTTCCTGTGTTTATATTCAAAATTAGTTTATATACTGATAATATCATTGTACTAGCGAAGCACGGTGTATTAAAACATAACTTTAGAAAAAAGGTTTTGTTGTTTGGTTGGTCATGTTTTCCGACGAATCATCCCTTTCAGGTTATTTAATATATATATATATATATATATATATATATATATATATATATATATATATATATGTGTGTGTGTGTGTGTGTGTGTGTGTGTGTGTGTGTGTGTTACTTTTAAACGAAAAGTTTGTCGTTAACAGAATTTAACCGAGCCACAAATAATTTATTTGCACACAGTTAAATGGTTTCATGCATTGCAATCTAACTCTAGTATTTCTATTCAATATTATTCAATCGTTTGCGTACAGTTAAACAATTGCAAGTATACTTATATAATACTAATAATTTAATTTAACAGTTATTTACTTGCACAGAGTTAAATGATTTTAAGTATGGAAAATGATTAAATATTTCTATTTGACCCATAGATGGGACCGTACGAGCACTTCGGTTAGAGTTAATCTAGGAATGATGGCAATGAGAGGGGTACTTTACATTCCCTGAATCCCCAACGCTGGAGCCACAACACTAAATGCAATTCAATGATATATCCAGGACTCCTTAAAGAAAAATGCATAAAGAAATGTAGCAAATACTTTGTAATCAACTATATACACTGCTTATTTTTAATTACTTTGTTGATTTGTCAGTCGGAAATCTTCACTGATTCCAGCTCCAGAGTGTAACGGATTCTATATAAACTACATTCTGATCCATGGTAATATTTGGTCTTATGGAAAAAAGAGAATTATACAGTGTTATCTAAGTCAGATGATATTTCTATTGTATAGGCACAATGATATCAATAATGACAATAAATATACATATAAATATACTGACAGACTGTCTTTTAAGATACAAACGTCTTTATTAATTTCTGGCTTCGGTCCTTGGCGACACAATTCTTAAAAAGCCTATGCTAACCCTACTAAGCTGATATCACCCCTAACGCGTGGCGCATCTTGTGGTGTTTAAGATCTCAATTCATCTCTGTTGGTTGAGATCCGAAAATATGATCTGATCTGATCAGATCCGAAAACCTCAACCGCCACCTTAAATGGTAGAAAACTCAACTACTATCTTTTCAAAATCCTCAAATTCTCAGGACCATCTCTCCTGGGCATGAGGTCATCCACACTCCAGCCTCATTTCCTGCCTGGTGTTTATTATGACAAATGATGATTATCTTGTCATTTCTGTGCTGACGTAAGACTGCACCACCAAACTATGCACCTGGACTACGTGACACGAATAGTCCAAACCCTTACGAAATTAAATAATAGAATATTATTAACGAAAAATTATTAATATAAAAAAAATAATTACCTTTATTATATAACCCTTTTATCCAGTGTGTGTTTTCACAATAAAGCTACCTAGTGGGTTGTACAGAAGTCGAATTGTGCATTAATAGAAGTGTTTAATGACCTTGGAACTAAATGAGTCCCCAGAAGTGTTAGCTCTATTACAAAGCGTTGTAAATAACTGCGTTAGTAAAAAATAAAGAGATTGACTGGTCCATTGAAAGAAAAGTAAGCTATATATTAGTTAAAAAAATGAGTTTGAGAAGAGTCACAGTGTGTTTTATTTTAGATAAAAAAAAATAACTTAGAATAAAAACATTTCCCATGTCGTCCAAACCAAGTTGGTTGAATGTTATCAGGTGTAAGGTAAACTATCAACTCAGACATAATAATGAAACCTTGGTATAAATACAACAAATGTGGATATTCTTTTAAAAATAAACAATGAAAACAAATCTGTAACAGTAACGTTCAAATGTTGGCGGCTACTTCAAAATGTAAATTTCGACTAATCGCCAACGTAGAAGTGAATATTTCGTATTGCATTTTCTATAGATGGAACATTGGCCTTGTTGAAGGGATTACTAAACCTAATTATTATATTTTGTTTTAGCGGTTCTGTATGAAAAGGTTAGAATCGAGCCCCCCACCACAAAAATGGCTGGATATATGTTGTTGCCCCTCTCATATTGTAACATACTGACCTTCGACCCAGCCGTCAATAAAGAAACAGGTGCATCCGGTCGAAGATATCAGGGTATAATCTTCACTGAGGACGGGTTGAATTGGGTGCAGATGCGACGCTCACAGGAAGCAGGTGGGTGTCAAACAATTATATAACCCGGAGCCACAGACAGGTTCAGTTAGTTGGAGTCAATTGCTTGGATAAAAGATGCTGTAGAGAAATCCAGCACCCAACAGAGGGCTATGGGCCCTCAGAATCCCCAAATGAGCAGCCCAGCAGAACGAGAAAGAAGTGCTGCTAAAGACAAAGGAACTGGGGGTCAATACGTTACAGTTTATTCAGTCTCCAACTCACCTCTCACACAAAACCCTTTCGCAACCATTTCGAATAAAGTGTAAGAGGTATATTTTTCGAAAGAACTGTGTTCGTTCGTTCATTATTGTTGATTTTGTTTCGCATGTTTATACGTATACTTGTATATGTATCATAGTTGTGACTATGCAACCACATAAACCAATCCAAAAACAGATAATTTAAACAGGAAAATGTCGACAGTGAGAGTTCATGGTTTAGTGTTTATTTCAAAAAGTCACAGTACATGATAAACATATTGAGTGGTTTCTCATAGCTTGAATAATTGTTTCAGTGCTTTTAGGAAATTATTCACCATCTTCACTGTTCATTAAAAGTGGCGGAGCTCCCACAACTCTTCAAGATTGCGTGTATTCTTCTGAAGAATTCTGTCATTTAGTTCTAACCAACTTTGCTAGTTGATGTTCAAGTCAGGGCTCTGAACTGCTGACAAATCTTTGGATACAGTCACAACTTCATCAGCCACACTCTGTTGTGTTTGACGCTATCTGTTACATGAAACCCCATCATATGAAAAAACTCACCTTCATCCAAATCTGGTGTTTAATCGTCCGTCGGATATTGGATGTATTTTGACACTATTCAAGTCACCTTCAATTTTAATAACTGTATCAAACACTCATATTTTATATATTCCCTAAGCATCGGTTGCTTATCCACAAATTTATCTTTTTTCGTCGCTTAACGATAGTCGTTTTGTTTTTGTGGAGGCCTTCTGAAGAGTTTTCGCTTATTCGAATGCTGCTCCATCCTCGTTTCATCGCTATGATCTTATTCCTCGCATCTGGATCTTATTGTTCCTACTTCTTTGACTAACAATCTTGCCTTCAAGTGTTTTTTGGTTCATACTGGTTACTTAACTGCAAAGCACCGTATCATTTCATGTTTCCAAAGGATGTACTTAGAAGAATCTACTGACTCAAAATTTGACAATTTATCTATAACATGTATTGTAGTTTTAAGCCGAGCATTTCCTTTCGAAATAAATTTCCATACTATTCTGTGCTGCAGTTTTAGGGCGACTATATCTTAGTTGATCCGAAACACTTGCAGTGTATTGAAACTTCAAGAGGATTTCTGAGATTCAGCTTCTGGAAATTCGCAGTCCTTTTAATATTGCTCACTGGTTTATGTCTTAGGCCATTTTCTTTATCTTCATCCAAATTTCTTTGGAAAATTTTGCAATGATGTTAGGTGTAAGGATTACCATTTTATTGAAAAAAAAAAACATCGGTGATTTATCGGAAAAAATATTCGCAAAACAGTAGTGGGACATTTATCTGTTTTAAAACACTGCATCTTGATTGGTTTATTTGAGATGGCCAAAAACATTTGCTCGACCATATTTTTTCCGATGTTCCTGAATTATCTCAATTTTATATAGAAAACTTATAACAAAATACAATGATCAGTTACAGATATCACTCCGATAGGGCTAATGTTTATTCTATAAAAACGCAATGTAAAACAATAAATTGACAATTCATAGAAGTCGACGATAGTTTAAAGTAACCGAATACTTTTTACACGGTACTTTACTTCATGGTTACTTGGTTTCATTATCTTTGTAAACATAAGAACACTGGCACACACGCACACACACACATACATAAATACACACATACATACATACATAAATACACACACACGAAGTCATATATATATATATATATATATATACTTCAAGGATTCGTACGCGATTTTGACAGTTATTTTATAGATGGTCCTTGAATTGTCATTGAGAAACTTTTGTTATTCAGAGGACGTGAGTTTTTCGGTGTCATTGTTGTTTTGTTATCGTATGTTGTTTTAAAGCACTTGTGTCTGACAGTTGGTTAATACACCGATGGGAGAATGTCGTTGTATTAATTTTTAGGTATTAATTTTTAAGTTGTTTTTCGAGATGCACTCTCGAAATGGGTACGTAAATTCATTAAGTACATTAGTTTGGTTTAGGGAAGTTTGAGGAGAGTTTATGTTGCTTTTAACAGTGAGGTTTGACTTTTAAATTTAGTGTAGTAAATGATTTTGTTTGGTTTTGGTTGTTCAATAGAATTTAAAAAAAAGAGAAACCTTCTAAAAACTAAAACTTGCACTAAAACTTATTCCTATCTATCAAAGGGTTCTATCAATGGTCAAATACCACTGTTTGACATTGAAACAAAGTAAAAACAAATGACTTATTCTAAAGTGAATTATTTGAAATAGAACTGATTGAACATTTAAATGCATATAAACAAATGACTGATGTTTAATTAAATAGTTAGTAAGACATAGCAGTACTCGGAATTTTAAAAATTTGTTGACTTAGGTTTACAAATCATATTTATCTAATATATATGTATAAACATGATTTGGCTTTAAATAACGTACAATAGTTGATATGCCATAAAACCAAACCAAACCAATCCTTGCGAGCAGTTCACGTCAACATTAGCAGATGGTCTTTCACTGGAGTACGAGTGACAGCAAGTTTCCTCAAGTCTGCCGGACTCTTCTCTGTATTCTGGCTGAGCTCAACAACCCTACGATTTTCAATTCTTTTGGTACCATTTCTAAGCCTGTTGGAATTGTTCCATGTGCACCTGTTATAACTGGTATTACCGTAACCTATATGTTTCACAACCTTTTAGTTCTCTGGCAAGGTCTAAGTTTTAGTTCTCAGGCAAACCCTAAATTTAGTTTTCATAACGATAATCATTATAAGAAATTTATTTTATAAGTCTGTGGAATCGTTAGTTTCAAGATGGCTTGCTTATAATTTGTTTTCATCCTATCTTTTGGATATAAGTTCTAATCGTTTATTCAGAGTAAAAGAAGACACTACAAAAACCGAATGGACACTTTGTTTATATGATGATAGCTTTATCACAAATGGACTCTAAAAAAAAAAGTCTATTTGAAACATAGAAAAATGTGATTTCAACTTTCAGTTAAATTTGGACCTTATTATAAGTTGTTTTTTTTTTCATTTATTGTTTTTATTGTTGTTCCTATTGATTATGTAGTTTAATTTCTCACATTCCTTGAGTATCGCTTTGTTGAGACAGACGATATGTGGTAGAAAGTTTATATTAAATTAATAATATTAGTCTTAATCATATGTCGAGTCATACCAAAGACTTAAAAATTGGTACTTGATGCCACTTTGCTTACTACTCAACATTATAAGGTAGGGATCAAAGGTAAAGTGCAGCAATCTAGGGAAAGGCTTTGCGCTCTCCCTTACACCACGGTGTGGTGGTAGCTATTGAAAAGGGAGCCTTCGGGTAACCTTCGACTAAGGTCGCTAACGACTTTATTATTAATCTTAATAATAAGTGCACTTTCTATGCACTATCGCTAAGACTAATTTGTTATTATTTTTCTATTATCTTTATAATTAAAAGCACATTAATTAAATCAAAGAAGAGGTATTAGATGTTCAGGTCGTATATTTCATCAATTTTTAATTTCTTTCAAGTTCTCCACTCTTTCCGTTAAACTTCAGTAAGTCTTGATAACATATATATATATATATATATATATTGTGTGTGTGTGTGTGTGTGTGTGTGTGTGTGTGTGTGTGTGTGTGTGTGTGTGTGTGCAGAACATTTCAGCTTTGCTAAATATGTACTAATTTCTATAGAAGTTATCCTCGTAGTAAAACGTATAATTTAATTTTTCATGTGTGCATCCTTTTCTCATTCTGTTGGCTTATATTATAAGACCTCACCACTGTTGAAAGAAACTGGGATATTTGGAAGAATGTTGGCTGTTTGATGAGATTCCAGCGGAAAACATCCCGTTAAAGCTAGTGGGGAAAAGTCGTAAGGAATAATAATAATAATAATAATAATAATAATAATAATAATAATAATAAAAAAACATGTAGGTGACAATTATACGAATTGGTGCGTTTGGAACAGTAACTAAAGGATTACTGAAGGGTCTAGAGGACTTGGAAGTTGGCAGATGAGTGGAGACCATCTAAACGACAGCATCATTGACAACGGCCAGAATACTAAGAAGAGTTCCGGAGACTTGAGGAGACTTGCTGGCACTCAGACTCCAGTGAAAAACCATCGGCTAACGCTGATGTGAAAAGCTCTAATGAGTGAATAATAATAATAATAATAATAATAATAATAATAATAATAATAATGATAATGATAATAATAATATATACTATCTTGACAAAGAACGAGGAACGCATATATATATATATATATATATATATATAATTATCGACGGTTATTCTTTTGTGAAACAGGAGAGCAGTCGGAGAGAGATCGCGCACATAAAGGAATAGTCGGGAGTGGGAACAGCCTGACTCCCATGTGACCCACATGGCCTCCCCTCTTCACAGAAGCAATGCTTGTTATCCATTGCTTATGGCTTACACCCATGCAATGCTTGTTCTCTCTTGGTCACGGCTTACACCAAAGCATTTCTGCTTTTACGTTTGTCACTTCGTTGATTTTATCTACGACCGGATGTATCTGCCAATAACATCCACCGAGTTCATTGCTGGTCAATGAAATATATTACAATAATGATAATAATGATAATAATTCACGAGAAGGAGAACTTGGCATCTTGCGTGTTTTGCCTCTGCAGAGTACCTCAGAGTGAAAGTAAAAGAAACTGAAAAGATTGACAAATACTGAGACTTTGCAAGAGAACAAAAAAAAAAACTGTCTATCATGCAAGTGGTGGTGATACCAGTTGTAGTTGATGCACTTGGAATGGACTCCAGTGAATTGGAAAGAGGAATGGAACAGTTTGACATCGTAGGAAAAATTGATAACATTCAGAATACAGTATTACTGAGATCACCAGAATAGCAGAAGATACGAGGAGACGTGACGAGACTTGCTGTCACCGGTTAAAGATCATCAGCTAATGCTGATGTGAAAAACTCGCAAAGAGTAATAATAATAATTAACGCTGGTGGACATGTTTGTGACTGTGATATTAATTGAAATTGGTGCTCTTGGAATGGTCCAAAAGTCTAAAAGAAAGGCTGGAGGAATCAGAAATGAGAGATAGAATCGAGACCATCCAAACTACAGAATTGCTTTTCAGAGAATAGTCCTGAAGATCAGAGACGACTTGCTGTCACTCAGACTCCAGTGGAAGACTCAAGTGAAACTTGCACGAAGTAAAACAATAATAATACAGAGTCGAATAGCAAGTGTGGTTTACATTGAAACCTAAATGAAATTGTTCATCAAATTATAATTTTGTACAGCAAACTTGCATAAAAGGAGTACAAGACATGATTGAGAGGGAAAGGAGACTGATCCAGAATTGAACAAAATATCAAAATTGGACAGCACTACCAAATCGTCTATGCAAAAATCAGAATGAGTCTTAGATTATGAAACGCATAGCATTCTATAGATTTTTGAGATCCAAACGAATTACATAACCGGTGTCTTAAGAACAGTATTCAAAGGCTTTGGAATAGAGGAAAAATCGAGACCATCCAGACCTCAGCGTGATTAGAATACTGAGAAGAGTTCTGGAAACTTTAAGAAGCTTGCTGTCACTTGAACTCCTGTGAAAAAACACCTGATAATGCTGGTGTGAAAAACTCGACACTACTAATAATAAAGCCATTTAAAAATCTTTAGTTTAATCGGCGAACCCTTAAAATATGATTTGGTTGTGTTTTTTTTTTTTTTTTACTTAATAGCATATAAACATCCGTAGATTATTTAATGGAAAGCCATCCATGTAGATGTGCTGTAGGGGTAATATTTACCCCAAATTTTGGGAGATAAGTGGGTTTCTACCTTTGCCAAGAGTAATAGTGAACGTACTAGTCGGACTGGGAGTTGAACTCACGTGCTAAGATATTACAGTTTAACACGTTTGTCACAACATGACGTGGACTCTCCCCAACCCTGAAAAGATGGGTTCTTGCCGTTATCTTAATTTGGTTAAAAGACTGATGGGAAGATATTGCATAATGGTTATTAAAAATTGAACCAAACTTCATAAATTCGTAAAACTTGCCAACGTTTTATAACAATATGTTTTTGCGATAAAGGCTTCTGCTTCATATTACCTGCACGCTTTCAGCCACCCCCACACACATACAAACATGTATGTATATTGTATATTTATATATATGTGGGTGAATTTGCCAGTTTGGGTATTTGTTTCCATATATATATATATATATATATATAATTTTTGCTAGGGCCCCTTATCTGCTTGTCGCCAAAACTAACTACCTTGGGGCTTTTGTAAGGAGGAGTAGTAGCAGATAAGAATTTGGTAAATATTCCTAAATTTCTTTCCACCAATTTTTTATAGATTGCGAAGTAAATGATTCTTGAGTAAACAATAATTTTGCAATGATACAATCAAAAAGTTGCTTATTTTCGTTTTGGTATTAATGTCGACAGATTTTTTCAGACCAACAGCGACAGACACTTTTTTACTTGGGAAAGATTGGTGGCAAAACTTTAAAATCTCATAATAAAACCATTGATAAGAATAAATTAAAATATATTTTCTTAGATGGATATATACAATGTGTCCCGAAGGGAAAATGGTTAACTTGCTTGACGTCGTGGTAAGGAAGTTCGAACTTCAGTCCCGTTATTCCTTATTCTCCCATCTCTAGATTAAATTGTACCATCCTACTCTTCTACAAGGATTTGTCTGACATTAAAAAAGACACAACGTTTGATATGACATTTATTTAAGAGACCAAACCATACAGTAGGTTGATTTATTGGTTTGTTGTTGTGTTTTACGGTAGATCAACCCTTTTCGGGTCATTTAATGCTGAATTAATTTCAAACAATTCAGTTTAATATAAGTACGCAGTTTAGTTCCACTTGTCCCATAGATAAGACCCTCTGAGGTGCTACCACTCCGGGCCATAGTGGACCGGGAAGCGACGGGAATGAAGGGGTACTCTACATTCCCCAAAGCTTTAGCATAACTGGAACCTCACTATCCGATTGTTTAGTGTATGGGACACACATTGGGAAGGGGGTTTGATCCTCTGCAGAGAATCAGTCGGTGTATTCTACCGCCCCAGCCGACTGGGCAACCAGAACATAGTTATGTATAACATTTTATTTTCACTATCAAAGGGATAAGTGATTTGTTGTTTTTCTATTCATATTATGCATCAAAACATATATATATATATATATATATATATATATATATATATATATATTCGACGATAACGATCTGTAAAAAGGAAAAGAAGTAAAAGATTTCTTTCCTCTTGGGTGACAGAAGATATGCTATATTCGCATCTTTTAACAACTCTAAAATGAATATAAATGTCTGCTTGCGTTTTTTAAAAAAAAGTACAGTACATTCATTGTCTGAGCGATATTAATTTTTTTTCTAGCTACATAATTTCCTTACAATTTTTGCTACCTCTAGCAAAAATGCATTTCTGGCTCAAATCTATCGCCGAACAATTTGATCTATTAGACAAAAATATCCCTAGCCATTGATGATTGACTTTCATATTAGGATTATTTTAAACCCGAAGACACGGTTTAATTTGATTTGCAGAAGGATAAATCTAAGAAAAGTAAGCTGTGAATAAATGATTCCATTATCTTGTTTTTCACGCTGAAGACATTTAAGTAATTTTAATACATTATTCATCTGATTGCTATTCTAATTAATTTTTATAATGGGAGGATTAATTTTCTATCTGAACCGACTGAATAATCAGATGAGAGTATTGCAAAGTTTAAAAGTGTTGCGTTGGGGAGTTCAGTTTTTCCTAACAGTAATCATTGTTTCTCCTCAGGGGAAAAAAGGTTATTTCGAAGTGCTTGCTTAAAAAAGCTTACTACCAGAAGAAAAATCCTAACAAATAACTATGAACAAATAAAATCGTTGATGTCTCAACAGTGGTAAGGTTTCGTATATGGTAATGGTCAGGTTATCAATGCATATTTTCCAGAGTCGTACTAGGTGATTGATTGTCAAAATCAACATTCATAACGAAACCTTAAATTAGAATCATGAGTCTGGGGTTATAACATTATACATGTGTGTGAGTGAGCGGGGGATAAAAGATACGATCCTATTAACAGCAAAAATGGTCTTGATATATTAGAATCCTACTTGAAAACACATGTAACACCACGTGGCAAACGGGCTTATACGCGTATCGCTGCGTCTTAAATGGTAGTCAGACCCTGTTATAATCCCACCGAGAGAAAAGGTGACAAAACTCCATGTTAGTTCACTAACAAAAAAGTTTATTCGTGACGACATTTTTAAGTCGTCATCGGAGAGAAAGAAACAGTAAGAAAGCTGTGTAGACAACATGTCATGAGGAGAGAAAGAAAAGGCAGATAGAACATTTTTCAAGTTTATTGTTGCAGTTCCAACGCACTTGTTTGCTGGTCTCCTCTCCACAGCAGGGTGTTGGTTGTGAAACACTTTTTCAAAGCTCACCTCAAAATGGGGCCTGTAGTTTCGCCTCTCATTATATCTTCGTGGCTGGTAATCAATTGTCATTACCTCGTCACGTCTCCTAGTCAACTAGCTAACTCTCGTCTTTTCCTCATCGCGTCTCACAGCCATCTCTTTCTAACCTGAGTCGTCCCCTTATTTCTGACTGTTGTCGGACGGAGAAACATATCCGTTTCTAGTCGTTCTACACCTGCGCAGAAATGTTTGAATTCCTGATATGTCACTTTTAATTACTTTAGTTATTCTACAGTGACTGGCTGTGTTTTGGGCTCACTCTAGTCAGCTGGCTGTTCCGTAGATTCTCTGTCTGCTTCTTCTTCTTATAATTTTTTTTGTCTCTCTCGTTCCCCAGAAATTTGCCTCCCGTATTTTTCATTTTATTCACACTGAAAAGCAGCAAAACAAAACCAAGTCTTCTGCATTACAAGTGGCTCTTTGAAAGTAGCCTTGCGCGCGCGCCCGCGCCCGCGTGTGTGTGTGTGCGTGAAATTATAGTGTAGCTGTGTCTTATCGAATTCAGAGACGTTAGGTCAATTGGTGTGAGCGATAGCTTATGTCCACGAGATCAATCTGAGAGCTTGATCGATAAGAGATAGTCTGTTTTGTGATCAAAAATTTCTACAAACGAGAAAAATCTTTAAAAAGTTAATCAATTGGTACCAAGTAGCTGATATTCCCACATGTATGAAAGATGGTGTTCTCGTATTTTTCCATCGAAGTTCAATGGACCGCATCCAAAAGTAGTCGGGTTATATATAAGGAAAAGACATACATCACTGTTTAAAATTTGTAAAAGAATTGTCCACAGAAAAATTGCTTGGGGATTTTTCCCCAACATGAGATGTATCAGTGTTTCTAAGCCACAACGAAACAGCGTGAAGCCTACATCAAAAGAAGAAATGTAGAGACACGATTTTACCTGAGTGGGGTATGGGGGTTCATATGAGACCGCAAGTGAACGTGATTGCGCGATTAGAATTCCAATTTCCATTCTTTGAAGCCGGATATATATATATATATATATATATATATATATATATATATATATATATATATATATATTACAGATGGCATAACGTCTCTGATTACAATAAGTAATTAAGTCTTTTTTTTCAAATTCTACACTACCTCTCATATCAGAGATACATTTATCCAATTATTTAACTGACACACACATGTATTACACACACACATACAACCACACACACACACACACACATATATATATAGTATGAATTTTGGCTGCAATACATTGTTTAAACTTGCTTTGTTATAAACCATCTCATATTTTTCCTGATAATCTTCATGTGTTGACGTGCAAGTTTCTTTATAATTTCTTTTCATATGTCGGGATCAAAATAAAGGTAGTTTCCTATATTTACACAAGCGCTTTCACCCATGTTTCGGGTCATCCTCAAGGAAACAAGTGATTTTGGGTTTTGCTTGGTGTGAGTTTTGTTAATTTTGGAAGTTTTTTTTTTCATATATTTGGTTTGTCTATACAGTTACGAGGCTTGCTAAGGTTAGTCGTTTAATACGTTTCGTATATTGGTGCCAATGATAAATGTTAATTTCATTATATTATTATTTTTGGCCTATAGGATTTGTAGGCGATTTTTATTGTTATTTTTATAGAAGGTTCTTGTATTGTCATTGAGAATCTTTTGTTTATCGGAGGACGTGAGTTTTTCGGTGTCATTGTTGTGCTTTGTAATTGGGTGATGTTTTATAGCACTCGTGTCTGAGAGGTGGTATGTAATCCGACGGAAGAGGGTCGTTGTATAAATTTTTACGTTCTTTTCTGAAAGGCACTCTCGAATTGGATATGAATATTCATAAAGTACATTAACTTTGCTTTGGAACGTTTTAGAGACGTTTGTGTTATTTCTAACGATGTAGTTTGACCTTTTAATCTAGCGTAGTAAGTGATAAGTCTTGTTTGTTTTGACTTTTCAATAGGTTAAAAAAAAGAAACCTTCCGAAAAGATAAAATTGACCCTAAGCAAAAAACCAAAACCAATAGTTCCCCTGCGGATGACCGGAGACATGGTTGAAAGGGATGTGGTAAATATGGGAATTTTTCTCAACCATCTTTATCCCGAAATATGAAAGGAAAGAATATTACTTGAACGTGTACACTTGAAGAAAGGTATATCTATCTATCTATCTATCTATCTTTCAACAAAGGGTGAAATTATTACATTATGTTGATTGTCTCATCTAGAAAGGGATATACATCTCAAAATATGAGTAGTCCAGGATGCGCTATAAACTGATTAGGGTGATTAAGATTCCGTCCTGTGGTCAGGACAATTACAACAAACTTTTTTTTGCCATTATTTCCTGGTCTTCTCTAACACGAAGTGATTGTATATATTAGGTTATCAAGTGTTTGACAAATGGGTCTGGTTCTAATTTAATATTACATGGGAATAATTGAAATCATATAACTACGTTTTAATGTGTTTTCATCGATAAGAATTATTATGCCATACAGGTGAGTGTAAATACATGATCTTATGAAATATAAACAACAATTCTTGAAGCTATGTAAGTGTGTATCAATTTGTAATCAGGAATAATTGTAATTACATAACCGAACATGATTTGTGTCGAGTTTGATTCCTTTGTTTAATGCCACTCTTCATGGGTTTTCTTATGCTAAATGTTGTATAACCATGATACAACTATACGTATACATATTCATGCGGAAACATAATCAACAATAATGACGAACGAACACAATTTTTTTAGAAAAATATACCTCTCACACTTTATTCTCGAAAGGGTTGCGAAAGGGTTGATGTTGGTTATGTGTGAGAGGTGAGTTGGAGATGGAGAGAGACTAACACATATTGACCCCAAATACCTCTGACTACAACAGCACTTCTTCCTCATTCTCCTGGGCTGCTCAACCGGGGTCCTGAGGGCCCAAACCCTCTGTCTGGCGCTAGCTCTCACTACGGTATCTTGTCCCCAACTGCGACTGGAACTCAAACTGTGACAGTAACTTGAACTGAACTGCCTGCCTCGGACTCCAACTAATTCAAGCCGTCTGTGGGAACTGGTTATACAATTGTTTGACATAAACATGCTTCCTGTGGGCGTCAGCACCGAATTCAACCATGTCCACAGGTCAAGGTGATACCCCGATATCTTCGACCGGATGCACCTGTTATTTACATAGGTGCATCTCTTAATTGACAGCTCGGTCGAGGGCGAATATGATACATAAAGACATCCTCATAGAAAAACTGTTGTGATAAGGCGTACGTAACGAAAATATGGAATAATTTCAAAACGTTTTTATTTGTCTGATTTGTCCAATATTTGAAAAAAAAAACATGATAAGTATAAAGATTTAAGATTACCTCTATTATTCAAACATTTTTTAATTAAAATGCTGCCTAATATGTGTGAGGGAGAAATAAAACGACGAAGAATCTATGATATGCTTAACGCAAACACAAATTCAGGAAATTTTCAGAAATAATTGCTATTTCTTTATGGCCTTTCCACAAGCCAAGACCATAACCTCTTGATTATGATATGTGGGGAATTTTCGAAAACAAAAGAAATACCATTTACCATTCAAATATTGGTTTGCTTTACACAGATGAGAAGGAATGTGATGAAATGTCTGAAGAATTTATTTTGAAGGCATGTGAATTTTTCGGAAGCCTTGCTGATACAATAATTGAAGAAAGTGGCTCCATATTGAGTAAATTTGCTATTTTAAATCTATCTTCTTATTTTGTTGTTTATTTTTCAAAATTAAAATGAATATCCTCTTAGGAATATTAGGAATCATCATCATCATCATGACATGCGGCTTGCACGGATATCCCTGACCCTCTCTCTCCACGTCTCCCTATCATTCATCGCCTTTGGCAGGTCTTCGGAGAGCACATCACTTAAGATCTCGTCTTTGCTTCTCCAGCAGTTTCCTGCATGTCTGGTTCGTCTAGCTTGTATAGTTTTCGTGATAGGTGGTAGGTGGCCGTACATTTGGCGCCGTATGGGGTGTTGCTGCCAGGACCTGTTCAATATTGCTCGCAACATTCTTGTATAATTGCCGTCGAGCTTCTTTTCAAACCGTTTAGTCAGCGTCCAAGTAGTGCATCCATACAGCAGTATCGACACGACCGCCGCCTGGAAGAAACTGCGCGTCATTTTATCGGTCAGGTTTGATTTCCATATGATCGAAAGCCTATAGATTGCTGTCCATGCATTCGTTAGCCGTGTGTCGATGTCTTTTTCGGTTGATGAGACGCTGCTTCCAAGGTAGGTGAATTTGTCAACCAGTTTCAGGGAGGTTCCGTCCAGTGTGGAGATGTCGCCTTTCTGATTAAAGCACATAAGAATAGTCTAGTATAATAATATCATTATCCAAGACTATTTCTAATTTTTCTTCTGTGCCATGGACTCCTCAATTTCTAACGGGGGAATAGGATCATTCATATCTTTTCCAAAGCTATTTGAACGAAAGTAAACGTAAAGGCGCTACTAGAGTTCGAACTTGCTTACTACGATGTCACACTCCTATAAGTTAGCAACTACGCTACGATGATGTCCTCTTATTCGTATCAAATTCTGACATTAAATAACTCAAAAAGGATATAAATTCAGTTAAACAAATAAAGTGAAAGAAATCAAACTATCTATATATAGCAACAAGTAATCTCTTCTGCTTGCGTGTACTTATTTACTTCGGAAACAAAAAGGACTTATTTCAACTACACAACCGAACTAACGGATTATATATTTAATCCAGTAGGATTACATATCGGGATATGTCCCATGAGTTTATTAGTAAGGTTCAGCTGAGGCACGTCTTACAAAATCATATAGTTAGTATATTCCGTTCACAATACGTGCACATTTATCGTTAATCCCGTAACTAAACGCAAATATCTATCGTCCATATCAATTCCAAGATACAGCATGATCTTTTTTTCACCGAACTCATAAACTAAAAATTCATATTATTTTCAAAAAGTCAAAGTCACATATTTTTTAAAAGAAAATTAAGCTTGTCTAAAATAGATAAGAAATTAACATTAGAATTCTTCAAAATGGCTCAAAACGCCGATTTACTTAATAGGTTTAATCATAATGAACTTAATAGTTTTCTGAAATCTTTTATTGACAGGGAATATAGCATTCGAATTTACTTATAAATATAGGACACTACCTTTATTTTGATCCCGACATATGAAAAGAAATTTTAAAAAACTTGAACGTCAACACATGAAGATTATCAGGAAAAATATTAGATGGTTTATAACAAAGCAAGTTTAAACAATGTATTGCAGCCAAAATTCATACTATATATATGTGTGTGTGTGTGTGTGTGTGTGTGTGTGTGTGTGGTTGTATGTGTGTGTGAAATACATGCGTGTGCCAGTTAAATAATAAGATAACTGACTTAATTTACTTATAAGTGTTAAGATACTGCGTATAAATTGACAGTCGATAAACTTGAGGTCATATGAAAGCTTGACTCTGGTTGAATAGTAAGAATCAGGTGACAAAAACGGTTCTAGAAGTTAAGAATAAGTTAATCAATCAGAAGGAATTCCTTAACAAAAGTGAATAAAATGTACGATCACTGTTCGACATTTTTCCTCACCCCCACGCTTCATAGTTCAAACGGGTGATGTAAAATAGTTGTTTCGAAATATTGGAAAATTATGTGAGCCTGAAAATTTGCTGTTTTTTTTTCTTTATACTCATCCTAAAACTAAGAACGAACAAGGGATGGAGCAGTGACAAGTTGGTGATACGACAAAAAGTAGAGTTAAACAGACAAAAGGAACCGACAATGGAAAAAGCGAAAAGATTGGCGAGAGGCATTAGGCGAAAAACAATAATTTGCCACAAAAGCTGAAAGAGCACAAAATTTTAATTATTTTTGATGATACCTAAAAGCATTCGAATAAAAATGATGTCTTTTATTCGTTGGTTGGTTGGTTATTTGGGTTTTGTGGCATATCAACATTGTAGATTATGTATTGTCAAATCCATTTTATATGAATAATTAGTTCTTTTTCAAATAAAGCAGTTTAGCATAAGTACACAGTTTAATTGTCCAAAACATTTCTATTTCAAGATATTCAGTTTAATCAAAAAGTTCTAATTCAAGTAATTCAGTATTGTATATGATTAGATTTTGTTCACTCACAGTTGAATGTCAAAATAGTTCTATATTAAACACTTCAGTTTTGTCTAAGTACAATTTCAATGTTAAAATCAGTTCCATATCAATCAATTCAGTTTAACATAAGTACGTAGTTTAAATGTAAATACACAGTTTAATTCTAAAAAGTATATATATGTATATATATATATATATATATATTTAGAAATAATATTGTTTTATTGATTGCTACTTTTAGAAATAATAAATGCTCAATATCGGTGATAGTGCCTATATAGAGCTGAATTTGAATGGAGTCAACGGTTCTTGTTGTAAGTGGCTAACCTTTGTTGACTCTATTCAAATTCTTGAGAATGTATGAGTGTTTATGTTTTGTTTCTATATCACTAGACATTATCGCCAATAAATGAATACACCCCCTACAATTATGTCGCGAAAATTAATTTTTCGCTAAATAAAAAATTTCAGGGATTATCTTTTTTTTTGCGTGATATCATAACATGAAAACTGATAATATTAGCCATTATTTATTAACGATCTATTCAGAATTAAGATCATGCTTCCAAAAGTAAGAAGCATGCCTCATATATATATATATATATATATATATATATATTGAGAGAGAGAGAGAGAGAGAGAGAGAGAGATTGTAATAATGGCTATATATGATTACAAGTGAACCTACAGCCCAACAAAAAGACAAGTACAAAAGGTCAATCGTGAGCTGTGTGTGCAATAGATAGTTAGACACATAGCTTAGATTTTTGAATTGAAACAATCACTTATAAAGAAAGCTACAAGTCACAACCGAGATTTCGTAGCAAAGCAAAACTGACCCATCTTTATTTGGGTGGGCTACAATTTGTCCAAGGATTGATTGTTCTTTTGGCGACATAAAAATCTACTTCGTGTCTTCCTGTTTTTCGTGTGACAATTTGTCTCAAAATCTAACCTCATTCATCAAATAGTATTAGATAATGAGTTCGTTCGTCCATTAGAAAGTGACCCCTACTTTTCAACTCGTTGTCCGAGTTGGTAGACTGTTCGCTAATGGTCTGGTTAACACTCAGCAATATAAGGTAGGTATCAAGGGTAAAGTGGAGCAATCCAGGAAAAGGAGTAGCGCCCTCCCCTACACCTCGGAGTAGTAGTTATTGAAAAGAAGGCCTTCGGGTCGCCCTCGACTACCGTTGCCAACATTACTTTTACTTTTTTTACTTTTCGTTACCAACAACCTTTTTAATGTTATAACAACCTTTTGTTAAATACTTTTATGGACACCACTTGCTTTCCATCTTCATTTTTATTAAATTCAAAGAAATAATGACATTTTTGAATATGTACATTCATCTTAGTTGGGAAAAAAAGATGGATTATGATTTTCTTTAAGCTATGAGTGCGAAAAGACACCAACAACCTGGACCAGAACTTGAAATTCAGTCACTGAGTTCATTTTCTTCAACAATAACCATGAAGCACCACTAAAAATCTGCTCTGAGTAAAATAGCAGGAGAGTGTAAGTTCTCAAACAATTGTAAGGAGTTGTAGATTACGTATTGGACTGCAACATAGTTAGTTCGAACTCCAGTCGTCATATTAGTCGTCATATTAGTCGCCCTTAAATCCTTAAAAAAGTGGGAACCTTTTCACCTACACATCTATGGATTACTAAGTACCACTGCTGTTTTTATTCAAGGATAAAGTTCAGCAATGAATAAGCCAAGATGGTAGATATGTTATTAATTGAAAAAACCTTATCAAACATGGAGTTGCGGTCCCTAAGAACGAAGCTTCACCTCATTTTAGTAACTCTTGCGTTGTCAAATTTTTAGTCCATTGTACTTTCCTTGGACAAAATTATTGCCAGGAAGAGGAAAACCTTACATATTGGTAACTGTAACTTTTCCATTAAGCTTTCCCAGATCTGAGCAGAGACTCTGGCGCCGAATCTGGTGTCTCCTGAGAATGACTAATGGCGTAATAACATAATAATGATATATCATTTTAGCTATTATTTTTTTAAAAATTTATTTGCGAAACCCCAGTACGAACTATATCGGTCTTTATTTTCTGTCAAATTACATTTTTTTCTGTTTTCTTTGTCCAAGAGACAACCACCCAAAGACAAATGAATTCTGACAGACATAAGAACCATTTGCTGCCTCTTACAAGCATGAACATGAAATCATATTAAACACAAGATAATTTCTGACAAACGTTTATGGTTAGTATTTGAGACAGAAAGAGGTGGGAAATTGAACGACAGTGAAAAGTTTTAAAAAATGCTCATTCCTCAGCTGGTGGAATATACATGACAATATTAATGTATTAAAATAGAAAATTATATTTTCTATACCCAAAGTTTCACGTCAAGACGATCATCAATGAATGGTAAAAGAAAGACAAAAAAAGGATATGCCTTAATTGTGAAGGTTTCTTAAATTTGCTTACAAAAATACTAAAAAAATATTCCCAATACATATACATATTTTCTTTTTTTTATCTTATTTTTTCTTTCACAATATTCCTAATAGGTTTTACCATTCGTCTTCACAATTTTATTTTCCTGCAACTCCCTCTGTCGGCATTTTTCGAAATCCTTTAATGCAAAACAAAACGAATATCTATTGACTTATCAAAATTTAAGATACACCAAAATTTAAAATATATTTAAGAACATGTTTTGTAGCCACTTTAAGTCTTACTGATTGGATATAGTGAAAAAATGGATTTTATGGTACTATAAGGTAAGGATCAAGGGTAAAGTGGAACAATCCAGGGAATCCAATTGCACCCTCCCCTATACCTCGGTGCAGTAGCTATTTAAAAGGGAGCCTTCAGGTCACCCTTGACTGATGTGGCCCACTTTACTTATAGTTATTTTTATTTCTTTCTTTGAAAAGTTAAAAAATTGGTATTTCTGAAATAACAAAAAAAAAAAAACAAAAAAAAACAGCTTGCAAAATTTTCAAATAATTATCTTAATATTTCTCGTTGTATATATGTCCACAAAGTTCTTTAAATTTATGCACATTACATGATTTAATTGTTAACAAGCGACATGAGCAAACGATTGTTTGAGAGTTGAATTCTTATTAAGTGACCCCTGGTTATGGCCTTGTGCCATGACGAAGCTAAGCTTAATAAATTACAAATTCATCAAGTATCAGTGTGTACGATAGTACACTCTGATCCTAAACAAAACTCACACACACACACACACACACACACACACATATATATATTTTTTTTTTTCATCATACAACGTGTGAAAGCACGTGCGATACTACGTCCTCATCAGCCGCCAACCAGTAGTGATAACACAGTTTCGGGAGCTCAAGGCGGTACTGCCACTCCTGGCGCTACCAAGCAGCTTTTGCCAACTGACAGGGTTATTAAGAGAATTATATATATATATATATATATATATATACGCCAGATCAATTAAGAGCAGAGACTACATTGGGCGTTAATCTTCATTTTTAGTGTGCCGTTTGTGATTTAAAAAAAAAAAAAAAAAAAAAAAAAAAAAAAAAAAAACGCGTTTACTTTTGGCGGTTGATGTTATTACGCGTTTACAGTGGTTCCGCGTGTATTTCCTTCATGCTTGAAAACTTCTCGCTTTTGACCAAATCTAACTTAATGCATATTGTGCTGCAGTCTGAAGACGATTTGAGGTAACTTTCATTATGAACTTTATATATAAAGAAAACTTTTTAAATTACTCATATTTTTGTAATAGTACGTACCTAGGAAGCAGCGTCGAATCAAACGAAAAGGACATCGAAACGAGGTTAACGAAAGCATGGACAGCTATCAATAGGCTATCGATTATATGGAAATCAGACCTAACCGATAAAATGAAACGTAGTTTCTTCCAGGCAGTGGTCACATCGATACTGCTATATGGATGCACTACATGGACGCTAACAAAACGGCTGGAGAAGAAACTAGATGGCAATTACACAAGAATGCTGCGTGCAATCCTGAACAAGTCCTGGCAGCAACACCCCACAAGACACCAACTGTACGGCCACCTGCCCCCTATCACGAAAACTATTCAAGTTAGGCGAACCAGACATGCAGGACATTGCTGGAGAAGCAGAGATGAACTCATAAGAGATGTACTCTTATGGATCCCCACACATGGCCGCGCAAAAGCAGGACGACCAGCACGAACGTACATTCAGCAGCTATGTGAGGATACAGGTTGTTGTCCTGAAGACCTGCCTAGGGCGATGAACGATAGGGAGGAGTGGCGAGAGAGGGTCAGAGATATCCGTGCTGCCAGCACGATATGATGATGATGATGATGATGATTTATTTCAGCAGACCTTATATTTTAAAGAATCCGTATCTTCAGACAAAGAAGTAATAAGAAATTTCTGATGAAGATTTATAAAACCCCACAAAATTCAGGACACCTTATCTCCCTAACTCAAATTTCATTTGCATTTTTTAAAAGTTTTTTATTAAGTAAAGTCCAGACTATTTATTTGTTCTGTCTGGTTGACAAATGGCATTCAATCATATCAAGATGTATCAATTTTTGAACACTCCTTTCCTTTCCACTTATTTTATGTAATGGCAAACAAACATTTAAACAAAATGAACGAGATAAGTAAAAAAAAAAAAAAAAATAGAATAAAGGACTAAATTGATTTAAGGAGAGAAAATAATCTACTATAAACAACTTACATGGTAATCAATAAACTCTTAACAAATATAAAATTATATTATAAAACAATTTCATTATATATAAATACTACTTTATCAAAAAAACATAGAAAATTGCCATTTTAATACTATTCCATATAAATGGTCACATTAAAAAAAAGTATACTTGTTACAGTTAAGACATTATCAGGAATTATAAACTAACCCAACATAAATTCACATATCCTTAAGATTACAATATATCTTACCCATTTTCATAATATTCATATGATTACTAAACCTCAAATCCTTAAATCTATTAATAAAATCATTCCGAGTATTATTGATAATACCATATTAAGAATTATCATCAGAATGAATATTACAATTACAATTATAACTTCTGAACTTTTGAGGAAGTACACGTGGTGTAATGGTTACCGTCGTAGGAAATGGACACGAGTTCAAATCCTGGCCGAGGCTAATTGCATTTCACATAGCACTAATACCCTTGGGAAATGTATGAATCCAATTATTCTCCCTCCAGCTATCGGTAAATAGTAGGGCAGACTAGGTTCTTCAGCCTTGGTGAGGCAACTAGTCTAGGAGAAGGAAAACGCAAACCTGTTAAACTCCGCTTAAAAAAATTGACCTTGTGTCACATCCTGCCCGAGCGGAGGGGTTGGTAAATATGATTATAACTTCTGATCGTCAAGCCAATTAACATTATGATTATAATAAATATTAGTAACATCAATGCCAACAACAACAAAAAAAAACTACCACCAGATGTTATTACTTAATATATGATTAATTATCAATAGTAGATACCAATAGCAAACGATTCTAATTAATATTAATGATTATTACTATGTACCACAAAAAATTCATACATAATATGCTCCCTGTAATCAAAAGAAATTAATACCTTATGTCACTAAGTACATAATTTAAATTAAAAGATCAAAATTAAAAAAAAATAATTTGTTTAAAATATAAGAATTTAGATCAAATCCTAAAACACATATACTAAAATCCAAAGTACATTTACTTTGATTAAATTTAAACACACACACACACACATATATATATATATATTTATATATATATATATATATATATATATATATATATATATATATATATATATATAGTTGTCGTTACAACCGCTTTTTTCTTCTCTCCTTTTTCTTTTTTTTCTTCCATTCTTTTCCCTTATATTGAAGAGGTTATCAATTCCCATGTAAGTTATTCATAGTAGATAATTTTCTCTCCCTATATCGATTTATTCTTTTATTCTATATTTTTTTTTATTTATCTCCTTCATGATTTCATTATTTTTCTCCTTAATTAAGAGTTTGTTTGCCATTTCATAAAATAAGTGGAGACGAGAGTTCAAAAATTGATACATCTTCATACGGGAATTGAATATCAACCAGACAGGAAAAAAAGTTGTCTGTTCTTTAGTCAATAAAAAAAAAATGCCAATGAAATTTATGTAAGGGAGATTAGGTGTCCTGAATTTTGTGAGTTTTTCAAAATCTTCATTAGAAATTTCTCATTATTTCTTTGTCTGAAGATGCAGATTATCTAAAAGTATAAGGTTTGCTGAAATAAAGATTATTACAAAAAATTTGAGTAATTTTTCTTTTTTTCTTTTTTCTTTTATATGGAATTATTTCCTGAGTAATTTATTCTATTATTATGTGACACTAAGCTCTCTTTTGGATTTTGAATTACATGGATATTGGAGATAGAAAATGCGAGAATAAAATCGTTCCCACCAACGACTGACTTGGAGCTTGATAATATATATATATATATATATATATATATATATATATATATATATATGTGTGTGTGTGTGTGTGTGTATGTGTGTGTGTGTGTGTGTGTGTGTGTATGTGTGAAAAAAATGAAACTACATCCGACAGTATGAAAATGTTCAAATACGAAAAAACAAAAGGTTTTTATATGATGATTTTTTTTTTTTTTTTGCTATCTTTAATTCTTTTAATTTTCTCCGCGTGAAAACATTCATTTTTGTAATTTATCATTTAATCTAAAAATTCGCTGAAACTAATATAGGTTTAATGTTTTCATTTAAATACCGAAACATTTAACGTTGGCAAAAAATAAAATAATTATCTGATGACTTTTTGTCTTTCATATCCAACATTTTCATATATATATATATATATATAGATATATATATCATGTGTTTTTTGAGAGGTGGTATACATGTGTGTATGGGGGTGTGCATGTAAATGCGTGGGTCTGATTGTAACAGGGTATGTGGTAGTTTGTGAGCGTGTACGCGCGTGCGTGCGTGTGAGTAATTAATAATTCTTGTCAGTGAATCTAGCAGCGTATGCTGGTTAGTTGGTCGGTGGGTTTTGTTTAATGACGTATCAACCTTTTCGGGTCATTTAACGCCGAATTAAATTTCAAGCAATTCAGTTTGGTATAAGTATAGTTTTGTTTACAAACAGTTCTATTTCAAACAAGTCAGTTTAGGATGAGTACACAGTTTAGTTCTATTTGACTCATAGATAGGACTTTATCAGGCGCTGCCACTCCGGCCAGAGTGGACTAGGGAGTGGTAATAAATGAGAACTCCGCATTCCCCAAAACTCCAGCATTCCTGGAATATCACCATCAAATTTTCTGGTGTCATATCTAGGACACTTGTTAAGGGGATCTTACTCCCCTGCAGAAAAGCAGTAGGTGTATTCTCAACTGACTGGGGCACAGGACATTCTTTGGGGGGTCCTTACCCCTCTGCAGAGAAGCGGTCGGTGTATTCTGCTAGCGCAGCCGACTGAGCTATATGAAACTCTTTGTGAGGGTCTCACTCCTCTGTAGAGAAGCAGTCGGTGTATTTTGTAGCTCCAGCTTTCTGGGCCACACGACACTAGTAGGGGGGGTCTTGAACCTCTGTAGAGATGCAGTCAGTGTATTCTACAGCCCCACCCGACTAGGCAACAGTGTTTATGTGTTTATCGGTATAGACTTGCCTAACGATGAGTATCTAAGCATGTATGTAGGTATTTGACAATGGGTGGTTGAAAAGCCGTGATTGTGTCTATGTATGTGTGAGCTGTTTGTGTGTTTAGGTGCATAAATATTTATCTCTAAGTTTATACGCGCATGTTAGTGTGTGTAATTCTGCGTGGGTGCATGCGTTTTAGTGTTCTTGCGTATATCTATCAGTCTTGATATCTATTTGACTGTCCTAATCTGTGCATCATTGTATAAGACTGAGGTGGCATGTACGATTGTAAGTAGGTTTGGTTTCCATTATATGAAATTTAGATTTGCGGGTGATTAGACGACGGCGCTCCACATCAGAAATAAACAATTCCAAAGTTTGAATTTGAAATGGCCAAAAAGTGCAAGAACAGTGATGTTTGCACAATTCAAAATTCCCAAGAGGATGTCCCACTGCGCTTCCTTCAGGTGAAAAACTAGAAAGACCTTGCCTTAAGGAAAATTGATAGATACATTGATTTTAAAGACATGTCTATCAGTCTATGTTTGTATGCCTACAGGTTAGAGGATTGCGTTTATATTTACATTTTTTGAGCAGTTGTTTCTGAATATTTTTACTCGTTTTTTTTTTCCAATTTGAATATATTTTACTCAAATATTTTGGTTGGTTGGTTGATTAGTTGTTTGTATGGCATACGGACCTTTCTAGGTTATTTAATGCCAAATCCATTTTTACTCAAATAATCAGTTCTATTTAAAACATTTCAGTTTAATGAGTAGGAAGTTTAATTGTGAAACACATTTCTATTTCAAGCTACTCAATTCATTCAAACAGTTCTAATTCAGCTAATTCAGTTTAGTATTAGTACACACAGTTAAATGTCAAAACAGTTCTGAAGTAAAAAAATCAGTTTAGTGTAAGTACAGTTTCATCGTCAAAAACAGTTCCATTTCAAACAATTCAGTTGAGCATAAGCACGCGCTTTAAATGTAACTACATTTTAATTGTCAAAAAAAAAAACATTTTAATTTCAATATTTTCAGTTTAGTCAAACAGTTCTTATTCAAACGATTCAGTTTATCATAAGTATGCAGTTAGTTCTATTTTATCCATAGATAGGGCCCTATCAGGTGCTACCATTCCGGGCCAGAGTGCACCTAGGAGCAATGGCAATGAATTGGATACTCTGCATTCCCCAAAGTGACATCATCACTGGGACTTCACCATCAGATTGTTTAGTGTCATATCGAGGACACTCATTGGGGTGGGGTGGGGTCTTATCCCATGGCAGAAGTGCAGTCGGTGTATTCTAAAGCCACAGTCGACAGGGCAATACACAGAGATAATGTCAAAACACTTTTATTTCAGATAATTCAGTTTAGTGCAAGTACAGTTTAAATTTGAAAACTGTTCTATCTTTACGTTAGCATTAATACGCAATTTAAATGGAAATAACAGTAAACTCAAGAAACTGTGGTTTAGTTCTATTTAATCTATTGATAGGAACTTATCAGGTGCTTTCACTTCGGACCAGAGTGGACCTGGGAACGGTAGCAATGAAGGGGTACTGTGATATATTAACATGACCTGCGGGTGTGAATACGGTGGATGTTCTTGACAGATAGAGTGATAAGACCGGTGTGATCACCGAAATGTCATCATGTCCACAGGTGCTGTGTATCAGAGGATGAGGAGACAGCTGCATCCGCTCAAGAATAATATCAACAAGGTGATTGTCGAAATGTCACCATGCCCACAGGTGCGGTGAATATAGTGGATGTTGAAAACAGGTGCACCCGGTCGACGATATCGGAATATCACCTGAACAGTGGGCGTGGTTGAATTCAATGATAGTGGCAGATGCGTACGCCCACAGAACCGGGCTTGGGCAAGTACCTAATTGGAAGCAGACAACTTAACCAATGGAAAGCAAAGAAATGAAACGTGGGCATAACCATAGTTAACGAAAAAGAGGAATCCCTGTAGGTCACGTGAGAGTTGAAACTATGTAAGTTCCTGAATTTCGGCGAAAGTCAGTTGTTCTCTGGCCCTTCCGTCTCCCGACAGCTCCTTCGTGTGCGCGAATTCTCTACGATTGCTTTTCTGCTCTATACAAGTATCATCACCGAAAATAAAAATATAATCTTATATTTTGATATACATACGTGTTCCTCGTTGTTAATAACGACACAGTATACAACAGTACTATGCATTCCCCAAAGCTCCAGCATTACTGGAACTTCACAATCAGATTGTTTAGTACCATATCCAGGGGATCTTATCCCCTCTGCAGAGGAGCAGTCGGTGTATTCTACAACCCCAGTCGACTGGGCCAATACCATTTTGATTTATTGATAGGATCTTCGTGTATAATGTTTATCTTTGTAGTAAATGAACATAGCAACCTGAGTTCAAATCTGCAACGATGACGTTTGCATTTCATATACCGCTTATACTATTTGTAAAGGAATAGTTTGATGCAATCGGTCTAGGTGGAGAGACTCTGAATTTAAACCTGGTAACCTCTGCAAGAATATTGACCTAGCGTCTAATCCAGCTCGTGTCCAAGGATTGGGTAAATTTATGTATATAGTAACCTATTTTAAAGTCAAATGGGAGTAAATTGGTTGATTGGTTGGGTTTTATGGCATTTGAACCTTTTATGCTAAAGCTTGTTTATATAGATATACAAAATATATTTGAATTATAAGTGCATATTTTGTAGTTTATCATTTTTAGAAATGGAAGTAAAGGAAAAAAGGGGTAGTCAACATTCTAAAGTTTTCCAGAACATGAGCCTCACCATCAGATCCAGTTTAATGTTATTGCCAGAACATGCACTTTTGTTTATATATATATATATAAGGAAGTCCCTAAAGGCATTTGGATCTCACCGTCACATCTATTAATCAATCTAAAACCATTCCTATTGTCACTTGCTGAGTATACCTTATATAAACGAAAATGAAAAAGATCTTGGGATGGTATGAGAAAGAATCCTACTACGTGGGAAGGGCTTCCTTGTCTTGAAATCTGCTCTTAAAATCAAAGTTAACTGCGCTCGAATACCATTTATTGGAAATCATTACTGCGGCAAATTTTGTCGCTCTACTTAAAATTCATTAAAATCAAATCATTTATTAATTTTAGTTATCCACATTGACTTTATTGCCATTAGAATCTTCAGGAAACATTGATTTTTCCCTCTCCTCTTTCTCTATTCTCCTTCTTTTTACCACTACCGCTCTTGGGCATACAGGCATTGATTTAACGGCTTTAATCCAGTATTTATACATCATTTTGCTGTCCACATCGTACAAAAATATTTCATTAGACGAATATGCTTTCTATTTTAGAGAAAACATGTTATGGGACAAACGTAGTGAAGTGAGATCTTAATTTCTTTTAGAAATGATACAACTCTGTTAACTGACATTTGGGTACTTTCAAGTTATCACATGCTATCAAAACAAGTCTTTATTCTAAAATATATATTAATTAAATTACCATGACTAGAAAATACTGCAAACACCTACATACGGAACACTGAACAACTGCTTCGACCTTTTGGGGCCTCATCATCAGTGCATACCGTGATCTCCACCCCTAGAGATCGAACCAGCAACACCAGAAATTCCACCACTGGGCCACCAGTCCATGCCACACATAAGCCATGCCAAATCAACCAGTCATGGTAAGAATGCGTTACCACATGATCTAGTGTGTCTTGAAAGTACGTTTTTTCCTTACAGAGAACACGACCACCTCTAGGGGTACGTCTTCCAAGTCGGGAAATATATATATATATATCTTTAATATATATATAAATATATATATCTGGAAAGTTGGATAAATGAAACACTTAACTCAAATTTAGATATATGATATTTCGTTCGGCTGTATTTCATCACGAACTTTTTCAGAGTTTTTCTATTTAAAAGCATATGATGAGAAATAAAATAATGGTGGGGGTATAGTTGTAACAGGAAAGCTGGGTGGGATTTAAAGTCACATGTACCAGGTTTCATTAAAGATTTTTCGTTTTAAAAGGGGAGATAATTTCTAGAGGGCTGATAAGCAAAAGTAGGAAAAGATTTGGGTGAAAGGTGTTTTGGCATAACGTGTTTCATGGAAAGATATTGACTATAATGGGATGTCGCAGAAAATTGTCAATATTGTGGTGTCTAGGCTGTAATTGGAGTGAGGAAAGGACGAAGATGCAAAGTGATAATGAAAGGCAAAAATAAGGAATTCTGAAAAGTATAGTAGCACAGAGTGAAACAATTTTTTTCCTTTCCGTTTTCTATTTTCATTTTTTTTTTTCGTTCAGTATAATGTACACCAGGTATGGTGTTATTTTGTAAAAACCTGGAGGTTGTTTTATATGGTTTGTTTTGTAGATGACCTCAGATTCTAGTAGTCTTCTGCATTTCCTGCAGTGTATGGGTTTGATTATGGAGGCTTGGGAAAGATTGAATGTGCGTTTGAAGTCTAATAAGTGGATTAAAAATGCGTTTCAATCAGCATTTGTTTTGATCGGTCGTTTGTGTTCTTCAGTTACTTTCTCTAGATTGCGTTGGGTTTCACTTATGTAATGCTCGTTGCATGGTAGGGAGTATATGCCTGCATGAGAGGTGGTTTCGTTGTTGGTCCGTTTTGTCACGTTTGTGAGGTTTTAAATGGTTTGTGACATGGTTTGTATGATTGGCATTCCTAACTTAATTAGTTTGTCGTAGAGTGTTATGTTATGTATGTTTGTCCATAGAGAGATCGGTCAGTGTGTGACGGGGATATTGGGGTTGTTTTCTATGATTTATTTGATGAATAAAAAGGGAAATTACTTAATAATTGATTCTCAGCAAGCTGACAGATGCTTCTGTAACAATTAATATTCCATAGTGTAACTCTATATATTGGGATTTTCTTCCTTGAATGAAAGTTTTAACTTTAATCCTTTTCTTTTTGAAAAATCGTATTAGGGACATCAGGAGAAAAAATGTGCACCGTTATGGGCTCTTCCTCTCAACGGTTTTATTAGTACACCCCCTCACTGAATGTAAATACATATATCAATGAGACCCTAGGAGTTATTTTCTAAGCTTAGCTTAGATGTTGACTTAGAAGTGTTACTTAAGAGCTTTTTTCTAGCATTTAATAGGAACATTTTCGGGTATTTTAGGCTTTTGAGGGAATGTTCGATGTATGTATATTCTTCATTTAGATATTGTGGGCTTCCTATTCTCAGTGTTTCTTCATAAAAGCCTGTTTTGATTTTTTTGTTGTGATGGGAGTAGAAACGTATGTAATCGTTTTTGTTTGTGGATTTGCGGTAGACTTTAAAAGTTAAACTGTTCTGAGATTTAATATTTAGGATGATCAGGAAGGGTATGGAGTTATTAGATTATTTTTCAAAGGTGAAGTTCAACATGGCTTAGTCTTTCTGCGATCTCTTCAATTTTGATTTTTTAGGGTAGGAAGATATGTATATCGTCGATATTTCTGAAATATGTGGTGTTGCTAGGTAGTCTGTATTTAAAAATGCCGGATTCTTAAAATTCTACAAATAGACATGTTAATACTCCGCTAAGTTGATTTCCCATGGTGAGGCCATGTTTTGCTTTGTAGAATCTGTTGTTAAATTTGAAATTGGTCATGTTTGTTATGCGTTTTCAGATGTTGACTAAGGTGTTAATGGGTACTGGTGAGTTATATTTAATTTTTCTTAAGTGAGTAACAAGAAGGTTGAGGCATTTTGAATTGGTATGTTTGTGTAGAGAGAATTTATGTCTAAACTGTTTATAAATTTGTTCAGAATGTTTAAGTCGTTAATTTTATTAAGTAAGTCTCTGGAGTTTTTGAAGTGTAAGGAGCTGATTGTGTCGAGTAGGGGTTTAATAGTTTAGCAATGGCGCGGGTTATTTTGTGGGTGGCGCTACCGATGCTGGAGACACCAACCTAGACATCACAATGTTGACAATTTTCTGCGACATCACACTATAGTCAATATCTTTCCATGAAACACATTATGCCAAAATCTTTTCTCCCAAACCATTCCCTACTTTTTTTCTTACAAGCCCCCTAAAAATTATCTCCACTTTCAAAAGAAAAAAAAAATTTAATGAAACCTGGTATATTTGACTTTAAATAACTTCCTTCTTTCCTGCTACGACTATACCCCTTCAACCATCTTATAATTTCTCCTTATATGCTTTTAAATAGAAAAAACTCAGAAAAGAGTTCCTGTCTGAAGAAGTTCAAGATGAAATAAACCCGAACGAGATATCATACATCTAAATTTTAATTACGTGTTTGATTTATCCAACTTTTCACATTTCTATTATATATATATATATATATATATATATATATATATATAAAATGTGGCTTATCATAGGATAAACAAATAAAACTGTCATGACCTTTGTTTTAAATGAAAATGTCTTAACAGTTTAATCTAATATATAATAGTGACTAAATTCAGTATGAACCAAATCGGCTTCATACTCCTTCGGGAAATGTCATTTTATTTTATGACGGAAAGATATCGCTACAAATTTAATTTTACTCATATATTCAAAGGTAAACATCTGTTTACATGTTTCATGTCCTATTTAGAATAGCAATAGATCCACTGGATCGTCCACTTGCATATTTCGATAAAAGTTATATAAATAAACTATATGAAAAAAAAAATTGTAACATTGTAAACTGAAAAATTTGATGAAGTAAACAATGGGTAATTTGTTTCATCGGATTGCAAGACATTGATATATATATATATATATATATATATATATACTTCTTTAAGAAAAACAACAAAACCGGTCACATAGGATTATAAATTTATTTCCATCCTGTTACGCATTTTTGAAATTTCTAAAAACACGAAAAAAAAATTAACAGGACTTCTTCAGATCTTTTAGATAAAAAACAACCTAGTTTTTTTATCTAAAAGATCTGAAGAAGTCCTGTTAATTTTTTTTTTTTTGTGTTTTTTGAAATTTCAAAAATGCGTAACAGGATGGAAATAAATTTATAATCCTATGTGACCAGTTCTGTTGTTTTCCTTAAAGAATTTATTGCTCTGTATTATTGTTACATTGAGCTCTTTACCAGGAAAATTTAAATATTCACTCATGAATAATTTCTTGTCCTGATGGAATAACTCCCAACTCCGGTTTAACTGAACCAAAGAATACTATATATATATATTGTCACGTGATAGCTCACGAAGACGAAGAGGTAAGAATGATACTATCCCCCCGTTGAACTAACATTATCTAGCAGTCAAAAAGTGACCGTTAGGAGAGAATGTGGGTCACGCAGATGTTCGCACTTAAGTGACCTTGGGTCGCCGGACATCGGAAGGGGAAAGAGAAAGAAGCCAAATGATTGGCTGGGACCCCAAACGGAAGTGGGGTTCCCTTCCCCTCAGCGGAAGTAAGGCACAAAAAAGGAAGTTTTTGAGCAAGTCTCGTGGCAGACGGACGATAGCCATTTTACTCCGGGCTAAAGACAAAAGACTAACTGAGACACGAAGGACTCCAAAATCCTTCAAGCCAGTATTAAAAACAGTTCAAAGTCTATTAGCCCGTGAAAGAAGAAAAATTCTCCAGTGGAACCCCGTCAAAAAAATAAGATAAGTAACTTTGGGACATTTTTCCTTTACACCCAAATTTTGTTTACCACTCTCTCTCTCTCAATTTGAAAAAGGATAAAAGCCAAGAAAAGACATTTGTATTCATGGACTATCCTATTATATGTTTTTGACACTTTGAACGTATATATATATATAACCGTAGTAAAGAACCTATGTATTTTCATTTTACCATGTGGTCTATGTTATTATTCCATGCTTTCCTTTCAGCTTCTATTCTCCTTATGTTATCTTGCTTAGAACTGTCCTATTAATTCCTAAAGTATCACACGGGAAACCGGAGTTGCCGACTACCACAATATTAATATTATTACGACTAAAACCTATAGGCTCATTTTCTTCCATTATCTCGGGGAAAGAAGAAAGCGACCTGGTGGGTGTGTGATAGTGTGAAATTTGGAACTCCTTGCCAGCGGCGGTCAGTCTGGTCCTAAATTATTCCCTCACGTAATATGCCAGTTCTTATCTGCCTGAGAAAAGAACTCTGAACAGGACTTATTTCTGTAGGGGATCAAGTGCCAACCTGCCCCGTCTTCACACGTGCGAAAATAAAGTCCCGTTTTGGGATTTATAGTCAATTTGCCGTCACAATATATATATATATATATATATATATATATATATATATATATATATATATATCGTCTTCGGAAGTTGTGTGTACAATAGATATTCGTACGAACGTGCTCTATGTTTAACTGGAATTTCCACCATGTGATAGAAAACCAAGAAAAGCAGTTGGTATTGTAAGATATTGCTTGAGAATATCTGGATTAGTGTTAATGATATTTTAGTCACGAATCTTTTCTTGAGTTCAGGGTTACTATCTGATGAACGCTTTATTGGTTGTGTCGGTGTCAGTCATTTGGAATCCAAAATTATTCAGCTGGGAGAAGTAAAAAAAGTGCGCACTTCTTAACTAGAGTAAGATATATGACAATATTAGAATAGAAAATTATATTTTCTATACTCAGAGTTCTACGTCAGATGAATGGTAAAAAAAAAATACGGAAAATGTATTCATTGTAAAGATTTTTTTAAGTTTCTTACAAAAATACTTGAAAAAATATTCCGAATAGATTTTAGCTATTGCATTCATCTTCACATTCTTATTTTACTGTAACTCCCTCTACCGGTAGTTTTCGAAATCCTTTTATGATAAACTAACCGAATATTTATA
>OY757918.1:38628516-38888516 GCA_963585895.1 Sepioteuthis lessoniana | reverse complement strand
ACTGAGAGAAAACTAATAAGGAGGGAAATATTTAATAAAAGTTTATTTATTGCCACCAGTTCAGCCGGTTATTTAAAGATTCGTGTTTTAAAATAAAGTTTTTAAAGAAATGAAGAATTAACATTAAAAATCAATATAAAATAATTACACCTCTGACTTAACTTTGGTTTTGTTTTTTTAAAGAAACAAATCTTTAATCATTTTAGTGTTTCTACAACTGGATGTAAAAAATAATTTGGATCAATTGAAGAATCTCTTTCCGCCCAGACGTGCTTCGGGTTATAAAACAATAGAGCCTAAGTATTTCGTAAAGCACATATACATTATCATTTACAATCAAAATCAACTACAATCCTTGTATTGATTCAATGATTTTGCTCTTAAATCTAATCAATAGCCCGTGATCGGGAAAAACATCGGAAATTTCAATTAATGAATTTATTAATTAAACATACTAATGCAACTATTTTCAAATTTCATGGAAAAATTTTTTTTTCTAAATCACAATCTAAGAAAAACATTTGAAAAAATGGGATATTTTATTTCATTTTTAATTTCCACCGAAAATACCCCTGATTTGGGAATGAGTGCGATCTAAAAACAAAGACCAATTTTATTTCTTCATAATAAAATCTGAAAAATCTGAAAAATTAAAAGAAGTCGACTTTTTTTAAAATTTCTTCAAGCAATGGAAATTGTTCGTAAGTTTGTTTAATGGAAAATATGTTACCTGATATTGGAAAGTTTAAATCATATTTTTAATCTATCTAAAGATAGACTTAATAATTTTTTTTTTAATACAGATATTTCTTATTAAGCAGAAGAGTTCGAAGGATTTCAAAATTCTCTGATAATTTTTTTAAGTAAACAAAATGTAAGTTAATTGCATCGGAGGATTTTTTTATCAACCCAAAGAAAAAAAAATTGTTTTTAAAACCCCACAGGAAAAAACACGGTTTGAAAATTCTTCTCTTATTTTTTTAAAAAAACAAAATTAATTTTTTCCGATAAGTTCATCGGGGTGTTCACATCGTAAATTTGATTATTTTTTTCATTTGTGGTCTTCTTGTTTTTGATCTTTCAGGAAACATAGAAATTAACGAAGGAATGTTTTTATTCAAATTACCAAACGTTAAAAACCCTTCTGTTAAGCGATAAAAATATTTTTTATTCAAAGAAGCTATTCATTTCAAAATTAATTCATTAATGAATAAAATTCCAAAAACTTCATTAAAACTTAAACATGTACACAAATGATTTTGAAATAATTGAACAAAAAACATCTTCGGACATCTTTTTTTTTTATCGAAAATAATTTTAAAACGACCGAAACATTATTTAGAGTGATTATCGCTATACAAAAACATGGGGACGGTATATATATATATATATATATATATATATATATATATATATATATATATATATATATATATATATATGTTAAAAAATATACAATATAGTGGGAATTTATCGGGGAATGTCCTGATGTGGCCTTGTAGTCTCAGTTTGTGATCGTTCACAGCAGGAGCAGATCAAATTACATACATCTACGACAGTTACCCGGGCTTATTAAAAGCTGAGAAAACCGACAGTGTGGCATTTCATGTGTTTCTGACCTTCCAAACAAAAATGAATGAATTTGAAAAAAAATAATTGGATGAAAAAAAAAATCCAAACACCATATTAGATTTCTTTTTTAAACACCACAACATAAAATTGAATGATTACGTCTTCAAAGTTTTCACCCGCAAAATGATGCCCCGATAAAGTGCCACCTGGGGTCTGAGGCTCCTCTGAACCCCCCTTAACCGGCTACTACTACTACTACTACTTATAATAATAATAATAATAATAATAATAATAATAATTATTATTATCAGAACGCTCGGAGAAAAGGAAGCTTACAGATACTTGGGAATATTGGAAGCGGACACAAGTGGATCAAACAAGTGGATATGATAAAAAAGATTAAAAAATAATACCTTAGGAGAACGATAAAACTACTCGAAATCAACAATATCGGTGGAGGCTAATCAAAGGGATAAATACAAGGGATGACCTACTTGTAAGATGTACGCGACCATTCTTAAAGTGGACGAGATAAGAACTTGAACAAATAGTACCCAGAACAAAAAAACTCAAGACGAATGATAAGACTTTACATCCCAGAGAGGATACAGACAGACTATACGTCTCAAGAAAAAAAAAGGGAAGAGGACTCGTCAACATTGAAGGTAGCGTTGTTAAATCGATCAGACGTCTCGAAGGCTGCATAGTAAATTAGTAAAGACTGATTACAGCCATTCGAAACAATACCAACAACGTAAGGATCAACAGAACGACAATTGTTGCATTCTCATACACATGTTCATGCAGAAATATACATATATATGCTGGATACATACCGACGCAATGAACAACAGATGCACGCAATGATAAAGACGCAGGAAGACTTCTTTATGAAAATATTTACCTCCCACTTTATTGCAAGGGTTCGAAAAGGGTTACTCAAGATGTGCGTGTGGGAGGGAGCTGGAGATCGAACATAGCTGCAATATTTTGACCCCAAAGTTATGGCCGTCAGCGTTGTGTCTTTCTCGTTGTTTAGGGCTGCTCAACCGGAGGCCCTGGGGTCCACTCTGCTGGGTGATGGCTTTCTTTACTGCATCTTATCAGCATCTTCTCTGGACCCCAATTCATCAGGGTCGTAAGCCCCTTCGGCCTGGTGTGGCTTTCCTTACCACATCTCCTCTCCAACTGGCTGCAACTCAACTGGCCAACCCTAACTGTCTTGACTTCCGTCTTGACTGAGCTATATAATAGTTCAACGCCCACTCGATCATTGAAATCGAATGTTTAATCGTCGTCAAGCGGAAATAACTGTCATGCAGTTCACAGGTCACTTTCTTCCGGTGCATCAGTCTATGAGTGTACCATGGAAATTTTTTAGCTCATTCCATTTCATCAGCCAATTTCTGCCCTCGCGAATTCCTCTCATATCTGCCATTAGAATGTGTCACCTCCTTCCGGTGCATCACCTTGGATGGCATTTTTGGCCGGGTCAAAAGGTAAAAATAAAACACAATAACTAGAAAATTAAAACGCATGGAAAAAGAATTGTATGGATATGTCAAACGACAAACAAGCGAAATCTCACTCGAGAAAACATGGATATGGCTAAAAAAGGAAAACCTTAAGAGAGCTACTGAATCTTTTCAATTTGTATGTCAAAACAACGCCAAAGCCACAAATGATTTTAAAACGAGAATGGAGAAGACGCAACAAAACAGCAAATGTAGGTTATGAGGTTGCATTGACGAAACGATCAATCATATAATAAGCAAAGCCAGTAAATTACCGCAAAAAGAATATTGTAATATAATGGCTGAGGGATTTCGATTTATATATCTTGCCATTTGGTTTAGTTAGGATGAGAACCTTTCGCTTAGTGCATGGGTTAGTTAGGTGCAACATTAACGCAGGTGTTCACGCGCACGCGGAGAGGGTGTGTCATGCAGAAATGTTAAAAATCCCAGAGAGTAATTATGACCAGGGAATGTGAATGACGTCACGCACCGGAAGCGTGGGCTGAGGATTATAAGATTTGAGAAAAAGCAGTTAGTTGAGTTCCTACCTCCGAACGAGAGAGTCGACATTCAGAGCTGGGCGAGGCCAGACGAATTTGTGCGCTACGGGCGCCGTGCATTGTTTGGGTTGAGAGCTGATGATGTAAAAGCAGTCAGCATAGAAAGATTGTGTCTCTCTTTCCTCATGTCAAAAAACCTTTAAACTCAAAAAGATGAATAAAAGTTTCATACCTGAACCAATTTCGTGTTTTCGGATTCCTATCTATGTTTATGAACATGTTATGAACATTATGTTTATTTTACATATCTGTATCATGGGTATGTTACAATATGACACTCAATAGGTCAGGGTGAAGAAGGTGATCCACTGGGAACTGTGCAAGAAATTAAAATTTGACCACGTGAACAAGTGGTATAACCAGAATCCGTCCTGGAGAATGGGATGATTAACCTTCTATGGTATATCAACGGATCACCTAATCTCAGCCAGACTACCAGACCTAGAGATAGCCAACAGAAAAAAGAGAGCCTGTCCCAGCACAGCCTACAGTAAAAGAAATAAAAAAGATAGATAAATATATAGGTCTTGCTAGATAACCAAAACCATTAGGGAACATGAAAGTGATGGTGATACAAATAATAATTGATGCGTTATGTACATTCACTACATGGTCCAGTCGTCTAGGGCTGTAGAATAAACTGGCCTCCTCTTCGCAGAGGGCTAAGACCCCCAAAAAGTGTCCTGGTATATGACTCTAAACAATCTGATCTTGAGGTTCCAGTAATGCTGGAGCTTTGGCGAAAGCGGACTACCCCTTCATTGCCATCGCTCTCAGGTCCAATCTTACCTGGAGAGAAAGCACCTGATAGGGTCCTATGGATGGGCTAAATAGAACTAAACTGTGTACTTAAGCTAATTTAAAATAGGACTGCTTTGTCATTAAAACTGCGTACTTACGCTAATCTGAATTGTTTGAAATAAAACTGTTCATATATAAAAAATGGATTCGGCATTAAATAACCTACAATGGTTGATGTGGCATAAAACCAAACCAAACCAAACCAAACCAAACTGTGTAATATTTGAAATAGCAATAATGTCACTCAGTTACATACTTAGGAAATGCACCAAGAGCCACAGATTTACAAAATCACAAGAAAAGTTGTAAATAAATGAAATCAACCTAGTTGCAAAATATGAAAAAAAATTAATTGACGGATACAAACAATAAGAACATACAGTCAGCATAGTAAAATGTGCCATGCTTATGATGAAAGATGATAAAAGATAAATAACTAAAGGAACAGAATTAGTAAATCAAGAAAGTATCAGAATGTTTGGAGAAAAGGAAAATTACAAGTACTTAGAGATATCAGAAGCGGGCACCGTCAAATACGCAGAGATGATAGAAAAAAAAATAAGAAAAGAGTACCTCAGACGAACGAGAAAACTTCTCAAAACTAAACTCAGGAGCAAAATCTCATCAAAAGGATGAATACCGCTTAAAATGGACGAGGAAACAACTTTAACAAATGGACCAAAGGACAAGAAAATTGATGACAATGCACAAAGCTTTACATCCAAGAGATGACATAGATATAATATATCTGTCAATGAAAGAAAGATGAAACTGACACGCGAGCAAAGAGGACTGTGAAGATTGCGTAGACCCATTAACAAAAATATCTAGGATTACATTAGAAAAATTAAAGAATAATTAGTAGCCAGTTACAGCATTGGCAAAATGAGAGGAGAAAGAAAAAAAAAACAGTGAAACAGAAACGGGGAGAAAAACTAATGTATGGATATTTAAAGTGAAAAACTAACAAAACGCTAGAAAACATTGATACGGTCACGAAAGGGAAAGCTTTAGAGAGAAACTGAATCTCTTCTAATAGCAGCACAAAACAATGCCATAAGGACTAATAATACAAAAGCGAAAATCAGTGATACGCTGCAGAATAAAAAGTGTTGGATAAAAATATCAGACACTAGACCAAATATTAAGCAGATGTTGCAAACGAGGACAAAAAAACTACAAGACCAGGTATGATAGGGTTGGGAAGGTGATCCACAGGGAATTATGCCAGAGGTTGGAATTTACCCATTTTAATCAAATGGCATTTGAAAAAAGTAGAATTAGTCTTTGAGAATGATACATAAGATTCTGTGGTATTTTAATATTCCCACGTATTACACAATCCCAGTAGAATAACTAAACTAGAAGTAAATAACACAAAGAAGAGAACTTACCATCTTACAGATTTTGCCGTTCCAGGGTATGAAAGAGTTAAAATAAAAGAAAGCAAAAAGATAAAGAAATACTTGGACCCAACAAGAGATTTGAAAAGGATGTTGAACAAGAGGGTCAATGTTATACCGGTTGTATTTTTTGTACTTAGAATTGTCTCCCGGGAAACTAAAGAAGGAACCTAAAGGAACCGGACATTAGGGAATTTTCGAAACCATCTGGACTACAGAATTGTTGAGATAAGCCATGATACTAAGAAAACTCCTCGAGACCTGAGAAGTTAAACTGTCACTCCGACACTGGGTTGAAAAACTCACAAGGAAAATAAATAATACCAATAGATGTAAAAGAAAAAATCCTTTTGAAATTTGAGTACAAATTACAAATTTGAAAATGTTGTCTAAAATAAATGTACATTTATAATAACTTCACTATTTACACAGTCTGATTTATAGAATATTTCTATTGTTCTATCATCTCTTTTCAACTTTATTTCAAGTTTTATTCCAACTGTTTAATACTTTTACGATATGCTGTTTTTCATTTGAAAGTGAATCTTTCTTACAAATCATAGGAATCATTATATATGAGATATTTAAAAATGAAATGTTAATAACTTCGTTATTTTAAATATTCATTTAGTTTAAGATGAAACACATTATACTTAATAAAATATACACATCCAAAAGGCAAGTTATTTGGAATACTTGAAATAATGAGGTAGATATTCAGACGAAATTCACAAAATACATACATACATATATATAGTGAGAGAGAGAGAGAGAGAGAGAGAGAGAGAGAGAGAGAAAGATATACTTTGGGTTGACGCAAGGGGATTTTAAGACTTGGTACTATAACCATAAAACGAGTTTCTCACACGAGAAGTATAGGCATAGTACTACGTTATCTAGTTATGTGTGGGAGCTCAAGGGTAACAAAGGGATAGATCCTATAATGAAATGGGAAGTAATAAAGAAATGCCGTAAATATAAGGATGGGGATAGGAGTTGTCAACTTTGCATGGAGGAAAAATTAGCAATAGCATCTTGTAAAAGTAGGGATATGTTAAACCAAAGATCGGAGGTGTTAAATAGTTGTAGACACAAAAGGGCGTGGTTTCTCTATAATTAGGGATAGGTTTCAGAAATGTTTTTTTAATAAAAGTAAGGTTTTTTATTTATGTATTATTTATTTTATCTTATATATATATATATTTGTTATGTAAATTCTAAGCTAGGAGGGTTTTTGGTGAATATAAGACGGCGCTTTCTCCTTTAGCATTAGTTGGAGTTAGGCTTCCTGATGATCCGATAAGGTGAAACTTTAGTAGAAGATTTGCGACTCGCGATTTAAGTTATATATATATATATATATATATATATATATATATATATATATATATATATATAAATGGTTACAAATCCATTGTGTTGAAGAAGACGCAAATAAAACATTCTGCGTTTCTTACCGGAACTACTGTGTTAGGTTCCTCTGTCGTTATCATCATCTAGCTGTACTGAGCACGGAATACCTTACTCTCTCTGTCACTCTCTCTTTCTGTCTCTCTATTTATCTCCCTATCTCTCCATCTCTCTTCATTTGTCAATCTATTTCTCTCCTTCCGTCTCTCAATTTCACTCTGTCTTTCTCTCTTCCTTTCCGTCTCTTTATTTCTCTACGTCTCTCTATTAATTTTTTCTCCATCTCTCGCTTTCTTTCTTTCTCTCTCTCTCTCTCTCTCTCACACACACACTCACGCACACACACACACTCTATCAATCTCTCTCTTTCGCTCTCTCCATCAGTCTCTATTGTTCATTGTTTCTGCCATGTCCACCAGACTACGTCTGTGTTGGCATAAATCAAATGGAAGTCTTTGCTGGTCATCCAATGTTGGTGAGTCTTTGCGTTGGGATCCATCGTAGAACGTCACCTGAGTTTGTCTTTCCTCTAATGATGAGTGGCCGGGAAACTGCAGCTAATTATCTTTAAAGATGGTGTCTATTCATGAGAAAAATAGTTGCCATCAACTTAGAGATACTTGTCTCATCAGTGAAAGAATGTAGAAACAATTAAGTAGAAGACTCTTTTCTATATTCAAAATTTTCATCGACAAATTTTAACACTTCCCCATCCAGACAGTATAATGAAGTTTGCTTCGTGTATCGTCTGGAAAAGCTCCAAAAACAGAAGAAAATATTGTACTCGTAGAAACCTTGTTTCAGGATTATGAATGCCTAAGATTCTGTGTTATACTAGTGGAATCTAAATCTCCGGGCAGGCATTACTTGGGATATCATCTTGTAGGATCCTAATTTTATTAATCGACGAACAATTGGATTTATGCGCTTGTGTCTCAATCTGTTCACTGTAACGAATAGGTGAACATTGGAATGGTAATATCGATAAAATATGTACAGGCTTTTATGTATATATAAAAAAAACATCTTGGATTCATCATTTGTTCCGCTTATTTTAAGGATATTTTTTATTTATGTAAACGCGTGTATGGTTTATAGCAGATATAATTTGTACAGGGTCTCAAAACAGATAAAACACATTAACAAGATAATGATTTTTCACTTAGACATCCTAGATGGCTGTCCTTTGGAACATGGCCTGTCAAACATGCATACTTTTTGATTGAGACATAAAATCAATATTTTATTAATTGTAATTATATCAACTTCCAAGACCTGCAATCTTTTTTTTTAAGTTTCTTGTCTTAGTAATAAATCATTATCTTATTAATTGGCTGCATCTAATTCGAGACAGTTCTGAATGATTTTGTCTCGAAATAAGTAATGAAGCAAATATTTTTCCCTCTCTTGTGCAAAGCATTGTGATCCGGGATTAATAGTTATTATATTTATACTATTTTCAAATCTGAAGCAAAAAAAAAAAAAGAAAAAAGACAAAACATTATTAATAGTAGAATTATTAGCATTCTCATGGGTTCTATATATATTTAGACACACTATATAGCAATGTATATTGAGACGCTCTCTATACCATGTATATTGAGACATCCTATTGAAAAAAATCTCAATTACGGGCTATTATTTAACTCATATCAAAGAAGTATCACTAAAAGATGACCATGATTTCTATCAATTCGTTGCTGCTTTTAACACAAAGATTAAAAGTAGGACTTTGTTAAAACCAACGGATAACTGACGGCAAACGATAAAAGAATATTTTTAGACATTTAAAAAGATTTCCTCTTGTCGGTGTGACAAAATAAAATGGCCGACTTCCACAAAGAACATAAATCTCAAAATGAAATATCACGGAAATATATTTAACTTTATCTGATTTATTTATTATTGGTATATCTTACTTGTTTGTGATTTCATCACAAGATTGTGCTTTATGTGAGGTTCTTGCAAAAATGTTAAAGAATATGCAATTTTTTTTTCAAGTATACTTTCTTTTTATATATTTTATTTCTATAGCTCAAAAGAAAACAGTGATGCTGTCTGCAAAAGTTGTATTCTTGCAACAGAAGAAAAATATTTTAAAGTTTTAAGTAGGCTGTTAGGTACGTACAAAAAACACATATATGCACTCACGCACATACATGTATGTAGGTATGTTGGTGTTTATATTTGTGTACGTATGTATGTATGTGTGTGTGTGTGTGTGCTTTTATCACCAAACAAAATTCAAATACTAAATAAGGATTTTTGCTTTTCTCTTCGCGTCTACGCCTTAAGATACATAAGAGTGCATTTCTTCAAGACCCCTACTAGCCATAGTTAGAATGGCCGGGTAGATTGGGCTTTCCAGATTAGGTTGTTAACCGGTGTGGGAGAAGGAAAATTGTTGAAGATAGAAGAGCGTTGTTCAGAGATTTTGTGACACAGTCGTAAACAATTCTTCTACTATGCTAACATTTTGGTTGGTCTTTCACATGTGTTCACCACTATCAATAAAACACCTGCGTAGGCAATTCAGTTTTTCACATTTAAAGTGAATGGCAATGTACTCAAACAACGTTCCACAAAGGATTTAAGTATGTAGATATATAAGCTGTGTTGTCTGATGATCCTTTTCGAAAGTAACTGTGTTGAATTAATGTCAACATATAACATTTTAGGATTTATTACCTGCTCTGTTTCCATTTCGAGTCGTAAACCACACTATCTTAAAATAAATATAACGGTGGTTGTAGCCTACAAATATTCATACCATTATATATATATATATATATATATATATATATATATATATATATGATTTTTACTGGAAACAAGAGTGAGTTCAAGTCTTTTTGCCACTCTATCGTCTATCGCTCCCGGTAGGTCGTCAAGGGTACATCCTGTTGTATGTAGGTTTTAGCAGGTCTACCTGCCTTTTCTCGTCCATATGTAGGGGTCCACAGGAGTATGTCACTTATGAGTTCATCCCTACTTCTCCAGCAGACTCCTACATGTCTGGTTCGTCTAACTTGGATAGTTTTCGTGATGTGTGGTAAATGACCACCCCTCTCTTTCATCTATCGCTCCCGGTAGGTCTTCAAGAGTACATCCTGTTGTATGTAGGTTTTAGCAGGGGTGGCAAATTAAAAAGATTAACAGGAGGTTGATTTTATTAGTCGTTAACGTTTCATTTATTTTTTCTTTAATGAGCAATTAATTACAAAAATATTTGTAGTGTTAAAACTATTTTTTAATGTGAACAGGCTGTGAAAATGGTTTTATGGTCCTTTTTAATTGATTAATTGCGTGCCAGTTTTGAATTCATTATGAGGATAAAACTTGGTTATATGCCTGAAATTCTGGACTGATATTTTAAGTTCAGTCTGAAGTATCTAACGCCTGTCTTCTTCAATAACTGAACTGCTACTTAATAGGACAGTGAATAGCAGGAATTATGCCCTTCTAGATTTTAACGGTAAAACAGTGGGATGCAATTTTTGGAAATTATGACTGACGTCGTTCTTTTCTATTCCTAGATTTGACGAAATACTTACGTTAGGGACTGATAAAGTTAATTTTATATCAGGGTAAATAGCCAAATGAGATAATTTTTTTTAAAAAGTAGCTCTCAGTCTTAGAGGTCATAATAACAGCAATTCTTTTTTTCTTCTTTTCTTTTTTTTTTTTTTGTCTTTACTAATTTTTTGGTTTTGTTGTGATTTGTTTTGTTTCGTGTGGGGCTGTGTGATACGTCTATGCATGTGTGCTTGTGTGGCAATTATACAAGAATGCTCCAAGTTGTATTAAACACGTACTTGAGGTAACACACAATAAAACAGCAGCTTTACGGCCACCTACCAACTATCACGAATACTATCCAAATGAGACATGAAGGACACTGCTAGAGAAGTAAGGATGAACTCACAAGCGATGTATTCCTGTAGGTCCCGACACATAGAGGGGCAAAAACTGGACGACCAGCGAGAACCTATATATAACTCTGAGCCGATAAAGGATGTGGCCTGGAAGACCACCCAGGAATGATGGACGATAGAGACAGGTGGCGAGAGAGGGTCAGGGAGAGCCTTGCTAGCATTGCGATATGATGATGATGATGATGATGATGATATACGGATGATATCAGATTTTTAAAAATCATATTTCCCAACTTCTATAGCGATTGGGATATTATCATTATTTTTATTAAGTTTTTGGTTTAAGTTTATTTAAGTTGGTTATGTTGGTATTACATTGGTTGCGTTGGTATTACGTTGATTGTGTTGATATTACGTTGGTTGCGTTGGTATTTCGTTGGTAGCGTTGGATGTTATCCCCTCGCTAAATGTTGATGGAAAATAAAGGTGGTGGAGAAGAACGAAGACGTCGTTAGGTTTTGTATCAAGGTTTTAATGGCAGCATGATGTAAAGGGTTTACGCTGGTATGCTGAGAGTCTCTTAGGGAGCAAAGAAGGAAGAAAGTTGTTATAGAGAATTATCCAATTCATTTTCAACTAGGATCCCCTGGTCTAGAAGAATAGACACAAAGGGTTCATAAACTAGATAGCTCTCCTCATAGTGTATGATTCTGCTGCCGCTATTCAAAAACAGACGATAAGACGTCCGTTCCTATTAAGGATTTCTGAGAAAGAGAGTGTTTTGCGGGCTTTCTTCAATTTTTGGTGCTGCTTAGAAAATGGTTCGGGCTGAATAGGACAAGTCATCCTAATTGAGTGAAAATATTCGGCGATCTTAACGGTCAAATTAAATTACACGCCAAACAAAAATACTTGGTTCTTTCTGCTAAACTTCTATGTGGTGCTGTGAAAGGTACATGACATTAAAATTTGTTCAAGCTCAGCATATAAAAAATAGAGCATGTCTGCAGCCCTTTCAACTTACAATCAAATGATACTTAATAACAATTATCTGGGTTTCATCCCTGAAGAAGTACTCCGAACCTATATCATCATTCATCATCATCATCATCATCTTGTCGTGCCATCCACACGGATATCCCTGACCCTCTCTTGTCACTCCTCCCTATCGTCCATCGCTTCTGGCAGGTCCTCAGGGCTACATCCCGTATCCTCACAGAGCTGCTGTATATAGGTTCGAGCAGGTCGCCCTGTTTTTCCTTGGCCATGTGAGGGGGTCCATAGGAGAACATAATTTATGAGCCTGTATGTACTTCTTCAGCAGTCTCCTGCATTCCTGTTTCGTATAACTTGGATATTTTTCGTGATGGGAGGTAGGTGACCGTACAGCTGCTGCTTTGTGGGGTGTGGCCTCCAGGTCTTGTTCAAAATTGCTCGCAGCATTCTTGTGTAGTTGCCGTCAAACTTTATTTCCATCCGTTTAGTTAGCGTCCATGTAGTGCATCCAAATAGCAGTATCGACATGACCGCTTCTTGGAGGAAACTGCGTTTCATGTCAACTCCATGTATATTTGCCTATACCAGATACTTGCTTTCTTTATGTTTTCGTTGCAAGTAAAAATTGAAATATAAGACAACCTGCTCAAAGATTTCGTCACTGCCATATAGTCTAAAATTTTGTAGGTTTTTTTCCTACAGATTTTATATCTAAAATTCTTGAACATTCGAACCACTTCTTTTACATGGATTCAGTTGGGAATTTGCTACAATTTAAATATGTAAGAGTTGGTTTCGGTGCGATCTTTTGTAATAATCACCTTTATCACTTAAAGAATACAATTTAAGGCATTGTAGACAGAAAGAGTGTTCCAGTTGATCGCTGGCACTGGCACTGATTGCGATGTTTATTGAAGATTCAATGGCTGCTTGATTATCTATTTACATGTGAGCCCGTCTGGAGTGATCTTATGCCCTGACATTAGAGAATAACGTTCATTGTACGTTCATATTTACAGTTTTGGGGTTATTTCTGAAGACGTTTTTTTTTCTCAGTCGTATCGAATACGAAGAATTTTTTGAACAGATATATTTAAAACCTGAGAAGTACTAGCGGGCGAGATAAGAATGGAAATTGGATACTAGCAAAATAGGATTATAAACGTCACTAAGGTCTCTCTAATTGGAGTGCAGTCATTAGATATAATTTAATGTAATACTCAAGAAAACATTTTTTTTGTGTGGGAAGGGCTCTTACCCTTCTTTTGGGGATACAGTCAGCGTATCCTAAGACACGGCGACAAAATAGAAGAAGTGCACGATCAAAAGAAATAGGTTGATATCAAAATTTATTGCATGCATCGCAGGCCGGCCAAAGGGTTCAATGACCAAACGACCTAGATAAAAGCACACAAGTAAGGACGCACGCGCGCGCTCGCATACGCGCGAGCGCGCACACACACACACACACACACACACACACACACACACAAACAAACACAAGATAATTATCTTAAATGATAAAGGTAATATATCAACTAAACAAGACATTTCTTAAAATACGGAGAGAATTATGTATTAGGTGTTTTATATAATACATATTGGATGTTGCAACGTATTTCCAATATAAAAAGTTAATGCCTGAATGACCAACCTGTATAAATATAAAAAAATAGTGTGGCTTTTTCGGTTTATTTATTTATTTTTTTTTTTTTTGTGTCCAGTTCATCGATAAGTCAGTTAGGATGAAAATTTTGTATCTGAGCGTTCAATTTTCTATCAGTCTTTGTCCCTAATTATTTTTTATTGAAGTCTCCCAAATCAGGTACCAATTTAAACCATTATGTGTGTACGTATTCGGTGTTTCTTAAAAAGGTTCTAAGCCTCACCAACATTTTTCATTTATCGCCCATCTCTCACTTTTGTATTGGCTTCATCAGCAGAGAAACTAAGACAAAAAGCGGTCGTGTTTTGCCACAATAAAAATGTTCAGCTATAACTTTTCTTTCTGGGTGAGGTTTACAACTTTTTTGAACGACTCTTGTATTTACATGAGAAATGAATCCGTATTTAAACCTAATTTGGTTGAGTGTTTGTATATTTATCAAAACGTTTTTTTTCTCTAACGGACCTAATCATTTATTGAATTGGAATCATTTTCTTAAGCTTATGCAAATATTGAGGAACATTACTGTTGTCTATGAAACTGTCATTGTAACATAAGTAGGATCGATAATTCTAAAGAATATTTTAAAAGGGGTAAACGAAAAAGACTCGAAAGTATACTTCAAGTTTCCGCAATATTACAACGCATCATAGAGATTTCCACATGCATTAAAAAAATAATGAGAAAAATTATTTTACTGCATGTCAGAAGTAATTTCGTTAAAAAGAAAATAAATCCAGTAAAATCAAAATGTTGGATAAATGTTAATTCTTAAGAATGAATTTACAAATTCAAACAAAGGTCACATAAGCTACAAAGTATATCAAAACAATAAAATCTTTCAGGTGCAACCAGCAGATCCAAGCAAATCGTACTGTCTGGCCTCTCAAAAATCGCCCCTGAAAAAAGAGAAAAGTCTCAGGCAAAGCCGGTTGAACAGTGCTCAAGGCTGTTTTACTCCTCCCTCTCAAGTTATGCATTCCAAGAACGCACTCCTACTCAAAAAGAGATCGTGGGCGATTTTCTCTTCCCCATCGATCTCTGTGAATGAAAGCTAGGCCAGTGAAATGTGATATGACCTGATCCGTAATTGGCTGACAGATCAGATGTTCATTCTATAAAATATGAGCAATGAGTCTGTTTAGAACGAGGAAAAAACGAAGTGAGAATGGCACAAGTCCAAAACGTGTAGGAACAAGAATATCTTCTTGCTGGAAAAAAATACCTTACCTCTGGAAAAAATCCTTCCCACTAAAAGAAATCGTTGCTGCTAACTTTTTTTGTTTTGTTTTTGTACACGATTGAATAATAATATTGAACTAAAAACTGATATACTTATTGTCAATAGAGAGTTGCCTCCTTGGAGTTGCCTATTAATCTCACGAACCTTCACATGATGTTCCAACCATGTTGTGTCGACCCCCGTTTTCCAGATATTTAAAAACACAACGTGAGCTCAAAAAGCATTGGCAAAGCAACTAGTTGTAGAAATCTTCGTGATGGAATCACAATATTTTCGGCGAGTGGCAGTATTTATTATATAGGGCCATTTAACCAAAATATTGAAAGGTCTCTAAGGTGATAATCTATGTCTGTTTTGGAGTATTCTTCGAATATCAATGGCCTTGAAGACCTGGATTCAATCCCATGTCGAGTCGTACCAAAGACTCAGAAATGGCACTTGATGCCTCCACTCATCAATATAAGGTAGCGATCAAGGGTAAAGTGGAGCAATCAAGGGAAAGGAGAAGCGCCCTCCAACGCTGATGATTATTACGCAACGAAGGCCTCCAAATTGAGCACACCACGTAGCATGTGGCTGGACATTCTTCAATATAACCCCACAAATGGGTCCAGCATTATTGAACAATCTATCTTCACTCATTTTCTTGACGCAACAGTGGATATGAACAAATTCGATATGGCGAATTATCATCACCATAAAATAACTTTTAAAAAGAAAGTATAATGATGGTATATTAAAAATATGTTATTCACACGGCGAATCTTAGAGAAAACGGATATCCATAGAAAAGAAATAATTCTTGAAAGAGTACAAAAAATGTTTGTAAAAAAAAAAAAATGTTTCCTTAGAAGCCTCAAAAGCCCAAACCAGGAAACTATCAAGAGCTGTCCAAATGGCTCTAATAAAATAACAGGCAAAACATCTGACATGAAAGAACCTCTTTGTTATCGAAAGAGTTCGTGACTAAAAGTTATCCTTGTAATAGTTAATTTTCAAAAGGGCCGTGCATGAAATAAAGCAGTAACGTTTGCGTGTCTAAAACAAAACAAGGTACTATTAATGCTGTAATAGAGACAAAAGGGAAAAAAAACTTTTTTTAGATTATTCACATATTTCTTTTTGACTTTACTCAAAACTAATCTGTCTAAATGTAAAGGCATGAGAATTATTTAAGTATTAGTTAAGAAGAGTACTTTTCCGATAATTTATAAATATAAGCCAGTCTAGCAACTCAAGAAAATTTTAATTGATTTTTATTCAATGAAACTAAGTTACATCTTCACATGTAATTCTTAAATTGTTTTATTTCCACTCTTCATTATGTTGGAGCCTTTTGTTTGTTAAAACAGATAAATAATCACCATTAGTCTGTCTGTCTGCCCGTCTCTGTCTGAATATTTATATATATATATATATATATATATATATATATATATATATATATATATATATAGCTAATTTATAATTCTGTTAGTGTGAAAATAACCTAGATTGTACGATTTGGAGCCTTTTGTTTGTTAAAACAGACAAATAATCACCATTATTCTGTCTTTCTGTCTGTTTGTCTTTGTCTTTATATATATATATATAAATCTTTATAGCTAACTTATAATTCTGTTAGTGTGAAAATAACCTACATTGTACGATTTGGAGCCTTTTTTTTTGTTAAAACAGACAAATAATCACCATTAGTCTGTCTGTCTGTCTCTGTCTATATATATATATATATATATATATATATATATATATCTTTATAGCTAATTTATAATTCTGTTAGTGTGAAAAACTCCTTAAAAAGCAAAAAAAAAAAGACACACGTGCTACTTGAAAGGAATCAAGTCGCATGTATGTCTAGTCAAAAAAAAAAAAATCACTGACAGAATTACCTAAGCTAAAACGTAATAAAATAATCAATACATAAGATAGCGCTAATATTACGAAAATAATCCCTGCATGGCCAAGAGCGAGTGTACCTACGTTTCAACAAACGGCTTGTCAGGATCGCACTGGCCAGAGCAAACCTAACGAGTCACTACTCGTAATTATTTGTTGTTGTTTTTTTCAATTCGATGCTCTTTAAAGAATAGTTTATATTTGCATATATTTTATCTTATAGCTTTTAAACAAACCATGGAATGCCAAATGATGCAGATACTACACCCGAGTCCTGGAAACATACTTGGTCTTTGAGATTATACAACATTTGTATATACGTCTTTCCACGTCGATGAGACTTAGAATAAGTCAACTCCACCTGCAGAAAAGGAAGATTTTTGCTCAAAATGAATATCATTCGTATGAAAATAAATTAGAGCGTACTAAGATATTGCAATATCTTTGACTCATCCAAGTAACCCATGAGGAGTTGATCATATAAAGCAACTAATGGTTCCATAAAAACAATGTGACTGAAAGTTGAAACCATCCAAGAGTCAGCATGATTATGTTGGACCAGAAAACTGAAGAGACATATGATTAGCTTCTTCGGAGAAAATAGAATTGAATAGAAAATAAAAACGTCTGCCCATTGAAAACATCGAGAAAGCATAATGAACACTGGAAAGAAACATGAAGAAATCATTTATCGCACCTGATCCTTGTTCAAAGTGACTGGCTACATTTAGTGTTTAAATCTAGCATGTGTGCAATAGAAATCAGACAACGAATTGGGATAATCTATAACTAAACATAATATGAATAATAATGAGAAAGCTGACTTGATTCCCAGTGAGATGAACTAGATGCAACGAGTTGGAAAACGCATTGAATACGAAACGGTAAAGATTGAGGATTGAGACACTCACATATATCTGAACATTTAAAAAGACATTGAAGAGAGCGGTTGAGTGTGGAAGGAACTTATTTTCGTGTGATGCACATAGGAATATAATAGATGTCTCTTGAGTAGAAATCTAATGAGTACATAATGTACCAATCAGAATTTGTTCCCGATGGGAAAATGAAATATATAATAATATACAGCCACGAAGAATAATGCTGACAGCACGAAGATCATTAGAAAAAAACATAACCAGGAAACAAAAATGGAAAGAAAAACAACTCAAAGGGACGTTTTAGGCGACAAAAAAACTCTCATGAGAGAAAACGTGAACGATGCTAAAAAAGGAAACCTCAAGAGAAAAACTGAATCTTTGCTGATAGCAGCACAAAGCAACGCTATAAGGACTAATTGTATTAAATCAAGAATAGATAAGACGCAACAAAACAGCAAAAGTAGATTATGTGGTGATATAGAGACGAAACGATCAAATGAAGCAAATTAGCGCAGGAAGAATATAAGACGAGACACGACTGAATAGGCAAGGTGATTCACTGGAAAGTGTCCAAGAAATTTGAACTTAACCATTGGAACAAGAAGTATATGCCCAACCCAGAATTTATCCAGGAGAATGAGACACAAAATTCGTGGGAATTTTGAGAAACAAACGGATCAACTATTCTCGGTCAGACGACCATACCTTGTAATAATCAACAAGAAAAAGAGAACTTTCAGAATTGTTGACTTTGCTCTCACGGCTGACAATAGAGTAAAATTAAAAGAGAACGAAAAGAAAGTTAAATACCTGGACTTTGTCAGGGAATTGAGAAAAAAAGTGAAACATGAAAGTGACGATTATACCATTTGTAATTAGTACTGTTAGTACAGTCACCAAAGGATTATTACAAGGATTAGCGGAATTGGAAAGAAGATGACGAGTGGTAACCATCCAAACTACAGCATTACTGAGATAGCCAGAATACAGAAAAGAGTTCTGGAGACTTGAGGAGACTTGCTTACACTCAAATTCCAAATGGGAAACCATCAGTAAAACCTGGTGTGAAAATCATTTAAAAGAGTAAAATGAATATAATAATAATTATACAACGTGGCATTAAAAGAATACAATGGCAGACATGACGGTTTGGGAAAGTTAACCCATATGGAATTATGCGCCACATATAAGGTTGACAATGCAAAAAATGTTTTATGTGCAAACCAGATAAACAAGGATTAAAATTTGCTGAAACTTTGAGATACAAATGGATCACCTAATCCCGGCTAGATATACGAATCACTGCAGCTTGTTGGTATTAAGCAGGAAATAATTTGGAATGAAGCTGATTTTGCCGTCCCAGTGGACGATAAAGTGAAAATAAAAGAAGCAAAAATCTCTTTCGAAAGATTTTGTAAACTTGAGGAACATGTCGGTGATGGTGATACCAATTTTGGTTGGTGTGACTGGAACGGTCCTAGAAGGTCTGGAAAAGGAACGAGAGATCATCGAAAAATCGAGGTCATCCAGCATAGCGAAAATCAGGAAGAATACTTACAAGAGTCTAAGAGACATAAGGAGACATGTTATCACTATGTATTCTGGAATAAAAACTACCAGTTAATGCTGGCGAAAAAAACTTACAAGTAATATAAATGATAATGCTGCAAGGGAACAATAAGAGCAGGTGATCTACCATCCATAGATCAACAAATCCTCTAGGAGAGCAAAACGAGATTGAAAAAATGTTGCCATGGCCTAGATTGATTATAAAGAGGACAATGATAGGGTCCCGAAGAGATGGATTATAAACAATCTAAAATTTATGATATATCCGAGAAAACCATGAACTTCATCACAGAAGTCATGAAAAACTGGAAAATAGAATTGACTGTCGGAAGAAAATCTTTACCTGAGGTAGAAATCTATTGAGACATCATCTTGGGAGATGAAATTTCAACCTTACTATTTTACTAGCAATGATGCCACACAATGATATACTTAGAAATGCACTTGGGGATAAAAATTAACAAAATAGCAAGAAAATTTTAATCATCTTATGTACATTGAAAACATCAAGCTCTTTGCAAAAATGAAAACTAATTGGAGACTATGATGCAAGCAATAAGAATATACAGTTAGAATTTGCAAAAGAATTTCGAATTAAAAATATGTCATGTTTATAATAAGAAGTGAAAAAAGACAAATAACGTAACAAATAGAACTACGAGGATCATTAAATAAGTTTCCAGACTTTTTTCGTATGAGCACTTTTATTGATAGTACACATATGAAACTCTTGTCCTCCTTCGAAGTAATCTCCTGCGGCTGCAATGCACTTGTTGTACCGTTCCAAAAACTCATGGAAGGCTCCATGGATATCCACTTGTGTGAGCGTTTCAATGACCTTCCTCACATCCTCTTTTATCTCCTCAATTGTCTCTTAACGACAGCCTCTGAGCTTAGAGAATAACCAAAAGTCACATGGAGCAAGGTCTGGACTATAGGGGGAGTGAGGAACTGCCTTGATGCCCATCTTGGTCAAATAGTCTGTGACAAGGATTGAGTTGTGGACTGGTGCATTGTCCTGGTGGAAATGCCACTGACCCGATTTGAAGAGTGCTGGCCTCTTCCAACGAAATATCTTCCTGAACTCCATTAAAACCTCAACATAGTAACCCTAACCGATTGGCCAATTAACTCTGGTGTATTACTTCCTTACTCGTCCCACACCTTTCATCATCCCTCACAGACTCTGTGCCTTCCTTGAATCTCTTATCCTACTCCAAAACTAATGCAAGATGCTCCAAAAGCAGTCTGATGCATTCCATACGTTTCTGTGGCATTTTTTCCAAGATTAAAACTGAATTTTATACCATATCGTTCTTCTAAAGTGTCCACACGTCCAGGTCGCATTTTTGAAATTCATCAGCTGTGACAATCAGGCTTTAGTAGGGTGTATTCCAATTGCTGCTGTAGCTGTTCCTTTGAACATGAAATTGGTCAGTCATCTCATACGATGTATTGCAATAACATACTGAATTTTCAAGAGTCTACGTCAATTTTAAACGCCCGTACAAAAAGTCTGGAAACCTATTGAAGGCACCACGTAACAACCAAGAAATAATCTGGACGATCGATCGGAGAAAAGAAAACTCATAATACTTGGGAATATTGGAAGAAGACACCATCAAACATGCAGAGATGAAAAAAAAGTCAATTATATCATTTGAACAACAAAACATCCCACAACCAAACTCTACTGCTGGTATCTCATCAAAAGGGATAAACATCTGAGTTTTCTCCATTGTAAAATACTGGAGACCATTCCCGAAATGGACAAAAGAATAACTTAAACAAATGGGCCTTACGAGGATGCACAAGGATCTACATCAGAGAGATGTCATAGACATACTATGTGTGTCAAGATTGAAGAATATGGCCTCGCCAACATTGAAGATGGCGTGAATGCTTCAATACAAAGACTCTAAGAATATATTAAAAAGAGCAAAGAAAGACTAATTCCAGCGATCAAGAACAGCATTTTCAACATGAATTAACAGAATAACAATAATTAGGAAACAATAGTGGAAATAAAAACAATTGTGTGAATATTTCACGCAACAATCTACGGAAACTCACGCGAGAAGACATGCTCATTTCTTATAAAGGGAAACTTTTCTAATTGCAGCATCAAAAAATGCCATAAGGGTTATGAAATAGCCGAGGGATTTCGGTTCATGCCTTTGAGTTTAGTTAGGCTGAGAACCTTTCGGCTCAGCACATGGGTTGGTTGGGTGTAAGATTGAAGCAGGTGTTAACGCGGGTGCGCGCGAGCGGATGGAGGTGTCACTCAGATGTCATAACAGTCCAAGACGATACTGGGTGACAAGGTGCGGGTGACGTCACGCACCGAAGGCACGCGGAAGTTTGTGTGAGAATTTGAAGAAAATAAGAGTCAGGTTTTAGACGCCAAACGAGAAGGATCGAGCCTTGGAGCTCGCAGGCGCGAGGCGAACGTGCGCCCGATGGGGGCCGCTCGAGTTGGGGGCCAAACGAATAAGACAGCATAGAAGATCGTGTCTCTCCTCTATACGTCGAAACCTTTAACTCAAAGTTAAATGAAAGGTTTCGTTCCTGAACAAGAAGTAGTTACGTGTTTTTGAGATTCCTGTCCTTTATATATTCTATCGTTATGAACATTACATGTCTATTTCGCACATGGCCATATTCGTGTATATGGCTACGCAACATAAGGACCAATTAAGTCAAAACGAAAATAGATAAGACACAAAAGAATAGCAAATATAGGTTATGCGGTCATATATATGACACAATTTATCTTATAATAAGCAAACACAATAAAACAGGCGGAAAGTGATTATCAAACAAGACACGTTTGTGAGAAGAAATTGAAATATGATCATACAACCAATGGTATATGAACGAGGCAGAATCCTTCTTGCAGAATGATACGCACAACATTATCTGGCTTTCAGAGATATAAACAGATCACCCTATCCGGATCAGATAACAGTGATAATTAACCAAAAACACAACCTGACGAATCGAGGATTAACAGGGATTGTACAAAATAATAGAAACTCAAAGAATTCCTAGAAACATAGTTTCGAAACTTCTATAAAACCATCAAACGTTTATTATTTTTATGTTTTTTTTTAATTTATCATTGATTTTTCGTCTTATTTTACTAAAATTGTTGTTTTTTTTACAGATATCATCCGAAGAAATTAATCTTAAATCAAAAATGGTCCAACTATCAGACTTTAAAAGAGATTAAATTGTTGGTTCTTGTATAGCAGACACTAATGTAACAAAAACCGCAGAATTATTTGTTATAGCGAGGAAAACTGTTCCGGAAGTAATGAAAGCATTTAAAGAAGAAGAAGAAAAAACCTCACCGAAGCAAAATTCTTGAAGAAAACGAAAGCCGTCTGATAGGTATCGTTGGAATCTTACGTAGATTGTTAGGGAAGGATCACAAGAATGTAGCTCCAAAAATGACAGCAGAGCTTAATGACCATCTCGAGAACCAAATTTCCACACACCCTATAAAAAAACCCGGATTACACGGGAGGACTGCAATCATAATCAGAGAACCACTAAGTGAAAACCAAAGACAATGAAACGAGAAACAAATACTTAGGCCTTACCAGAGAAGTAAAACATCTATAGAACATGAAGATGACAGAGGTAACAATTGTTATTCGTGCACTTCTAATAGTCCCAAAAATTTTGGTAAAGAGACAGGAGAAGTTAGAAATCGGAGGACTTAGCCTAAACGATTCTAACTGCAGCATTGTTAAGATCGTTCACAAGACTGAGAAGATTCCTTAAAACCTGGTGTCACTTTTTGTCACTCAAACTCATATGTGAAAAACTTGGAAAGAATGATAATATCCAGAGAATGACATTTGGCATAGAAAATTGAGCCATATTTATAATGAAGAGGGGGAAAAGCGCAATAACGAAAGGAAGAGTACTTCCAAATCAAGAAATAATCAGAATATTTGAAAAAACAACACGTATATATGTATATTGGATGGGGTCATTATCAATGAAGTAGAAATGAAATAAAAAAAATACTACAGAAGAAAAAGAAAACTTCTCGAAATCAAGCTCTACAGCAGAAATCTCTTCAAAAGATTAGGAGCCTTGACAGTTTCCCTTGTAAGATGCCCATGAACATTGTTAAAATGAACTTGTGAGTAACCCAGACAACTGGACCAATGGACAAGGAACTGATGACTAAGCAGAAAGCTTTACATCCGGGAATTGACAGACTTTATGGATCAAGAGAAGGCAGAAGATATATCGCCAGAATTGAAGACTGTGTACATCCATCAATAGAGGACATGGGAATACGTCACGGCACCAAAAATAAGTTTCTAACATTACACGACACAAATAGAAGTTTTTAATACTATGGTGTTCAAATGGAAGTTCGTGCTGGTCAAGTCTCAATAGATTTTCGTTCTACCACTAGTTCACATAGCCATTTGCACCACTATGTGTCGAACGCATTTAGACGTGTAGCCCTACATTTTAAGTGTCAGTTAAACCCCTGTCGTAATGTGGAAAAAATGACGAATACATAAAAACAACGTTTCGTTCGCCAATATAAAATTCTATTAGCTACTACACTTTTTAGTGGTCGTCGAGAAGCTAGAAGTAGCGTGTGAAAAATGAGCCGACTGTTTCGCAAGATAAATAGAAATAAAATGACATGAAGAAAGAGATCAGACATAGATCTTGCATTATCTTACATGTTTTCTGTTAAAGTTCTAACATATGCTTCCTAGCAGGGCCCGTCCTCACAGGTTCCCTTCTGGGTGTGAGAACGCTTTTCGAAGCTCACCCCAAAGTGGCAGCTGCAACTTTCAGCTGTTTTTAACTCATTGTTGCTGGTCTTTAACTGATATCTTAATATCGTCGCATCCGGTCGCCAACTAACTCCATTTGTGATTTCTATACTGCACCCACTTTATTCGACTTTCCTGATTGAGTATCCTTCAACCAATCAGAAATCTTTGCCGATTATATGCTGATACCTTTAATATTGAAAAAGGTACTGGAGACGTGAGGAGGTATGCTATCACTATGACTCAAGGGAAATACCAACGGTTAACGCTGGTGTGAAAAATGTACTGGAGATAAAAATAATATTAATACAAATAAGACATATCTCAACGAACAACATCACGGAACTAAACGAACTAATCTAAGCTGGAGCAAAATTAGTCAGCGAAAAAATCGATGTTCCCCAGAAAAAAGTCAAAACTTAGATTGGAAATTTGACTGGAAACGCAAATAATAAATCTACGTCAACAAGCAAACATGATAAAACAGAGGAAGATCGTAACAATATCGAAGAAGTCTGTGTCTCCATTCATTGACCGAATATTTGCGCCAGAAAAAGTGGAGTTACGATGATACAAAAATGTAACCCACGGCTATTTTAAAAGAAATACTACACAACATGGTTACTATAAAGGAATGATCAAAATTTAGTAAAAAATTTTACGTTTAATATAACAACCTATGTATTAAGACCATGGGCTTGTCTCTTCGCTGCTATTCTGGGAGCCTGCTTTGCGTTCAAGTCAGCTGGGTATTAATGAGCTTAATTGCCTAGTCTAAGAGGGGGACTTCCCTCAAGGCAATACCTGTTTTGCAGGGATGAGTTAAATGCTTGGTGCCTGAGGTGCTATAAAAATGGATAATGTAAACGGATTTAAACATTTTATGACGGTTGTGCATGTATCTCGATTCCTGCGTGGTCTCCCAAAATAAAATGAAATTGAGACAAATCTGTCCTTATTGGAAGTTTTATGAATATTGAAAACAAAAGCTAAAGATTCACCGACCAAGCGAATATGATTTTAGATAGGCTAGTTTTTTTTATCTCTTTATAATAGAAATATGTTCATCGGCAAGTCGATGAGCATACACTAAAAAAGAACAGTCTAAAAGATTTTTTTAAAAGATCAAGACCGAAAAGAAAGTGACATTACCATCCCTTTGGAATCAGGACGGGAAAAAGTCGTGCCAGTAACCGTAAAGGTAAATAAATATTTTAAAATACTCCAAGAGACATCATCACCAAACTAAACCATCTAATATATGTTACGCTACGGTTCTCAAATAGACGTATGTAACACTATGACAGCAAATAAAGACTTTCACCTCCAGGGTTCTCAGCAGGTCTATGAGTGTAGCACTACGCCTTAAGTGTCAGTCGAAATCTCGTTGTAACCTCGCTGTGAGAAAAATTGACGGTTAGAAATAGGAAAGTTTATTCTCAACTACATATCTTAGTAGTCGTCGATAAGAGAGAAACAGACTATGAATTGAGTTGACTGCTTTAGATTGGCCAAGAGAAATGAATCATCGCAATAACAGCAGAAAATAACACCATAAATAACGATATCAAAGCGAAAATTGCTAATAGACGAAAAGGATAGCAAGTTTAAGTCATGTAGAGACATGAAACGGTATATCACTTTAATATGCAAATTTATCGAACAAACACAAAAGGATTATAAGACTGGGAACGACTGGGTGGGAAAGGTAATACCCAGGGAATAGTGCAAAAATTTAAGATTTGACCATACAAAAATGGTTATATGTACAAATAAGAATTTACACTAGAAAATAAAACACCAAAAATGATCTAGGATTCTAGGGTACAAATGGATCCATCAATCCCAGGCAGTAAAAAAGAAAAAAGAAAACAACACGTTAACTCCTGGATCACATAGGGCAAAGAGAAATGTTTACCTTAATAGAGAGCTGAAAATGACGGTGGTAGCAGCTGTAATTGGCACACTTGGAACAATTCTTGAAAGCTTAAAAAAAAGACAGAAGATGAAATCAGATGATGAATTAAAACCATTCAGACTACAACATTTTGATCGACTGGAATACCGAGAAGAATCCTGGAGTCCATGGAAGACTTGCAGTTACTTATATTCTTCTGAGAAATTTGTTATGCGTAAAATGATAACATACCTAACAGAAACTATTAATGATCATGGTTAACATCGGCAAAAATAATGAAGAAAAAATTACTTCCTTGTCAATTAAATGTTAATGAGATCGACTGGATGCTATTAGAAGGAAAATCAAACACAAAATAATGATTGAAAACAGAGACAATTGAGAGCCTATCGGCATGTTTGTTGAAGGAAAGTGTTTAGCGGTCACTTGATTCTGAACATGACCCATCAGATACAGACGCAAGTGTGCAAACTCAATAAGTACATAATAGTAATGATATTGTACATTAAAACTATCCAGATAAAAAATAGTAACTAAATTCGGCACCAAATATAACGTAGTCGGAGTAATTTTATCTGAACTCAACGTGGCGATTCATTGCAATATTATTCAGTTAATTACATTGTCATTTTTATATAAGATGTTTACGTTCAAGCTTCTTTTTCTTTCATTTGATATTATTTTCTTAAAAAAAGACCGTTCGTCTCTTTCATCACAGCGGAAAAGAGGGAGCTTTCTATACCACCACCAGACGAAAGTCAGAAAAGGGGAATTATGTTTTTGCTCGTTGTTTTCTCGTCAAATTAGATTTATATATCATTACCTTCTATCAGCAAGATATTAAAAATAGATTAAGAAAGATAGATGAAAAATAGACGCAGCAAATCGGCCATATTTTATTGACGGTAAAACGTTTGTTAAATACTCTTTAGTGTCAGATATCGGAAGATATATTTTATTAAAAAATCATTTAGCAAAACAAAAAAAAACATTGAGTAGACAGATCTTTATCTCTCTCCTTTAATATAAAATTAAAGCGTTTGGATAAAAACCAAGAAGGTTACATTAAAAACTTTCACCTGTGAAAATTATATCAGTTATCTTCAAGAAATCTTAAAAGGAAAATTGCTTAGATTATGATTTGTGATGTTTTTATAGTACAAAATATTTTCTTTCAGTTTTTGTTGATATAAACATTTGATATATACGAAAGAGGATCAAAAATTAGTGACATTACATTTCTTCAAAATAGTCGCCTTAGTGATGTATATTGACCCTTGATCGAGCCTTCAATCTGAGATTTCTCTGCACAGCTTGCATAAGCGGAAACAAACATGTGGTTGAACGGAAATGTGCGGGCGTTGTGCAGTATGCAGATCTCCACGTTAGATATATTCCGTCTTAAGTCAGTCTCAGCTTGCTACCAGAAGATATTCGGCCAGTAACAGTGAGCGGCAGCGAGTTGCTGGGTGCTCCGCTGGGGCAGCGGCTTAGAAGAAGCTCTTGGTCAATATGCCAATATGTCTCCGTTTGTCTCCGTCTGTCTCTCTCTTTTAGCACGGAAGATTTGAAACATTTCAAGAGAAATAAAGACGTATATATTTTTGTAAAAAGAAAGTGTAATTCCTTCATTCCTTATCGCAACACAAAATTCAGATTTAGCATACTTACTCCTACAAAACTCTTGTTTAATATGGAATAAAGGTCACATTTCTTTTGATATCTTCCATGTGAAGCAAATTTTTAATTTAGAAAAACAGCTGCATTTTAGTAGTTTATAGAAGGTACTGCAGTTGCACAATCGTGTGTTTATACAAAAACAGCTGGTCATAATGCATAAAGAATACTGATAAAATATATCGAAAATAACTATCGATATAGTAATCTAGACAGCAGGCTATATACCAGTCTACATTTGTTGTTATCGCAACTTTATTATATGTTGCTACTTCCTTTACACATTATCATTTCATTTTGAATTTTTTCCGTATATATACGCGTACCATGTGACACTTTCCATTTGCAGGTTGGATCATACGCGGGGTATAAAGTTTGTGAGAGTATATCGTGGACAAAGACTCGGCCAAGGTCAACTGGTACGCCTACAATTTTCAGCAGCAAAAGTTAACAAATCGTTCTTAATGGTATCAGACCTTACTCAAATATATACAAGGTAAATGTAAAATTATCAAGTTTCACTTTCATTTTGTGATCACACAATTTCTATATTTGGGATTGCTATTGCTCTACAAATTTTTTTCTGTTACAGTATTAAGAAAAATAAATCGCTCGTTTCCACTACGAAATAGCTAACATAATATTATAATGATCGTATTTTTATAAAAAAAGAATTATTTGTTTGTTCTTTAATGGCATATCAACCTTTGTAGGTTATTTAATGCCAAATCTATTCTCCTAGAAGAACAGTAGTGATACTATTTAACCCATATCTGGGAGGACAAGGGGGTTCAATACCTTTCCTAAGGGTATTTGCCCGAAAGTGAACGTAATAGCGCGATTGGAGTACGAACTTGCGTACTACGATTCCGCAGTCCATCGCTTTAACCATTACACCACGAGAACACACCCCGTCAAAAAAAGAAATAGAAAAAAGGAATTAATTAAATAAGATTATAACATTAAACAGTTACTGACTTGGTTTGGTTTGGTTTGGTCGGATTGGGTTAAGTTTTATGGTATATCAACCATTGATAATGCCGAATTCAGTTTTCACACACACACACACACACACACACACATACACACAAATATATATATATATATATATATATATATATATATATATAATTTGTAAAGTTATTTTGTAGGTACATTTTTAAAGGAGCCTTAGCTCATTATTTTACACACATTTTGAATGGTTTTAAGTATTTCTATCGAATACAAATATCTCTGTTTACTATTTATTTGTTTACACAGACTTAAATGGTTTAAAGTATTGCTTTGTAACAGTAACAATGTAACATCAGTCATTTGTTTGCATACAGTGAAGTGATTCCAAGTATTGCTACTTAACACTAATTATTCTATTCAACACGATTCTTTCATATACTTGCCCAGTCGGCTGGAGCTGTAGAATACACTGACTGCACCTCTGCAGAAGGGTAACCCCCCCCTTAACGAGTGTCCTGGATATGACACTAAACAATCTGATGGTGAGGTTCCATCAGTGCTGGAGCTTACGGGAATGCGGAGTACCCCTTCATTGCCATTGCTGCCAGGTCCCCTCTGGCGCGGAGTGGTAGCAACTGATAGGGCCCTATCTATGGGTCAAATAGAACTAACGGCATACTTATGCTAAACTGAATTGTTTGAGTAAACTGAATAGCTAGAAATAGAAATGTTTTTGACAATTAAACCTTACTTATATTTGAACTGTGTGCTTGTGCTTAACTGAATTGTTTGAAATAGAACTGTTTTTTGACATTGAAACTGTATTTACACTAAACTAAATTGTTTAAGTACCGGACATTGGCCTAGCGGTTAGAGTGTTCGCCAATCGCCCGGGAGACCTGGGTTCGTTCCCAGGTCGAGTCATACCAAAGACTCAAAAAATGGTACTTGATGCCTCCTTGCTTAACACTCAGCATTATAAGGTATGGATCAAGGGTAAAGTGGAGCAATCCAGGGAAAGGAATAGCGCCCTCCCCTACACCTTGGTGTAGTAAGCTATCGATAAGGGAGCCTTCGGGTCACCCTTGACTATGGTCGCCAACTTTACTTACTTAAATTGTTTAACATAGAACTGTTCTGACATATAAATGTGTGTAAACAAAATCTGTACTTTTACAAAACTGAATTAGCTGAAGTAGAATTGCTTGACTAAATTGAATAGCTCGAAATAAACATTTCTTTTTTTACAATTAAACTATACTTACATTTAAAACTGCGTACTTTTGCTAAACTGAATTGTTTTGAATTGAACTAGTTTTTACACTGAAACTGTACTTACCCTAAACTGAATTGTTATATATAACTGAATAGTTTGAAATAGAAATGTTTTTGACAATTAAACTGTGTACTCATGCTAAACCGAATCGTTTTAAATAGAACTGATTATTTATATAGAAATGGATTTGGTGTTAAATAACCTACAAAGGTTGATATGCCATAAAACCAAACCAAACCAAATCTTTCATATATATTTTCTTCTTATTAAGTAGAGGAATTATATTATAAATTGAATCATCATGACCAGAAAATCCAGTAAACACTTGAGCGTGATATAAAAAAATCTCCAGTGGGGAAGGTCATGGTATACACTGCTGATGAGACCTAATACGGTCGAAGCAGTGGTTCCGTATGTCGCACGCAAGTGTCTGCCGAATTTTCTGGTCATGGTAATTCACTTTACACGATTCTTTCATTTGGAGATAGTTGAATTATTCCATTTATAGCTATGTATCACTAACAATTCAATTAAATGTCAGTCATTTGTTTACCAACAGTTAAATGATCAAACAGTTCTATTTCAAACAATTCGATTTAGAATAAGTCATTTGTTGGTACAGTGTCAAACAGATCTACTTGACTAATAGATAGGGCCCTATCAGGTGCTACAACTCCGGGCGAGAGTGGACCTGGGGGCAATTGCAAGGAACGAGAACTCTGCATTCCCCTTAGTTCCAAAATTAATGAAGCCTCACCATCAGATTGCTCAGTGTCATATCTAGGAAATTGGTTGGCGGGGTCTTACCCCTCTGCAGAGATGTAGTCGGTGTATTCCACAGTACATGCCGATTGGGCCGTCGGTCTCTGGTAACAACCCGATTTCAGTATATTTAAGAGAGTAGCTTAGACAGATAACTGAGCGTATAAATTTGTTGTATTTATCATTTCCATTTTAGCCAACGTCTTCAAAATGTCTGGCAAAAAAAAATTTTGAGTGTTTTAAAAGTTTGCAACCTACAAATTTGAATGTATGTGTTAACTATGCTTTAATCCCCTGTGGTTTTTGCACACATTTTCTTTTTTTTAACGCTCGTAATTTTTTTAGCAGGCAACTTCATTACTTTTCCTATTCCCAATACACTCGTGATTAAGTGAAGCCATTGAACAAGTAGGTGGCATTATCCTGGCTCAGCTGTAGTAAAATGTAGACGTCATTCTTTCCTTCTTTTTGTGTGTAATACAACATACGTTAATGTAGGAGATGTATGGTAATGATAAATTCCATTAATAATAATAAGTTAAAATTCCAGTCGTATTATTACGTTAACATTTAGATTAATCTTCATGGGAAAATTCCTTCACATTGTCTACCTTAGGTTGAATAGTACCACTGCTGTTCTTCGATATGGTTGACTTTGGCATTAATTACCCCACGAAGATTAACAAAAAAAACAAAAAAAAAATTTAGGTTTATTTCAAATATTGATTTATAATTGATAATTTATATCATATATTACTGATATTGAATCTTACGTGATTTTTTCACATTGAATACCATCATACACATGAAAAAAAATCATATAAAGGAGTATGATATATATATATCTATAGTCGTCCACAGACAGATCTGTTTCGTTCTATCAGAACTCATCAGTGTGGCTAGACAGTATCTCCCCGTAGCTGGGATCGAAACCCGCTTGACTGAAACACCAAGCCGAGCTTGTAACCATTTAGCTACAAGGAGAAATTAGCTACGAAGTACATTTTTAAACGGTTATGAATCACAATTAGTATTGTTTACATACATCCGTTCAAACGGCTGCCGAGATCTCAATTCAAATACGAAGAGACTTGCAAAGGCGCTAATGGCAACACGAATACTTCTTCGCTAGAGAACTCAACCCTACGTGGGTAGGGGAGTATATATATCTATAGTCATCCACATATATATATATATATATATATATATATATATATACCTAAACGCTGCGCTTCAGCAGGATGCGACATGTGGTCCCATTTTAAGTGGACTTTAGAAGGTTTGAATTCCGAGCTTTTCTTCTACAATGAACTTGAACTTGGATTGCCGCGTCCATTTCCTACGATGATATCCTTTACGGCACATGTACCTATTATATATATCAATCTATATATATATATATATATATATATATTCGAGAAAATGGCACATGGACTAATTGTAGACAAATATATATATATATATATATATATATATTATAACAATGTTGGTTGTCACTAAATCCCTTTGCGGGTTTGTGTCCAACCAAGTGCAATATAATATAGAGAGTGCTTAATATCTATGTTTGGTTCCTTAGTTATAGTCAGCTACACCTACAGAAATAAAATGATGTAGCGAAAAATTAAGATACACCAACGAATTTATTTCCGGTTAAAACAATGCGCTGCGTTAGTACCTTCACTTAGACCCAAACATACACACTTTCATCCGCGACTATAACCCATACAAGCATACGCACATACCAGCACACACTTACACACTCACACACTAACAATCACACGTAAAGATTCTTACAAAATTCCAACGGGTTTTTTACTATAGTTTTGCATTTTCGATTCACTTCATTTTCTGTCTGATGATTGTTATTTTGCAAAAGACTCCATGAAACGCAGGTGTTGCAGTCTAAATTCCATGAATTATATATATATATATATATATATATATATATATATATATATATATATTGCGGCATTCCAGTCGATGTTTCATAAGTCGACCTTGGTACAGAATTCTGAATTACACTGATATCAGTTGTAGAATACGAACCTCCAGCATACAATAGGCAACTATAAGGTCTAAATAAGTGTAAAATTATTTTATTGTGTCCAACGTAATGAATAACAACCAGACACAAGTCAATCAATCTTTTCATCAGTGACTGGTGACATACACTCAAGTAGCATTAGAGTATGAAAATATTTCCCATAAAAATGTAGATATATTCATTTTTGTTTGGTGATGTGTAAACTCTTCATCAGATCAACCATGTTTGAATAACGTCTCAGACTAAAGCAGAATTAAGTTAATAAAGCAAAACTGTTTATTCTTTCATGTTTCTTGGGAACTTTGATTGTTTTCTTCTTAGAACTGCTACCGAGGCTCAATGAATACTTTTTTGTGGAACGCAAATGATTTTTTGCAATAAAATTTCCGTACTTTCCGGACCACTGACGGAGAATGCGATAAATTGATATATAATTATATAATTCTGAAATTATGTGAAATGTCATCATCTTTCGACGAGTTCTTTGCTAAAATGTCAGCTAAAACTTGTTTTCTGATTTATTTTAAAGGTATATTGAAAACTACATTGTTCATTCATTACTATTTCTATGGTGGTCGAGGTGTAACGTAATATTTAAGAAATCGACTCGGTGAGCTGTATTCAAATCTTACACCATACCGTTTGAATTTCACATAGCGATAATGCCCATCGAAAAGACGTGAACCTATCTGTTTTTTACCGCCCGATATGAGTAAATAGTAGGGCATAATTGACTCTTTAGCCTTGATTCGTAAACTGATCAAGGGAAATTCAAATCATAATATTGCTGCGAAAAATTGACCTTGTGTCGAATCATTCTATTGAAAGAATTGTTTTGTAAATATGTACATTTCAATGTCCCAGTTTGAACACAGAGTTAAATAGCCTGTTTGTACCAATTCATTGTAGAGGGTTATTCTGATATGTTGGTAGTGGGGTGAATTAAATGTTTTCCTTCGGCTAGATCTGTTTCCCATATCAAGCAAAAGATCCCAGTGCTCCCGACATTGAAGGATATATATATATATATATATATATATATATATATATGTGTGTGTGTGTGTGTGTGTATGTGTGTGTGTTAAAATGAAAAATCCATAGATTAATTTGAATTTGGTATTTTCAGCTTTTATTTCATATATTTGTAATCTACACGTGTTTCAGACATCGGGGTTTACTTCAGAAAACTTGTAATGGTCAGGGTCGTCTCAGCTTCTAAGTTTTGCAGTGAAAATTGTTCCGATAGGAGTATGATTCTTTTTAATTCAAAGAGTATATGAATATATATATATATATGCGTGTGTGTGTGTGCGTGTGTGTGTGTGTGTATTGTTTTATATATTATATTATATTTTTTATTTAAAAATATATACCTACTGATAGATAAAAAAAGAAAAAGTAACTGAGTGAGACAAAAGTGATGAAATAAATTGGAATATTGATCTGTAGTTTTTTTCCTTTAGATATGAAAAATATGACGACATCAAATGACTCATGAAGTATTGACCTGTCGTAAAGCAAATGAATCAAACCTAACTACCAATTGATAAAAAAGAAATTGAAATCCATTAAAACATCCCACGTTTTTTCACCAGGAGCAAGGGTTTCCTTGAAGACACATTAACAGTAATAGATCTGAATATATGCCACCGATACAACCCTATCATCATCATCATCATCATCATCATTATCATCATGTCGTGCGACTAGCACGGATATCCGTGACCCTCTCTCGCCAATCTTCCCTATCGTTCATCGCCCCTGGAAGGTCTTCAGGGCTACATTCCGTATCCTCACATAGCTGCTGAATGTATGTTCGTGCTTGTCGTCCTGCTTTTGACCGCCATATGTGGGGGTCCATAAGAGTACATCACTTATGAGCTCGTCCCTGCTTCTCCAGCAGTGTCCTGCATGTCTGGTTCGTCTAACTTGGATAGTTTTCGTGATAGGAGGCAAGTGGCCGTATAGTTGGTGTCTTGTGGAGTGTTGCCGCCAGGACTTGTTCAAGATTGCTCGCAGCATTCTTGTGTAATTGCCGTCTAGCGTCTTCTCCGGCCGTTTTGTTAGCGTCCATGTAGTGCAGCCATACAGCAGTATCGATACGACAGCTGCATGTAATTCGATCTTCATCTATACCGGATTTCATAAATAACTTACGGGATACGGGATGATTAAAATAATTGTTTACGAAACGATTCAGTTTATGTAGACATTACGCTTGAAACGGGAGAATTTTAAACTGGAAAATAAATTAAATTATGCAGAAAATGATGTTTGATAGCTATCAGATATATATATATATATATATATATATATATATATATATTGTTGGTTGTGCTTTATGGCATACCAACCTTTGTAATTTATTTAATGCCAAATCATGTTTATACACACACACACACACAAACATATATATATATATATATATACTTTAAGAAAAACAACAAACCGGTCACATTAGGAGTATAAATTTATTTCAATTCTGTTACGCGTTTTTGAAAATTTCAAAAACACGAAGAAAACTTAATAGGACTTCTTCAGATCCTATGGATAAAGAAACTAGAATAGACACAGAAAAAGGTGGGAGGAGATAGAAGAGGGGTGAAGAGTTATCTCCTCATTTAGCCCACTTCCGTTTTTATTTTAATTTCGGTTAGAAATGTAGTAATTTTTTTTTTTTTAATTTTTAATTTTTTATTTTAATTTTTAAATTCTAATTACATTTTGACTGAAACTACAGATCTAATATTAAATTAGATGACTAGCTTAATATTAGATGAGACTTCTATCTTGAATCCTAAAAACTTAAAAGCCCTTTACGATATATATATGTGTGTAAATATATTTATAAATGTACGTTTTGGAAACTTATAGTCAAGGAATTATTGTAATGAAGGCATACTCCACATTCCCCAAAACTCCAGGACATGTGCCTCACAATCAGATGTAGTTTCATGTCAGAGACAGGACACTAAATTGTATCAAGGATTGCTATCTAACACTAAACATTCTATTCAATATTATCCCTTCGGTCGCACAACATTTTCAGTACATCACGTATTAAGACTGCTTTAATCATAAAAATAAAGAATTCCATCAATTAAATATATATGTATAGACGTATATATGCGTATATATGGGCACAAACACACACACACACATATATATATATAAGCATACACACACTCACACACACATATATATACATATATATATATATATATATATAAGCATACACACACACACACACACACATATATATATATATATATATACATGACTGCGACATCGGGGTAACTGAGTTCGAACTCCAGTGGCGGTAATAAGTTTACTTTCAGAGTAATACCCTTGAGAAATGTAGAAAGCCTCGCATACCTCACCCCAGATATGGATTAAATTGTACCACTGCTACTCCTCTGCAAGACTGGTTTTGACATTGAATAACCCTGGAAACAGCAAAAAACACACATAGTAAGTTAATTCGAACTACAATACCACTATTACGCCCAGTTTCAGATTAAAAAATCATTGGAAATGTGTGAAGCCCATTATACACCCAGTTACGGTTTAAATAATACCTCTGATGGCTTTGTCCGTCTTTGCAGCAGTGCAATAGAAAGAGGAAATCTCTCTTCAGGTGTCACCTGTATAAAGACCATTAGCAGATTTCAAATCACGCTGAGAGTATGTAATTAGCTTATTGAGAAGTCACAATCACCTAATCAAATCAATCGATAAAAAATTTGACATTAAGAAATAGTTACTTGAAAATTTATCACTGAGATAAAACCTAAAAGAATTAGTGGTTTATGAATGTTATTACTCATTTTTGGCTAATATTTTCTGTCAACTTTTAATTTTGAACTTATCATAATTTTTAACAGAAACAAACTTGTGTCGTCATTTTACGACAAACAGGTAAGTTCAGTAGTTATAAGAATGATACAGTTCACCATCTATTAATCGAATTCGGCAAACTGGCACAAAAGGAAGAACACAGTTTGGAGTGGGGAAGTAATACACTAGGAATTGGGCAAAAGACAAAAGTTTGGCTTTGTTAATAATTGGCATATGCTCAAACAAGTATCTCACCGAGAAAACCACACACACACACACACATGTGTGTGTGTGTGTGTGTGTGTTAGTATAAATAGGATTTGGCATTAAATAAATTACAAGACTTGATATACCATAAAACACAACCACACACACACACACACACACACACATACACACATATATATTTACTGATTTATACATGGAAAACCAAAACCTGTGCAATTAAAAAAAATCACATGTAGATTTTGTAGAAAAATAAAAGATAACAAAAAGATAAAGAAATATCTGGTTGGTTGGTTGGCTGGTTAGTTTCTTTGCTTAATATCATATCAACCATTTTATATTATTTATTGCCAAAACCATCCTTCTAGAAAAACAGAAGTGGTACTATTTAACCCATAGTTGGGAGGATAAAAGTGTTCATACCTATCCCAAGGGTATTTGCCCGAAAGTGAACGAAGTAGCTAGACTGGAATTCGAAGTCGCTTTAACCCTTACACCTCAAAGACACCCCAGAAATACATGGATTTGGTCGTGAGTTTAAAAAGCTCAAAGACATGAGTGTGGTGGTGAAACCAGTTGTGGTAGGTGCTCTTCGAAAAGCCTTCTAAATATGTTGAAAAGAAATTGGGTGAACAAGAAATTAGAGGAAGAATTGAGCCAATCTAAACCACTGCATTGCTGACATTAGGATACTTAGAGTATTCTAGAACTAAGGAAACTTTCTGTAACTCGGAATTATGTAAAAAGTAAACGTTTTATACCGCAGAAAGAAAACACAATCACACTTATGTCTAAAAATATACTCTCTCTTGTTTGTAAAGAAAGGTTGGCAAATATGGTTGCGTGTGTTCGGTGAGAGAGAGAGAGAGAGAGAATCGGATAGACAGGGAACTGCTAAAATACAAAATCTTCAGACTTACACTGAGACACAGCTGATGTTCCTGTTTTGAAATCCACATTCTAAACCGCCAGGCAAAGGTCAATATTACATAAGTAAATCATACCTCTATAATCATACAACAAATCTTCGATATTTAGTTGTTGGAAAAAGTGCAATCTTATCTCAAGAGTAGAAAAAAAAATTCAGAACGGGGAAAAATTTCCAGCATATCATAAGAGGACTTTTAAAGGAATTCGATCACTGGGAAATTACCTGGCGTTAGTTTGTTGATTATGACGAGAACTGACTCGTAGAAAATTAAACTTTCATTCAGTATTCATTTCTGTCTTGGTAAATATAACTTTGATCTTGATACTCCTTGAACGTACCACGTGCACAAATTCAAACTCAAATACACAGCACATGCGTACACAGATAGATACACATGTACATAAACACAGTAACTGACGCACACATACACAGACGAACCCATGCATGCACACACACATTTTTTAATCAGCATAATATTTAAAGTGTTCAGTGCAAAAGAACAGATTGATACAAGCTTATCTGAGGATTTGCAACATAAAAGTCAGTCATGAGTTTTTATAATGTCTGTAATGTCATCTATTTTATAGGTGAACTAATGTATATATATATATATATATGTGTGTGTGTGTGTGTGTGTGTGAATTTGTTAAGATGTTACTCAGACAATACACACATAGTAACATAACCCCATACACGCACACACACACACACACACGCACATATATATATATATATATATATATATATATATATATATATATATAAAGTGGGCGACTGTAGTCGAAAGCGAACCGAATGCGCACTTTTCAATAGCTACCACACCGATTGGTAGGGTGTCACTCCTTTTCCTTGATTGCTCCATTTTACCCTTGATACGTACCTTATAATGCTGAGTGTTAAGCAAGGAGGTAACAAGTACCATATTTTGCGTCTTTGTTATAACACGACATGGGATTGAACCCTGGTCTCTTGTATCACTAGTGAACACTCTACCCACAAGATCAATATGATATTCTACTGAAGTAGATTGAGCCAAAGGAAACGGGAGATGGAATTCGTTTTTTATGTAGGTGGTTAAATGTCGGAACTAATCGCAAAAAGGAGAAAAAAAGAGTAAACGATATTCCTCAGGAATAGTAGCATTTAAGAAACTGGGATTTTATCTTAAGTATATAAAAGAATTCAAAAAGATACTAGCTAAAATGTACTAAAGACAATACACTCTTTTTAGGTTCAATTTGTATCTTCTAACATAGCAGATATAATAAATCTTTTCAAAGACAGATAGGTTTCTCAAAACAAAATCAAACAAAAATATCATTGATAGAATAAACTTTAATGAAACAAAGAAAACATGTCTGGCGAGAGTTAAAATAGAATAAACTTACCAATGCTGTCCAATTTTAGACGAGGAAAAGAAACTGTCTCCAAATATCTGACATAGAAATGGTATCGAGAATACAGGAAAAAATGTTATACAAAAAAAAGTATCGATTTTAAAATATTTCAAGACAGAAATGAAGTGGAAATTATTAGAAAGAAAAATATACGGAGCTTGTGACAGTTAAAGTTAACTCTATTCTTCCAATTAAACTTGTAAACCCTGAGAAGGATTGAACCCATACGAATCACGTTGTTAGATATTGACTTGAAGACCCATTTGACATTAGTCGATGCAGCAGCGGAAGTCGGACCCTGGTGGAACAAAAAATAATAGGTAATTGCGTGATATCAAAAGTAAACGATACGCAGGTTTTCATGACGGAAAAAGCGCGTTAATTGCGTGGGTGGGTGGCACGCAAGAAGGAGGCGTGTCTGCGTGCATTGTAAAGACGCCAGCATCAAGAAAAAAACTTCAAGGTTAATATGCCAGAGAAAGGAGTCATCACATTGGTTGCGTGGGTGTCTGTGATGCTATATAACCAGGAAAATTTTGATTTGAAGGAGATGACGACCACCGAATATCTTTACCCATCGGCCCTCTTACGTGCAGGTCAAAAGTCTTCGACCCCCTTTTGCTATACCTTTTAGTATGGGTAATAAAATAAGAAGCAGATTATATTCTATACATGATTGTTGTCGTACTTCTATGTTATTCAACAGTATTTAACATGGAAAGTTGGCAGTTTAAAATCGAATATCTAATGTCTAGCCCAAGAACATGGATACGCCCGTGAGCTTTATATGTTGGTCTTACCACGAGAACAAAGCTTGTCGAGAAAAGAATTAAGGCAGTTTTAAGAGATAATCGCAGGCAAGCAAGCAATACTGCATTTTACACTTGCTCAAAAATAAGAACAGAAATCAAAATATCATATTCAGAGATGGGTCATGAAAGAACAGACCAAATAGATACAACTATTCAATGGAGGTGCCCGTGGTGTAATGGTTATCGTCGTAGGAAATGGCCACAGCGACACGAGCTCGAATCCTGGACGAGACTGATTGCATTTCACATAGCACTAATACCCTTGGTATTAAGGTATGAATCCAATTATTCTCCCTCCAACTATGGGTAAATAGTAGGGCAGATTGGGTTCTTCAGCCTTGGTGAGGCAACTAATCTAGGAGAAGGAAAACTCTGAATTCAAACCTGTAAATTCCGCTAAAAAATTGACCTTGTGTCATATCCTATGATGGTAAATATGGTAAATATAACTATTCAAAATTGGCATGTTGTCTCTGGGTTGTACTTCTCTTCCAGAACCCGTAAAGAAAAGTAAAAGTCACGTGAACATTTAACAAGTCTTCTGGGGCGTTCTATCCTCCTATCCTCCACTGGAGAAAACACACCGGTGTTTTGTTTTTCTAGAGTGGGCTACGCAACACAAATCACAGTTAACTCAAATATTTTAAAAGAGTCTTGAAGAGTTGTAATTTTAGCTATGAATTGGACTCAAATAAACATCAATTGCTACTGTTGTACGAAATCCATCTCAAGTAGATGATGAAATATTTTCATCAGAGTGATAATAATGATAGGTAACTGTCAGACGGGTGTATTTTTTCATTATCACGATGGATTTTGCATCTTGAGGGTAATTGGCTTGAAAATTGAAAACAGTTGGAAATACGACGAAGAATGGAAATCATTGAGGCAAGTTATGGTTGTGTTTTTTTTTTAAGTTGGAGAGAATGCAAGCCTTCTTGATGTCTTTGGGAATTGCTTATTTCAATTCGGTGCCGGTTGACGTATTACAATTCCAAAATTTATGATGCTATCTTTCATAGAGACAATCGATTATGGATACATTCGTCGACGTCCTACAACGTAACAATTACTTAAGATATTATTTGATACTCTCCATTAAAATATTTAGTCTTCTTTTATGTTTGGTGATTACTGTAAACTGTGACTGATACAAGTCAACCATTCAAGCCTGAAAAATTCTCTTCAAAACTTATATGGCGAGGCTAATTGCCAAGTCTTAACAACAGAGTGTTCAACAGGTACAACAATACCTTGACAATCGATATACACCACTTATCGTAATTTCAGCAGACTCACACAAATATTTCCAGCTTCAACTAAAGTTTAATATTAATATTAAACTTTGAAACTGTAACTTCGATGGTTTAGTAAATTGTCTTGCAGACATGTTCACTGTATAGAGGCTCATAAATATAATGTCAATCTAGCTTAAGTGTCAACATTGTAACGGACCAATAGTCTTGCAATCGGCCTCATGAGACTAGTGGCGCCATTGGCAGTTTGCTTAAATTACTCTTGCAACGGGTGGAGTTGTACAAGTGTTTAACTACCGGCAGGTATAATATACTGTCTATAGTAGTACTATGGTGTGTAATCTATTAATATTTATTGATTTTTCATGAAAGTGTTTAAAAGTAGTCATTGTATACATTAGCTCACATCACGATAACATCGGTTGATCTGCCGACGAATTGTGTTGGTTCGCTTTAAGATACCAGTTGGTATAAAACTAAACTTTAAAATGTCTTAAGTATATGTAATAGCCAATACAGAGAAAGATATTACAGTCAATGTTTTGACAAAAATAAATTGGTTTTATTAAATGCTTTTGCTACAGGTTAACATACCATACACTTGTTTATGCCTACTATTTCAGTTTTTGCTTATCAATAGCCAACTGTATGTTGGAAGTTACTACTATACCCCAGGTATGGAACTAACTAGGAATTCTGAGCAAAATAACTCGAGGTCGACTTATGCGAAATTGATTGTATGCAACAATGTAACATATATATATATATATATATATATATAGAGAGAGAGAGATATTGTGTGTGTGTGTTTGTCTACAATAGGTCCTACGGCCTGTTCTTGAATATATATATATATATATATATATATATATATATATATATATATATATATATAAGTATAACGCATACAAATATATTGTTTATTCAATAACCTCAGATAAATGATAAGAAGTAACACCATACCACCATAGAATAAGTCATGAAATCCACTTAACTTTGGCAACCATATCATATTAAGAACAACCTACGATGTTTGGGGGTCGACCCATATAGTACGTATAGGTCTAACCTAGAATATCGAACGGAAATCTCGTGGTCACCTTGTTTGATCATCTTGTTAGTCGCAATTTACAGCAATTTGGTACATATGATAAGCTGTATCTGAAGTTCGGGACGCTGATCAGGATACTCCATTCCAAAATTTGCCATGGCAAAAGTCTACACATCAAAAGTTTGATGTATCATGCTAATGGAAGCCAAAATGATGCCGGGTATATTTGCTGGAGACAGCTGCTTCATCTCTATCAACTTCAGATACAAGCTGTCTTGACATTTGAATTAGAAAAACAAATAACGAAAGAAACTAACGTTTCCTGCCAGTGTCAGCATTGCTGCGACTCTCAAGTGATCTCAAAAGTAATCCCTGAAAGTTACTTGATTTACTATTGCATTAAGAGTTTCAATACCTTATTATGTAAATTATTTCTCCTTTAATATTTTTTAAATGAGTTTCTGCTGACATACCACTACTGGAACGTTACATATCTGCGGACCCCCTTCAATTTTTTTAGGGAATGACCACTATTTAAATCCAGACTTCCAAATTATTAACACATTTTCGGGGTAAAGTATCCTGTTATATTTTTTGCTAGGGGAATGACTTTACAGCGTTACTTTTACGTCAAACAGGACACACCTTGGCCGTTTCGTTCTATTTTTGTCGGTGGTATTCCGAGAGTAAAAGACAAAAATCCACGTATTGTAGAAGTTAAAATTCCAAATCGTAGCAAGTGAGTTCAAACTCTCGTCCACCTATTACATTACATTTCGGATTAAAACCTTTGGGAACGATATAAACTCCCTTATCACCCGTAGCTATGGCTTACACTCTACCACTACTGCCCTTCTGCAATAATGGCTTAGGAATTAATTAACCCACAAGTTGCCTGCAGTCTTTCTAAATTTAAGCATTTCAAATATCTCAGCAGTACCCAAACCATTGTATGCCTGTTTTGTTCGTGACTCTAAACAGCTCTTGAAAATATTGTATAATATTGTCGTTTCTAAACTTTATCACAAATTTTCCTCTTGAGGAGATTCTAGTAGCGGTAGTCATTTAAAAAAGTAAATTATTTGGTCAACACCATCGACAAAAACGGATCAAAATGCCCGAAGGGGTGTCCAGCTGGTCGTAAAAGTAACGTTGGATATTTAAAAAAAAGTTAAACGGTCAGCATTTTACTTAAAATTCGTTTGTAATTAGAAAAATTGCCTCTTGATCGATGTTATTCGGAAAATTTTTCAGAACAAAAATGGATCAAAATACCCAAAGGGGTGTCCTGCTGGATGTAAAAGTGACGTTCCAAATTTTTTAAAATCAAAGAGCCAATTTTTTGCTTAAAATTTGTTTATAATCGGAAAAATTGCCTCTCAATCGATGTCATTCGGAAAATCTTTCAGAACGATCAATAACATAAGTTTTGATTAGGATTTCGTACGGTACACGTCTGCTGAAATAAATAAGTCGACTGTCAATTTTGGTCGGTATTTGGTAAGCCACGGGAGAGCCCACACACACAAAAAGCATACAACTTTTTTTAAATTCTAAAATAACACATGTATCATAGCGTTTATTCACTCTTCTGTTTATCCTAGTGGGGGGTGGTGATATGTGATATTTACTAAAATGGAGTTCTATGCTCTTCTTTCACGATATGATCGGTAAATAAAAAAGTTTATTTTCTAAGCTGTCAGCTTTGTACTCTGCGGTTTATTGAACTACCACCACTTGTGACTTATTGCTGCTTACTACCCAAGGCTCCAGCTCCCTCTTTTCTATTTTTTTTATACCAAAAATAATAGAGAGTGCTTGGAGAAGTCCGATAAGCAAACGGCAAAGACTCAGTGCTCTAGCTCACAAACCCCTTGAATATATGTGACCCCGACTTCCGGAAAACGAAACCGTTCCTCTGAAGTGAACCTCTCATAAGTAAAGCACATAAATGATTTACATATTAAAATCTGCCATCATTTCTATCTTATTAAGCTATATTTTGATACTGATATGCATACACTGATCTCTATAATAAAATAAATAGGAATTCTTTCATGTCTAGTCGTTTCAATTCTACTGTATGCAGTGGCGTGAGACTAATGTTTTAAGAGCATGTTCTCTCATTAACAACAAGTCTCTATAACTTCCATATTCTCTACCAGGAAACCTAGCTGGCTGGCCTGCTATACGAGAAAATATGATATCGGGTTTCTACATGGTATAGCCTGACAAGTAAATTTACTAATCTATTTTACCAAGTGAAAAAATTTCTAAATAAATAAAAGATAGAAAACGCCTGATTTGAGGCAACAAACGGTTATCGCGATTAATGAAATTTCAAGAACAGTTTCTTATGAACTGGGGAGAACCAGCTGGATCCCATAGTTACCTGAATGACTGTACGACTAGAATTTTAAATAAAAAAGCTTCTCGGAAACTTCGCAAAGAAGCTGCGTTCTTTTTGAAACAAATACTGGAATCAGCTTCCTACGAAACAGTTGCCGTATGGCTGCTTACCACCCATCACACAAACAATCAAATCAAGACGAACAAGATATTTTGTGTTCTGCTGGAAAAGTCGGGACGAACTCATGAGTGACATTCTCTTAAGGCCTCCTACATGTGGATCATCAGCTTCATCTGACTATTGACCAGTTGGCTAGGGCTGTACAATACACCGACTCCACCTTTGCAGAGGGGTAAGTTCCCCCCAATGAGTGTCCTGGAAATGACACTAAACAATCTGATGGTGAGGTTCCAGCGATGCTGGAGCTTTGGGGAATTCAGAGAACCTATTTATTGCCATTGCTTCCAGGTCCACTCTGTGCCGGAATGGTAGCGCCTGATAGGGCCCTATTAATGGTTTAAATAGAACTAAACTGCATACTTATGTTAAACAGAATTGTTTGAATTATAACTGTTTGACTAAACTGAATTGATCGAAATAGAAATGTTTTTGACAAACTGTGTACTTACATTTAAACTGCATGCTTATGCTAAACTGAATTGTTTGAAATGGAACTGATTTTGACATTAAAACTGTAGTTACACTGAACTGAATTGTTTAATATAGAACTGTATTGGCATTTAAATGTGTATAAACAAAATCAGTACTTATGCTAAACTGAATTATTTGAATAAAAGTTGTTTGACTAAAGTGAATAGCTTGAAATAGAAATATTTTTGACGATTACACTGTGAATTCATGATAAACTGAATTGTTTGAAATAGAACTGATTATTTGCATAAAAGTTGATTTGGCGTTAAATAACCTACAAAGTTTGATATGCCAGAAAACCTAAACAACCAACCAACTTTATCCTTCTAGCAAAAAATACGTTGGTCTGTTCTATCTGGACTATGGATTCTGTCTCGAGGACTAATGTTATATTCTCATGTGCCATATCATAACGACACAATTATAAAGACGGACGCAATGATAAACACGCACGCAAGAAACGACGCAGGAAGACTTCTTTAGCAAAATATTACCTCTCACATTATTGCAAGGGTTCGATAAGGGTTACTCGAGGTTTGCGCGTGAGAGGGAGCTGGAGACCGAACAGAAACTGCAATATTTTGACCCTCACCCTTTTGGCCGTCAAAGTTGTGTCTTTCTCGTTCTTCTGATGCTCAACCGGAGGCCCAGGGCCCACTCTGCTGAGTGATGGCTTTCTTTATTGCATCTTATCAGCATCTTCTCTGGACCCCAACTCATCAGGACCCAAAGCCCCTTCGGCCTGATGTGGATTTCCTTACCACATCTCCACTCCAACTGGTTGCAACTCAACTGGCTCAACTTCCGTCTTGACTCCGTTATATAATAGTTCAACGCCTACACGATCGCCCACTCGATCATTGAAATCGAATGTTTAATCGTCATCAAGCGGAAATAACTGTCATGCAGTTCAGAGGTCACTCTCTTCCGTTGCATCACTCTGTAGTGGCACAGTGGGGCCTTCACCTTGTCCCATATTATCTGCCTTAATCCGCCCACGTGATCTCTTTCGATTACTGGCCATTGGATTGTGTCACTTCCTTCCGGTGCATTACCTTGATATAGAATTTTTGGGCCAGGTCGATGGTCAAAATACTACACTAAGAGCAATAGCCATAAAAAACCCAGATAGCAATGAAAAGCCAAATGAATTCGTTCTATTGTCAGGCCTTCATGAGGATTAGGATGATTATTATAATAATGAACACAGATATTCATGTACATATATAGATATACACTTCACCTCTGCCCACATACACCCATACTGATGCGCTTGCACTTACATGCATTTACATACACATATCCTACGTCTATATGCATGCATAATTACACGTGCATGCATATGCAACGTTGCACTTAAATATCTGCACCTAGGGACAAAATAACTTAAGTGTGACAGGCTTCTTGTGAGACGAACACAGTCTGCATACATTCGTGTACATCATATTAATTTAATGTCGAACTCAGTCAAGCTTTGCAAAGTATCAAAGGTAGAAGACAAATCTTGTTATCATAAACATTAATGGTGAGTCCTTCTAAAGATCAGTTTGAATTAAAGTGAAACAAAACGATGAGTAATTATTATCATCACTTTACGAATGTAAGAAATATATCAAAAATGGCGAAAAATATCTGGGAATATTCTAAACGCAAGAGAAACTTCCTCTCATTTAATCTTATACCCACTGATACAAACAGTCAATTGTTACCAGCGGTTAATAGTTCAGGTAATATTTTCTCTACAAGATTATGAAAAAAAGTACTGTGGGTGACCTCAGTCGAGGTTGAGCCTAGGGCTCCATTTTCAATAGCTACATCACCAAGGTTTTAGGAGCGGGCGCTACTCCGTTCCTTGGATTGTTCCACTTTACCCTTGATCCTTACCGTATCATGCGTTAGAAAACACTCTACTCATAATGGCAAATGTTTTAAAATTGCAAGAAAATTGATCAAACGGTTATAGTTGAATGAATTAGTTGTTCTCTTGGAGGCACTTGTCGCTTAACAGTTGTTGTCGTAGGAACGGGACTACGTTTAAGTCATGAATTAATCTGTTTGCATTTCGCATAGCGTTAAGATCCTTTGAGAAGACATGCATCCAACTATTCCCCTATCGATAAATAGTACGATAGACTGGGCTATTTAATTTTGGTATGGTAACCAGTCAACAAGAAGAGAAAACATGCATTTATATTTTTGAAACTCTTTCTAAAAGTTGGCCTTGCGTCACATCTTTTTTGTAGGGAGGGGTTAATAAGTAACTGTCATCAAGTAGATATTGATAAAAAAAAGACATAATTTTGAATTAATACAAAACTGACAGTGTCTTATTTTGAACAAAAGTTTATTAAACTTTTGATATGTGAAATAAATGAATCAGTCAACGTAGATTCAGAGATTGATATATGGACACTCAAGAAATGAACGGAAAAGACATCAGATGATTAAAAACCTCGGATAACACTTTTATTTAATGATGTGAACAGTCAGGAACACAAAAGTGACATTTTATCGGGAAACATCCCAAAAGTAAGCGAAACGATAAAAAAACGTCGACTCTGTATAATAAAACAAAATCTGTGAGACAAACCAAAGGGGAAACATACAAGAGTGTCAAGTGTGATGCACAACAGTTAAGGAGGTAGGAGTGTTGGTCATCATGACACATACACCCACGATCTGAAATAGGACCCTGATCTGAAAACTGTTCAGCAACGCGAGGTTCCAATTAGGGTGCATAATAAAATCGTAGTTCCTTTGTTGATTCTCTTGAGATATGTCCTGGGTATTAAACTAACCTACAGGCAATGGTGATGCTCTGTTTAAGATTCATGGGAATGTCGAGTACTGTTTCATCACCTTCAATCATCAGGTCAAAATTGACTCAGGGTGGTGATACCATCTAATAGTATCATATACGAATCAAATATATGTTTAAAAATTATATGTAGAGTGGAAAACTTGATACCAAATTACTGTATGAAAAATATTTGTTTTAAGAATACTTACTTGGTGACGTAATTATTATTTATAGAGTTATATAAAATTATTATAAATTTTAGTGTTCACCAATTGTCCGTGAGACCGGGGTTCAATCCCAGGTTTAGTCATACCAAAGACTCAAAAAATGGTAGTTAATGCCCCCTTGCTTAACTCTCAGCATTGTAAGGTAAGGATCAATGGTAAGTGGAGCAATCCAGGGAAAGAAGTAACACCCTCTGCTACACCTCGGCGTGGTAGCTATTGAAAAGGGAGCCTTCGGGCCATCCTCAACTAAGGTCGCCAACTTTACTTATATTTGCTGAATAATGTTAAGTTTTATAACTGAAACCAATTGCCTGTAAGTTATTAGTGATCGATGAGAATGTTTCAAATCATGTGACTGTGTAAAAATAATTGATTCTTACTATTAATCAGTAATCATATCTACCAACCCCTCCGCTCGGGCAGGATGTGACACAAGGTCAATTTTTAAACGAAGTTTAACTGGTTTGAATTCAGAGTTTTTCTTCTCCTAGACTAGTTGCCTCACCAAGGCTGAAGAACCTAGTCTGCCCTACTATTTACCCATTGCTGGAGGGAGAATAATTGGATTCATACCTTTCCCAAGGGTATTAGTGCTATGTGAAATGCAATTAGTCTCGGCTAGGATTTGAACTCGTGTCGCCGTGTCCATAACCTACGACGATAAACATTACACCACGTAATAGTAATTGAAATCATATCATTGTGTAGAAATTATTATTGTTAGATAGGGATAGGAACATTTGAAAATATATAACTCTGTCTGTGTAAAGATTTTGTACTAGGAATATTTGATATCATATTACTGAGCAAATCAATGATTATTGACAAATAAAAAAATACGATTAAAAAATGCCATGCAACATTTAAAATGTAGTTATGATATATAGTTAAACATTCACAACCTTGAATTAGCAATGAAACATTTACAAAATTTAATCAAATTTTAATTGCCCAGTCACCTGGGGCTGTAGAATACACCGAATGCACCTCAGTAGAGATGTAAGACCCTACATAAGAGTCCTGGAAATGACACTGAACAATCTGATGGTGAGGTTCCAGTGATTCTGGGCTTTGAGGAATGCAGAGCATGCCTTCATTTCCATTGCTCCTTGGTCCACTCTGACCCGGAGTGGTAGCACCTGATAGGGCCCTATCTATGGGATAAATAGAATTAACTGCATACTTATGCTCAACTGAATTGCTTGAATTGGAACTGTTTGTCTAAACTGAATTGCTTTAAATAGAAATGTTTTTACAATTAAACTGTGTACTTACATTTAAACTGCGTGCTTATGCTAAAGGGAATTATTTGAAATGGAACTGTTTTTGACATTGCCACTGTAATTACACTAAACTGAATTGTTTAATATAGAATTGTTTTGACATTTAATTGATTGTAAACAAAATCTATACTTATACTAAACTGAATTAGCTGAATTAGTATTGACCGAACTGAATACCTTGAAATAGAAATATTTTCCCAATTAAACTGTGTAATCATGCTAAACTGAATTGTTTAAAATAGAACCAACTATTTGCATAAAAATGGATTTGGCGTTAAATAACCAACAAAGGTTGATATACCATAAAACCCAAATAACCAATGAACCATCAAATTTTAAACATTTACACCCTTTATTTAACCGTAAAACATTTACATCCTTTAATTAACAATGAAACAATTAAAACTTTTTTCAATCTTCTCTTTTATACGTTCGAGCTTTTCTTCCACCTTATACGAGTGACTCCTTGGATCGACTTATTTGTTTTTAATAATATATCAGATTTTGTGGGTTATGTAATGCCAAAGCCATCCTTGCCAAAGGAAAATATCGATGATATAAGTCCTATAGTAAATGTTTTAAGGCGACTTTAGTTGGAAATCGCATACGATGATGTCCAGCACGTCATCTGGTACGCAAAGGAAATACACCATGTTCTCTTGGTGTCGGTCGCGCAGCCGGGTGCTGTCGGAGAAGCGCAAAATACATTATCGTAAAGTATATATATATATATATATATATATGTATATGTATGTATGTATGTATGTATGTATGTATGTATATTTCATAAAGAAAAAACAACAAACCGGTCACATTAGGATTATGAATTTATTTCCATCCTTTTATGCGTTTTTGAAAAATCAAAAAACACGAAAAAAAAAAAAAATTAACAGGACTTCTCCAGATCTTATGGATAAATTAAATAGATTTAATTCATCCATAAGATCCGAAGAAGTACTGTTAATTTTTCTTCGTGTTTTTTGATTTTTAAAAAACGCATAAAAGGATGGAAATAAATTTATAATCCTAATATGACCGGTTTGTTGTTTTTTCTTAATGAAATTATTGCTCTGTAATTTCAGTTACATTGAACGCTTTACCAGGAAAATTTCAATGTTCACTCTTGAATAGTTTTCTTGTCTAGATGGAATTACTCCCAACCCCGGTTTAACTGAACCAAATAATATATATATATATATATATATATATATATATGTCTATTTGGTATGTCTTGTGGCACTGCTTAACCTTAATGTAATTCCTAGAATCTTCGTTATTAATTATTTAAATTTTGAGATATGTTACGTTTATTAAAACATCGCCCTCAACCAACATGTGACTTGGTACATCTTTCTATTGTATCAATTCCTCTAGGAACAAAACTGCTTTTTGTACTCGATCAATAGGACTGGGAACTTTTACATCACAATTACTGAATTTTTTTTATTTATTTATCTATTTAACAACCACATTTGAATCGCGGACAAGAGTTTTCAAAATGTAATGGTTCATATAAATTGAAGGTTTTCAAACTTCCACGGCATCTTTTACGAGTGACACCTCTATCATTCAGCTGTCAAATGAAGATGGTGGCAATATTGTTTTATTTCTCTGTTCAATTCTTGTCGTATTTCTTTAACGTTTTTAAAACTTATTTTCGAAAAAATAGGTTCTATCATTTTTATTGATATTATTAACATTGATTTATCGGAATCTTCCATCTGCTTTATGGACTACAACATTTATTTTCATGTTTTAAGTTGTAAAGAAAATTTCTGAAATAAACCTCACTCCTTTCCAATGAAAATGTATTTAATCCTTACATCTATCTATCTATCTATCTATCTATCTATCTATCTTGCCCAGTCGGCAGCACTTAGAATATGCCAACAATATTCCCTGCCATTGAGTAAGATTCTCCCAAACTGGGGTGTCCTGAATATGACATTAAACAGAATGTGATGGTGATGTACCATTTAAGGAAATGTGGTGTGTAAAGTTTACCCCGTCATTTTTAATACGCCCAGTTCAACCTTGAAGCAGAGTAGTAGAACCTAAGTGTTTTTTATCTAGAGGTCAAATAGATCGCGTAAGAATTATTCTAAGAATAGCATAACACTCGACGGGTTGCAATATCATTAAGATAAATCAATTTTGTTCTCTTTCTCTCTCTCTCTCTCTTTCTCTCAATATATATATATATATATATATATATATATATATATATAAAGCTGACAACCGTAGTCGAGGGCGACCAGAAGGCTCCCTTTCCAACAGCTACTACACCAATGTATAGCGGAGGGCACTACTCTTTTCCCTGGATTGCTCCACTTTACCGTTGATACGTACCTTATATTGCTGAGTATTAAGCATTGAGGTATCAAGTAATATTTTTAAAGTATTTGTTATGACGCAACCTGGGATTAAACTCAGGTATCCTGGACCATGAGCGAACACCTTCCCCACTAGGCCAATAAGCCGGTATATTGTTGACTGGGCATGATGTGATGCATGATATAGTTTTTTGAGCATTCTTAGCAGCATTGTCTATATTAAACTACATTGGTTTTTTGTGTAGCTATAGTGTATTAATTTTTCAATTTGAAAACTGATTTTCTCAATTGTTTGTTTATTATTCTTATTTACTCCTTCCAGCATTTCATACTGTGACTGGTTGTCTTTCAATGGGTTCAAAATGATATCCAGTCTCTTCAAGTCTCCAGGACTTTTCATCTGTCAAGCCAATCTAAAAGTGCTGTGGTCTGTTTAGTCTCAATTCTGTATCTGATTTCCAAATCCTCTTATCATTTTTTTTTCAAAAATACACCAGCTACGTTTGGTATCACCAGCAACTTCAAGTTTCGTTGCTTTTCTCAGTTTGCTTGCAAATTTCAAGAATTTTTCTATCTGTTAGCTTTCTTTTATTTTCACTCTGTGGTTTTCTATGTTTAGAAAATTCTACGATTTAGTTTGGTTTCGTATTGTTTTATGGTATACCAACCATTGTGGGTTATTTAATGCCAAATTCTATGTATGCATATGTATTAAGTATATGATTTCTTTACACGTTTTCTAGATATTATTTTTAAATGAGCTTGAACTCATTTTTTACACCGTTAAATGCTTTCACCCTATACAAATAATTCTATTAACTATAAAATATTTGCTTGCTCACAGTTTAACATTTTCCAAGTATTGCTATGTCTTACTAACAATTCAATTAATCATCAGCCATTGGTTTTTACACAGTTAAATAATCAAATAGTTCAATTTCAAACTATTCAGTTAAGCATGAGTACACAGTTTAAATGTCAGACTGTTTTATATGAACAATAGATAGGACCCTACTTACACTCCACGTCAGAGTGGACTGGGAGCGATGACGATAAATAGGTACTCTGCATTCCCCAAAGCTCCAGCATTATTTGAGATTCACCATCAGATTGTTTAGTGTCATAAACAAGACAGTCATTGCGGGGGTGGGGCTTACCCGTCGGCAGAGATAAAGATGGTGTATTCTGCAGCCCCAGCCTACTCGACCAAAAGATCCACGAGGAGACTAGTTCATTCCTTCTTGGTAATTATCCTTTGATTTGGTCGTCTGGCCCAAATTCGTTGATCCGTTTAATGAATACCAATAAGAGAGTAATGGTCACTAAAATTAAACATTTTTTAGCGGGTTCAGTACTTAGGTAACCACTCAAAAACAGCATTTACTGTTGATAAGCTGGGGCCTGTATGCTAGACGAAGCAGAGTCTTGTAAGTAACATCGTTTCTATGCCATTCCCTGGTGAGGAACTCTTCTGTCAAATATAGATAATTCAATATTTTTCATGTAAGTGTGCAAAACAAAAAGACCCGGACAATTTTAATTTCCTAGCAAAGGTTCTGGTTCGCGAATATAGAATCTGTGAGCATGGTCAAATTTTAATTCCATGTGGATTATCTTTTTCCCTCAGTCGTGCTTCGTCTTGTACTCCTTTTAAGATAGTTTGTTGCACTTGCTTACAATGGGATTAACCGTATCATATTTGTTCTTTACATAAGTACACATTTTAAATGTCAAACTGTTTTATATGAAACATAGATAGGACCCTACTAACACTCCACGTCAGGGTGGACCTGGGAGCGATGACGATAAAGGGGTACTCTGCATTCCCCAAAGCTCCAGAATTACTGGAGATTCACCATCAGATTGTTTAGTGTCATAATTGATCCTTATAGCAATATTTTGAATTGCTATTAAAAGAGATTAATTTTCTCGCTTGAGGTTTCTCTTTGTTAAACGTGTCCATGGGAGCTATACTGTGACAACTACTTTTTGTGATAACAATGATACCATTGAAGTATATACTTAGGGAATGCAAAGTAGGTTACAAATTGACAAAATGACAAGAAGAGTTAAACCACCTCATGTATGTGTATGACATTAAGATATTTGCCAAAAATGGAAAAGAAGAACTGTTTTATATAAATGATAAGAATGTATATCCAAGATATAGGAATAATATTTGGGATTGTAAAATGCACCATACTCGTAAATCGATGAATCAAGAAAAGAAATTAGAAGAGTTCTCTCCAACACAGAGGACTGAATAGAAACAACAATTCAAGGGCTTTAGAAATACGTAAACAAGAACAAGGAAAGACTATTTACTGCAGTAAAGTATCTGCAATGTCAGTAAAACAGTAACAGTAATGTCAGTAAAACAGTAAAATAATATAATGTATAAAACAAAAACTGGAAGAAAAACAACTGTATGGATACTTCAAGAAACAAATTAAGGAAATTGCGTAGAAGGTGATCTGTAATTCCTAGTCCTGGCGCACTGAATCATTGTTTTTCTATGACCTTTTTGTGTTTGGGTACTTTAAAAAGTAGCGCATTATATTTTTTAACTTCTCTAGTTATTCCAGTTTAGGCGTCTCATAGATGTCTTGTTGCTTTGAACATTGCTTTTATACGTATACGTAGAATACTCAAAATTCACAGGATGTCGACCAGGTTCCATATGCAAGCTATTAAGGAAGCACCTACCGATCATGATACTCAAATCGGTCATTTCAATCTCACAATTGATTGTTTCTATCTTTGACATCCTCTATGCGTAGTATATTGCAGCAATACACGACCAAATCGTTAATTATCACCTGTGTTCCTGTGACCTTGTGTTCTACTAACGAGTGTAAGCATCCTTAATAGAATACCTGGTCACAGTCAGCAAGTAGCAAAGAAACCCAATTTAATTTAAAGTCCATCCATCCTATTGTCTTTTAATGTTTTGTGGGTTGATCTACCACTCAGATATAAATTTCAAAATAGGCGCATCATACTATTGCGTGTTAAATCCTTCAAGTAATTCGTTAAAATAAAATGATTTATTTCATCTTTATGGTTACTCAACCCAGCATCTGTCTTAGAAAATAACACACATAAACTCCTATGAGACTATGGCATACACACGTATCATCAAATCTCGGCCAGAAGACTAGACCTAATAATAATCAACAAAAAAAAGAGAAATTGAAAAATTGTCGACTTTGCTGTCCCGAGTGACCACAAAATAAAACTGAAAGAATGTGAAAAGAAGGATAAGTACCACGACCTTGCTATGGATTTGAAAAAAAAAACTGTGGAACATGCAAGTGACGATTATACCAATTGTAATTGGTGCTTTTGGTACAGTAACTAAAGGATTATTAAAGGGCCTGGAGGACTTGGAAGTTGACAGACGTATGGAGACCATCCAAACGACAGCATTATTGGGAACGGCCAGAATACTAAGAAGAGTCCTGGGGACTTGAGGAGAATTGATGTCACTCAAACTCCATGAGAAGGCCATCAGCTAACGCTGATGGGAAAAACTCAAAAGGAGTAAATAATAATAAAGCGAATGCAGCAAATTAGCACAGAAGGAGTACAAGGCGAGACACGACTGGGTCGGCAAGGTGATCCACTGGGAAATGTGCAGGAAATTTCAATTCAACCGTACAAACAAATGGTATATGCACAACCCTGCACCTATCCTAGAAAATAACTCGTATAAATTCGTATGGGACTTTAACATACAAACGGATCACTTAATCCCGGCCAGAAGACCAGACCTTCTAATAATCAACAAAAAACCGAAAATCTGCAAAATTGTCGACTTTGCTGTCCCGGCGGACCACAGAATAAATCTGAAGGAAGGTGAAAAGAAGAATAAGTACCTCGACCTTGCTAGAGAAATAAAAAAGCTGTGGAACATGAAAGTAACGATTGTGCAAATTGTGATTGGTGCGTTAGGCACAGTAACTAAAGGATTATTAAAGGGCCTGGAGGAGTTGGAAATTGGCGGACGGGTAGAGATTATCCAAACGACAGCATTGCTGAGGATGGCAAGAATACTGAGAAGAGTCCTGGAGACTTGAGGCGACTTGCTGTGACTCAAATTCCAGTGAAAAACCATCAGCTAACACTGATGTGAAAAACTTTAATGAGATAATAATGATAATAATAAAGATAAGTCGCAATAAAATAGCGAGAGTAGATTATGTGGTGATTGAGACAAAACGATGATTCAGATAATAAGGAAATGCAGCAAATTAGCGCAAAAACCTATAAAGTTAAATACGACTAGGCAAGGAAGGTGATCCATTGGGAATTGCACCAGAGATTGATCATTGACCACACGAACAAGTGGTATGTACAACCTCAAATTCTTTCTAGGGAATGAAACATACAAAATTCGCTGGGATTTTGACATACAAACGCATCACCTAATCCTAGCCAAAAGAACAGACATTGTGATAGTCAACAAAAAAACGAACCTGGCGAATAGTGGATTTTGCCGCCCCAGCAGATCACAGAGTAAAATTAAAAGAAATCAAAAACAGAGATAAGTACGTTGACCTTGCCAGAAACCGAAAAAAGCAATGAAACATGAAAGTGACAGTGATACTAATAGTAATATGTGCACTCGGAACATTCAATAAAGGTTAGGGACTGAAAGGTTTTGAAATCAAGGGACGAAAGGACACCATCCAGATTACGATATCATAAGGATCAAACAGAAAGCTGAGAAGAGTCCAGGGGATATTAACAGACTTACTGTCAAGTAGACTCCGGTGAAAGGTCATCAACTCGCGCTGTCGTGAAAAACTTGGTAATACAAATAATAATGGTGGATACAAAATTGCTTAATGGCAGGTAAAGTTCAATCACCGAATGTCGATGGAGGAAATCAAACTAACAAAAACGAAAAAAACAAACCAGGAAACTCTAATATATAGTAAGAATATACAGTCAGAACATAGGGATGAAATTTGCTATAGAAAAATGTGCCATGCTAATTATGAAAAGCGGGAAACGATGCATAACGTACGGAATGAACTACCAAATAAAAAAAAGTATAACGTTTGGGGGAAAGAAACCCTATTAATACTTAGGAATATTGGAAGTTGACTCCATCAAACAAGTAGAGTTGACAGAAAAAATATTTCAATCATACATCTTAGATGCATCAGGGAGGTCTTCAGTGATGCGCTGTCTTCATTGCCGATTTCGGGTTATTTCTGCATCATATCAGCTCCGACAGTAACCCCGGCATGACTCTGGAAGAGCCAAGCCGCCTCCGTGATCGCGACGTGCTTCGCTCGTGCCTCTACCAAAGCAAAGTAAAAAATAATAAGGCCGGACTTCGGCCGTTCTTATAGACATCTGTCTTTTAGTAAACAGCCAATGAAAGAGTAGAGTTGACAGAAAAAAAAAGGACAGAGTATATCAGGAGGACGAAAAAGCTACATGAAACTAAATTATATTGTATGGAGCTTATTAAATGAATAAATACCTGGGCTGTCCTCCTCGTAAGATATTCGGAGCCATTCTTGAAGTAGAGATGACACTGACAGACTACATGTGTCAAGATAAGAGAGAGGAAGAGGATTTCCTGCATTAAAGACAACGTTGATGCATCGATAAAATGACTCGTAGAAAAGTGCGGAGGAAGTGTGATTGGAGCCATATGAAACGGGACTGACATCACGAGGATCAACGGAACGGAAATAATCAGAAAACAAAAATGGGAAGAAAAACAACTCTTGGGATTTTTTAAGCGACTAACAAGTGACATTTCATATTAAAAACGTGACTGAGAAAGAGAAATCTTTAAAGAGAAACTGAATTCATTCTTTAACCAGCAAAGAACAATGCTATCAGAACTAACCATGTCAACGATCAATCAGATAATCAGCTAATGCAGCAAATTACCACAGAAAGACTATATGACTAGAGGCAACTGGTTGGTCAAGGTGATCCACTGGGAATTGTGCAAAAAATTGAAGTCAGACCATCCGAACGAATGGTATATGCACAACGTAAAATTTGTCCTGGAGAATGACATGCATAAATTTCAATGGGATTTTGATACACAAACAGATCACCTAATCTAGGCCAGACGATCAGGCTTTGTAATAATCAACAAACAAAATACAGTTACGAAAGGATTGTTACAAGAGCTAAATGACTTGACAATAAGAGGAAGAGAAACAAACTACAGCATTATTGAGGTCGGCCAGAATATTTAGAAGAGTCTTGGAGACTTGAGGAGATTTGCTGTAACTCGAATTCCAGTGAGAAAACATTGGCTAAATCTGGTATTTAAAACTCGAAAAAGATTTAATAATAATTTACTATCTTGGTCATTCCGTTTTTTTTACTTTTAATATTCATTTTTATCATCTCTTTCTATCTGTCTGTCTGTCTGTCTCACTTAATCACTTTATATATATATATATATATATATATATATATATATATACTGAACATTCTCTTTTGTAAAGTTAAATCAGTTTTCGTTGGTTTAAAAAACAAAGAGTTTTTAATATGTGTGATTAACTAGGGTACGTATACGAAAAATTGTCTATCCGCTTCATAGGACAAACTTTTCCATGATAGGTTGATAAATTCTCAGGATCTCAGCTCTGCTATCTCTGCCTCTCTGTCCCTGTGTCTGTCTCTCTCTCTTTTACTCACACACATACACATATACATTTACTTATATATATATATATATATATAGTATAAACAAAACAAAAACCTCACGAACAAAGTTTTTTTTTTATATATATACATTGTTAATTCTGACCTAAGGTGTTTATTTCACACCTGGTTACATTTTCAGACTTATAGATTAAAGGTCGCCAGGAGATTGGCATTCACCTGTGAAAAAGAGGTTCTCTCTCTCATAAAGACGTTACAATTCAATTTACTTATATATATATATATATATATATAGAGAGAGAGAGAGAGAGAGAGAAAGGGGCGTAGGAGAGAGAGAGAGAGAAAACGAGTGAGACATATAAACAGATAGATATATAGAGTAATTGATAGATATAAGTAAAATGAGGCAGAAAGATAGGAATAGACTAACATAGATAGATCGATAGATAGTTTTTGCTTTCCACTTCATGAACATTCTTATTCCTCGACATTTTCCATTAAAACGACTGAAAACGACACAAATCAAGGAACAAGATTCTTGAAGATACAGCCAATGAAAATGATATGAACAGAAAATCCAAGTTATACGTGGAGATCTCTTCTGCTTTTTAAGAAATAGAGCAGGCTGCATGATATTTCTGCAGCAAAAGCTTTAACGCCAGAAACAAGAACAGAAAAAAGAAGCAACGATCCATAATTTGATCATGATATGAGCAAAAGGTTATTTTCATTGAAACCACTGTTTTAGCAGGAGATATTTATCCTAAACATAAATTGATTTAGCATAAACCAGAAGAGTTGGTTTGACGTTCTATTCATATAAAAGTGATTTAGCGTCCTGTAATCTGAGGCGTATTACCTTTCTAATTTCTAATGAAATTAAACTATTTATCATTTTTTTTTTTTAGTTATAGGAAGGAACCTGTTGTTAGCGGTGTACACAGAGAGACTTAATGTAAACTCAAAGGAAATCTGTCAAAGAGTACAATTATAATTCAAAAGAATAGACAGTTAACAGAAGCTATGAAGGAAGCAAAATTATTCAAATTCAAAACTGAGCATCGGCATGTATTTAACCAACACACAGTTCTGAGTTTCATGTTCACGATCATTTGATAAGTATAACCTGACAGAATGACAGGCATACTGATACATACATACATACATACATACTGAATGACCGACAGACGGAAAGACAAACAGATATATATAAGGAGACAGTGACAGATAGCCCGACATACAGAAAGACAGACAGACAGACTGATAGATTGATATAAAGAGACAGTGACATAGAGATTGATAGATCGATAGATAAATAGATAGATAGATTGATAGATATAAAGAGACTGAGTGGCATACATACAGACAGACAGACAGTTGTTTGGTTGTTTGGTTGTTATACAGCATATCAATCATTTTCGGGTCATTTAATGCCAAAATTAATTTCAAACAAATCTGTTTATTGTCAGTATCTTGAGCCATTAGCTAAATGAGTGGAGTGTTCGTTAATGGTCCAGGATACCGGGGGTTTAATCGTAGGTCGACTCACATCAAAGACTCAAAGAATGGTTCTTGATGTCGAGTATTTGTCGTTGCCTCCCACCAGACACGACTTGACACAAGGTCAGAAGCCCGACGGCCGATTAAAGTGGGGATAAAGGGGAGGGGAGGTCGGGAACGAGTCGAGACTCGAACCCTGCTTGTCTGTGCTGCTCATCGGCTCACTTAGTGCAATGTGAGCCTGATGAGGCAAGCAGTTTCACGAACCCAAATGTGGGTCCGGGCACGTATGCCAGTTAACGGCTTAAACTAGACGCTTGGTCTAGTGCCGTGCATGGGGGACAAAGGAGACAAAAATGCAGCTCGCCCACCCGAAGGTAGCCTAGTCGAAACTAGGTGCCTAATTAAAGGCCCCAAGTCTGCCATTGTTCCATTTGCAGAGCCACGCTCCGGACCGAAGTCCAGAACAGGCCCCGGGGCTCAGCAAAAAGCTAAAAGCCAGGTCGTGTTGTTTAACATTCAGCATTATATGGTGTGGATCAATGGTAAGAGTAACAATCCAAAGAAATGAATAGCGCCTCCCCTTACATCTCACTATTGTAACAATTGAAAAGGGAGTCATCGGGTCACCTTCGACTATGATCGGCCTGCCTGCTTACTAACTTAGTTATATATGCATGTGTGTAAATATGATATTTTTAGCAATAAGATAAATCAAAACAGGATCAAAACTCACTTTTCTAAGTTTCAAATTCAAACGTTCAGGTGAAATGAAGTCCTTTGAATTCATTTGAATAATCGATATTTACAAGAAAATATTTAAACCACGTGATTCTCAATAAATTTTATAGTCATGTTCATTTTAATTGGTATATTCTTCGTTGAATATTCAAATATACTTTTCATCATGGTATATATATATATATATATATATATATATATATATAGTGCCTTCAATAAGTTCCCAGACATTTTTTGGACAGGTGTTTAAAATTGTCGTAGACTCTTGAAAATTCACTATCTTATTGCTATACATCTTATGAGATGATTGACCAATGTTCATGATTTCAGCTTCAAATGAATAGCTACAGCAGCAATTGGAACCCTACTAAAGCCTGATTGTCACAACTGGTGAATTTCAAAATGCAATCTGGACGTGAGGACATCTTAGAAGAACGATATGCAATAAAATTCTGTTTTAAACTTGTGGAAATTACCACAGAAACGTATGGAGTGCTTCAGACCGCTTTTGGACCTTCTTGCATGAATCGAGCATCAGTTTTTGAGTGGCATAAGGCATTTAAGGAAGACAAGGAGTCTGTGAGGGATGAAGAGAGGTGTGGGACGAGTAAGGAAGTCAATACATCAGAGTTGATTGGTCAAAGGCTTAGGGTTAGAGTTACTATGTTGAGGTTTTAAGGTAGTTAAGGAAGAGATTCCATCAGAAGAGGCCAGCACTCTTCAAATTGTGTCAGTCGCATTTTCAGTAGGACAATGCACCAGTCCACAATTCCATACTTGTCACATATTATTCGACGAAGATGGACATCGAAACAGTTCCTCATCCTCCCTATTGTCCAGACCTTGCTTCCTTTGACTTTTGCTTATTCTCTAAGCTCAGAAGCTGTCGTTCTGAGAAAATTGAGGAGATGAAAGAGGCTGTGACGAAGGTCATTGACACGTTCACACAAGAAGACTTCCATGGGGCCTTCCAGAGGTTTTTAGAACGGTACAACAAGTGTATTGCAACGGGAGAAGCTTACTTCGAAGAGGACTAGATTTTCATGTGTGTACTATCAATAAAAGTTCCCATACGAAAAAAGTCTGGAAACTTATTTAATGATCCTCTCTCGCTATATATATATATATATGTATATACACACACGAAAATCAATATATAGATTAGAGGATTTTTAAACAAAATATTTTAAAAAGTTTTTTTCCGTTTATGTAAACTGTGCATTGTTTTCAATCTTTTCATAGCAAAAATCCTGTAATCTCTAAAAATAATTTATTTTGATACTTTTCAAAGTTAATGAACGAGATACTCGAACAGAATTCTGTCATCAAATTTTTGAGGGCTTAGAAATGCAAACTATGTGATAGTTACAGAAGAATATGTGTTACATACGGAGAAGGCTTTTACAGTCAATGTATCTTTACAAATGGACTAAATATCGTTCTACCACAACGTGACTAAGTCAAAAAGTGTACGGAGTGGAAACACACTGAAAATGTTCTGGGCGCAACAGTCGGTAAAATAACTCCATGCTGATCGCGCTGTGGGATATGAAGTGACCAAACATTTAATCTTGTTGAAATAACTGCAACTGTGCTTTTTATTACTAACTTCCGAGGTAAAAATCATTGTATTTTTAATATGCTACCTATATAAATATATATATATATATATATATATATATATATATATATATATGATGTGTGTGTGTGTATGTGTGTGTGTCTGAAGGAGATTTCGAATTCTCCCATCAATCTTGACAAATAAGAGACTAAAAGACTAGTTAAAGATGAAGATCATTGGACGCTCAAAGTAGATTCGCATGAGGTCGTGAAATCTCTGTAGAACCGACCACAATTTTGGAGAAACTGATGACTGAAGAACCGTTCACCCAATCAACTCGGTAAGGATTTCAAACTCACAGTAGTCCTAGCAAAGCAAGAGAACCCAATTTACCCTGCTATCTTACCCATAAATGGAGGAAGAAGATTAATATCTTTCCAAGGGACATTAGTTCAAATGGAAACGCTAAAACCGTCGTCCAGAATCTTCACTCGGCTTGTCCAGTTCATTTGATTGAGATGATAACTACTCTGTTAAATTTGATTTGTTAGGGTTTTATGGCATATCAACCATTATAGGTTATTTAATGCCAAATCCATTTTATACATATAGACAGTTCTATTTCAAACAATTCAGTTAAGCATAAGTTCACAGTTTAAATGTGAAAAGCAATTCTATTTCAAGCTAATTCAGTTTAGTCCTAAAAAATCAAAATCAAGTAATGCAATGTATCACTAACAATTCAATTAAACCCCAGTCATTTATTGAAACACAATTAGATGTAAAAAAAAGAAGTTTTATTTCACCTAATTCAGTCTAGCATTAGTCCGTAGAGTAAAAATCAGAAAAGGTCTATTCCAAACAATTTAGCATAACATAAGTACGCAATTTAAATGTCAAAACAGTTCTATTTCAAATAATTCAGTTTAGTAGAAGTACACAGTTAAATCTTATTTAACCTATAGATAGGACCCTCTCAAGTTCTATCAGTTCAGGCCAGAATGGACCTGGTAGAGATGGCAATAAAGAGGTACTCTGCATTTCCCAAAGCTCCAGGATTAATAGAGACTTACGTTCATATTGTTTAGTATTATATCAGGACACTCGTTTGGGAGCCTTACTCCTCTGCAGAGATGCAATCAGTGTATTCTACAGCCCAAGCCAACTATGATATATAGGGGAGGTGTAGACAATTTGATAAGTTTTGCATCTTAAACTCGAGTGAATAGTCAGTTGAAAAACAGAAGTTAGAAATATTATCATCTCTATAAAAGAAAACTTAATATCTGTCATTGTGTAAATATACTTCAGTATTAGCATTAAATAAAACATAGTACTTGCATTTAAATAGCCGTTTGCTTCATTTTAATCTAGAGAGTAAATTTTGTATGTGTAAAGGGTCGTACAATGATTATGCAATTATGTAGAGGGATTGTAATATTCCTGACGCCAATGTGAAAACTTGATTTTAATAATCAGTTATTAGGGATGATATATTAGTACATATTTTTCTATTGCTGATTGTCAATAAAGCGGCGGATTATATTTTGCTTGGCTAAGTAAGCGATGCTGAGTCGAAATGCATTCCAATATTTGGCAAAAACTGAAATTAAGTCAATAGAAAGGAAAGTAAGCCATAACGATGTAATCCTTATCGAAAACTAATGACGTGCGTATTTCATCATTTATTCACCAGAATATTATAGGCTAAAAAATACATAAAAGTAGTTTAATTTATCTTGGATATAATCTTATTTACCAACCCCTCCGCTCGGGCAGGATATGACACAAGGTCAATTTTTAAGCGGAGTTTAACCGGTTTGAATTTAGACTTTTCCTTCTTTTCCTAGACTAGTTGCCTCACCAAGGCTGAAGAACCCAGTCAGCTCTACTATTTACACATAGCTGGAGGGAGAATAATTGGATTCATACCTATCCCAAGTGTATTAGTGCTATGTGAAATGCAATCAGTCTCGTCCAGGATTTGAACTCGTGTCGCCGTGTCCATTTCCTACGACGATAAATATTACACTACGGCCACCTCCCGTTACACCACGGGCACCCCTCGGATATAATTGGTTATAAAATCTATTTTTGATAATTCACTATAGAAAAAAGTGTTTAATTATGTAGGTGTTGGATCCTTACCGTCTCCAAATAAAAGAGATGATTTCAGAGTTTTATTCGAAGCTGATGATTGATCTAGAAATACAAAAATGCAGATACACATTTTACGATTACAGAGAGCTAGAATTTTTGCACAAAAAAAATGACACTTGTTTACTCAGAAAACCAATTGATTTTTCTTATCTATACATGCTGGGCCATTGGCCTTGTATGTAAATTGTTGCCCAGTGGTCTGTCAGACTAGGATTCAATACCAAGTTGAGTCATACCAAAGACTCAAAAGATGTTACTTGATACCTGCTTGATTGACACTGATAAGTTATGTATCAAGGGTAAATTGGAGTAATGAAGGGAAAGTAGTTGCGCTTTCTTCTATACCTGAGTGTAGAACCAAGTGAAAAAGGAGCTTTCAGCTAGCCGTCGACGACTGTAGCCAACTTATATATATATATATATATATAATTCCGTTATGGAATAAAATATTCAATAATTTTAATTTAGAATTCTTACATTATCGCTAGTCGAATATAAAAATGAAAAAGAGAGTTACAATTAATATATAAGTATTTAAATAGCAAATAATCAAATAGATCTTGACTGCCATAAGCGAGAAATGCGCATATTATATTTTTTATATCACCTACTAGTGTGCGGCACAATATAATAAAAGAGTTGTCTCACATTGAACACTTTTTAAAACATAAAGATAAGAAAAAAAAGGATATATATATATATATATATATATATATATATATATATATATATATATATAATTTTATTTTTTGCACATGATTGATATGATAAGACAGACATTTCAATTCTGCCAATTTTATAGCTAATCCGTTCAAGTCTTCGTCTGTGTCGTTTGATATCTAGATGGACTGAATTAAAAAAATCGGCATATTTTCTTCAAATACTTTTGGCCAAATCTGGAGCTATCTTAGGTGAACGAAAATTAAATTGAAAAATGTAATGATAAATAATATGAATTTATATAAAGAGTAGGCATAAGAACAAGTAAGAGGGGAATTTACGAAAAAGAGCTTCACTTGAAGTAACAAGAAGCCTTTTTGAACGTGTCAGCTACATTCGAAATTTGTTGACGGAATGTTTGTTAATCTTGAGATGTAGTACTTCAAGAATTTTCGGTTTTTGATTGTCTTTGTGTAATACGCGGGTGTTTGCAGTTAGAATTTTTTGCTATTTCGAGGAGGGTCAAGAATATGTTTTTACGTGTTGAAAGATAGAACTAGTGCTGAATAGGTGAAGTCTAAAACATCGCCGTATTTATATATACATATATATATATATATATATATAGAGAGAGAGAGAGAGACTGTGAATATAAAGTGATTCAACTGGATATAAATAAACAGTGAAATGACCAAATGCAAATATATATATATATATATATATATATAGATAGATAGATTTGTTTGAGGATAGTTGCCTGAGGATAGTTGCATGAAACTGAGTACAGCCATATTAATCTTATTAATATGCTAACCTACTACGAAAGCCAGCGTGATCCAATTTCAGCGTTGGGTAACATCCTGTTATTATTCAAAATAGAAGTAACCTCTTTCTTTATGTCAGAATGTGTAAATGAGCATAGATGCAGTAATAAATATCTTTATTAAATGAGCCACGAAATTCACCCGAGGAAAAGTGACAGTCTGAATTTATAAATGGTGTTCGACTAATAAATGCCAGTGGTATGTTGCTATAACGGTATTTTTGCAACGTTGTACTCGAGAAATTACCCATCACAAAAGCAAACATGATGTTATGATCAGCCAATAATGCTATTGATAATTCTGGTATTTCGAAAGCGTGTAACCTCTTCATCCAAAAGTAAAGTGAACAAGATGACGTCGCTAAACTTGGATAAACTGAGAAGACCTATAAGATATTTCACGCTGATTGGACAATATTCGTGGCTCAACCAATGATAACAATCATTATCATCATCATCATCATCTAAAAGTAAGAACAACATAAGTAGAGCTGGTGACCGAGGTCGAGGGCGACCAGGAGGCTCCCTTTTTCAATAGCTACTACAACGACGTGTAGTGGAGGGCGCTACTCCTTTCCTTGGATTGCTCCACTTTACCGTTGATACGTACCTTATATTGCTGAGTGTTAAGCAAGGAGGTATCAAGTGCCATTTTGAAAGTATTTTGTTTGACTCGACCTGGTATTAAACACAGGTCTCCCGGACCACTAGCAAACACTCTACCCACTAGGCCAATGAGAACAACATAGATTCCCTTTTACTCGGTCGCTTTTTCTCGTTATCCCTCTTTATCGACCATCGCTGAAAGTAAGTTCTTAAGATGGCTTCCAGTATCCGCTCTGAGTTGATGAATGAAAGTTTTTACTCCCATTTAACACTTATTTATCCACATGTAGGAATCTATTAGAAAACATCACTTATGAGTTGATCCTTACTACACCAGCAGTACCTACCACGTCTTGCTCGTCTTATTGGATATTTTTTTAGACGGGAGATGAGTGGCTGTGCACCGGCAATAATTACAAGGTGATATTCAATACCGGCTGATGCGTTGGAGGAGATGGCGCCTCAAAGATCTTTGGTAGAGGCAAAACAATTAAAGATGCAGAAGAATTCATATCAGGGGAAAAAGCACTCTATTATTTATGTTAAAACTTATGTCTTGACCCTTTTCAAAAACCAGGAATTCGTGAAGCGGTACTTTCAAATCAATCAAGGAAGAAACTCTTATTAGAGAAATCATAGCGCACTCTTAATGCAAGAGCGGTTTTGCTATCCCCGACATTTTGTTCGTAACTTGTTGCTTTGCCAGTAACTAACTCCCACTAAACGTTTCGCGTTATATCTCCTCTTGTACTGATGACAAGACGTCTCTTGGTTGTGTCTTGCTCGGGATCACACAGCCGTGTGCTTTAAATGAATTGCAATGTCTTAAAAAGAATATGAAACTTTTAAAGCAAACCCGGACGAGTAATGAATAGTGAAAATTTTACATTATGGTCAACTTGGAAAAGGAAATGTGCTGTCATTCCTTGCACAAGAATCTGATCTTTTTTCTCATAAAGATTATGATGTACATATGGTTGAAGTAGAATAGAGATACCTTTTAAGAGCCTCTTCATGAAAAACAAACGGTTGATTAAATAAGACACCACTCTCAATTATGCCATATAAGGGAAGCTTAAGAAGACAATATGAGTCTCCCATGGAAAGTGGTATCTCTGTTAGGACACTCGTGAAATCTCACATGACAGTTTCAGTCCTTTCAATGTTAAATAATTTTGTGTCCTGTTTAGTTATTGAACCGTAAACCCAACATGGCTATGACCATTTTATTGTATTACCTCATCAAGTTAGCTTTTTCTGTTTTCGTACCCCTCCAACAGACTGCTTGTTTATTGAACACTATACGCATATTTCTATCTGTTGAAACTTGTTTGAGTATTTTTCTCAGTACTACTGGTACGTATATAACCTTTATATTGAATGTTTATGCAAATAAACTCATCTTTTCTTTCCTTCATTTTTTTACGTATTGAGTATATCAAGGATTTATTACTAATATTATTGGCTCTTAGCGAGTGGGGACTCGAGTAGATAGATTCCCTGCCTGCAAGAAACCTAACAATAGCAATCAATGAAACAATTTATTAAAAGTAAAACAGTGTTACGTGAGTATGTTGAAAAGTTGATTGGCTGGAAAGTTTATGAAATTATATCATTTCTTCCGGTGATGATATTTTTAATATATGTGAGGCAAGCACTGCAACACTAAATGGAGATGTGTGACCGGCGGAGGAGATTATGTTTAAAAATAAACCCTATTTGGTCACATTCCATATTCCAGAGAATATTACTCAGCCTATAGACATTTTAACCAACCCTCTTATCTAATAAATATATAATAGTAAGTCGCATTTTTTTCTTTGGTGACCACTCAAAATAAATTTGTTTGGACTTTTACCAGATTTCTCACTTCATCAGCAAGATTTTCGTACTTTTATAAGTCTTCAATTTAATCAACTTTACCCTGTTCACTACAGCAGGTCATCTTTTTCTTTAAAAAACAAAGCTCTTTGTGTTTCAGTTCGTATAAATTAACTCCGTCCGTCCGTCTCTCACACAGCGCATATGATTTGATTCCGAAAAGAATAAAGAGATATATATACTTATAAAGAATTGTTATGGTCAGTCTTCATCCATGTATCTTGTCTCACTTTTAGTATACAACAATACCTTGCATTTGCTATTGAAAGCTAGTTTTTTTAAGACAAGTGAAGCTGTATAATTGTTACACAGAGAGCTATTCATACTCATTTCATGATACGACGGAATGATGCTATTCTGGATAGATTTTCGACTAAAAGCACTATCTATTTTTTTATTCAGAAAAACCATCAGTTTTACGTAACTTGAAATGAGGACGGAAAGTGCTCAGTGTAGCCATTACTTATTCACTTATCTTTAAAAAGGTTTCATCAGTAAATACATGGTATGTACTGGCCCAAGCCATTCTATTAATTGATCTATGTAAAAATGAATTTAGTACTACATTAGCTAGATGGAGCTTTCACTACCATTTGCTTAAGTTCACTAACACTAGACAAGTAACAGCTTAAAACGTGTGATATTTTGTCTATCGAACTACATATTATTAGAAATGAATTTTTCTTGTTATCGGAGCTTGCTTATATTCTGTTTTAGGCGAAACACATTTTAATTATGTACGATACAGAAAAAAACAAGTTTAGAAAAATATTGCCTAAATCATAAATATAGTCGTGGTATAATTCCCTAATCTGTTCCGAGGAAGACGCTTATGGTAAATTAGCCAGCAAAATACGGTGTTTAAGATGATAACAAATAAAATTTAGAAACAGGATGAACGTGGAACACAACTTAGTTTCGGTTTCTTTGTTTAATGGCATATCAACCTTTGTATGTTATTTAATGCCAAAGCCATTCTCCTAGAAGAACAGTAGTGGTACTATTTTACCCATAGGTGGGAGGATAAGGGGGTTCATACTTTTCCTAAGAGTATTTGCCCGAAAGTGAACGTAATAGTGCGACTGAAGTACGAACTCGCTTACTACAATTCTGCAGTCAATAGTTTTAACCATTACACCACGAGGACATCGCGAACATAACGAGCCGCCGCAGGCATTGGCCTCCATGTCAATGCACACAAAGCTGAATATATGTGCTTTAATCAAGCAGGTGACATTTCCACACTAGACGGAACCTCTCTGAAACTGGTAGGCAATTTCACCTACCTAGGAAGCAGTGTCTCATCAACCGAAAAAGACATCGACACACGGCTAACGAAGGCATGGACAGCTATCGATGTGCTATCGATCATAAGGAAATCAGACCTGGCCGATAAAATGAAACGCATTTTCTTCCAGGCAGCGGTCGTATCGATACTGCTGTATGGATGCACCACTTGGGCGCTAACAAAACGGCTGGAGAAGAAGCTAAACGGCAATTACACAAGAATGTTGCAAGCAATATTGAATAAATCTTGGCGGCAACACCCCATAAAGCACCAACTATACGATCACCTGCCTCTAATCCCGAAAACTATCTAAGTTAGACGAACTAGACACGCAGGACACTGCTGGAGAAGCAGAGACGAGCTCATAAGTGATGTACACCTATGGACCCCCACATATGGCCGAGCAAAAGCAGGACGACCAGCTTGAACATACATACAAGCAGCTATGTGAGGATACGGGATGTAGCCCTGAAGACTTGCCTGAGGCGATGAACGATAGGGAAAAGTTGCGAGAGAAGGTCTGCGGCACGACATTATGATGATGATGATGATGATGATGATGATATATAAAGAAAATACAGTTTGTATCAATATTTTCATTTGCAAACGAATTGTCCTGTTTGCTGCTATATTATATCAGAAAACTATTAGAAAATAAAAGACATATTAGTCCACTTAACTGAAATCATCGGTGATGTTGTTGAATATGTTTTACGTACTTTCATACAGCTCTTCACGTTTCCACAGTTGGTATTTTAGCAGAGACAAATTTAACGTCCGCTTTCTGATATATTGGTTGAAAGAGAGCTATACATATTTTTTGAATCCTACTCCAACGTATATTTGCCAGAGGTTAGTTGGTTTGGAAGGTGTATCAAACAATTAAGTATATCATTCGTAGCATTTAGAGAGCAGAATCAACCAAGGGAGACCATCCACCTATCTTAAATATATATTTTTGTAAGCTGTTAGTAGAGATCAAACAAAGCAAGAACACTTCCCCATTTTGATTTAAAAATATAAAATCTGTGTATTCACCTAATGAGTTCGTCGTGACTTGGATGCAACTCAGTCATTATCTAAGCGGATCACTGATGGTTTGAATTTAGCTTTTTTTTATTTTCAGTAGCCATGATAAGGCGAAAGAGCCCAGTTGCCTACAGTTTTCCCACTGGTGGGGAATGGAATGGAGAAGAGATAGAATTATTTCTGAGTCTGGAATAGACAGCAGGTGGAATAGGCCTCCATGTGAACGCAGACAAAACAAAATTCACGTGCTTTAATTAGAAAGGCGATATCTCCACAGTAAATGGTAGGTCTCTGAAACCTCTGGACAAATTAACGTACGTCGCAAGCAGCATCTCATCTAGGAAAAATGACCGTAATACGCAACTAGCTAAGATATGGACAGCGATCGATAGGCTATCGTTGAAATAGAAGAAAGGCCTATCCGATGAAATAAATCATTTTTCCCAAGCTGCGGTCGTGTCAATACTACCTTATGGATGTACCACTTGGACCCTCATGAAGCGTATGGACAAAAAGCTTGACGGCAATTGCACAAGGATACTGCGAGCTATACTGAACGAATTCTGAAAGCAACATCCCACAAAACACCAACTGTACGGCTATCAACAACCTTGAAAACTATGCAAATTAAACGGACTTGCAGGACACTACTGCAGAAGTAAGGGCGAAATCAAATGCGATGTATTCTTGTGGACCCATTCACACAGATGAGCAAGGGTTTGGCAACCATCTTGTACATATCTACAACAGCTCTCTACTGATGAAGGATGTATTTATTTGTCGCTGCCTCCCACCAGACACGACTTGACACAAGGTCAAAAGCCCGAAGGCCGATTAAAGTGGGAATAAAGGGGAGGGGAGGTCGGGAACGAGCCGAGACTCGAACCCTGCTGGTCAATGCTGCTCATCGACTCACTTAGTGCAATGTGAGCCTGATGAGGCAAGCAGTTTCATGAACCCAAATGTGGGTCCGGGTACGTATAAAGGATGTAGCATTGAAGACCTTCTTGGAGCAATGGACAATAGAGACGATTGGAAGGAGAAGATCAGTGAAATCCGTGCTAGTCGCACGACATGATGATAACGACAATTAGAACGAAGTAAAATGAAAAGAGATTTTCAGGCTGATAAACACAATGCTTCTTGCCACATAGGAATGTTTTTTTTTTTTTCTTAATCTTTCGTGAGTTATTTAATGTCAAAACAATCCTAGTTTAAGAAAAGTTGTGGTATTATTTAACCTAAAACTGGACGAATATGGGACTTCCTACTGTTCCAATGGTATTAGTTTGAAAGTCAACGTAATAGCGCGACTGGCACGGGGAATCTTTCCCGACACTCAGGTAAGTGGTGAATGTAATTTCCATTTTTTCCAGGCTTCCAAAGTTCAAAAATATCCAGGTGATTTAAAAAAAAAAGGATGTGTAATGCCGTTGTTTAATTAAATAAACAGTGGGAATAGTACTAACATTTTTATGTGTACCTCAGTCCAACAATATTAATTTACTGTTCTGGCCCTGCACCGGGGTATACGAAATTCCTTCCGGGTGGCAAAAATGACAAGCATAAGTTAATATTTCACTAAACCTCCGGGACTCATGATTCTATGATCACCAAGGTCACCTGGCTTCGTATTGGGACACTTAATGGTTTGAATAGTTCAAATTGCAGCTACTGAACTACCAATCAGCTTTTACCAATAGCACATGAGCCTCAGCTCTTCTCTACCCCCCTATAAAAAGACCTAGTGTCAAATCCTGCCTGGTGTGAGATATATATACATATCATCTCTTTTTTTTATGTGAATCACTTCCCAAAATTAATAATGTGCGTATTATTTTGTGTTATTTCCTTAATCCTGAGGTATCAATAACCTAAAAAGTATATCCCAATTCATTTGTAAGGAAAAGTCCTAACTTCTAATTGCATCTGTTTATATGAGTGATCACAATTTATTTGCACAGTTCTCTGTGCAAGATCATTCCGACTATGCTGAGACTTTAAAATCTGATGTTGATTAAAACAGTAATCATTCTTTATTTTAGTTTGAAATAATACGTTTATTTGATAATTTTTATGAAAATGTCATTGTAAAGAAACCATACGTATCATAACAAGTATTTTTGTTAAATGCCGAATTTCTAAATGATGTATGTTATCGTTTAACTTGCTGACAGATTCTGGCACATCAGGAATACAACGAAGAAGCCAAATCTATATTTAGCATCAGCGAGTAAAAGTCATTTTTTACTGTTCTAGATTGCAATTTTTCACAAATCTTTTTTTACAAAGAAATCTTCAGCAGACAGGTACATTATTTGAGAGTTTCCAAAAGAATCATCGACTTGACAAGGGACTGCATTTCTTTTTTTCTTTTTTTTTTTTTTCCTGTTTTGTTCTGTTGTTTGTACTATGAGTACTCTATTTTTGACATCGGATATTTTGGTTCTTCTTTTCTTCACCAGCATGGGACTCTTCTTTTTCCTGCCTTGGACAAATGTTGCCTCCAGGTTCTTTATGTCGCAACTGTCAATACGGTAGGGAACTCATTAATGTCAGTTACAATTGTGTTTCTCAACCTTTTTTGTCTTTGTAGCTGTTTTTTATGTAATAAAATTTTCAGGTCTACATAAGCACAAACAGAAATTCGTCGTAAAAGGAAATACATTTAATTTACAAGAGCAACATATGACAGTAAGCATCATTATCATCATCATCAAGTCACGCTGACAGCACGGATTTTTCTGATTCTCTCTTTCCCTTCTCCCCTCCCATCCCTATCATTCATCTCTCCCAGCTAGTCCTCCAAACTACATCCTGTGTCGGCACAGCGCTGGTATAATTAAGTTCTTGCTAGTCGAAGAACACTGGCACATCCACGTGTAGAGGTCCATAGAAGAATGTCACTAATTAGTTCGTCCTTGCTTCTCCAGCAGTGTCCCACGTGTCTCTTTCGTCTTACATGGATGTTTTTGAGATGGGAGGTAAGTGGACTTACCGCTGTTTTTTCGTGGGGTGTTGCTTTCAGGAGGCGTTCAAAATAGCTCGAAGCATTTTTTTTTTGTAATTTCCGTGTATGCGTTTTGTTAACGTTATATGGTGCATCCATACGGTGGTATTAAAACAGCCTCAGCTTAAAATAAATTTTGTTTCATTATCTCAGATAGATCGGACTTTCGTATGATCGATAACCTATCGGTTGCATTCAACATCTTTGCGTCTATCAACATCACTTTAAGTTATAAAACCTGAGAATTGAATATATCTCCTTTCTCTTCACCCTGCAATGATTTAAGTTTCTCTGTAAGTTCATCATTTGCTGTCGAAAATCCAGACAACGCCAGGCCCACTTTTTAAAATTTCCCATACCTACTTGTGACCCTAAAGACTTACGTTGAGAATCTATTGCTTTTGATATTGTTGGTGTTTGCTTCCTAACTCTTACTCAACCTTTCACTCTCCCTATCTATCTGTCTGTCTGTCTGTCTGATTTAATCCTGAAAATTTCATAGAAAGTTACGTTTGCAAATTTTCTGCAACTACTAACTTTTGGGTCTCAAAGAGGTTAAAATTGTTTTGATACGAGTGGTAAAAATGATAAGTTATAGTCAGATACATATACACACACATATAGACACACACATGATATATATATATATATATATATATATATATATATATATATATATATATATATATTATGTGTATTAGAGTTTTTTTTACTCTCTATATAATTGTCTATATAGGTTGGAGAAGACACACCTGACTCCTTTTAAAAATTAACAAACGAAAACTATTAATATTAAATCTAAATATCCGTCGTTTTCCCTACACCCAATATTTGCACATCATATTTTCTCTCTTTGATTGGGTCTTCCCAAGAGGATTTTACTATATCTAGTCGGTATTTTCGTACCTACTTTTCAAGCGTTTTCTCACTGTACGCATTCATTTTTTTTCTTTTCTATTCTTTTCGCAGATTCTTTGCTTTCATCATTTCCCATGACTGCGAATTCATGATTTATTTGGATTGAAGCAGTCGTCTTCCTGGCGCCGGCTGAAATTTTTTTCATGCCTTGAATTCTCCAAACTTTCTCAGGTGTAGATCAAAATCACTTTTTAAAAAAATACTTAAAATAAAATCTAAGCAGAGTACATTTTCACATTAAAAAATATTCCTATAATTCGATCAATTGATAAACCATCAATTATCTCCTGGCCCAGTCTGCTGGGGCTGCAGAACACACCGACTACATCTTTGCAGAGGAGTCACAATCTCCTAACAAGTGTTCTGGATATGACACTAAACAATCTGATGGTGAGGTTCCAGTAATGCTGGAGCTTTAGGGAATGCGGAGTACCTCTTCATTGCCATCGCTACCAGGTCTACTCTTGCCCGGAGTGATAGTACCTGATAGGGCTATATCTATGGGTCAAATAGAACTTAACTATGTAGTTATGCTAAACTGAATTGTTTGAAATAGAACTATTTTTATATTTAACTGTGTGTAAAGAAAAACCGTACATGTATGCTAAACTGAATTGTTTGAAATTTAGTGTAACCATTTGCCTCCGTGCACAAGAATGAGCTCAAGCTTGTTTAAGGATGTCATATATTAGTTGTGTTTCGAAATCATATTTTCAATGTATAAGTATAAAAAGGATTTGGCATTAAGTGAGATACAATGGTTGATAACCAAACCAGACCAATAAATTATCTCTCTTTTTCTGGTTCGTACAGTGGTTAATTTATTTTAGCAGTATAACAATGCGTTTGGGGGTATTTTTCTAAATCTTAGAGGTTAGGGAATTGCGTTCAATGTACGTTCCTATGTGTGTTTTTGTATACTTTTGCATAATGTCGTTTCTTTTCACTCGGTTCTTACGAATTCAAATATGTTTCAATCATATCCGTTCGACACATACATGAGACCCTTAGAGATACTACAAATCCGTGGAACTTGAAGTTGTGGAAATACGGAGGTACTCAACACTCTCCAGATATCCAGAACAGAAGTTTTGTGTTATAAAAAGGACAGCATTGGAAGGAAGTATTAACCAACTGCAGAGTATGCAATCAGCTTATTCAAAGTCCTGCCAAGAGGGTGAATCTGTACAATGAATCTCAGTCGAATTTTCTCGCTGAGCTTTTTCATATCATTCAACACGATATGCACTCATCGAAGTCCTGAGTGTGAACTGGCTGAATAGCTATTCCGGAAACACCTCACGTGATGTTGCAAAATTTGAAAAACGAATTATAATGACTGAAGGAAAAATTGTGATTGAACAAGAGAATATAATTCATTTAAAAATTCGTTTCTTCAATTCAGATACCGCTGGAGTGAATCCCCGTATTGAACTGCAACATCACAGTTCGAACCCTAGTCGATCTATTACATTCACGTTTCGGCTAGTACCTTTAGGAAAGACATGAAATCATTTATATCCTTAGCTATTTGTTAATTAGTCTCACTACTCTTTTTCTACAAGGATGGCGTTGGCATTTAATAATCCGCAACGATTTAAATGTTATTAAACAGTAATTTTTCGCAAATCATTTTAAATAGGAATAGTTTAATGTAACGACCGCCTCTCGTCATCGATGATTATCAAATCTTCAACTTTTATTTATTTTAGGAATGCAAATATGAAGATTATTTCAAAAACTTTTCATCGACATTGAATTATTCCAGTTTTTCTTCAGCATGACTCACAAGAATTACACCATTATAAAATATATTAATCTTGTTTGTTTAATGCCTATTTTATCAATCAGCAGGTTTATGGATTAAATAATATTTTGTGTCTTATCTGTTATTACTTTATTTAATTGCTATATAAAAAAACAAGTTGAACATGCTCTAAGTATGCTAAATCAATAATTATAACATTAATTCAAAAAATTCAGTGTTGCTTGTTTAATACGTATCTTATGACATCATGAGGTTTACGTATTAATTTTTTTATTTTTATTTTTTATCCTATTTGTATAATTACTGCCAAAGAAAGCAAAGTAAACATACTCTAAATTATACCATGGATTTTTATTAGCCATTCTAGTGTATTTAATATATATTTCATGAAGGGAGAATTTATAGATGCATCTTACCTGTTATTAGTTCATATACTGCTAAAGAAAAAGTAGCCCTACATTGCCATGAACCCCAGATCCAGTCTGACTAGAATTATTAGAAGGTGTTAGCGTCCCATCTATGCGTCAAATAGAAGACTTCAATCTTTTACAAGTGATTATTAACATTATCAAATAGAATTATAAGTTTTAAATAACAATACTTGAAACGATTTAACTGTGTCCAAATAATAAATGACAATAATTGAAACTATTTAATTGTGTACAAACAAAGGATTAATATTAAACAGAATAACTAGTATTGGATAACAATAATAAAAACCATTTAAATGAGAACAATTGAAATCAGGCACGTTTAAAAATAGTATTACCTCCAAACTCTTAGTTTACGATATATATATATATATATATATATATATATATATATATATATATATAATCCTGTTTATATATAACTACAAACATGATTTGGCATTAAATAACCCACAATGGTTGTTTTGCCATGAAACACAACCAACGAATGCTTGATTGCATATAGCTGCGTGCGAATTATTTCTATTACATTACTTGAAGTTGGTAGTGTTTGATAAGGATAAAATCATTAGTCACTTGAAGCCAAATAACTTATTGCCGTTTATTGGAGTAGGTTACATCGAAATACTTGATACCATAAAAAAGAGTGCCAAAATATCTATTGTTAAATAGGAGTAATTACGTAATACCTATTAACTGTGCTTACATTATTAATATTAGATAAAAAAAATACTTGAAACAAATAGGTGAGTAGTTATTATTCGTAGTTTTAGATAGGAATACTTGAAACAATAAAAATAATAAAAAATCATGCGTGTCAGATAAGAATACATAATTTAAAATCTAATTGTGGGCAAATAACTAATTATTGACTGTTAATGCAAATTAGAAAACAAAGGATAAAGGAACCGCACAAATATAACAATGATGGCGATTAAACATCTACGATTTAATAAAATATCAGCATTAAATAACCCATAAGAATTTGATATGCCATTAAAAGTGAAACTAGAGAAGGAGTAACGAGGAGAACAAGACTTACTATAATAATAAATCTTTCGACCTAGCCCATTGCTCAATTTTTTTTTTATTACAGAAGTAAAACAATGTCAAGATGATATACCAACCAAAAAATGAAATATCAAAATAACAATGATGAAAATACTTTCCAGATTAATTCCGGGAATAATGGCAATATCTTATCTCAGAACTTTAGAAAATATTCAAGTATCTGAAGAAGGCATTGACCGATGTGTAGATATCAAAAGAATAAAAGAATACTGCAAATATTCAACGGGCCCGTCGCAGGTTTCAGTATAGGTTGACTGTATATCCCTTTTTAGTATAGGTTGAGTGTATATACCTTTTAATTTTTTTGCTCCATCGTCTGATTTTTAATATTGATAATATGTGTTACGGTCCCATCAATGGGTTAAATAGTTAAGTTAAAAATATTCATACAAGGTGGGAATTCTTGATGCCATATAATTGAAAATTATCTATACCAATAGAAGTTACTTGAAGCTTCAAATGCTTACGAAGGATTATTATTATTATTATTATTATTATTATTATTATTATTATTCCTTGAGAGTGATTCACATAAACGTCAACTGATGGTCGTTTACTGGATTCTGAGTGACAGCAAGTCTCCTCTTCTCAGTGTTCTGGACTATCTCAATAATGTTGTAGTTTAGATGGACTCTACTAGTCCTGTTATTTCCATATCCTCCAGTCCTTGTATCCATTCTTTGGTCACTGTACCAAGAGCACTAAGTACAACTGGTATAAACGTCACTTTCATGGTCCACAGTTTTTTCAATTTCCTAGTAAGGTCCGGTTAGCTTTCTTTTATATTTCTTTCAATTTTTCGCTGCGGTCAACCGGATCAGCAGAGTCCACAATTCTGCAAGTTCTCTTCTTGTTGATATTAATAATGTCTAATCATTTTGCCGTATTATTATTAATATTGTTATTTACTTGAAACCCTACAAATCTTTGTCATTAAATGAGAACTAGTAAATTATAATAACGTCTTGAAATCATATAATAATTAGTATTAGATAGGAATACATGAAACATATAACAAGTATTAGATTAGGATATTTGGAACAATAGATCCGAGCACAAATTATGGACACGGTTCCCTAATGTCTGGACATGATAAACCATAAGACGAGATGGTATGATGTTAAAATTAATCAATCAATCGTTCAATCAATCAACCAAATATTTCATCGAATTATGGTCATTCTTTTTAGGGAAAACTTCCAAAAGTACAAAACTGTTTTGAAATCGTGATCTTTTAAGACAAAAAAAAACAAACGATAGTGACTGTCCACATTTACATAATGGCAATATATTATAACAGAGATTTGGGAAATATCCCAGACAATGTTCTTGATCTCGAAACAACAAAGATGGACGTACAGGTACTGGTTATTTATGTTTGAAATGAGGAAGTATTTACCAGTTTAAAACTAGTATGAAGATATGCATTTTACCTCATATAATTGAAGATCATAATTGATCTGGGCATACTATAACCCAACATGATTTTGGAGGTGCCCGTGGTGTAATGGTTACCGTCCAAGGAAGTGGACACGGCGACACGAGTTCAAATCCTGGCCGAGACTAATTGCATTTCATATTACACTAATACCCTTGGGAAAGGTATGAATCCAATTATTCTCCCTCCAGCTATGGGTAATAGTAGGGCAGACTAGGTTCTTCAGCCTTGGTGAGGCAACTAGTCTAGGAGAAGGAAAACTCTGAATTGAAAACCTGTTAAACTTCGCTTAAAAATTGACCTTGTGTCACATCCTGCCTTAGCGGAGGGGTTGGGTAAATATAATAACCCTTAATGATTTGATATGCAACCACACTAAACAATCTATTTTGAATGAATTTGTTTATTCCACCATAAAAAAGTATTTTAATTCAAATTAAGTTAAACGTCTAAGGATCACTGGATGAAATATAACACTGCTGTGATTAAGAGGATTTCGTTGATAGTTTTGAATTGCTAGAACTAATGACAAATGAACAATGAGACAAAATAATATTCTATCATGAGAAAATTGTACTGAGTAATAAAAAAAACAACTGTAGCCGAAACAAAAACAGAGTTTAATACTCTTCGGTAACTGATACACTTGATTTAACAACTCTTCGTCACCGGTATTTCAGAGGTCACGACTTAATATTCTCAAACACCCCAGACGGAAGTGGAGCGGGCGTGTTAAATGAACACCAGTATATATATCACGCATTTCGTGATTCGGTCTGGGTTTTCTCTTTTGGTGGCTAAGGTGTGTATGCAGAGTGGGGAAACAAATATACTAGACTAGACTGTCCAGTGAATAATAAAAAAGCAACCACGTGGCGTCCATTGTCCATTTCTTCCTGATTCCATAGTCTCAATGACTGAACGAAGAAAGAATAAAACAAATACACGTTTCTACCACTCACAGTCATGTAATATTTTTGTGTGTTTCTTTTCCTTATCAAACAACGACCTATTCTTGATATTTGTAGTTACCCAACTTCTCAGCACGTTCAGGATGTGACACAAGGTCAATTTTTAAGCGTTGTTTAACAGGTTTGAATTCTGTGCTTTCCTTGCTTAGACCATTTGTTATTCCAAAGTTAAAGACCATAGTCTATCTTAGTATTTATTCATACTTAGCAGGAAAAAAATTATACTTTTCCCAAGGGTATTAGAACAATGTGAAATTCAAACAGTTTCGTACAGGTGTTGAACTAGATTCGTTGTGTCCAATTCCTATGATGATAACGATTATACCACGAGCGCATCCACCATCACCAACATAGCAGTCACCTATAACAACACTAGAGATATACATGATGACAGTATAAACATGCATAACGCCACGACTAACAGCTTCATGTGTCTTTTGTGGAAGTAATATGTAAAAATTCTCTTTGTTTTACAGTATTAACATTTCTGCTGTTGCGCCTGTGACGGATTTGATTTACCTGAACCAAACAGAACACACAGTTTCACATGTCTTTATTATCGACCACACTTGAAAAAAATCATACATTACTGAAACTACTGACAAAAGAAGAATGAGACAAAATAATGTTCTCTTATAAGCAAATGTTACTGTAATATCGTTGTATGCGTGTTCGAACTCTAGTCACGTTATTACATTAGGTTTGGGGCTAATATCCTTGGACAAAGAATGAATTCATTTCAATCCCGACTATGGGTTTAATAGTTCCTCCATTGTTCTTGTACAAGAATGGTTTTGGCATTAAATAATCAACGGTGGTTGATATTCCATTATGACAAATATACAATCTGGAATGATCCTATTATTATCCGTCATTGGAAAGGCTCAGTGTTTCGGGAAATCTTCTGCGTTTCCCCTATTTTAAAAAATCACATGCAGGAGCTTAAGATATGACCATCGGGAAAACTACAGTTGATTAACAACGAACAAAATAGTCACAAGAAAATTACTGTTAGTTTTTTATGTCTTAAAAAGATAACGCTTTAGCAACATTGTAGTATTTTTGAAAGTATTCCAAAAAGAATGACAATAATTCGATAAAATATTTAGTTGATTGATTGACCGATTGATTGACCAATTGATTGATTGATTTTAGCCCATCTAATATTACATCATGTCTAGACGTTTGGGAATCGCGTTCAGCAACAGTTGTTCCATACCCTCAAAAATGTTTTCACTCTTAAACACACCATTCAAACGAGCAAACTGAGTGGTCTGATTTTTATTTCAGGTTACATAATACCTTACTAAATTATTCCCTGAACATTCTATTAAAAAAGACAGGAGTCCCAGTAATGTAATGGTTTGCGTGTTGGACTGTGACCATATATTTAACTAGTACCGCTATTACGGTCAAATTCGAGCTCACGCGATTCGAAAATGGTATCAACTTATTTATTCCCTCAGCTGTGGATTGAATTGCTCTCCTTCAAGGATGGATTTGGATTTAGATAAACGACGAACATTTGTATACCATTAAACAAAATTTTTTCTCACTTGCGTCCAGTTTGATTTCTTTGTTTAATAGCATGTTAAACTTCGTAGATTATTTAATGCCAAACCTGTACCATAGAACCAACGTTTTGTGCTGTAAAGAAAGAAGTCCGCGGAAAAAAGAAATACCCAAACTCAAAGGTAAGGAAGAAAATATAGCAGTCGTTTTTATTCAACTATGATCACTGCAACTCGAAAAGTTCCTTTTTCTCCCTTCCTCTCGGTGGTGACGGGGTGTGTGTGAGAGCTGGTTGTTTGACACACGTCTGTCACAGCAGATACGTAGTAGCAGACTGGGTTATAACGAGTCGAGGCCTCCGGAACCTTTAACGCACCCGTTTTGACAACTGCCTTCAACTCTGCCATAATCCCATTACTTGTTTTCTTATATAGAGATTTTGGAGAACAAATCGAAGATCGGCGAATTTTCTATGTCACTAGTAAAACACGTGATATTACATCTGTGGTTATTTTAATATCACGTCTAACTTTGCCGGTCATTCTGCTCGCACGCGCTCGTCTCGTGACACCTTCACTGATTGACGACAGCACCCGTCCGTAATATTACAAAGCTATCCTTCAAGGAAAACTGTAATAGTACTATTTAACCCGTAGCTAGGAGAATCAGGGGATTCATACGATTCCCAAGGGTATTTGTCCGAAAGTAAATGTAATAGCGCAACTGGATTTCAAATTCGCTGACTACGATTCCTCAGCCAGCGAGGACAATTTGGCAATGATATCAATAACCGTCAAAGATAAAGGTAATTTTTTTTTAAAGTTTGGTTTCACGACATAAAACTATTTTCCGTTGATTATTCTTAAACAGGTGTGAAAATTACGTTTGTCTTTCTTAAGCATTACGAAAAAGTTATAAATGTTGATTTATATTGCTTGTCAGTATTTTGTCCAAAAGCTTCACATTGACGTAGAGCACAAATGACTGTTTGCAGATAATTAAATTCAAAGACACTGAAATTTTCACCCATTTTGTGAAGATGCTGAAGATTGGAATCTTTGATAAAAAGTAATATTTGGTGTAATAAAATCATGTTCGTTTTTGATCAATACTCATTTCCTGATGAATATATCCTAAGCTCTTTTACATGGTGATTTTTTTAAAAAAATACGGACAACGCAGAAGAGTCAAAGAAATAATAGGATCATTCCGGATTTTATTTTTTACTTGATGGAATATCACCATTGATTATTTAATGCCGAAACCATTCTTGTCAAAAAACAATAGAGGTAAAATCTAATCCATAGTTGCAATGAAAAGGGATTCATTCTTTGCCCCAGGGTATTAGCCCAAAACTAAATGTAATAGCCCACTAAAGATAGAACACGCATACTACGATATCACAGTCCAGAAATTAGTCATAAGCTACAGGATTATTCAGTATATCGACACCGATAAGTTAGATTGGTACATTCTTCGTCAGGTGATAAAATAGTTTTTTTCTTTTCAGTCATAGTTTATGGTAAAATACTGGTCTTGAACGAGGGACATCGAGCAACAAACACCTGTTCACCAGACTACTATATATACTTTATGGTTTCTTTATTGGTCTAGTCATTGAAATTTTGGATCAGAAACAATTTCAACAGCTTGATAATCCCTTCTTGCTTTGTTTGTTGAGATTTATTAGGGAAATAAGTAAACAACTTCCAAGGCATAGATGATAATGTTAATCTGTTTAGAAAATCACCGTTTATCAGACTGAACTATTTTTCTTGACAAATTTGATGGTAGGTTGGAAGGTTGGGTTTTATGGCATATCAACCATTCTAGGTTATTTAATGCCAAATTCTGTATATGTATACGTTTACCCTAAGATTCCTAAACAAATACTTTGTAGGCAACATTTTTGATAAATAGGGTTTCATTTGTTTGCACGCGATTAACCGGTTTCAATTCATCATTTTTTTTGGTAAAACTCTGGTTCTCGCAAGAAGGACAGAACGCCATCTATTTTGACGTTCTCGAACAGGTCGATTAAACTATTCACTTTGAAAAATTGCTTTCTGATGAGAGCAAAATGTAACCTTCTATAAGAATGTGTTTAAGGGTGCAAAGCATTTGACATGTCAAACACTGTGCTTATTGTTCCTGTTTCAGAATGAAAAATCTAGTAAGTCTTGTATGACTAATGCACAATCCGGATATAATGACTTCTCTTCTTGATTTTCTCAAAGCTGATTCTATTCTTGAAAAGTGGGCTGGATTTGGAAGAGTATATTGTGGGTGTTATTATTTCAGCGTTGTTGCCATTTTCTGTAAAGGAATGTATTGATGGTGGGTTTCAGGTCAGTATATGGAATGCTGAATTTGTCAGGATCAGATCTAAGACCGATTTGGTTGCCAAGTCTGCTTTTTCATTTCCTATCACTCCAATGTGAATTGTTATTAAGCGCATAATTATTTCTTTAGTATTTTACACTGACTAATCTACATAACAATTTGATGAGTAGGATGGTTTAAGTTTTTTTTTTTTATTGCTTAATGATAGTTAGAGCGAGAGCGAGTCTGAGAATATGAATAAATTCTTACGTTTACTTTTTGAGATCATGTCGATTTGACTTAAATTCTCTGATACCCCTTGAACCTAAATATTTTTACCTCCTTGAGGTTAGGGGAGAAGCCTCGAACACTAGAGTTTTTCTTTCCCTTTAACTACTTTCGACCAGAATTCTCTTAAACTACCATGAACTCAATATTTTTCCGCTACGATGTTACGAGACGAGCTGCGATGACTGTTTTCTTTTTTTTCTCTCTCTCTTACTAATTTCGAGCTAAGATTTATGATACAGACTGGAATTAAATGATTTATTTCCGCTATGAAAGACTCGTCTCGACGACTATCTTTTTGACTTTTCAATTCCAAACTAAAATCTCTGATTCCATCTGAAACTAAATTAATGTTTCTGCTACGAGGTTACGAGACAGGCTTCGAAGACTTTCACCCCACTATTTTTTTTTTTTTTACTAATGTCAAACTTAAATCATGTATATAATCCGGAACTAAATACTTGTTTCCTTTATGAGGTAGCGAGACAGATTTCGACCACAGACATTTTTAAGGTGGGGGGCAAAATATTCACTAAAAATTTAACTCAAAATTATTTTCTACTTTTCGTTTCCTGTTTTTCTGTCTTTTGGCTTCTTCGCAATACGTATTTATTCGACAGATAATTTGGAACAATCTGTAAATTGACTGACCATTTCCGCTTTTCTCCTGCTAATACTTATTTTCTAAAATTGTTCTTGGTTTTTCCTTCTTTTTTTTTCTTATTTTGTATTTTGTCAATACTTAGGCATTTCTCATTTTCACTTGAGCGACGGGTTTTCTTTCTCTACATTAACTAAGTTTCTTTTGGGACAAACCTACTAAGACAGAAGAGAGACATGTAACGTAATGGCCGAGGGATTTCGGTTCATGCCTTTGAGTTTAGTTAGGCTGAGAACCTTTCGGCTAAGCTCATGGGTTAGTTAGGTGCAACATTGAGGCAGGTGTTAACGCAGGCGCGCGCGGGCGGATTTGCGGTGTCACTCAGATGTCACAATAGTCCGAGACGAAACGGGTGACGGGGTGCGAGTGACTTCAAGCACTGGAAGCGCGCGGAGGTTTGTGGGAGATTTGAAGAAAGTTAGGGAGTTGAGTACGAGACGCCAAACGAGGAGGATCGACTTTTGGAGCTCGCAGACGCGAGGCGAACTTGCGCCCTATGGGGGCCGCCCAAGATGGGGGCTAAATGAATTAGATAGCATAGAAGATCCTGTCTCTCCTCCTTATGTCGAAACCTTTTAACTCAAAGTTAATAAAAAGGTTTCGTACCTGAACGAGAAGTCGTTACGTGTATTCGAATTTCGAAATTCCTATGTTCTTTATATGTTCAAGCGTTATGAACATTATATGTCTATTTCGCATATGGCGTTTATTGTAGCTATAGTACAGATAGTCATTTAGTCAGGCGCACTGCCACGGGGGTGAAGCACTCAGTAAGAATCAACTTCTCTAAAATATTCTGCAAGTCTAGCTAAACAAAATACACGCGTGACGTCTGTAGCATTATATAATATTACTGCCGAGGGATTTCGTTTTATATATCTTGCATTTCGGTTTAGTTAGGCTGAGAATCTTTCGCTAAGCGCATGGGTTAGTTACGTGCAACATTAACACAGCTGTTCACCTGCACGCGGAGAGGATGTGTCATTCAGAGATAAAATAAAAATCCCAGATAGGAATTGTGACCAGGGTATTTGGGTGACGTCACGCACCGGAAGCGTGGGCTGAGATTTGAGAAAAAGCAGTTGGTTGAGTTCTTGGCTCGGAGGAAGAAGGTTGACTTTCGGGGCTCGCCGAGACCAGACCACTAGTTTGCGGCTGGGTGTGGACGTGATGGGGGTTGGGGGCGCAGATGGAAAATTCAGCATAGAAAGATTATGTCTCTCTCTCCTCATGTCGAAAAACCTTTTAACTCAAAAAGGTAATAAAGTTTCGGACCTGAACCAATTTAGTGTTTGCGGATTCCCTATGTCTATTTCACACATCCGTTTATCTGGCTATGTTACAATTAGTTATTTACCTCATTTTGGCATGAAACCTGTTGTGATGTGAAAGGTTAGCATTGGTTAGTAGCTAATCACGCTTTCCGCCCAGTTGTTCTTAGTGAGAGATTTATATAGGCTCTCTCTTGCACTTTAGCTAATTAGGAAGATTAATTTGTCAGTATCTCTCGAAAACATAAGTAGCCAACACCCAGTGAGAATCTAAATCATTAAACAATATCTATACTTGAGGAACATTACATCAAACGAGGTGCTCTTAGTGTAACGTGATCAAATTCTGGTGGAAACCTTTTGTGTTTCCCTACACACGATTTCTCCCTATCCCAACTATGAGAAATTTGTTAGGTTGACAGTTTTTAATCTTTGACCCCGGAGAAGGAAAACTCAAATTCAAACCAACTGTACTCTGCATTAAATTCTACCCAGTCACACGACGGAGTAGTTGGATAAGTATTTACATCACGGAGTTTCGCAATTATATTTAGTTTTGGTTCAAGATCACCAACATGGAGCCCTAGGTGAGAATCTAATTCGCTACGCATAAAATATGGAACAACAGGACATGTTTTTCAACTATTATACCAGAACGCGGTGTCCCAGTAATTTCTAAGCTTGATTTAGTCTCTGATTTCTTTACATTACATGCTGTTACTAAGTGGCCTCTCATATAAGTACTCAGCAGGCTCAAATTCGCTGATCTGCTCTCGCGATAACCATTGCTTGAAACGTGACTTGATCATGAATCAGGTAGACGGGGTGGAGGCGGATTAGGAAAATCTTCCAAGCGACCATTACTTGTCTGCCGGACTTGAAATATTTATTAGAAACTTTAGATTCTGTATAGGTTCAAATGCAGAACTCTGTCTCCGATGGGAAAAAGAAAACAATTTCATCCATGAAGTAGACAGCAATATTTCATTTTTTTTTCTATTTTCTATTTTTGTGTGGGTGTGTGTGTGTGTTTGTGTGTGTGTGTGTGTGTGTGTGTGTGTGTGTGTGTGTGTGTGTGTGTGTGTGCAATGATTCTAAACGCATCTTTGAGAATTTGGAACAGTTAGGCTTTTTATTTCATTTCTTTCTTTGTAACTGTTATTTCTATTATTCTTTATTTCTTTTCTTTTTTCTTTTTTGAAACGTTAGCTTTAGTTCATTTTTCATTTTTCTTTCAACATGTATTAAAAAACCTTCAATTTCTTTTTTTCTTTCTTTCTTTCTCTCTTTCTTTCTTTCTTTCTTTTGTATGTTTTTCCTTAATTTTTCTTTATCTCTTCTTTGTTTCCGTATCAAAATATTCACTTGACTTTTATTTTCATTCCTTTCAATAATTCTTTCTTTCTTTTGGTCCTTTTATTAAAACCTTAACTTTCTTTTTTTTCTTCATTTCTTTAATTCTTTCTTTTGATCACTTTCTTTGTTCGTTTTACTCTTTCATATTTTTTTTTCTTACTTGGAAAGGTAGGTTTTATTTATTCTCATTTTTTTTTATCCAAATAATGTATTAAAAGGTTCACTTTAGGTTTTCATTTACATTTTTCATTCTTTTTTCCATTTTTCTTTTTCTTTCTTTTCTTTTTTTTTATTTAACTTATTTGAAATGTTATATTTTGTTCATTACTCTTTCGTTTTATATTTCCTTATGACTATAAAAAAATGTTCGCTAATTTTTTTTTCAATTTTTCTTTAAAATCTTCACTTTACACTTTTTTCTCTATGTTTATATTTCGTCCTTTTATTTTTCTTTGGGTGGTTAGATTTAGTTTATCCATATCTTATTTCATTTTTAACAATGTATTTTGTTTTATTTTTATGTGTTCCTATATTTATTTCTGTCTTTCTTTTTGTCTGTTGTTTTTTTTTTTTGTTTTGTTTTGCAATTTATTTTTTCATAATGTTTGCTTATTAGAAAGGTTAGGTATTGTTCCTTTTCCTTCTTTTTTCCGTCGTTAGGCAACGAAAAAATTCAATTTTCATTTTCTTTTTCTTTTCTTTCTCTTTCTTCATTTTAATCCTTCTCACTTATTTTTTCTTTATTTGAAAGGTTAAATATCATTCATTCTTCTTTCATTGTAATTTTCTATCCTTAAGCTACAACTTCTTCACTGTACTTTTCTTTTTATTTATTTCTTTTGTCTTTCTCTTTGTCATTTTTCACTTCATTCTTTCTTTCTCCCTTTGATTTTTTTGTCATTATTCCTTTTTTTTTAATTTTCTGATGCAATCATTTTTATTTCTGATTCCTTTTTTTACGATCAAATATTCTGTGTTTGTCTTTTTTTTTTGTGAATATATGATTGTACTTTTTATTTGTCTCTTTTCCTTCATGGGTTCACTTCTTTCTTTCTTTCTTTCTTTCTTTCTTTTGTGTATTTTTTTTCACTTTTATTTTATTATTTCTTTGTAATTTTCTTTCTTTATTTAACAAACTGGCTTTTGTTCATTCTCCTTTTTTTTTTTTCATTATGAATCAAAATCCTTTAACCTTTATTTCCTTTTCTTTTTCCGTTTCATGGAGTGATATCGCTTGCCTACCTCTTTCATTTTTCGATAATTGCAATTTTGTACTTTCTTTATTTGCTTCTTTTTTTCTTCATTCAAAATTTCGCCTTTCATTTGTTTTCGTTTTCGTATTCTTTCTATCCTTTTTATTGCTCTGTTAGTGGAGTATAGAAAACGGTGGCCTCAACGTCTACAGTGGGATAAGAATCCATCTAAAATAATGGTGAGCCTGAGATATTATACTCAACAACAACCGTTTAGAAATTTTAGAGTATGAGGCGTCACCCCTTTGTCATTATTTCCAGGTCCATTTTGGAGCTAAGTAACAATGTTAGGTTACAATCTATATGCAAAATAAACTATTTTCAAAAAATTAAGTATTATCCAGTGTAAAATGATTCTGAAAATACATTTTTGTGCAGTATACAATTTGAGGCTGTAATCGTAAAACTGACTTCGGCAGTAAAATCCGATAAGTTTGTCATAATATAAAACTAACCATTTTTATATTTTTGTTGAGCTTTTATTATTTTATTTGTTTTTGTTTTTTTAATTCTATTTCTTGTACTTTCCAATACTTTATTTCTCTCTTTTTTCTATCTTTCTTTCTTATTTAAACCTTCTTTTTATTTTCATTGTTTCTTTTTTTTTTTTTCTTTTTTTTTTTAACATCATTTCCATCTTTCTCACAATCTTGAGTTTAATTTCCTTTTCTATCTTTCTTTCTTTCTTTTTTATTTTTGGATCAAGTCTTCTTTTTGTTATTTTCTCTCTTTCTTTCTTTCTTTCTTTCTTTCTTATCAGCATCAAAACATTCACCTTTATTTACATTTTTTTTCTTTATCTTCTTTCTTTATTTTTTTCTTTCGTATTTAAACGAAATCTTCTCTTTAATTTTCCTTCTTTCTTTTCCCCCTTCTTTTCCTTTGCTTATTTAATTATTCATAGAATTGATTTTCCTTTAATTTTCATGTATAAAAATCTAATTTCTTTCTTTCTCTCTTTGTTTGTTTGTTTGTTTCTTTCTTTCTTTATCTATTTGTTTGATTGTTTTTTTTTTAGTTTTTTTTTTTAATATTTTTCTTATTTTGCTTTCTTAATTATTTTAATTTGAAGTTAACGTTTTGTTCATTCGTCTTTAATTTTATCTCTTTACGTATTAAGATATTCACATTATCTTAATTTTTCTTTCTTTCGTTCTTTTTTTCTTTATTTCTTTATTTTTTTAATCAATTTTTTCTATCGTTCTAAATTAAAAACTTCTCTTTTATTTTAATTCCTTCTTTTGCCTTTCCTTTTCTTATGTTTCTTTAGTAAGACATAAAATTCGTTTTCTGTTTCTTATGGATGAAAACCATCACTTATTTTCTTCCTACTTTATTTATTTATTTATCTACTTATTTTGATATTTTTTTTATTTATTAATTTATTAATTTATTCATTTATTTTGTTTATGCATAAAATCATCACTTCTTTCTTTTGTAATTTATTTATTTATTCATTTTGTTTTCCGTTTTTTTTTATTTACTAAGATCATCCCTTCTTTCGTTCTTTCTTTCTTTCTTTTTTTCTTTCTTTCTCAATTTATCTATTTATTTAATTTGAAAGATTTTTCTTGCTTTCGTGTTTTATTTGCCTACTACTTTCATATGAAAGTTTAGGTTTTGTTCATTTATCATTCATTTTATTCTCTTTACGTTTTTAAATCTTATTATATACTTCAAATTTCTTTCTTTCTTTCTTTCTTTCTTTCTTTCTTTCTTGTATGTGTTCTTTAAATTATTTCCTTATTATTTTTCCTTATTTAGAAGATTATTTTTCATTCATTTTTTAATTTTTTTCTTTCCTAACGTGTTAAAATATTCTCCATATGTTTATTTCTCTGTTTTCTTTTTTTTTCTTTTTTTTTTATCTATCTATTTCTCATTTAGAAGCTTAGCTATTGTTTATTTTTTCTTTCCTTATCAATAAAATATTATACTTTACTTTTATTTTAAATTATCTTTCTTCATTTTTATCTGCCTTTCTTCTTTTTATTCATTCCTTTATTTATTTTTCTTATTTCAAAAGATAGTTTTAGTTAATTCTTTTTCATTTTTCTTTCTTTCTTTCTTTCTTTCTTTCTTTCTTTCTTTCTTTCTTTCTTTCTTCTTGGAAAGGTTGGCTTTCCTTCCATTCTGTATCTTTTAATTTTTTGGCATCAAAATCTTCACTTTAAATTCCATTATTTTTCTTTATTTCATTTCCCTTTCTTAGTTTCCTATTGAATCAAGAGATTCACTTTGATTTTCTTCATTTTTCAAATTTTTTTCTTTTCTTTTTTCTTTCGTTTATTTTGTATCAAACACTTGAATCATTTTCTTTTTCTTTCTTTTCGTTTAATTCTTTCTCGATAGGGACCTTCACTTCAATTTCTTTTCTTCTTTCTGTATAAGGATTTTCCCTGTACCCTTCAGTTTCTTAATTCATTCACTCATATTTTTTCTTTCTTTCTGCATCAATACATTTACTTTTCAATTTCTTTCTTTCCGTTTTCCTATTTGTTTATATTTATTTTTTAATCGTACTCTTGTGTCACTTACTTTCTTGATGTTTATAATTTGATTTGCTTTTCTCTTTTCATTTTTCATAAACACTTTTGTGTTTACGTATTTTTTTATTCTTTTGTCTTTTTTCCATAACTCCATTCTATCGTTCTTCCTTTTTACCTGTTCATCCACTTTACTTATGTTTGTCGACAAATTTTAAAGTTTTACCTTTTATGCAGATATGTGTAAACTCCTTGTAAATTAACCTTTCCACTTCTGTATTAATATTTTCATTTCTTTTTTCCTATTATTCTCTCCATTTTTTTATTATTTATATAACGTAAGCCTTTTCGTTTCTTTCATCATTTATTATGTTCTTAGCAGTTTCCGTTTTGTTCAGTCAACGATTTGTATCTTTCTCATATTTTACTATCTGTGTTTTTAAACGTATCTACTTTCGTCCAACACCCGATCAATCATTCTGAAGACATCAATCATTCTTTAGCATCTCTTCAAGTTTGTGCTTTTTTTACAAGAATTTTAAAAGAAAGAAAAAATATACCGAATTGCCTTTGCTTTCTTGTTAAACGTTGGCGCCCCAAGTATTTATACTTTCCTTTCTTTCGACGCTATTGCTGTTGTTTGTTGACGAACGAGATAAAAATGGATGCCCTTTGAAAACTATTGCCTGTGTGAAACATAAAATATTTTTTTCTTTTTCTTTTTTTTTTTTGCGTGGCTCAAAGAATAGCTACTATTATTATTTATTTCTGCTTTGTTCCTTTTTAATTTTATTTGCGTTTGATGTCTTTGCTTTCTTGTTCATTTCTTTTAAGATCATTTTTAATTTTGATTTTTGCTTCTTTTACTTGGTCTTTTTCTTTAGCTTCTAACATTTTCATTTACTTTTATCACTTTATTTCTTGGTTAACTTTCTTTTCTTTTTTTTTCTTTTCTTTTTTTTTTTCTGAATCAAGATATTCACTGTAATTCTCATTCACTGTTTTTATTTAGGTTTTTCTCACACTTTTTTTCTTTTTCGTTTTGCATCAAGAATTTTGCTTTACTTTTTATTTTTCCATATATTTATGTTTGTAGCTAGTCCATCAATTATTTTTCCTTGTCTTTTTTTTTCTTTCCGAATAATGACCGTCAGTTTACTTTTTAGCCTACTAAATCATTCATTCATTTATTCATTCTTTCTTTCTTTCCTTCTTTCTTTCTTTCTTTTTTAAGACAAGTTTTTTGGTTTTGTTTTTTGTCTTATTTTACACTTTAGACTTTTCGTCTCTGCCAATATTTTATTTTTTCTTTCTTTCTCTTTAAAATGTTGCTGTTCATTATGTTTGAGATTTCACCTTTATCTCTTTTACTTTTTTTACATTATCCTATAGTTTTTTCCTATGAAAATAATGTTAAAATCTGACCATCATTTTTGGTATTTAGGTCCGATTGAATTTCTATTTTCTCTTGTTTTGATATTGACTCATTTTTTCTGTTGTTTCTGGCCTTTGTTTAACATCATTTAGTGTAAGTTCAATTATTCTCTATAGATAAAACTGCCCGTATTACAAATACTTTATTCAGGTTGATAAAATAGATAAAATATTTTTGTTAACTACTGGTATAAAAGATCAAGGTTTCATAACGATAGTGATATCTGGAAGAGGAAGATAAATCTTAATGGAGTTGTGAACTGACTGAGCGTTTGAATGATAGTTGAACTTTTTTCCTACGCACCACTCAGAATTGGTTGGTTATCAATTCAAAGACCATAGATTAAGTTTTCCTGTCAATAGCGAAATAGCACTGAACACTTGCCAAGTAAATATTACCCGAAGCAAGTCCAAAGTGAAGAGTTTAAAACAAATGATGAAAAGTGACGGTTTACCAAAAGTCAAACACATGCACATTAGCTCCAGAAGTCGTCAGGTTCGGTCGATTTTAACAAAAATAAATTATGCAGTCTCTTCATTTTGTTTACTTTAAGACAGTATGAAAAATATTCTCGTTTTTAAATAGGCTTTTATGAAGAAAATATTCAATGAAAGCATGAAAACTACTATGCTTTATTTAATTCTTGTCGATTTAACTAATGGTTTTTCACAGGATTCTGAGTGATTGCCAGTTTTCTTAGATCTCCAGCATTCTTCTAACTATTCTAGCTGGTCTTACTAATGATGTGGTCAAGGTAGTCTGGACTCTCTCTCTCAGATCTCCAATTCCCCTGTCTCATTTCCTCGATTTTGGGGGCTGTTCGTTGGTCACAACCGAAAAGTTGTTCAGAACCGAAGTCTAACTTAGAAACATGCTTCCTCTTTAATTTCATAATCTGTTATGTGAGATTACTTCTTTGTTTGCTAAAGGATTTTTACTGATGACCGTTGGATTGTGATACAATAGATAAAGCGCCTTGTAAAAAAAGAAATAGGAGCAAGGACATCAGTCTCTTTTTTCCCCAGAATTACCTTGACACAAGGGTATATATCACTCCTTTAACACTGTCTTTAGATTCTAAGTGAATCCTACAACTGACAACTATCCACATAATTCTGGGTAAGCGAATACCAGAACGAGACGTTCTTTCAATGGAAGTAAAGTCGACTAATACGATTACTTTTGTATTCTGATGAATGTGGTGATGGAACGAGTATGAATGGACGTTATTCTGGAAAAGCAATGTCATCTAGATAGACCTATATATGTAAGACTTTGCCAAAGAGCATTTTGTTTGGAAAGATATTTCAAAAGTTTCTTTAGCCATAGATTCATATATAAATTCAATAAATTCATTTTGCAAGTTGTCTAGATCTGATTTAAGATTAGAGCATGCATGAAAGCTGAATAAGTGGAGAAATATGTGCCAATCAGTGAGGTTTGATTTTACACAATACTGGGAATTGGGTAGAATTCCGTGTTGGATAATGAGATGCACTCATGGTTGTGGGTTCCAACTCTTGTCTGGGTAATGCGTTCACTTTTGGATTGATATATAATTAGGTTCCATTTGACACATAGAGAGTACTCTTTCAGGTTCAACCACTCCGGCTCACAGAAGACCTGGGAGCAATGGCATTAAAAGGTACTCCACATTCCCCAAAGCTCCAGCACTACTGAAATCTCACCATCAGTTTGTTTAATGTCATATCTAGGACTCTCACTGGAAGAATCTTACCCCTCTGCAGTCTGTGTATTCTACTGTCCCAGCTAACTGGGAAAATACCTATTGGTGTATGCACATTTTTGTTTGGAAATATCTACTCTAATAACTTAATGAATACTTTGATAGCACGTCAAAACACATTTATAGATAAAAACACAGTTAGCGACTCTAATCTAGAACTGGGTACCGAAATCCATACCTTTTCATAATAATAACTCTATTACTAAGCTCTATCTACGAATACAAAAGGCAGAGAAATTACATTTTCAGCAAGGAAAGACTAGTTTCTATCAGTGAGGAAGGGATTATTTATCCTGTAAGTCTTACTCAACCTTACTGAAAACTTGATGCACCACATCCGCAAGACAGTTATAACTGCCATACTGGCTAAGGAAATCTCTCAGATTAAATTTCACTGACGACTCGTGAATGTGGTTTAGGTTTCCCCAGTAGAATATCCCAATCCAAACAGGTATTCATATTTGCCAACCCCTCCGCTCGGGCAGGATATAACACAAGGTCAATTTTTTTAAGCGAAGTTTAACAGGTTTGAATTCAGAGTTTTCCTTCTCCTAGACTAGTTGCCTCACCAAGGCTGAAGAACCTAGTCTGCCTTACTATTTACCCATAGCTGGAGGGAGAATAATTGGATTCATACCTTTCCCAAGGGTATTAGTGCTATGTGAAATGCAATCAGTCTCATCCAGGATTTGAACTCGTATCGCCGTGTTCATTTCATACGACGATAACCATTACACCACGGGCATCTCCAAACAGGTATTTGCCAACTCTTACGCCACTTACGAGATTAGATGCAAGTTCAACATTTAGGCAGAATGCACATGGTTTAAATTCAGAATTTTCCTTTTCCTAGACCACTTACTATGTCAATATCTAAAAAGTCCACTCAACCCAACAATTTATCAATATCTAGAGGAAGCAGAGGTTGTTTCATGCTTTTCGTTCAAGCATTAACACCAAGTGAAACAATCAGCATCAATCAGGATTCAAACATCATCATCATCCTCATCATCATGTCGCGCTACCAGCACTGATCTCCCTGAAGATCTCCTACCACTCCTCTCTATCATCTATCGCTCCTGGTAGGTCTTCCAGGCTACATCCTGTATAGTCACAGAGCTGTTGCACGTAGGTTCTAGCTGGTAGTCCTGCCATTGCTCGTCCATGTAAAGGGGTCCACAGAAGTATGTAGCTTATGAGTTTGTTCCTACTTCTCCTACTGTATCCCGCATATCTGGTTCGTCTACCTTGGATAGTTTTCGAGATGGATTGTAGGTGGCCGTACAGCTGCTGTTTTGTAGGGTGTTTCCTCCAGGACTTGTTAAATATTGTTTGCAGCATACTTGTGTAGTTTGCCGTCAAGCTTTTTCTCTATACGTTTAGTGAGTGTCCATGTAGTGCATCCATACAGCAGTATCGATACGACTGCTACTTGGAAAAAATTACTACTGTAATATATATATATATATATATATATATATATATATATATATTTATGACGTAGGAAGCAAGACATCTGTTCTTGTGGACTGTTGCTTCCCGCCTGTAAAATCAATGAACTAAGTGTTACGAACGGGATAATCGTCCATTTATATACTGTTGTGTAGGTTATGAACGGAATGGGGGTTTTCTTTGTTGGGCATTCTTGGAAGGGTTTTCTAGTTTACAATAAGTAGTTATTTACTGGCTATATTGCATTAGTTTTTTTTTTTTTTCATTAGCTGATTTATTTACTCAATTATTTTCTATCTTTTATTTTATCATGTTTGTTATGATTATTATGGTCTTTCACTAGAGTTGAAGTGATACCAAGTCTCCTCAGTTCTCTATGACTCTTCTCAGTATCCTGACCGTTCCCAATAATGCTCGTCCGCCAACTTCCAAGTTCTCCAGTCTCCTTAATAATCCCTTAGTTTCTGTCGCAAAATCACCAATCACAATTGGTAAAATTATTACCCTCATGTTCCATCAATTTCCAATTCTCTAGCGAGGTCTAGGTACTTATCCTTCTTATCAAATTCTTTCAGTTTTATTCTGTGGTCAGCCGGGACAGCAAAGACGACAATTTTGAAAAATCCCTTTTTTTTTTGTTGATCATTATTAGGTCTGGTCGTCTGGTCGTCTGGCCGAGATTAGGTGATCCGTTTGTATGCCAAAGTCCACTTCTTGTGAGTATTTCTCACCTGTGATAGCTGGTCGTCTTTCAAAGGATTCAAAGTAACCAAAGGTTTATTTGACTTTTCTAATTATTAGTCTGCAGAGTCTCTATCCTTCTCTTCTAATTTGACGCTTCCTTGGTTGTTGATCTCATTAATTCAAGGTGTTTGCGGAGAAACTGCAAACACCTTGAATTACTGAGTGTTTATTTGTATCTGGTGTTATTATTATTATTTTTTATTATTATTATTAGGTCTGGTCGTCTGGCCGAGATTAGGTGATCCGTTTGTATGCCAAGTCCACTTCTTGTGAGTATTTCTCACCAGTGATAGCTGGTCGTCTTTCAAAGGATTCAAAGTGACTAAAGGTTTATTTGACTTTTCTGATTATTAGTCTGTATAGTCTCTATCCTTCCCTTCTTATTTGACGCTTTCTTGGTTGTTGATCTCAGTAATTCAAGGTGTTGGACAGCATCGGTGTCTTCTTCATTTTCTTGCGATTATTTTTGCATGTGATTTATCTATTCGACATTTCTGTTATTTTTTTCAGTTTCTTTACTTTACTAAGAACTTGTTTGTTCGCATAAATTTAATTGTACCTTTGTATTTGGGCTGTTTCTACCGGCCTGTTGGTAGAATTTCATTTCGTTATTTTAGAAAGTCCTGTTTTGCTTGTACTGCGTAATTCTCTCTCAAAATTTTTTCAGTCGTCTTTTCACCAATATATTTTAATGATTTCTTTCATTTTATTGTCATTTTAGTCTGCTTTTTTTCTGTCTTGTTTGTATCTTTATCTTACACTATTTCAGTGTATATTTTTTCTTCGATTGTACTTTTGCTTATTCTCCTAGTTTGTTTGTTCGTGCTTCAAGAGTCATTTCCCATCCAAATATTGTATTTCTGTTCAGGTTCCCAAAAGAGAAATAAAAGTAATCTCTAACTAGTTTTGCTCCTGCATAAAAGGGATTATTATTATTTATCATTTCGGTGATCTTCTCCATCGGGATTATATTTTGTTATTAATTTGTTTACTTTTACGCATTCTACCTAAAAAAAAATTCCAAACTTGATTCCTAAGAGATGACAAAGTAACATTATTTCAGTCACGATTGTTTTTTTTATTATTTCTTCACGGTTTCTTGTGTCATCTGGTGTTATTATTTATATTGTGGTGCTGAGTTGCGGGATATTTTGATTTTCGGTATCGTGTATTTCAGTAAATTCTAGGGTTATTCTTAGACTTATTCTTAGCGTCTTACCTGTTCTTATATTTCTAAGACATTCTTTGCGTCTTACATTTTCATACATTTCTTAGACACATTCTCCGCGTCTTACCTGTTCCTATAATTGTTAGACATATTCGTCGCGTCTTATATTTTCATATATTTCCTAGACACATTCTTTGCGTTTTACCTGTTCCTATATTTATTAGACATATTCTTAGCTACTTACATTTTCATATAGTTTTTAGACATACTCTTCGCGTCTTACAATTTCCTGTATTTATTGGACATATTCTTCGCGTCTTACTAGATCCTATGTTTCTTAGACATATTGTTCGCGTCTTACATTTTCATATATTTCTAAGACTTATTCTTCGCATCATACCAGTTCTTATATTTACTGGACATATTCTTCGAATCTTACCTATTCTTATATTTCTTGGACATATTCTTCGAATCTTACCAGTTCTTATATTTCTTGGACATATTCTTCGCATCTTACCTATTCTTATATTTCTTGGACATATTCTTCGCATCTTACCAGTTCTTATATTTCTTGGACATATTCTTCGCATCTTACCTATTCTTATATTTCTTGGACATATTCTTCGCATCTTACCTATTGTTATATTTCTTGGACATATTCTTCTCATCTTACCTGTTCTTATATTTCTTAGACATATTCTTCGCATTTTACCAGTTCTTATATTTCCTAGACATGTTCTTCGCATCTTACCTTTCTTATATTTCTTGGACATATTCTTTGCGTCTTACCAGTTCTTATATTTCCTAGACATGTTCTTTGCATCTTACCTTTCTTATATTTCCTGGAAATATTCTTCGCATCTTACCTGTTCTTAAATTTCTTGGACATATTCTTCGCATCTTACCTATTCTTATATTCCTTGGGCATATTCTTCGCATCTTACCTATTCTTATATTTCCTGGACATATTCTTCGCATCTTACCTGTTCTTATATTTCTTGGACATATTCTTCGCATCTTACCTATTCTTATATTTCTTGGACATATTCTTCGAATCTTACCTATTCTTATATTTCTTGGACATATTCTTCGCATCTTACCTATTCTTATATTTCTTGGACATATTCTTCGCATCTTACCAATTCTTATATTTCTTGGACATATTCTTCGCATCTTACCTATTCTTATATTTCTTGGACATATTCTTCGCATCTTATCTATTCTTATATTTCTTGGACATATTCTTCGCATCTTACCAGTTCTTATATTTCTTGGACATATTCTTCGCATCTTACCTATTCTTATATTTCTTGGACATATTCTTCGCATCTTACCAGTTCTTATATTTCTTGGACATATTCTTCGCATCTTACCTTTCTTATATTTCCTGGACATATTCTTTGTATCTTACCAGTTCATATAATTCTTGCATCTTGAGTTTAGAATACCAGCCTTTCTTTTAAATCATCCTCGCTTGGTTGGCGATTTTTGGCTTGCATTTCATTTTGTGAATTCTTTTCAAATTTCGATATCTTTTTTATAAAACCATTTTGTGTAGATTTGCTTTAAAAAATAAAAGTAAATTTCTTGTTTTCACTACTTCATTTCTTCTTTGGTGTCTCAAAGATTCATTTTTCCATTGGTCTTCGTCCGTGCACCTGAAAGTAGAATATACAATATTCAGAGCAGAACTTTCCATACGCCATGATGGCTCTTAGGGTAGTATCTGCGATCGTTACACTCAGATCTCTCATTCCAGTCCTATTCTTATTTGTATATGTATTATTGTTATTTTCCAGGAGTTGTACACTGATTTAATACCTTACCCCAAGTTTGATTATTATCTGTGTTCCTCTCTTGGATGTAACTCGGTATTTTTACAAGAAAAAATAACCTTCCGCAGAAAACAAAAGATTACACTTATGTCTTCATAGTTTATAGGTTTTAACTTACCAAAAGTCGTACTGCTCCCCTTTTACTTCAATAAGTCCTTTTAAGGTTACCTCGTTCCATTCTTTCTGGATTGGTCAGCGATATTGTTATCTTTACCATTTAGAATATTCTATCTACTGACTTCATCTTAATTGTTATCCTCACAACGTTTCGGCCGATATGTCCTTCGACCTTCTTCAGATGTTTCTTGTCGAACCCGGGATCGTACACCGAACCTCGAAATGAACCCTTTATTTAATCGATGGGGGTTGATTTGTTGAATACCCTACTGGCATAATGATGAATGACGGACAATAATGATGGTAAAGGAATAGGCATGACACTTCTTTATAAAAATATAACATTTTTTATTACTCTCGTAAAGGTATGAAGTTGACTGTAAGTGTGAGTTAGAGATAGAGACTGGGAGACGAAGACAAAGGGCGGACTTAAAGGACTTGAACAAAGCTCTATCAACCCTTACCTTCTTCTTAGACGCGTTGTGCCAACCTCATAGCTTTACTAAACACTTCTTAACCACGCTGTACCATACTCAGATTCAGGACCGTATGTCTTTGCTTCTTTGACGAAACGTTCTCAAATGGTCTTTGCTAGGGGCCACTTGTAGCCATTCTCGGACTCCAAGACTCAAGACTACTGTCTTGGTATGACGCGACCTGGGATTGAACCCAAGTCTCCCGGACCATTGAGAAACCCACTAGATCAATGAGCCGGTCGAATAGTATTCTTCCTAAAAATGTGTAAAATAGAACTTACCGATGATTGAGCGGCACTATAATTTATAAGGAATTATAATATATTATTATCATCATGTTACTCTGATTATTCGGGATTTGTGAAATTGCCGCCAAACTCGACTAAAAACTGACGACTGATTGCTAATACTGTGGGCTGCTGTGTGCCCCTTATCCTAGGTTGCATCCGGCGTCCGCTCTTCGAGATTGACAGAATCTCACCAGACTGCAAGACTGAAACTGACCGTTATTTTGCAGGTACCAGAGTATATATAATTTCATAAAGCCTATGCATTTCCGGTTCAATCCACGAAACCTGCTTACACCAACGAATCAATGTCTTCCCGTTTACACAGGTGTATCCTGCAATCACTTTGTTTAAACAGCTGGATATCTGGCTCTGTCAAGGGTCAATATTCAACAGATGTTCTAATTACGTTTACCCTGACCGTGTACAAGTGTTAAACTACAATAAGTAGTCCTTGTTATTCTTACCTGTAGTTGGGATTGAACCTGCAACATCCTAGTGATTTCTCTCTGAATACCTTTCAACCTAATGCCTTTTTCACTGTGTCTGGCGTCCTGCGAAGTGAAATCATCTGAAGGTGACAGGTTCAATCTCAACTACAACAATGTTAAAGCTTCATCTCACAGATTTAGACAAATGATATCGTTTATGTTTTTTCATTACTATTTTTTTATTTTTCTCGTTGATGTTTTTCTTACTCTTTTTTCAGATAATATACAATATTCAAATATTTATTTGAAAATTTTGAATAATAAAAAGTTGGCGACCGTAGTCAAGGGCGACCAGAAGGCTCCCTTTTCAATAGCTACTACACCGAGGTGTAGGGGAGGGCGCTACTACTTTCCTAGGTTTGCTCCACTTTACCGTTGATACGTACATTATATTGCTTAGTGTTAAGCAAGGAGGTATCAAATACCATTTTAAATGTATTTGGTATGACGCAACCTGGGATTGAACCCAAGTCTCCCGGACCATTGAGAAACCCACTAGATCAATGAGCCGGTCGAATAGTATTCTTCCTAAAAATGTGTAAAATAGAACTTACCGATGCTTGAGCGGCACTATAATTTATAAGGAATTATAATATATTATTATCATCATGTTACTCTTCAAGCACTGATCTCCCGGACGCTCTCTCGCCATCCGTCTTTATCGTCCATTGCTATCAGGAGGTCTTCAAGGCTACATGCTGTATCAGCAAAGAGTTGTGTATAGGTTCTAGCAGGTCATCCTACATTTGCTCGTCCATATGACGGGGTCCACAGGAGTATATCGCTTATGAGTTCGTCCTTACTTCTGTAGTAGTGTCCCACATGTCTGGTTTGTCTAACTTGGATAGTTTACGTGATAGGTTGTAGGTGGCCATACAGCTGCTTTTTGTTGGGTGTTGCCTCCAGGACGTGAACAATACAGCTCGCAGCATTCTTGTGAAATTGCCGCCAAGCTTGTTCTCCATACGTTCAGTTCGCCTCCTCGTGTCGTATCCATAGAGCAGTATCAACTCGACCGCTGCTTGGAAAAAAAACTGCATTTTATTTTATCGGCCAGGTTTGACTTCCATATGATCGCTAGATTATCGATAGCTGTCCATACCTTTGCTAGTCGCGTGATGATGTCATTCTCGGTTGATGAGACGCTGAGGTAGGGGAAATTGTCCATTAGTTTCAGAGGACCACCCATAGTAGGGAGATGTCACCTCTTAGATTAAATAACAATTATTAAATCTTGTCTGCGTTGGTGTGGAAGCATATGTCACCAACTGCTCGTTCCAGATTATGTAGCAGGGTTTCGTCTTGGGCTGGTGTATGACACTTTCATTTAAGTGTCAAGGAGTTGGCTGGCGAAATTAATTAAATGAAATTAGTTAATTGTAATTGATTAAATGATATTTAATCAAATCATGATAATAGTTATTTTATTGAATGATGATTGATTTAATTAAATCATGATAATCAGTATTTTATTAAAAATAAATTCATTTTGGGTGTCCAAGTATTATTTTTTTTTGAGAATCGGGTATAAAATAAACACCAAGTCATTACGTACAAAAAGTTTGAGATCCGATCAGAACTTGTTGACCTATAAATCTGTCCCCCCCCCTAAAAATAAACATTCATAAACCTGCAAGACCTGTCAAAGACTCATCAAATTTCAAAGCATAAACAAAAAAATGTATTTTTAAGATGGTGGACAATTTAGGTTGGTGTCACCAAGTTTGGCACAAGGCCTTGAATCACTAAATCATTGGTCAACCAACCACAGGACTGCTCCTTGTAGCCCCTCCCGATGACTGTGGCTGATAGGCCGATAGTCTAAACCAATCAGAGGCAAACCAGGTGGAATGTCACGATGATAGCCATTGGTCGGCAATCCCCATTGGCTGACCAATCAGAAACTGATTATTCGGGATTCGGGCCCATAAGCGAAAAATCGAGTTGGTTCAGGAATTCGCCGCTTAAAGAACCAAATCCGTTACCATTGCATTCGCCATTTTAACACTGCCTAATTGCAGTTAAGATTCCGCCAGTCAACTACTTCCACCCCCAGTTCGCGGTGTTTGTTGAAAATCATCGATGAAAAATATTTGTACAACTGTGTACATAAACGTTTGTTACTGTTTATAACAAACGCTTTTACGTCAGTTTTCTTTATTTGCTTGGCAACTTTTCTTCTCTCCAACACGAATTCCAACCTTCATCGACTGGACCACATCCATCTTCTCTTTTCTCATATCTTAAAGCAACGTGGGCGTAGAAAGAAACAGAGAAAGACCAGTCGACACATGTGGTAATCACGAGACCAGCGGCCAACTAGGTGTCGTGAAGCTTTAGTAACACAGGTATATTTGCAAGAAGCGCTATGTTATCCGCGTAAAAAATTAAACTTTCCGGTTAAACAAATAATATTTCGGGTACCGTCATGATTGTTTTCTTGCATGCCTCCATGTAACATGTTGACCTTCGACCCAGCTGTCAATCAAGAAGCAGGTGCATCCGGTTGAAGATATCATGGTATCTCCTTGACGGGTTGAATTCGGTGCAATTCCGGCGCCCACAAGAAGCAAGTGAGCGTCAAACAATTATAAAACCGGGTGCCACAGACGGCTTGTGTTAGTTGGAGTCAGTTTGTTGGAGTTCGAGTTGCAGTTCGAGGCAGTGAGAACCAGCTCGAGACAGAGGGCTTGGGCCCTCAGGACCCCGGTTGAGCAGCCCAGAAGAATGAAGAAGTGCTGCTATGACCAGAGGAACACGGGGTCAATATGACGCAGTCTGTTCCGTCTCCAACTCACCTCTCACACACAACCCTTTCGCTACCCTTTCGAATAAAGTGTGAGAGGTATATTTTTCTAAAGAACTGTGTTCGTTTGTTCATTATTATTGATTATGTTTCCGCATATATATGTATACGTATAATTGTATCACGGCTATACAACATCCATTTACAACCTGAGACCTAACTGCTGTCATTTTATAACTCTAAACTATCATTTTTATTATGATTATTCCTCCTTTTTAATTTTTTACTCTAGCGTTAGACCATGTTTCTCAGTGGAACTTGAGGGACACCAAGTCTCCTCAAGTATCAATGAATCTTCGTAGTATTCTGGCCGATCTCAACAATGTTGTAATTTGGATGGTCTACACTTGTCTCATTGGGTGCCCCATTCATCTGGCCTTGTGCTACATCGAAGCAAAGAGCTTCGTTAATTACTACAGTTGTCATCTAATTTCTAAGTCGTCCAGTCCCTGTACCGATCATTCGGTGACTGTACTAAGAGTATCAATTACAATTGCTATCGTCGTCACTTTCATGTTTCATAGTTTTTTTTCAATTCCTTAGCAACTTCCAGATACTAATCTTTCTTTTCGCTTTTTTTCAATTTTACTCTGTGTCAGCCGGAACGGCAATATCCACAGTTCAGCAAGTTCTCGTTTTTTGTTGATTATTACAAGGTCTGATCGTCTGGCCAAGATTAAAGGATCTGTTTGTATATCAAAATCCTATTGGAGTTTGTGCGTGTCATTCTCCTGGAAAGATTATGGATTGTGTATATATCATTTATTCACATCGTCAAACTTGCACAATTCCCAATGGATAACTTTGCTCTCTTAGTCATGTCAATGTCATACTTTTTCAGTGCTAATTTGCTGTATTCGCTTAGTATGTGATTGATCGTTTCGTCACTATCATCACATAACTTACATCTGCTGTTTTGTTGCGTCTTATCAATTCTTGCTTTGATACGATTAGCCCTTATGGCATTGTGTAGTGCTGCTTTTAGGAGAGATTCAGTTTCTCACTGTTTACCTTTCTAAGCCATGTCCACGTTTTCTCGTGTGAGGTGTCGCTTTTTAATCGTTGGTTAGTCGTTTAAAACGTCCATAGAGTTGTTTTCCTTCCCGTTTTAGTTTTCTGTTGTTTTTTTTTTTTGTTCTGTTAAACATTGTGTTGTCAGTATCGTTTCTGTCGGCTCTAATCACACTTCCTCCGCGCTTTTCAGTGACGTCTTCGAGTCGATGTATCCATGCGTCAACACAGGAAAGTCTTCTTTCTCCTTCTTTTCTTGACTCATATAGTAGGCAGAGTTATCCCTGGGATATAAGGCCTTAGGAATGGTCATTAGTTTTCTTGTTCTCTGGGCCATTTTTTAAAGTTTTTGTCCCGCCCCCTTCAAGAATGGACCGAGTATCTCACGAGAAGGACAGCCCAGGTATTTATCCGTTTGATAAGGTTCCTGTCACATAATTTGGTTTCGAGCAGCTTTCTCGTTCTCCAGAGATAGTCTTTTTTAATTTTTTCTTTCATCTCCACTTTGTTGGTGTCTGCTTCCAGTATTCTAAAGTATTTGTAGGTTTTCTTTTTTACCGATCGGTGTATGTTTTCTTGATTCGGTTGTTCCATTTATTTCGTCGGGTGTTGTTTCGTGCTTTTCAATATTAACATGGTGCATTTGTCTATGCTAAATTCCATCCTTATGTTCTGGCTGTATATTCTCACTGCATGTAAAAAAAGTTTCCAATTCTTTTTGTTTTTTGGGAAACAGTTTGATGTCGTCCATGTACATTAGGTGATGGATCTTTTTCTGCGATTTTGAAAGTTTGTAACCAACTGTGCTTTTTCTGAGTACATGGTTAAGTAGCATTATCGCTATTACAAATAATAGTGGTGATAGCAAATCTCCCTGGAAGATACGTCTCTGGATCTTTTTTTCAGTCAAGCTCTTCCCTCCAGCTGTTAATTCTACTGTGCCGGTGTTGGTAGTTTTCACGATAAAGTTTATGACTTCATCTGATGTTTTGGACATTTTGAGGCAGTTTATTATCCAGCGTCATGGGACCATATATTATGCCTTTTTGAAATCAGTCCAGGCCATAGCCTTTTCTGTCCCGTCTTGCCCTCGATGAGGATGTGTTGATCAATGTAGTGTACCTCTCCTGAGCCTCTTGATCTTCTGAAGTATACTTTCTATTCCTCAGGGAACAATATGTAGATTGTTAGCGAGTCGTAAATCTCTTCCCTTATTTGCGCAGTTAGTATCAACTACCTCATAGGTAGGCACGTTATGGACCTCTAGTTGTTTGGTACAGTTCCTTTGAGGGGTTCTTTTTGGATGAGTGCGGTCTATCCATTGGTCATCCATTAAGGTACGTCAGCTTCTTGTAGGCATCTTTTCATTTCAATAGCTAGTCTGCCATGGATGGAGGTAAATGTTTTGAACGAGAATCTATGTACGATATCATGGTCTGACGTTTTTCAATTTGGAATTTTGTAGTGTTGTTCAGAGTGAATCGATGAGTAATTCAGCTTTCGGTCCTTCTCCGAGTCCTTATTTTTCCCCATGTTTAGCCAATCGGCTTTTTTTAATGTTCTCTTAGTTGCCATATGTTACTCCAAAATATATTTGCTTCGATTGCATCAAGTTGTTGGTATGTCTTCGTGCCATCTCCCCCTATTAATTGGTAGACATTCATTTCGTTGTCTGTGAATGACCCACTCTTTCTGTATAGTTTTACCCTGCCTCGATATTTTTTAAATCTTTATTATTTACTGCTTGAGAGTTTTTTTTTTCGTCATCTAACGCTGATGGTCTTTCACTGAAATTTAAGTGACAGCATGTCACCTCAAATCCTCAGGACCCTTCTCAATATTCTGGCCATTCTCAGTAATGCTGAAATTTGGATGGTGTCCCCTTGTCCTCTAACCTCCAAGTCCTCCACTCCTTTTAATAATCTTTTGGTGATTGTACCAAAAGCACCTATCACGATTGGTATAATTGTCACCTTCATGTTGCATAGTTTCTTTTCAATTCCCAAGCAAGACTGAAGTACTTATCCTTTTTTTTTCAACTTCTTTCAGGTTTATTCTGTGATCAGCCGGGACAGTTACTCATTGTGATTTTTACATTCCAGCTTTCGCTGGTGGTCTTTCATGGGAATCCAGTTGACAGCAAGTGTCTTTAAGTCTACAGGACACTTCTCAATATTCAGGCCGATTTTAACAATGCTGCAGTATTCACTTATAAATTTGTTTTGCTCATTTATTTCATTTCATAGTGTTCTCTTTTTTATTCTGATATCTTTTATTCATTGATTGTTTTATTTTTACTTAGATATATATGCATAGTCATATATTGAAAATATTGCCATATTTTGTTACATATTACTTGGCAGCGAGTATATCACGTTACTAACGCTTGTAAAACTATTGTAACGGATTGTATCGTGGTATATAGTGCACTGATGCATTTTATTTGCCCAATCGGCTGGGGTTGGACAATACTCCGACTACATCTCTGCAGAGGGGTAAGGTCCCTAAAGAGTGTCCGGAATGTGACACTAAACAATCTGATGGTGAGTTTCCAGTGATGCTGGAGCTTTTGGGAATGCGGACACCCCTTCATTGTCATCACACCCAGGACCACTCTGACCCAGAATGGTAGCACCTTATACAGTCCTATCTATTGGTCAAATAGAACTAAACTGCGTACTTATGCTAAACTGAACTAATTGAAATATAACTGTTTTTGACATTTTAATTACATACTTCAGCCAAACTGAATTGTTTGAAATAAAACTGCTTTGATATTTAACTGTGTTTGGACAAAAACTATACTTATAATAATTGTTTGAAATAGAACTGATTATTTGTATGAAAATGGATTTGGCATTAAATAATCTACAAAGCTTGATATGCCATGAACCCAAACGACCAACCAACAACAAACCTTCATTTTAAGTGTGATTTGAAATCCAACCTCTGCAAAAGATCCCGGTGGTGCTGAATTTTGCCTCAATTTAACAAAATATTGCAAACCTTTGACACACACTAGTATCTAGAATATAACAGACTATATATATATATATATATATGAACAGACAGATAGTGATGGCGAGAGAGCAAGGTTATTCAAGCACACTGTGCCATAATGATGAATATAACTGCATATTCAGTCTGGGTAGATTCGATGTAATTCTTTATTAAATTTAAGGCAAAATGATTTCGCGAGAGAATTCTATTATCTTTTCCCTTCATGTCTCTGTCCATGATCTTTGTACTGGCCATTGGCATGTTTTTCTCGTTTAGATGAATAAAATTTCCTTCTTGTGATTCATTCCGAATCGCAATGCTCTCAATGCATCTAAGATACGGCATAAGAAGTTATTACAGACAATCACACAGATAAGACGCGTGACGTGTACTGTCGGAAATAAATATGTATTAAATTAGGTAAGTTAAAGTAATATTCTAGTGGATGTGATACGTATCTCTCTCAATAAGATTGATGGAGTTTACACTGTTGGGAATATTACTAGACAAAAACTTCTTTGTATCGGATTGGAATGAATATAATGTCTGATTTTAGAGTATATATTATGAATAAAAAAGCTTATGCCTATAGAAATATTTAATCATTAACATAACCTTAATTGATTTCTCGAACCTCATTCCATCACTCAACATGATTAAAGATGCTATACTTGTAAAAATCTTTAGGTTTTGATGAAATGTATGAGACTAACTTGTGTTCATTCGCTTCTCTTGATGTTAACCTTCGACCGTCCGAATGATTCAATAATTCCCAAAACAAGAGATTATCAGAAGAACCAATGTCTGGAGATTATGGCGAATGATGTAATTTTCCCAAACTAAGCTCTTCGGATATGTTTTTAATCAATTGAATTGTGTGAGGACGGGCATTATCGTATTGGAGGATGACTCTCTTTCCGTTGACTAAGCAAGTTATTTTTTGGTCTAAAGCTGTTTTTAGACGACGAAGGTAATTTCAATTGAGAGTAGATGTGATTTTTTGAAGCAGTAGAGGTTATCTTAATGATGAAATATTTTCCTAGGCATGAATTTTTCTTCATTTTGAATATATACATTAAATCCGTACATTACATATGTTCCATCCTCGAATTGCTCCAACTAGAAGAATTATCGTGTATTTTTTCAAGAAAATATTTGTGCTACAAATCATTAAAATATTTTCTTCTTTGAATATTCAATTTTTAAAGCATATTTACCGTGGATGGTGAAGTCGTAAAATTGTTAAATTTTCATTCAAAATTAGGCACTCATCAAATATTATATGAGATTGGGCTGAGAAGTTCATAGTTTGAAAATTTCACATGCAGATATATCTGCTGATGATGAATTTTGATTAATGGGATGCAAGTACGGCAACATTTATGGAAAAAGTGTGTCGATTGCAAGAGAGACTATATTGAAAATGAAAATCTTATTTGCTCATATTCCATTACAGGGTGAAACGATAAAATTATCGCCCTAGAAAAGACGACATGATTCTATTTCCGTTTAAGGAAAACCGGTTTTCTTTCTTTTTTTTTGTTGCAGACCATCTACTAGTTGGCCAGTTGTGTACAAATCCCAAACGCAATAGAAACTTTCTATCATGTGTGAAAGTGACACAATGTTCAACCAGCGAGATTGGAGATGCGCTGCTGTACAAATCATGTTCTCTACCGACCCAGGTTATGAGAACTGGACCTTTGCCAGCACCCTCAAAATGCAAATCTGGATTGCCACGAATAACAGAGACGTGCCCAGGGTGTTGAAAACAAAGTTTCCGGCTACGGTAATGGCCTTTGGTGTGGTTTCAAGTGAGGGCCACATCATGCCACCTCACATCTTCGAAGCCGGCTTGAATGTCAGCACCAAAGTGTACCTGGATGTGCTGAAGAGTGTGGTGATCCCCTGGTGCAATCAGGTGGCCCGTGGCAGACCCTGGGTGTGGCAGCAGGACTTGGCGCCGGACCACAAGTCCAATGAGACCCAGAAGGAGTACTACGACTTTATACCCTTCTCTCACTGGCCCCACTTCTCCCCCGACCTGAACCCGCAGGACTACTTTGTTTGGTCATACGTCAAGAACATCACCAACATGACCTCCCACAACACCAAAGCCAGTCTGATCGCCGCCATCTGCCGAGTATTCACCGAGCTCCCGCCGGCGCTTGTGGAAAAGGTATGCTCCCAGTTCCAGATCCGTATCGAGGTGGTGATTGTGGCTGAAGACGGCTACATTGAATAGATGTCTGCTCTACTACATAATCAAGTTATCTGAATTGATTTTTTCAATAAAAGTTTTAAAATAAATCTGTAGTGTTGTTTTCTTATAGACGACAATTTTAGCATTCAACCCTGTAGAGTATATTGAACATTTGAGAGGACCCACGTATATTTAGTCAAGATTCATTTATGCATGTTTGTGCAAGATGACTTTCTCACTAAATATTCATTATCTATGATTCTCTAGGTTTGGTTTGGTTTGGTTTTATGGCATATCAACCATTTTATGTTATTTAATGTCAAATCCATTTTTATACATATAAACAGTTCTATTTCAAACAATCCTGTTTAGCATGAGTACAGTTTTTTGCTTACACACAGTTGAATATAAAAAACAGTTCTATTTCAAACAATTCAATTAAGAATAAGTACACCATTTAGTTCTATTCGATCCATGGATAAAACTGTATCAGGTGCTACCACTCCGGACCGTGTGTACCTGGAAGCGATGGCAATAAAGAGGTACTCCGCATTCCCCAAAGCTTCAGGATTGCTAGAACCTCACCATCAGATTTTTTTGTGTCATATCCGGACACTCGGTAAGGGAATCATACCCCTCTGTAGAGAAGCAGTCGTTGTATTCTGTAGCCCCAGCCGACTGGGCCATATGATTCTCAATGTAATACAAAAGCAAAAATAAAGATATATATATATATATATATATATATATATATATATATATATATATATATATATATATATATATATATATATATATATATATATATATATATATATATATATATATATATATATATATATATATATATATATATATATATATATATATATATATATATATATATATATATATATTCTTCAAACCTTTGCTCTTCACCTATTAGTCAAAAGAAATCATTCAATTATTTCTTATGCATCAACCCATTTAAATGTGTTCAAAGAAATGAGATCTGGCTCGTCTGAAAATGTTACCAACAAAGTATCTGCTTAAAACTACTGTATAAACAGGATTTTACATTAAATAAACCATAAAACAAAACCATCCAAATAAACAAACCAACTATTTGTGTCACATGATTTTTTTTTATAAAAAGAAATAAAGAAAAAAATTCAGGCAAGTTTTTATGGATATAATTTTTTTTTAATTAGTGTCAACAAATATATCTCTAGGGATTATGATTTTTTTCTTTTGGTGATTTTTCATTATTTATTTATTTATTTTTTGGTTAAATGTAAAAACAGCCAGAAGAATCTATGAGTTACACAAGGAAAATACAAGAAAATAATGTAATTAGTTTTTTAATATTCTGCTTTCTTGTATACGAACATTTTATTTCATCTAACAATCTCAAACGTTTGTTTTCCGTATCATATTTTCATATTCACTCTATATACGTGGGGCATTCAATAAGTTCCCTGATTTTTTTTTGTGCAGGCATTTAAAATTGTTGTAGTCTCTTGAAAATGCTGTAAGTTATTGCTATATATCTTATGAGATGACTGACCAATTGTTATGATTTCAGGTTCAAATAAACAGCTACAGCAGCTACTAAAGCAAGATTGTCGCAGCTGGTGAATTTCAAAAATGCAATCTGACACTTTGGAAGAACGAAATGCAATAAAATTATGTTTTAAACTTAGAAAAATGCCACAGAAACGTATGGAATTTTTCAGACTGCTTTTCGACAATCTTGCATGAATCGAACATCAGTTTTTGAGTGGCATAAGAGATTCAAGTAAGGCAGGGAGTCTGTGAGGGATGATGAGAGGTGTGGGAGGAATAAGGAAGTCAATACACCAGAGTTGATTGGCCAAACGGTTAGGGTTAGGGTTACTATGTTAAGGTTTTAAGGTAGTTCAGGAAGAGATTCCGTCGGAAGAGGCGGGCACTCTTCAAATCGGGTCAGTGGTATTTCCACCAGGACAATGCACTAGTCAACAACTCTATCCTTGTCACAGACTATTAGACAAGATCTTGCTCTCCGTGACTTTTGGTTATTTCCTAAGCTCACAGTCTGTCGTTATGAGACAATTGAGGAGATGAAAGAGGCTGTGAAAAATGTTATCGACACGCTCACACAAGAGGACTTCTATCGGACATTCAAGAAGTTGTTGGGTCGGTACAACAGGTGCATTGCAGCAGGAGGAGATTACTTCGAAGGGGACTAGAGTGTCATGTGTGTATTATCAATAAAATTGCCAATACGAAAAAAGTCTGGAAACTTATTTAATGATCCTTGTATATATATATATATATATATATATATATATATATATATATATGTGTGTGTGTGTATATATATATATATATAATATATATATATATATATATATATATATATGCTCCCCCATGGGGGTTAAGCACTCTGGCGAAGGAATTGTCGGCCGCCTCTAGCGTAATGCAAAGCTCTTCGTAAGAATTAAGCACTCTGGTAGCCGATTAAGGTATAAAAAATGTAAACAAAGGCTGCTGCTGCTGTTGCTAAAAATAAATACCTTAAAATTCCCTTAGCCAACGTAGTCCGCTTGGTGGCCGACAGGTTTGAACTTTAGTCTAACGTAAAGTTGGACGGGTTTCGATCCCGGCTTCGAGCGTCCTGCGTGACGAGATAGAACGAATCTGTCTGTCTGTGGATGACAATAAATATATATAAGGAAAATTTTACTTGTCTGTATTACATAGAGGGCTAAACAGTTTGATTTAAAACTAGCACATTTTATATGTTTTAATAATTGACCCAGCCTTGTGATATTTTAACTTTTAGAAATATAGTATATTCAGCTTTCACATGAAAAGAATGGATTTTTCATTAAAGGAATTATACATCAATCAGAAGAGAGCGATGTTACTTCAGGGCAGACCTAATCACTCTGAATGTAAACCTCAAAAATTAATTTGTGAACTGTCTAAAATAATCAGACAAATTCAATTGAATTTACTAATATGATTCATAGACAGTTCATCGTACTAGTTGTGTAAATTATTTGTTTAGGAATCATTGTGGCGTTGAGGCAACATAGAAGTGAGACAGTTCACAGTATCGCTATTACAGTTTTCTTTTTGGAAAGGAATAAACACTCGTATCCCTCCAGTTATAGGTTAAATAAAACCACCATATCATTAACCAAAAATAAATATTCATATATAATAATAACATCAGTTAAAAAGCATGATCTAGTTAAGATTAAAAGAATAAAAGAATAAAAAATTAAAAGAACAAATCTCAATAACGTTATTACGTTTTTCTTTTTTGAAAGGAATAAAGTCCTGTATCCCTCCAATTTTGGTAAAATAAAACCGCTATGTCATTAACCAAAAATAAATATTTATTTATAATAATTACATAACATCAGTTAAAAAGCATGATCTAGTTAAGATTAAAAGAATAAAAGAATAAAAGATTAAAAGAATAAATCTCAATAACGTTATTACGTTTTTCTTTTTTGAAAGGAATTAAGTCCTGTATCCCTCCAATTTTGGTAAAATAAAACCGCTATGTCATTAACCAAAAATAAATATTTATTTATAATAATTACATAACATCAGTTAAAAAGCATGATCTAGTTAAGATTAAAAGAATAAAAGAATAAAAGATTAAAAGAATAAATCTCAATAACGTTATTACGTTTTTCTTTTTTGAAAGGAATAAAGTCCTGTATCCCTCCAATTTTGGTAAAATAAAACCGCTATGTCATTAACCAAAAATAAATATTTATTTATAATAATTACATAACATCAGTTAAAAAGCATGATCTAGTTAAGATTAAAAGAATAAAAGAATAAAAGATTAAAAGAATAAATCTCAATAACGTTATTACGTTTTTCTTTTTTGAAAGGAATAAAGTCCTGTATCCCTCCAATTTTGGTAAAATAAAACCGCTATGTCATTAACCAAAAATAAATATTTATTTATAATAATTACATAACATCAGTTAAAAAGCATGATCTAGTTAAGATTAAAAGAATAAAAGAATAAAAGATTAAAAGAATAAATCTCAATAACGTTATTACGTTTTTCTTTTTTGAAAGGAATAAAGTCCTGTATCCCTCCAATTTTTGTAGAATAAAACCGCTATGTCATTAACCAAAAATAAATATTTATTTATAATAATTACATAACATCAGTTAAAAAGCATGATCTAGTTAAGATTAAAAGAATAAAAGAATAAAAGATTAAAAGAATAAATCTCAATAACGCTATTACGTTTTCCTTTTTTGAAAGTAATAAAGTCTCATATCTCTCCAGTTATGGGTGAAATAAAACCACCATTATTCTTCTACAAAGATGGTTTTAACGTTGATTACACCATAGTGGTATGACATGTCATTAACCAAAAATGAATTTATATATAAAATAATTACATGATATAAGTTAAAACGCATGATGTAGTTAAGATTAAAAGAATAAATCCAAGAATCACAAGACTTATTAGTTTAAAATGAAAAGTAAAAGATATCGCCATTCAAGATTCCTAGCAATAACTATTTTCAAAATGTATAAAAGTAAATGATTAAATCTATTTTCTCTGATTGTTTTATATTTCACATTTAATGTTGGTATAAACTTTTAAGATAATACAATTACTTGGCCAAATACCACTTTTGAGATAATTGCTATATATATATATATATTAATAAATCAAATATGGTCGCTAGAAAAATTGATTTTGCCAAATAATTTTACTTATTTTGGAAGTATCATTGTTTTATCATCTCCTAAATTCTTGTCTTCTTGGAGACATCTATCATTAGGGATGATTGTAGATAGTTATCGAAGTTATTTTTTATCGTGTATTTAATGATGAAATTTAATCTTCTAATTATTCCTGTCAGTATTTTAAAGATGTAGAAAAGCTTTAGAGATATATTCTGATTATATTCGAATAAACACTTATATATATATATATATATATATATATATATATATATAACGGGGGATGCTCCTAAGTAAAGAAGATTGAGTGAGAACCTGACGATCCAAAAAGAAGATGACATTAACTAAATAAAAACACTACTTAAACAATATATATATATATATATATATATATATATACACGAGCTGCATACGATAATTTTCCTGACTTTTTTCATATGGGCTCTTTTATTGATAGTACACACATGAGACTCTATCCTTTTCCAAGTAACCTCCTCCGGTTGCAATGCACTCGTTGTATTGCTTCAACAACTTCTGAAAAGTCCCATGAAGTCCTCGTTTGTGAGCATGTCAATGACATTCGTCACAGCCTCTTTCATCTCCTCAATTGTCTCATAACGACAGCCTCTAAGCTTAGGGAATAACCAAAGCTCACAAGGAGCAAGATCTGGTCTATAGGGAGGGTAACGAACTGTCTTGATGCCCATCTTGGTCTAATAGTCTGTGACAAGGATGGAGTTTTGGACTGGTACATTGTCATGGTGATAATGCCACTGACCTGATTTGAATAGTGCCATCCACTTCCCACGGAATCTCTTCCCGAACTCCCTTAAAACCTCAACATAGTAACCCTAACCCTAACCCTTTGGACAATCAACTCTGGTCTATTGACTTCCTTATTCTTCCCACACATCTCATCATCTCTCACAGACTTCCTGCATTCCTGGAATCTCTTATGCCACTCAAAAACTGATGCTTGATTCATGCAAAATGGTCCGAAAGCAGACTGAAGCATTCCATATGTTTCTGTGGCATTTTTCCAAGTTAAAACAGAATTTTGTTGCATATAGTTTTTCTAAGTATCCTCATTGCATTTTTGAAAATCACCATCTGTGACAATCAGTCTTTAGTAGGGTGTATTCTAATTGCTGCTGTAGCTGTTCATTTGAACCTGACATCATAGAAATTGATCGGTCATCTCATAAGATGGATAGCAATAATGTACTGAACTTTCAAGAGTCTACGACAATTTTAAATGCCTCAACAAAAAAAGTCTAGAAACTTATTGAAGGCACCAAGTATGTTGGAAGAATTTTTTCTTAAAAATCTATGTAACATAAGTCTGTGACAATAATGGAGTTGTGGACTGGTACATTGTCCTCGTGATAATGCCACTGACCCGATTTGAAGAGTGCCATCCTCTCCGACGGAATCTCTTCCTGAACTCCCTTAAAACCTCAACATAGTAACCCTAACTCTAACCGTTTGGCCAATCAACTCTGGTGAATTGACTTCCTTACTCCTCCCACACCTCTCATCATCTCTCACAGACTCCCTGTTTTCCTTAATCTCTTATGTCACTCAAAAACTGATGCTCGATTCATGCAAGATTGTCGAAAAGCAGTCTGAAGAATTCCATACCTTTCTGCGGCATTTTCCCAAATTTAAACATAATTTTATGGCATATCGTTCTTCTAAAGTGTCAGATTGTATTTTTGAAATTCACCAGCGGTGACAATCAGGCTTAAGCAGGGTGTATTCCAATTGCTGCTGTAGCTGATCATTTGAACCTGAAATCATAACAATTGGTCAGTCATCTCATAAGATGTATAGCAATAACATATTGCATTTTCAAGAGTCTACGACAATTTTAAATACCCATACAAAAAACGCCCGGAAACCTATTGTATGAAACTTATATATATATATATATATATATATATATATATATATACACACACACACACACATACATATATATATATATATATATTAGATATACATATTTAATTCATGGAATTTAATCTGCGACCCCTGAGTTTCATGGACTTTTTGTAAAACAACAACCACTTATTGCTACTTATTTTTCTCAGAAACCAATATTCCAATACGACAAGGGAAAACGAAGAAAAATGCCCTCAGAATGAGTAAAACGAGGAGGGATAATATGTGGCCTATTTTACAGATTTAAGGATTAGCAAACTGGAACTGAACTTAGCTACAAGAGCAATTTTGGTAGATATTTTAACCGCCAGCGAGTATTGCGTATTCATAAGGAACGCTGCTGTAAGCAACGTAATATTCTGATCGAAGAATGTAAATTTAATGACTGACATTATAGCATTTCATCCACAGTACTCAGGATGTTATTACTGAACGTCAGCGCACGGCTAAAATTGTAAGCATGCCAACAATTCCCAAACGTAAATGTAAACATAGATATATTTGTTTATATCTTTCAGGAACTCTCATTAATATTTGCCACTCATCTACATCATTAATGGATCTGAGGCAATGATTTTTATGGCTCGATTGCTAAGTTGAAATAATACGCAATTCGATAGCCAAATCTGCTATTGACGTTAAAGGTAGAAGTACTTCTTTAGCCCCTGAAACTTTGGTATCTCCCTTGGTTACCGGATGATAAGAACAGGGTGTAGTACCTGCAATTGCACATTGTATCTGCTATGTATATATTGACCATACAACGTGCAATGGTATGTACAACACCCTTTTCTTATCATCCGGTATATATATATATATATATATATATATATATATATATATATATATATATATTATAAACCATCATTATAAAAAAAAAAAAGAAAAATTCCTCTAGTGACGACAGCAGCATTTCACAAATTTATATGATTATCCATCAGGGATAATTGCTGATCTTCTGGAGGGCCTTCTTCAACGCAATAAAAAAATTAGAAATGGACTAATCGCCAATTTACGCTGGAATTTAATTTGCAATAAAGTAACATCCTGGATAGACTTCTGAATTTAATGGTGTCCGTCGAACTGTTTTAAAAATGAAAAAAAGTTAAGTATGCTGTATTTGATCTCATCATAGAGAACTGGTACGGATGCCCTTAACCAAACCATTGGGTTCATTTTGATTGAGTGTGTTTGTACAACTGCGAAGGAGAAAAAGGAATATGTGTCAACCACCATGGAATCTCTCGTTTGGGTTCATTTGGCAACGTACATTTTAGAATTTTGCTGAATCGATTACCTTGAAACATCTTTCTACACTCATTGCAGAATTACAAAGGGGTTTTAAATCTAGCAGGGGAGCAAGCGACATGAATTTTCGACCAGGCTGGTACGGGAGAAACGTGCTGAGCAAAAGGTCCCATTCTATCTGTTTATCTCAGTCAGCTGGAGCTGTAGAATACATTGACTGCATATCTGTATATAACTTTAAGCAATCTGATCGTGAATCTCCAGTAATGTTGGAGATTTGGGAAATACGAAGTACCCCTTCATTACCATCGCTCCCAGGTCCACCTGCCCCGTAGTGGTAGCACCTGAAAGAGTCCTTGCAATGAATCAAATAAAACTGCTTTACATTTAAACTGAGCGCAAACAAATGACTTATGATAAACTGAATGGCTGTAAATCATTTCTTTGGATCATTTAACTGTGTTAAAAAATGACTGATGTTTGATTGAATCGTGAGTGATACACACCAATACTTGGAACAATTTAATTTAGTTGACTTATTCTAAAGTAAATAGTTAGAAATTGAACTATTGGATCATATTTATTTAACACTCACGTGCGTGCACGCAAACACAAACACACGAACATATATATATGTGCGTGCGTGCGTGCGTATGTGTGTGTGTGTGTGTGTGTGTTTATAGATATGAATATACATTTTGATATATGTATATATATAAATATGTATGTATGTACGTATATTTTGGCAGCATTTCTTCATTAATACATATTTGATTGAACATAATAGACTTTTTTTTTCTACATATTTTTTGTTAATCCATTCGAATTGCTGTATTGATCTTATGATGTTCAGCGGGAATTGCTTAATAAATCTTCCATGAAAAGTTATTTCCGAAGTACTTTCAGCCCAAATTTGGGCCATCATCAGGGGAGTGTGTATTACAAAAATGATGTAACTTTTGTATGTACATTACTACTTTGTAAGAAGAGCGTCTGTACTGTTGTATTGTGTAGCGTTTACTTTTCGAATTTATTTTTATGAATAACATCAGTAGCAAATGACATTTAAGTACATCAGCACTGGTTTCAAAATTAATTCTGTTAAGTTTGGGTTGTATGTTCCTTATTGACTATCCGTAGAATCCTTGAAGGCGTATGGGTAAAAAAAAACCTACAAGCTACATTACTATTTGTCAACTTTACCAAGGCCTTCGATTCCATTCACAGAGGAAAGATGGAACAAATCCTTCTAGCATACGGCCTACCTAAAGAAACCGTAGCTGCAAAAACGATTCTCTATAGAAACACCAAAGTGATAGTACGTTCACCAGATGGAGACACAGAATACTTCGACATTGTAGTAGGAGTACTATAATGAAACACCATACCTCTTTATCATCTGTCTAGATTACGTGCTTAGAACATGAATTGATGAAATCAGAGAAAACGGTTTCGAGCTGACAAAGAAAAGAAGCAGAAGGTACCCTGCAAAAACAATTACCGACACCGACTACGCTGATGACATAGCGATACTAGCAAATACACCCAACCAAGCCGAATTACTACTGCATAGTTTGGAACGAGCCGCCGCATGCATTGGCCTCCATGCCAATGCACACAAAACGGAATATATGTGCTATAATCAAACAGGCGACATTTCCACACTAGATGGGACCTCTCTGAAACTAGTAGACAAATTTACCAACCTAGGAAGCAGCGTCTCATCAACCGAAAAAGACACCGACACGTGGCTAACGAAGGCATGGACAGCAATCGATAGGCTATCGATCATATGGAAATCAGACCTAATCGATAAAATAAAACGCAGTTTCTTCCAGGCAGCGATCGTATAGATACTGCTGTATGGATGCTCTACTTGGACGCTAACAAAACCGCTGGAGAAGAAGCTTGACAGCAATTACACAAGAATGCTGCAGGCAATATTGAACAGGTCCTGGCGGCAACACCCCTCAAGGCACAAACTATACGGCCACCTGCCTCCCATCACGAAAACTATCCAAGTTAGACAAACCATACTTGCAGGACACAGCTGGAGAATCAGGGACGAGCTCATAAGTGATGTACTCCTATGGACCCCTACATATGTCTGGGCAAAAGCAGGACGACCAGCTCGAACATACATTCAGCTGCTATGTGAGGATACGGGATGTAGTCATGAAGACCTGCCAGAGGCGATGAATGATAGGGAGAAGTGGCGAGAGAGGGTCAGGGATATCGGTGCTAGCGGCACGACATGATGATGGTGATGATGTATGTTCCTAATACGTAGTGCTTCGAGAATCTGTAGTTTTTGTAACGACTGAATTTGATTTGGTTTTCCCTTTTTCTAACAATCTTCTCTCATTACAAAAAATTTTCAAATCTGAATTCGTCTATCAAATTAAATTATGAATATTTTGCATGACAAAAGTCATATCTTCCCCCTATTAACCTCGTAGTAATCTTTTCAAGATTACCCAAATGTTCAACTGTATTAAATGTTAATACAGGTTCTTAATGTTAACTCAGCACTGACTAATACTGTCTCACTGTTTGCTGTTTACAAGGCGGATTCATTTTGGTCAAAATATTGCTGGCTGTTTGAAAAAGAAAAAATTATGACATTTAAACCGTATTTTCATAGTTTGCCCTCTAAAAACATTGAAATAATTTGCACAAGTAGTTAAAATCAAAGCAGCTACGCAGGTTGGATGGGTAGAATCTGAAATTCTATTTAAATTATGCTACTTTTAAAGGCAGCTTGCCAAGAAGTTTAACATTTCCAAACATGAGGCACAAGAATCGTTACAAAGACAGTTAAAAACTGGCAGAAATGTTGAAAATAAAACAACTGAAACATCAAAATATAACAACAGTTGCAGATGATAAACACTTGATTATTGAACAGAAAATATATAAAATGAAAAATGCTCCAGAATTGAACATCTGTCGACAAAAACTAGTGTCGCTCTTAATTCTGAAAATCTGATTTAATTTATCAGTAGGGATCATGAAGTGCCTAACCATCAACAAAACCTTGTGAGAGAGGGTGAATAAGCAGAAAAAGACTGTAATGAGCAAAAAATTATGATAACTAGATTGAAAAATTGGAAATTGTACAACATATTTTGTTAAATCTATGTCCAGTTCAGAGGAGTCGAAATTTGAACTTTTTGGTAATAATCAGAGCGTGTATATGAGAAGAAAGACTGAAAGATGAATGTCTGAATTCAACAGTCTAGCATGCTGGGGAGCCTGTTAAAAATGGTAGTTGTGGAAGAGGGGACTTTTTCAGGCTAAGGAAATCATAGAAAAAAATCATTTGATTTTGAAAATACATGCTCTGCCATCTGAGTGGCTCTATATACGAGCTTAGCTGTTCATGACAGCATGTGTGTATGCGTGTGCGTGTCTGTGTGTGCACGCATGCAAGTGTATGTGTGTATATGGTTGTGAGTTGACCATGAGTATGTGTGTAATTGTGTTCATATAGAAGTCGATACATATTTGTGTGGGAATCATCGATTCAACGTACTAGTATAAAACACTGAGACAGAAGAAATGGGAGCGGAGAACAAAAGGAAAAAGAGCACTCTGCTTCAAGACGCTGAGGGTATACGACCAGAGCACATACATATGGGAACTGTGATACAGAGATGGGCTGAGAGAACAGGTACTGAAGAGAGGGTGTAAAGCAGAAAATCTGTTATAAAATAGCCGAGGGATTACGGTTCATGCCTTTGAGTTTAGTTACGGTGAGAACCTTTCGCTTCAGCACATGGGTTGGTTGGGTGTAACATTGAAGCAGGTGTTAACGCGGGTGCGCGCGGGCAGATGGAGGTGTCACTCAGATGTCATAACAGTCCGAGACGATACTGGGCGACAAGGTGCGGGTGACGTAACGCAACGGAAGCACGCGGAAGTTTGTGTGAGAATTTGAAGAAAATATGAGTCGGGACCTAGACGCCAAACGAAAAGGATCGATTTTTGGAGCTCGCAGGCGCAAGGCAAACTTGCGCCCTATGGGGGGCCGCTCGAGCTGGGGGCCAAATGAATAAGACAGCATAGAAGATTGTGTCTCTCCTCCTTACGTCGAAACCTTCAACTCAAAGTTAATAAAAAGGTTTCGTACCTGAACAAGAAGTCGTTACGTGTTTTCGAATTCCGGGATTCCTATGTTCTTTATATATTCCATAGTAATGAACATTATATGTCCATTTCGTACACACCGTTAATTGCGAATATGGTACATATGATTATTTGGTGCCAGAACTTGGGCATATGTTTCATGATATGGTTTACGACTGGGTTACCATGGTTCAACGGAGACGATCAGAAAAGCGGCTAAGAACAAGGAGGAATCTATTTCGGAGCGGCTTGTTCAGGTGATCGAAGGAGAGAGAGAGAGAAAAAACAAGGCCCCCAGAAAATAAGAAACAAGGAAGAGAGACCAAAATCAAGAAGAACAAATTCGCCCCCCCCCCAGAAAGAAAAAGGAGAAAAGTCCAACACCGAAAACAGAAGAAGAAGAAAATAAGAAACAAGGAAAAGAGACCAAAAACAAGAACAAATTCGACACCCCTCAGAATGAAAAAGGAGAAATGTCCAACAACGGAAACAGCGCAACCCCAAAAGAAAAAAAAGAAAAAAAAGGCGTGAAAAGAAAAAAAAAAGAAAGAAAAAGAGAAGTAACACAACTCAACTCCAAGAAAAAAAGGCATGAAGAAAAGAAAAAGAATAAGAAGGTATTTGCTCATTTACGTCTGTCATAGTTTGATTTACGAATAGAGTTTGAATGGTTGTGGAGGATAGATTTGGAAATAATTCTAAAATTTAAAAATTTAAAAAGAAAACCGTTAGTAACATAGAAAATTATGATTACTACTGTATGTGACTTTGTACCGTGGTGGGAGGAGAGAAAGAAAGACTAACAGAGAATTAAGCTCGCAGTAACAGAGAAGAAGAAAGAAAGGTGGTCGCTGTGTGGACAAAGGATTGTGTCACGCACATGATTGACAGCAATAATAAACAATATTTTGTAAAGAAATTTTATAGTAATAACGTATTTTTATGAATGGATTTTACGATAGACGGGGTCATTGTAGGTGAAGTTTGTAGTAAATAACGTTTTTATGAATGAAAACTTGTAACTTGTTGGTGGTCCGGGCTAATCATATTCGGAGATTAGAATTTTGACTCGAGACCTTGGAGATTTCGCTCATCGATGGGATTGCCGGAAAAATTTCGCATATCTGTAGTTAGGACCTTTGGGACAGGTTTCGATGTTGGAGAATCGATATTTTGGGCGGTGAAAAAATCAGGCCGGGATTTTGTTTAAGTGGTCGAGTCCGACTAATCAGAGGCACAGTGGAATGCTTCGGACGTTTCATTGTCCGTATCGACTGGAAAATTGTCTCAGATATCTTGCCATAGAGGCAGAGCAACGAAGAGACGGATGCTTTTTGTGTCTGACAGGGCAGACGGTTATTTTGTGAGTTCCCCCCTGAAGTGGGACTGTGAGGTTTTGTTGAGGAAGATGTTCGGAAAAACATGGGTTTGGAGATTAGTTATTTAAGATACGCGCAGAGTTTTGGAGGTCTCATTGGATGTGTTTGGAAAATTCGCGGACTCGATTTTGAGTTGTGTCGAGGGAGAAATTTTATTGAGTGAACTAATAAAAGGTTTGGGTGGTTTAGAAAAGAACACCCGGTATTTTAAGGGCGAAGAAAGAAAGACGATAAGAAAGAAGAGTACTCGTAAACTGTTGAAAAGATGTGAGATAGACCGTTTGACGGTGGTCAAAAGTTGGAATAAACGAGGAAACATGTATCTTGGTTTGATTACAGGCTATGCTTGGTTGTGGAAGGTTAAAATGTGTACATTAATTAATGACAGAGATTACAGAAGAAGGAGTTATAAAGTTAGCAGTAATGAGTACGGACGTAGAATGAAGGCAAAAGTCATAATGAGCAATTGACCTGAGATTAAAAAAAAAAAATGAAAATAAAAGAACAAATTAAAGACTGAAAAAATATACATGCCGAACGATTGACTGTTGAAAAAATTTTTAAAAAGAGAGAGAAAAAAAGAACCCGAAAATGTGGTCGGAAAAAAGAAAAAAAAATGAAAAAAAATAAATAAAAAACGATGGACAATACGAACACTTTTTATTTTTATTTCAGTGACTTTTGAGCATGGGACTGACGCATGTTTTTTGTTGTATTATTTTGTTGAAATTGTATTGCTGAAAATTTTGTTGCTCAGTTCGACATGAGGAGGAGCAGCACAATAGTTTTAGAAAATAATTTGAAAATAATGATTTCATTGTGGTTGGATAGGTATGTTATAAAATAGTCGAGGGATTTCAGTTTATGCCAGTTTATGCCGTTTAATTACGCTGAGAACCTTTCGCTTCAGCACATGGGTTGGTTGGGTGTAACATTGAAGCAGGTGTTAACGCAGGTGCGCGCGGACGAATGGAGGTGTCACTCAGATGTCATAACAGTCCGAGACGATACTGGGTGACAAGGTGCGGGTGACGTAACGCAACGGAAGCACGCAGAAGTTTGTGTGAGAATTTGAAGAAAATAAGAGTCGGGACCTAGACGCCAAACGAAAAGGATCGATTTTTGGAGCTCGCAGGCGCGAGGCGAACTCGCGCCCAATGGGGGGCCGCTCGAGCTGGGGGCCAAACGAATAAGACAGCATAGAAGATTGTGTCTCTCCTCCTTACGTCGAAACCTTCAACTCAAAGTTAATAAAAAGGTTTCGTACCTGAACAAGAAGTCGTTACGTGTTTTCGAATTCCGGGATTCCTATGTTCTTTATATATTCTATAGTAATGAACATTATATGTCCATTTCGTACACACTGTTAATTGCGAATATGGTACAAATCGAGAACAGCGATACACAGACATAAACATAGGCTGCAGAGATGTTTTGTTTTAGGGATTGCAAAGGGTCACACAAACTACTCCAAAAACTTTTACTCAACTTTTGTTTTCCCCTTGTTTCTTTCCTGGAAGGACCTTTCGGTCATTTCAATTTGCAGATGTGTCAGACGATCAAGCGGCCGAAGATTTTCATTCTTTGGATTGCATGCCCCGGAGTATTTTCCACTTCTGGTTTCCGTTAGATTCGAAAAAAATCACTTTTTTACATAACGGTCCAAAAGACTCTTGTAAATCAAGTAAAAATTACTTCGAATCAAAAAAGAAATAATAAATTTTACTACTTATGTTCGCCTCAATCTTCTGATCTCTTACCTGTTGAATTTATACAGGAGAGTTTGAAGAGAATAACCAAAGAATGATAATGAGCCTTTGATTACCTGAAGAATGCTCAGGAAGGTATACTAACTATGGAGGTGCCCGTGGTGTAATGGTTATCTTCGTAGGAAATAGACACGGCGACACGAGTTCAAATCCTGGACGAGACTGATGGCACTTCACATAGCACTAATACCCTTCGGGAAAGGTATGAATCCAATTATTCTCCCTCTAACTAGCCTAGGAGAAGGAAAACTCTGAATTCAAACCTGTTAAACTCCGCTTAAAAATTGACCTTCCCAGAACGGAGGGGTTGGTAAATAGGTATACTAACTATCTTTTTTCAAAAACTCTGGAAAAGATGGCCCAGAATATGTAAGTTAGGAATTAAGGTATATGGTGGTTTTATTGACATTTATTTGTATTGTATAATTGTTCGTTTGAGAAATGTTTATTTTACCTAAATAAAGGCAAATACATGAAGTGACCTTTTTTCACCGTAAAAATGCAAAAATATCTCAATTTATTGCATTTTTAAAAAATGCAGAGTAGACCCATATATTTTGCCTGAAGTACATATATATATATATATATATATATATATATATATATATATATATATATATATATATATATATATCGTTAACCAGAAAGTTATGAAAATGTACAATGAGAAAAAAACTCAAAGACTTTAGAAGATTTTATTTACTGTTGAATTATTTACCGAAGTTAATCAGTCATGCAGGTGTTTGAATATGGGATATTTTGTCTTATGAATTTTATATAAATTACATTTTTATTTTTCTTAAATGAAATGAAAAAATGAGTTTGTTTAAAATATTTATTTTATAGCTTGACTTCGATGCAAATCGGCAGAGGGGGGAGATCCCCCCCAACGAGTATCCTAGATAGAACACTAAAAAATCTGGTGGTGAGGTTCCAGTGATGCTAGAGGTTCGGGGACTGCGGAGCATCCCTTTATTTGCTATCGCTCCCAGGTCTACTCTGGTCCGGAATGATAGCACCAGGTAGGGTCCTATCTATGGGTTAAATTGAACTAACTGCATACTTATGCTAAACTGAATTGTCTGAATTAGAACTGTTTGTCTAAACTGAATAGCTAGAAAAAGAAATGTTTTTGACAATTAAACTGTACTTACATTTAAACTGCGAATATATGCTAAACTGAATTGTTTAAAACTGAACTGATTTTTGACATTGAAACTCTACTTACACTAAATTGAATTGTTTATATCGAAATGTTTTGACATTTAACTGTGTGTAAACAAAATCTATATTTATACGAAACTGAATTAACTGAGTTAGAACTGTTTGAATGAACAGAATAGCTTGAAATGGAAATGTTTTGGACAATTAAACTGTGTACGCATATCAAATTGAATTGTTTCAAATAGAACCATTTACATAAAAATGGATTTGGCGTTAAATAACCTACAAAGGGTGATATGCCATAAAACCCATACAACCCGCCAACTAGATGCATTGACGTCTCTCTGGTGAACCCCTCACTTCTGTGAAAACCTCACTACGAAAGGGTACTCATTGTAGTATGCTGTAAGCTTATTTTTATACATACAGGCAAAGTAAATAATTGCTCACAGCTCATAACAAAAGGGACTTTTTGCAAATATATTACTTGTAGTGTAGTCACCCACGACAGCTATTTCAGCGATGAATTATCATCTGATAGCTGGGATAAACACAAAAAACATTACTTGCCTTAAGTGTTACAACCCCTGTTGCTTTATTCTCTCCGTTCAGTTCCTGAGGAAGTGGAAGTATTTGGAAATTAATAACGGACAAAACATGCTGGGTAGCTATATGGTCCTTATAGCAAACCAGCACTTCCTGTATCTTTGCTTCATTCCTCGTTCTTCCTACAAACAAACACTTGTTTCCTTGTACCCCCAGCCACCAAAAGAGATAACCAACAAGAAACCCATCTTATTATATTGGAATTCCCAGAACACCCAACCCCTACATCACGTGGATGGTATCATCCAGGCAGCCTTGAACCACTTACATGTCCGAACGAGTCTAGTGACCGTGCTAATTCTGGTAAATTGCTGTTTTCATTTCCAGGTGATAGATCTTGCATATTCTGAAACACCAAGCTTACCAACTCGTCTTTCTTTCGATTGAAAATATTTTCAAATCAACTAACTAGTCGCTCTGTGGTACTATTCGCTTTACAATATTACAAAATCTCTCAAAAATTTCGTGACTGTAAGAAACTTGCACACCATAAATATCGTTTCTATATACTTTAATTTTTTCGTCTATCCAGTTTCTTTTATATTCAGTTTCTTCCAACAATAAATTTTACTGAGTGATACCAATTGTATTTTTTTTTCATATTTATTCTTGAAAAGAAAACTATATCATATTCACATTCCTTTAACGATATCATACCAACCAAGAAGTATATGCAATCAATTCAAGTAAATCATTGATAGTTCAAGCTCTCAAAAACAGCCAGAACATTTTAACTAAAACAAAAAAACAACTCTAGGTATGAGAAATAATTAATTCCTATCCGAGGTCGCAGTTAATCACCCGAAGAAGGCCAGAGGTGAAATTTTGCCGAAACGTAGTGAGAAGAAACAACAAAAAAACTACTAAGATGAGGAAAAAAGTCAGCAATAAATAAAAAATTAATTCTCAGATTAAGAAGCCTCATCTCAAAAGAATTCCCAATAAAGACAACTCTATGTATAATAATAATGATAATTGGACTGGGTCCCAGTGGTGAAGTGGCTAACATGCTGGATTGTGACTTCGCAGTAAACAATTTCGAACTCCAATCGCATCATTATATTCTCTTCTTGAATTAGTCATGAATCCCTTGATCCCTGAGCTATGGGTTCAAGAGTAACACAACTGCATTTCTACAAGATTGGATTCGGCATTAAATAACCCAAATTCGGTATGTCATTAAAAGAAAAAGTATAAAAAATATAACGATAGGAATCAAGTAGTCTGGAATAAATTTAGAATAAATACGCCATTTCTTTTTTTTTTTTAATTTTTTTGTTTTATTATTTTTTTTTTTTTTGGTTTCTAGTCTCGGACTAATTTTATAAAAACCTGGCTTTAGCCTTTTTAATTGTATTCACTTTATAGTAACAATTTTTAAAAAAATTACTTGTCAAGCTTTACAATGGTTGCAAGTAGTTAATAATATTTTTCTGGGTTAGAAAAATATACCATTACACAAGTTTTTTAAAGTATACTTTATGAAGCCAAAATGTTGCGCTGTTAAATTTAAGATGTTTCTGCTGTATCTTATTTACTGCTAAGTAATAAAGTAGAAGATGAACATTCTCCAAGTGTTCTAATTCTATATCTTTAGCCTGAAGTAGTCAGAAGGTAGGTGCGTGGATTCATGCCGTCAAAAAACAATTAGTTATATGTAAATGCAATCAAACTTAGCTTAGATTTTACTATAGTTTAATAATTTAATTTTAACAGCTTAAAACTGTTACACTCACATTGAGAATCAATATATTCGCTAATGATAATTATTCAGTAAGCATAGTTCTCGTAGCTGGTCCTAAATAAAGGACATTTTTGGTTGATTTTCACTTTAGTAATTGTCTGTTAACCTAACTTTATAACCATTTAACCAGGAAAGGCGACCGTATTTATTTGCTCGGATTAATTAATGTCACATTCTCCAGAACGAAACACAACAACTGTATTGCGATCTTATGATTGATCATTGCTATATAAGAGGAGAGAAACAGTGGCAACAATTTTCTAAACAATTAAAGTACGCGTACATTTAAAGTCTGGTTGCGAGTTTGAATTGTTTTTTTCAAGACGATGCGAAATCTCATTTCGTCTACTTTGAGTTAAACGTATTTCATCTGGTATCTTTAAATCTACTTCTTTCCCAAGGTGGTACAAGTTTTCCTCTATCATCTTGCAGCCCATCAGAGAGTCGTCTTCTGTTACAAAGAACGTATATGTTAGCTCGCCTGTATTCCAGAACAAGAAGATTTGTTTACCCTACGATTTTCCAGCAGGTTCTCTTCAATGACATCTGCAATTCGTCAATCTGCACCCGACTATACAGAGTTCATATCCAGGTCATAAGATGACATATCTGTTTTCCCCACTGATATCTCTGTTAAGAGACGTCGAATATTACACAAGCTTAGAAATATAGTTTGTTTGTTTTTTAAACGGATGCAGGTTGACTCATTCTTTTTTTTATGGCATATCAACCTTTGTGGGTTATTTTATTGCCAAACCAATCCTTGTAAAAGAAGATACAATTGATACAATTTAACTCATAGCTAATGGGATAACTGGTTTCATATGTTTCCCAAGGGCATTAGTTCCAGTGTGAACATAAAAGCGCGTATGGAGTACTGGCTGGTTTACTATGATATCACATTCCAACGTGTTACCCACTACACCACGGAGATTCTCTGCTACAAAATACACAGGCCTCCATGTGAGTATGTATTTACCCAATACCTCCACGACATGTTCAGTTACGTAAGCAAAGTACATCTGATTTGAATTCTGAGTTTTCATTTTCCTAAATAAGTTGTCCAACTAAAGCTAAAGAACTAAGTTTGCTCTTCTATTGACCGAAAACTTCAGAGGAGAAAAGACGGATCAATGCCCTTCACAAGGTCATAAGAATGAAGTAAAACACAAACAGCATACTCCAGGAATTGACCACGGCACGTCAGGAGCATTGCAAATTATGGTAACCAATACAGTTAGAGCATTTTCAAAGCGAGCATTGAATTGACAAAAAAGGTTCACGTGTATAGCTTGTTACGCATTTTAACACATGAGACTCCCTATAATTTAATTATATATATGCAATGTTAACAGAGGACTTTTGTATCTGTTAATTGAGAACAAATATAAACGGATTTGAGAAAGGTTTTTATTAACATAAGGTACTATTTACCAACCCCTCCGCTCGGGCAGGATATGACACAAGGTCAATTTTTAAGCGGGGTTTAACAGGTTTTGAATTCAGAGTTTTCCTTCTCCTAGACTAGTTACCTCACCAAGGCTGAAGAACCTTGACCGTCCTACTATTTACCCATTGTTGGAGGGAGAATAAGGGGGTTCATACCTTTCCCAAGGGTATTTGCCCGAAAGTGAACGTAATAGCGCGACTGGAGTACGAACTCGCGTACTACGATTCCGCAGTTCATCGCTTTAACCATTACACCACGAGGACACCCTGAAGTCTGAAGTTTTATTAATATAAGGTAGAGGCCTCAGTAAAATCGGCCTATTTTTCCTGGTCGACTTGCTTATTATTATCATTATAAAGGAGAGAGTTATGCTGCAAATCCAATTGCTCTCGCTTTATAGATCGTGAATATTTATGCCATGCAGACAAGTTTACAAAGCAACACAAATTTGTCAAACAATATGCGCCCCAGTAAGTAAATTAAATGTCTAAAGAAGCATGATATCTTCACGAACTGATATGAATAGTAAGACTATCTCGAAGACATAAAATGATTAATAATTTTTTGTGAGAAAAAACAAAACAAAACATTATGTATACAGTAGGAATTACAGCTACTGTCTCGTAACAACTACGTATGTCTGGATTAGTGATATACAAGCAACTAAGTCGTCCTAAAATACTTCACTTTTCATGTGCTGAATGCTGAAGTTATGGTCAACGATAACGGTTTCAATGTTTTGATGAGACATAAACAGTTATGGTCAGATTGCATGGTCAATATATTTCTAGAATAGCTTGGATTGTGAGGTTATGGCCTTTAATAGACATGTAAAATAACTAATTATGATTCAGACCGCACTTCCCAGAATTTCCCAGAAATTAAATCACCCTTCTCATCGTGAAACATACTAGAATATGTAAAGGGTTCCTCAACAAGTGGGAGCCACTTGATTCGGTGATTCTTATGTCATTGGTTGCATATCAATCTTCGTGGTTTGTTTAATGGTAAAATCATCGTTGTGGAAGAAGAGCAGTGATGATAGCTGGAGGGAATAAGTGGGTGCATGCCTTTCTCTAGGGTATTAGTTCGAAAGTGAACGTAATAGTGTGACAGGAGTTCGAACTCGCTTACTTTGAGGCCGCAATTCAGCACTTAGGCTATTACGCAGCGAGGACACCCACTGCAGGTGGAAGAGGTGGATTTTTACTATAGACAGTTGTCCGAGCTAAAACATATAAAAAACCTGATATTTCCACTGAGGAGCTAAAATTTATCAATGCAGCAAGTAAATGTACATTTACTCCAGAGATATGACCTAACAGAATGATGACCACGGAACAATCCCATATTGCTGAAGTGATGGGTCACAAAACACAAATATTTACCGTTGTTGAGTCTGGGATAGATGAGCTGTAGGTCTGTGATGACCAAAAGCTTTTTCTATGGACGCCTCGACCTTTGAACTAAATTTATTACTTGAAACGACATCTCTTGATCTGATACTACTTTAGTTTTTGGGACAAGGTGGATGGTAGCGTATGTAATTACCAACACTTCCAATTGCCACCCCAGGGCTAAAGAGTCAAGTGAGGACAGAACAGGAAGAAAATATGGAATAATGGCTTTCCGAAGGGAATCAGTCCAACTTTAAACACAAACAAACAATGCTAATATTTGAACTCTTCATCCTATTTACCCAACCCCTCCGCTCGGGCAGGATATGACACAAGGTCAATTTTTAAGCGGAGTTTAACAGGTTTTAATTCAGAGTTTCCCTTCTCCTAGACTAGTTGCCTCACCAAGGCTGAAGAACCTAGTCTGTCCTACTATTTACCCATAGCTGGAGGGAGAATAATTGGATTCATACCTTTCCCAAGGGTATTAGTGCTATGTGAAATGCAATCAGTCAAGTCCAGGATTTGAACTCGGGTCGCTGTGTTCATTTCCTACGACGATAACAATTACACCACGGGCACCTTCATATGACGATAACAATTACACCACGGGCACCTCCATACATGGATTTTAACTCTTCATACCATGTCAATTTTATGCTATGTGCGCTCTCTTTAGGCGTGCAGAAAACTAATTCGTTGACTTTATAAGAAAGCGATAGCATGGTATACAGAGATGAAAATTTAATACTGATTCAACGAGAATTTTGCGAATATTCAGATAAAAACGACAGTCTTCAAGTAATTGGTTGTGTAACGCCTACGTTAACGTTCTTGAAGTCCAAGTCACTGCATTAATTGCAACAGCTCTCCACAATGACTGGATAATGCACTTTGCAATATAGTACAATCATTACAGGATCTATTTAATAAAAGATTATCAACGTGCAACCTACGAAGGACACTATCAGATTATTGATGGGATGTGTGATTGATTAATTGACTGATTGATTGATTTAACTGCATGTCAACCCGTCTGGGTTATTCTAACCTAGAGGCTTGGGAATTGTGTGCATTGTACGTTTGTATTTTTAATTTTACCAAGTATTTTTTTAATAAAGGAATATATTATAAAGTATTACTATGAAATATTATGTATTTTTAAACAGATCTATTTGACCCATTGTTAGATTCAAATAGTTGCTCCAAATCTGGTTCTGAGTAGACCTGAAATTAATGGCAATGATGGGGTTCTCCATATTCCACAGGTCATGGGAACTGAATCTGTACATATTGACCTTTAACAAACCTGTTAGTTTTTGAATTTTTAAAAACAGGATGTACAGACGCGTCTTAAGGTAAATAAAAGTTTTCAATCACAAGCAGTCAGTTGGGGAGAGCACTCAGTCAGCAGAAAACAGTATGGCTGTTTTGAGCGCTAGCCCGAGCGACTCCCGGTTTGAGAGCCGACCCGTATCAATCGCCCGTGAAAGAAGTAGGAAGAAGCAAGGCTCTCCGAAGATGAATCTCCACCTGATATTAATATGAAGATGTGTCACCACCTAGCGTTTCCTATTAGTCCCCCCCTCTCTCTCTCTCTTACACACACACACTCTCTCTCTCTCTCTTGCATGTGAGCGCGCACAACTATTTCGACTTTACGTAAATAAAAATGGTGTTTATATTTCTATTCATCAGATATTGTCGTTCCCTCATTCTGGTATACAAAAAAAAACTCCCCTCAGTGCACTTATGTGTCATACCCAGGTCATCAAAGCCAGCATATTTTAATCCCTTTTGACATGGCTAGAGATATTTCAGGCGAATTCTTTATTTTAAGATTTCATATTAGCGACTGTTAACAAGATATGCTTACTTGAAACGCGTTTTCGCAAAATGGGCACTTTGCTTTCGCACAGAGGATAAAGAAATAATAATTTGATGAAGTGCCATATTTTAATCATCAAGTTCAAAATTATCCATAATGTCAATCCAAAGTTAACAGCGGAGATAAATGAAAAAAGTCGTTACATTTCGAATAACCTTAATATTCAACACTGGGATCTAACCACTAAATGCACTTTGAAACATTATCAACTGCTTATTTAGAATATGTGCGTTTAATATATCCGGCATAACTAAAGACATTGGGTGTAAATCGAAACATATATGTTATTTTGAGAATATCCTTTCTTCCAGGCAGCGGTCACATCAATACTGCTATATGGATGCACTACATGGACGCTAACAAAACGGCTGGAGAAGAAACTAGATGGCAATTACACAAGAATGCTGCGTGCAATCCTGAACAAGTCCTGGCAGCAACACCCCACAAGACACCAACTGTACGGCCACCTGCCCCCTATCACGAAAACTATTCAACTTAGGTGAACCAGACATGCAGGACATTGCTGGAGAAGCAGAGATGAACTCATAAGAGATGTACTCTTATGGATCCCCACACACGGCCGCGCAAAAGCAGGACGACCAGCACGAACGTACATTCAGCAGCTATGTGAGGATACAGGTTGTTGTCCTGAAGACCTGCCTAGGGCGATGAACGATAGGGAGGAGTGGCGAGAGAGGGTCAGGGATATCCGTGCTGCCAGCACGATATGATGATGATGATGATGATGATTTCCAGATTAGCGAGAGGAGAAAATAATAGGGCGAATTAAAGGTTGTTTTGTGTGGATATGTCACTTGTTTGATTATAGTACATATATTCCGTTTTGTGTGCGTTGATATGGAGGTCAATGCCTGCGGCGGCACGTTCCAGACTATGCAGTAGTGTTTCGGCTTGGTTGGGTGAATTTGCCAGTATCGCTATGTCATCGGCGTAGTAAGCGTCGGTCAAACAGGCGACATCTTCACACAAGATGGAACCTCACAAAAACTGGTAGACAAATTTACCTACCTAGGAAGCAGTGTCTCATCAACCGAAAAAGACATCGACACACGGCTAACGAAGGCATGGACGGCTATCAATCATATGGAAATCAGACTTGCTGATAAAATGAAACGCAGTTTCTTCCAGGCAGTGGCATATCGATACTGCTGTATGGATGCACTACTCGGACGCTAACTAAACGGCTGGAGAAGAAGCTTGACAGCAATCACACTAGAATGTTGCGAGCGATATTGAACAGGTCCTGGCGGCAACAACCCTCAAGGCACCCACTATACGGCCACCTGCCTCCCATCACGAAAACTATCCAAGTTAGACGAACTAGACATGTAGGACACAGCTGGAGAAGCAGGGACGAGCTCATAAGTGATATACTCCTATGGACCCCTACATATGGCCGGGCAAAAGCAGGACGACCAGCTCGAACATACATACAGCAGCTATGTGAGGATACGGGATGTAGCCCTGAAGACTTGCCAGAGGCGATGAACGATAGGGAGAAGTGGCGAGAGAGGGTCAGGGATATCCGTGCTTGTGCCATGACATGATGATGATGATGATGAAAGATTATGTTCTTATTCGTTGGTTGGCTGGTTGGTTGGTTTTGTCGGACTCCAAACTTTGTTGCGTTGATTGGTGTCGAAGTATTTTATTTTTTGCAATCACATAGTTTCAAGTATGTATTTACCTACCATCTTTCGAGTAGCAGGACGGGATACACGGTCAGTATTTAAGCGGAATTATAACTATAATGCCACGTAGTAACTAGTCCCACTTAATAATAATAATAATAATAATAATAATAATAATAATTACTACAAAAAGGCATATGATATGGTTCCTCATAGTTGAATAATAAACAGCCTCAAAAGGTGCAAAATATCACATGAAGTCATAAATTATATCGACAAAATCATGAAAACCTGGAGATTGGAATTGACAGCAGGAGGAAGAAGATGAGCTGAAGCAAAGATCCAAAGAGGGATTTTTCAAGTAGATGCTCCGCAGGGTTATCACACATACTATTCATAATTGCCATGATGCCACTTGACCACATACTCAGGAAATGCACAGTATGATACAAACATAGTAAATCGCGGGAAAATATCAATCACCTAATGTACATGGATGACATCAAATTATTTGCCAAAAATGAAAAGAACTGGAAACTCTAATACACACAGTTAGAATATATAGTCCAGACATATGGATGGAGTTTGGCATAGAAAAATGTGCTATGCTTGGAATGAAAAGTGGCAAACGGCATCTAATTGACGGAATGGAACTGCCAAATCAAGACAAGATTAAAACATTCGCAGAAAATGAAACCTACAAATACTTGGGCATCTTGGAGGCTGACACCATCAAACAAGTGCAAATGAAAGTCAAAATTCAAAAAGAATATCTCAGGAGAACTAGAAAACTACTCGAGACAAAACTCTCTTGCAGAAACCTTATCAAAGAAATAAATACCTGGGCTGTACCACTCGTTAGATATTTCAGACCCTTTCTCAAATGGACCAGAGACGAACTCAAACAAATGGACTAAAGAACAAGAAAACTAATAACAATGCATAAGGCTTTACTTCCCAGAGAGGACGTTGACATACTCTATGTTTCAAGAAAAGAGGGAGGAAGATGACTTGCCAGCATTGAAGATAGCGTTGACGCATCGATACAACGACTCGAAGACTATATACAAAAACACGATGGAGGACTCATTACAACCATCAGAAACGATACTGATAACACGATGGACAACAGAATAACAATAACTAGGAAAAAAAATGAGGAAACTTTAAGAGAGAAACAGAATCTCTCCTTATAGTAGCACAAAACAACGCCATAAGAACGAATCAAATCAAAGCGAAAATAGATAAGACGCAGCAAAATAGAAAATATAGGCTATGTGGTGACAGAGATGAAACCATCAATCATATAATAAGCGAATGTAGCAGATTAGTGCAGAAGGAATATAAGACTAGACATGACTGGGTGGGCAAGATGATCCACTGGGATATGTGCAAGAAATTTAAATTTGACCATACAAACAAATGGTATATGCACAACCCAGAACCTGTCTTAGAAAGTAACACACATAAACTCCTATGGGATTTTGACATAGACACGGATCACCTAACCTCAGCCAGAAGACCAGACCTTATAATAATTAACAAAAAAAAAAAAAAGAGAATTTGCAAAATTGTCGACTTTGCTGTCTAGGCTGACCACAGAATAAAACTAAAAGAATGTGAAAAGAAGGATAAGTTCCTAGACTTTGCTTGGGAATTGAAAAAAATATGGAACATGCAGGTAACGATTATACCAATCGTGATTGGTGCGTTTGAAACAGTAACTAAAGGATTATTAAAGGGACTGGAGGACTTTGAAGTTGGCGGACGAGTGGAGACCATGCAAATTACTACATTATTGAGAACGGCCAGAATACTGAGAAGAGTCCTGGAGACTTGAAAAGACTTGCTGTTACTCAGACTCCAGTGAAGAACCATCAGCTAACGCTGTTGTGAAAAACTCTAATGAGTAAATAATAATAATAATAATAATAATAATAATAATAATAATAACGGTTGCCAGGAGTCTTGAGAAGGAACTAGAGGAAATGGAAATATGTGGGAGTATGGAAACCGTCCAGAATTTAGGGTTTTTGAGGTCAGGTAGAATACTGAGAAGAAGCTAAGAGACCCGAAGATACTTGCTCTCGCTCAGATTCAATCATAGACCGTCAACCAACGCTGGAGTGAAAACCTTGCAATAATAATAAAAATAATATTCATAATCCAGAATACTGAGAAGAGTCCTGGAAACATGGGTTAAAAACTCTGAAAAGAGTAAAATAATAGCAAACGATCAATCATATAATTGAGGAATGGAGTAAATTAGCACAAAAATAGTATAAGACTAGACACGGCTGGTTGGGGAAGGTAATATACTGGGAGTTGGGCCAAAACATCAAACTTGACCATACGAATGAGTGGTCTATGCATAACCCAAAATCCGTCCTGGATAATGAGACACATAAAATTTGCAGGGCTTTTGAGATATAAACAGATCTCGGCCAGAATACCAGACCTAGTGATAGTCATAAAAAAAAGAGAACAAGCCGATGAGTTGACTTTGCCGTTCCGGTTGACCACCGAGTGAAAATAAAAGAAAGCGAAAAGAGAAAATAGTATAGAGACGTTGTAAGAGAACTAAAAAAAAAACAACTGAAATTGAAGGTGACGGTCATACCAATAGTGGTATGTGCACTAGGGACAATCCCCAAAGGTTTGGTAAAGGGACCGTAAGACTTAGAAATCAGAGAACAAGTGGATACCATCCAGATTAAAGAATTATTAAGATCGATCAGAATACTGAAAAGAGTCTTGGGGATTTTCTACCACTCAAATTCCAGTGAAAAACTAGCAGCTAACACTAGCGTGAAAACCTATCAATAAAAATGATAATGATATTTTTATACACTGATATGTAGTTTTAAGTATTCCTATCCAATATTAGTAATTTTCGACAGAACGGATTTAATCATTAGATAGAGTCCTGAGAGTTAGTTCTAATATACGCTAGAGTGAACCTTGGATCTGTGTGAGAAAAGGGTGACGACACTCCTAAGAATTCTAAAACTAAAGTCTCACCAATGGATGCCGATTAGTGTCCGAATGAATACACCCTTTTTTGTCTTATACTTCCATCTAAGCCCCTTCTATAGAGCGTTGCTTACAGTATTTTCAGGGGAATTATAGTTATTTGGTTTGGTTTGGTTTCTTTGTTTAATGTCATATCAAGTTTCATATGTCATTTTATGTCAAAGATATTCTAGTACTACAGAAGAAGTCATACTTAACGCATAGCTGGCAGAAAAGGGCATCCATATCTTTCCGAAGGATATTTTTCCCAAAGTGAACGTAATAGCGAGACTAGATTACGAACTCGCTTATTACGGTGACGCAGTTCTGCACGTTAACCACTGCACAACCATTTATATGGATGCAAAAAAGTATCGCCATATCGTCTGTAGACGGCACGTTTTTGCTAGTTACATGATGCCTCTCCTAACCCTATGCTCTGTTTATATTAAAATAAAAATAATCTGGATTTGATCCTATAAACCACGAGCGAGCTCTTCAACAACAACGACGACAACGATGGCTGTCTTTACTGATGATAATTTCAGTTGATCCAACTAGGAAGCTCTGTGTGTATCTCTAAGTAGTTCTTCCCAAGTAAGTTGACTCAAACACAGGTACTTTGGATTGATTCTTCTTGTGGCCAATTATAGAAGAATAAGGGAGTGGATATCTCGACATACCCGTTACTGACAGCTTTTTGTCTGTCGAACTCCTGAGCGCTACTTTGAATATATACTTCCTTACTTCGGCCAAAGAAAACCGAATTTACCCACGTGGACATCCTCGGGCTAATACACCTTTTAAAATGATATCCTTGGAGAATATATAAATTAAGTCCATATTAACTTATATGGAATTATTCATACACAGAATGTAGAAGTTTTATATAATTCTAACCGGGTACTCGATGTATGGCTATAAATGTATAAGAATATATACAAAAACTCAGATACAGATATGATATCATCATCATCATGTCGTGCCGCGAGCACAGATATCCCTGACCCTCTCTCGCCACTTTTCCCTATCGTTCATCACCTCTGGCAGGTCTTCAGAGCTACATCCCGTATCCCCACATAGCTGCTGTATGTATGTTCTAGCTGGTCGTCCTACTTTTGCTCGGCCATATGTGGGGGTCCATAGAAGTACATCACTTATGAGCTCGTCTCTGCTTCTCCAGCAGTGTCCTGCGTGTCTGGTTTGTCTAACTTGGATAGTTTTCGTGATGAAGGATATAATAAAAATATTTGTAATACCAAAGAAACTCAATTTAAAATATGCTTTTAACTGATATATTGAGAGTCAAATGAAAATTTACTGTGAAATTAAAATAGAATAGGAGTTTTTAAGAGAAACCATTGAGATTGAATTTAATACTTAAAAAGTGTATGTATCACTGGCTGTTATAAAGGGATTCCAAATGGATTATTTTTTATTGGTTTATAGTGTTTTTTTATATAATTTAATAAATATGTATAAATTCTTAAACGTTTATTTTAATAAAAGTTTTTTTCCCTGTAAAAGCTATGTTTATTTTATCCATTTGAGTTATACAGCTATCTGAAAAGCAATTCGTAATGACTGAATTGTCTAAATAAATTTATAATAGCACAGTGTCGGTCGAGTTTTCTTTAATATTACGAACACACACACTCACACACACATATATATATATATATATATATATATATATATATATCATTAGTTTATAATTATCCATTTATATATCTATCAAAATCAGTGTTCATCTGTATATCATTTTCAGTTTATGCATATCTATCTATCTATCTATCTATCCTTTGATCGTATGAGCGCCGAAGTCTTTATGGATATAACTAATATAACCTTTTAAAAAGCAATAGATAAATCCTTCTCTTTCGAATTTTTTTCCTCTATTAAAATCTGCCAACTTGGCTCGTTTTTTTTAGATAACCTTTGGATACCACGATACAAACATTCATCTATATACATCCATATATACGTATATACACGTATAAAGATACATGTAAACGCTACCAATGCCCACAATCTCCCCGATGTATGTACACATGGATATATACACATACATGCTACGCTGACGCGGATGCATAGATTTGCTTACACCTGCAATCCTGAGCATTATTGCACGTAAATATGTGCCCCAGAGACAGAATTCTTCGTAACGTCACTTTATTTGAATTAATGGAAGTTTTTAAGCTTTTCATATTTCCACCTTAGTAATAAAAACAATTATTCGAGAGAATCATAATTTTAGCGAATTTCCTATTTAAGTTTAAGATAGTACAATCATCAAGTCCATGACTTTTCTGTCATTCTCTCTCTCTCTCTCTCTCTCTCTCTCTCTCTCTCTCTCTCCCTGTAAATATATAAGTAGATTGGCCGAAAGTAGTCGAGGGCGACCTGAAATCACACTTTCCAATAGCTACTACTACATAGAGGTGTAGGAGTTGGTGCTCATATTTACCAACCCCTCCGCTCGGGCAGGATATAACACAAGGTCAATTTTTAAGCGGAGTTTAACAGGTTTGAATTCAGAGTTTTCCTTCTCCAAGACTAGTTGCCTCACCAAGGCTGAAGAACCCAGTTTGCCCTACTATTTATCCATAGCTGGAGGGAGAATAATTGGATTCATACCTTTCCCAAGGGTATTAGTGCTATGTGAAATGCAATCAGTCTTGTCCAGGATTTGAACTCGTGTCGCCGTATCCATTTCCAACGACGATAACCATTACACCACGGGCACTGTAGGAGTTGGTGCTACTCTTTTCTATGTATTGTTCCACTTAATCTTGATTGTAACTTTATAATTCTGAGAGTTTAGCAAGGAGGTAGCAAGTACCATTTTTTAGTCTTTAGTATGACTCGACCTGGGATTGAACCTCGGTCTCCCGAACCATAGGCGAACACTCTACCGACGCAATTAAATTCCGGTCTCTTCATATCTATCTATCTATCTATCTATCTCAATCAGATGTCCAATCGGCTAGGGTTGTAGAATACACTGACTGCATCTCTGCAGTGGAATATGAGACCCTCAACGAGTGTCCTGGATATGACACTAAACAATCTAATGCTGAGGTTCCAGTAATACTGGGGCTTTGAGGAATACCCCTTTATTGGCATCGTTCCCAGGTCCACCCCGGCCCAAAGGATAGCACCTGATAGGGTCCTTTCAATGGCTCAAATAGAATTAAACTCCGAACTTAGGCTAAACTGAATTCTTTGAAATAGAACCCTTTTGACATTTAAACTACGTACTCATGCTAAGCTGAACTGTTTGAAATAGAACTATTTTTGACATTGAAATTATACCAACGCAAAACTAAATTATTTGAAATAAAACTGTTTGGCAAAAACTTTATTATTCTAAACTAAATTGTTTGAATTAGAACTATTTGACTAAAATGAATAACTTATGTTTTGACGACTAAACAGTGTGCTTGTGCTGAGCTGAATTTTTTGAAATAGAACTGTTTCTTTGCATGAAAAATAGATTGGCATTAAATAACATACAAAGATTGATATGACATAAACCCGAACAAACAAACAAACCAACAAACATCTCAATCTGAGCTTATTAATATATTACTCATAGGCTATGCTTACACTCACGAACGCACACACGCACACCCACACAATGCACTTATATATATATACATATATATATATATATATATATATATATATATATATATATATATATATATCAAGGAAAGTGGAATCATTGGCTTTGATGAGAGCTGCCCATAGCTTGTAGAAACTCTCATAAGCCACTTGCCATCTCTGAATCGGACATGACAAGGAATTATTGTAATAACTTTTGCTTTTATTAAACTGTTCATGCGTTGATGTTTTCCCTTGGGTGTAATTACGCCGTAATTTCACCGTCTTGTTCTCGATTATTCTTCAAGGGCAGAAAGGCTTCGGAGGTGCTTGAGAGCATTCTCTGAAAGTTAATAACTTTTAGTTATTAATGTAAACTTCCTGGCTTCCTTCATAGAATATGCGAGAACAAAATTAACCATTGCCTTGATGAAAACCATCCCTAATCTTTTTAAGGGAGGAATGAGAAGCTGATATAAACATGAGAGTGAGAAAGAAGTGGGTGGCGAAATATTATACTCTATATGCAATGAACAAAAGTCGGACTTTTTTTAAATCCCAATAATTACATATAAACATTTCAAGTGCTTTAGTTGACCTCTACAAAAGGTGATCATGATTTCAGACTTCAGTTGTTCCTTTACTAAATATACAAGAAAAGAAACATTTTTTTATCGAAATCCTATTATACTGTCGTAAGCACCTGGCGTAACAGATATCGTCTTTGGAATTCAACTCGACAAAGCAATTTTAAAGCTTGATAAGATTGTTTGTTGGTAGGTTGGTCGATAGATTTTTACGGCATGTCAACGAGTCAGTGTTTTTATTCTTATAGTTTGAGGTTAGAAGAAACTATATGAGTTTCTCTTTCATGCTAATAGCATTGAGGAAGGCATGAACTCGATTTTTCGAAAATTCATGCTATCAAGTGTAGGACTTGCAAAACAAGAACGTGGAAATTTTAATTCATTCTCTGATTAATTTTATTACTAAACTGGAAAAAAAACTACAAGTATATAAATGCTCGTTAATTCTAATGGAATAGGTATATTTATCGATATATTATTATGGCGTATATATATTGATCGCTTGAGAGGATTGATTGATAGATAGATAGATAGATATGAATAGACTAACAAAGATAAATGGATATGGACAGACAGTGATAGATAGATATGAATGAAGAGGAGGTGCCCGTGCTGTAATGTGTATCGTTGTAGGAAATGAACATGGTCACTCGAGTTCAAATCCTGGACGAGAATGATTGCACTTCACGTAGCACTAATACCTATGGGAAAGGTATGAATCCAATTATTCTCCCCCGAGCTATGGGTAAATAGAAGGGTAGACTGTGTTCTTCAGTGGGGTAACATGTCTAGGAAAAGGAAAACTCTGAATTCAAACCTGTTAAACACCGCTAATAAATTGACCCGAGCGGAGGGGTTCGTAAATATGGATAGATATGAATGGACTGATAAAAGTTTGTTAGGGTTACTTTGTTTAATGACATATCAACTTTCGTAAGTTATTTAATACCAAAGGATAGTATAGATACTATTTAAACTATAGCTAGGGGATAAGGGGATTCATACCTTTCTAAAGGGGGTTAGTCCGAAATTGAAACTAGGAGGACGACTACTTCAAACTCACTTATTACGATGCCGCAATCCAGCACGTTAAGCAGTACGACACAGGGACTTCCTTCGTACTGAGATTGATAGATAAGAACGGACTACCATAGATATGACCTGACTGCCAAAATTAGATTTATTCCTGAAGATTAACATAGATTAATAGATAAATAGGTAGATATAAACAAACTCATATATAAATTGACATATGTAGGTGGTGCCCGTGGTCTAACGGTTATCGTCGCAGGAAATGGACACGGCGACACGAGTTCAAATCCTGGTCGAGACTGATTGCATTTCACATAGCACTAATACCCTTGGGAAAGGTAAGGATCCAATTATTCTCCCTCCAGCTATGGGTAAATAGTAGGGTGGACTGGGTTCTTCAGCCTTGGTGAGGCAACTAGTCAAGGAGAAGGAAAACTATTAAACTGTAAATAAAAATAAATTGACTTAGTGCCATATCCTGCCCGAGCGAAGGGGTTGGGTAATTATGATATATAATTTGACATATAGATATATATGAATAAACATTAATAGATAGATAGATATGAAGAGATTACCACACAAAGAGGACAATACTGATGATAGATTTGGTCCGTATTTTAGCGCTAACATATTATACAGCCGAAGTCATGTGACATAAAGGTTATTTTCTTAGCAAACAGATTCGATAAGCCAAGTCCAAATGCTGGCTGAGACTGTTTGCCTCATATATATATATATATATATATATATATATATATATATATTCTAGAGATCACAATTCACCTCGAATGATGGCACTTTAAATCAAAATCTCAGTAAGACTTCTCACGGAGTGCTAGAACAAGCATATCATGTTACATCTAGAGCTGTTGACGAATGAGTGTCAACTGACATCTTTAGAGCCACTCATTTATTTTTGCTACATTAAGGCACGATAAATTTAAAGAGTGTTCGCCAATAGTCCGAGAGACTTGGATTCAATCCCAGGTTGAATCATACCAAATACTCGAAAAATGGTACTTGATGCCTCCTTGCTTAGCACACAGCACTATAAAGTAAGGATCGAAGGTAAAAAGGAGCAATCCAGGAAATGGAGTAACGCCGTCCCCTACATCTCGGTGTTGTAGCTATTGAAGAGAGCCTTCGGGTCACCCTCGACTACAGTCGCCAACTTACTATGGTGTTCTTCCCGTTGAAAGCAGGTTTGTTTCAATTGCATTAACCTAAATATTGAGTGATTAATGTAGAGGCTCATGGGAGGACGCTAATTTGCATTCAGTGTTCTGGTAAGAGATATGTATCTTCAAATTGCCCATTTATAACTTGTGACGAGGAAATATGACACCCTCATACATCTTGCCGTGTTGTTGGGAAGGGAGCTGCGACTCACTGGCCGTCAGTGGACTATAGTAGTAAGCATGATAATGGAAAGAAGGGCCCTCTCTCTCCCACCTCTCTATTATTACAAGGTGACATGAGCACGGGAGAAACTCACTCTCTATAGGCTATATATGCGTCGATGGAGATGCAGACCTGCGACCATGATGGGTACTGAAGAAGAAACCGCCAAAAAACCAACACGTGGTGTATTTTCAAACAACGAAAACTAAGTTATGTGCCATTTTGTCGTCAAAGGGTGAAGACACATAATGAGTTGCCATTTCTTCATAGGGGAGTGAAGACACGTAATTTGGGATATGAAAGAAACCCAAATTCCAAAATAATGCCGCACAGAGAACCCTGAGGGAAAAGAAAGAGCTTCGCATTTGAATGAACCAGCACTACGAGGTATGGTGACCCTCGTTAAACGAGTACCCAAAGAAAATACTTTTCCACGAGGAAAGAGACAATTATTAATATTGGTCTTATCTGAAATTAGACATGTATCCTTCAACCAACGCGGTATGGAAACCCAATAACGAGGGGGGAAAGAGATGAGAATAAATTCCACAAAATCCCAAGTGAACATTCAATGTAAGTATATTCAAATTTATCGTGCCGCATTCACGCTGACTTGAACAAAAGACAAATTACGGGAGGAAAGAAAAGCTCCGATAAGATAGAGGAGAAAAGAGGGAATATTTCCCCAATGATAAACTTAAGATTTAGAGCAAGTGCTCTACCATTAAATCCCAAAAGTCCAAAGAAAAGCGGAACGTGTCTATCACTGACGAACTAAATTCTCAACTTCTACCATTAACAGATATTAAATGGGGACCTCGTCCGGGAAACGGGTATTTTAGTGGAGACTCCTCCGAGATACTGAAAGATTTTCTTCCTCCTGACCTTTACCTGAATTATTTTTCTTTGTTTCTTTATTTTATTCAATAAAAGAATATCTTTTTTTAATCTTGTTAATCCAAACACGGCAGTTCAGAGTCCTTTTTTGTTGTGAAAGAATTGTATTTGTCGAAGACCTTGTATTTGAGGGAGGAAGCTGCCAGTTAGCTATGTTGACTGTTAATAATTCACCTATAACTCGCCCAGTCGCTTTAAAATGTGGTTCCGCAAGGGAGTTGGTGATATCTGTGACACTAAATAGCATTTGACAAACCACAGCCAACGTCTGTGCCCTGCGTTAACTGGTGGACTTGACGGGAACGGACAGCACACTGCAAGCCCGCTGGGTACATGGTTGTTTAACAAACTATACAAATGGTTGTATCATGCTTCAATTTGGTGACATCACGTTACTGATAACCGTATGGTTTTAAACGACAGGCGTCTAACTGTTGAGTAGTTAGCTAAGGACCAGAGTAATAGTTCTGGTTCGCTCTATACTATCTAACCTAAGATTTTAGGAATGAACATTTCTCACCAAGATAAATTCAAATAATGCTGATTCCAAAGCAAAAGCTGAAAAGGGTTGACATTTCCAGACTTGTTATTGATTACATTCTAACTCTAAGAATTCTCACCGTAAATAAGTAACTGTGTTCACCACTTCCAACCTAAATGAAAGATTTAAAGCAAACTTGGAAGAACTTTGGTTATTTACCCACGAAGAGGTTTAAGCACATAGCATCTGTTGGCAAAGTGATGACTTCTGTTTTGGAGATCCTGAATGCGTAATAATGATAGACTTGCTGGAGGAGGGAAAAAAACTACTAAAGATCAGTACTAAGTGCCAAAATTAATATAACAGAAGGAAACAATCAAATCGAACGCACAGGAAAGCTGGGAGTAGACTCCCACTTCCCCGAGATGAGACAACCGGTTTACACTTCAAATGTTGCAGTAGTTGAAGCAATAAAATGTGCCTTTGAATTACTTCCCTATACACTTTACTCAACAGACTTAGCTCCGGATGACTTCTTCCTGGTACTTGAACTCAAATTCGACCGGAGGGGTCACCATTTTGAAAAAAAAAAGAAAAAAGAGATCATACATGATTTGTAAGGATTTTTGAAGGACTAGGATGGCATATATTTCCATGATGGGATTGCAATGCTTGAGCATGTTTGAATCAATTGCTGTGATGTCAAGAGGGATTAAATGAAAATCTGTCCGATCTTCTGCTCTGAAATGGATGATCGCTTTGTATATCAAAGTCCCATTTCCAATAACAGTTTTTGGTTTACTCATATACTATTTGGAAGAGCGGTGAAAATTCACATTCTTGCACAAATCCCACTGGATCACCTTTCTCATTCAGTCGTGCCTGTCCTTGTATTCTTTTTATTCTAGTTTCCTGCATTCTTTTATATGATTAACTGCTCGATATATATCACGTCATAACTTCCACTTTGATATTTTCTAGCATATTATCCATGCTTGATAAGTTATTATATGTTTTATGCAGCTATTATTAAAGATTCAGTTGACTCTTAAAGTGTCCTCTTATCAACCAGGCCCTGGTCATCTTGAGCAAAGTCCTTAGTTTGTCACTTAAAGTAACTATAAATGATTGAAAGAAAAATAATGACTTGCAGCATAAAACCTGACAATGAGTGACATATCGGCTTGGTTTAGTGGTTTTTTTTTGTTTTTCTTCTTGTTTAATGACATATTAACCTTCTTGGGTTATTTAATGTCAAGGACATCCTTGTTGATGAAGAGTAGTGGTAGTATTTACTTCATAACTAGGGGGGGCGATAAGGGAGTTCATAACTTTACCATGGGTATTAGACCAAAGGTTAACGTAAAAAGCACGACTGGAGCACAAACTTACTTATTACAAAGCTGCCCTACATCATCTTAGCTAATATATCACCAGGACTTCCCTCTAACATATCGAAAGACAAGCCAACCAAGGAATCAAGAAATTATTGTGAAGAACTACACTTAACTGAGATATGATATCAAGTTTCAATCATTTCATTTCCCATTTGGCCCGATCTACTGAAGCTGCTACTCTGCAGAGGGGTAAGACCACTCTCACTGAGTGTCCTGGTATGACACTAAACTGATGGTGAGGATCTGGTAATGTTGGAGCTTTAGGGAATGCAGAGTAATCCTTCAATGCTATTGCTCCCAGGTCCCCTCTGACCTAGAGTAGTAGCACCTGATAGGGTCCTATCTATGGGTCAAATAGAACTGAACTGTGTGCTAATGGTAAACTGAATTCTTTGCAATAGAATTATTTTGGCATTTAAACTGTGAACTAATGCGAAACTGAATTGTTTGGAATATAACTGTTTATAAGTATAAAATAAATTTGGCACAATGGTTGATATGCTATAAAACCCAATCACTTCCAAGATCCAAAAATTAAAGGAAATTATTTCTTTTTAAGTTACTCTTAGGATAAACAATTAAAACATATGACTTTCTCCCAAGGAAAAAAATTAAAGTAAACCTTTTGTAGCCTACTGTAATTAGTTCCATTACTATTCGATTTTAGTATGATAAAAATGAAAATTAACATGGAAAAAAAAACATGCTATGTTAACTGTTTTTTTAACTTCAAAACTTGCTGGTTTTTCCAAAGCCGATGTCATTCTTTATAACTGGCAATTATATGGTGGAAATAATTAATGATAATCATTTTTTGAACAATTATAACTTCAATTTAGTGTCAATGTACTATAATGACGGAGGGATTTCGTTTTATACATCTTGCCTTTGGGTTGAGTTAGGCTGAGAACCTTTCGGATCAGCACATGGGTTAGTTAGGTGCAAACTTGAGCACAGGTGTTGACGCGCGCGCGAGGAGGATGTGCCGTTCACATATGTCGAAATAAAAATCCCAGAGAGAGGTTGACCAGTGGATGTGAATGAGGTCATGCACCGGAAGCGCGCGCGGAGGATTTTGGGGATTTTGAAAAAGTCAATTAGTTGAGTTGAGTCCTGCCTCGGGAGAAGACGGTTTTCTTTCGCTTGCTCACACTGGCCTTGTGGCGGATGCCACACGTGTTGGGGGGGGGCAGATGAAAAAGCCAGCATAGAACGAATGTGTATCTCTCTCCTTATGTCCAAGAACCTTTAAACACAAAGGTAATAAAAAGTTTCGTACCTGAACTAAGAAGTCGTAAGTGTTTTTCGCGTTTCGGGATTCCAATGTTCTATGTAATTACGTAATGAACATTCTATGTACGTTTCCCATATCCGGATATCTGGCTATGGTACATCAACCTCACCACCCAAGACATCTGCGGAGCAATGCCGTATATACTCAAGCTTGAACAACTTTGTAAAATGAACAACCCCTAATTTTAACCGCAAAGAATGGTTTTATCGTAAATTGCTTATAATCATCATCATATCACGCTGGTAGCACGGATATCCCTGACCCTCTCTCGTCACTCCTCCCAATTGTTCATCGCCCTAGGCAGGTCTTCAGGACAACATCCCGTATCCTCACATAGCTGCTGAATGAATGTTCGTATTGGTCGTCCTGCGTTTGCACGGCCATGTGTGGGGGTCCATAAGAGTACATCACTTATGAGTTCGTCCCTGCTTCTCCAGCAGTGTCCTGCATGTTTGGTTCGTCTAACTTGAATAGTTTTCGTGATAGGGGGCAGGTGGCCGTACAGCTGGTGTCTTGTGGGGTGTTGCCGCCAGGACTTGTTCAAGATTGCACGCAGCATTCTTGTGTAATTGCCGTAGAGCTTCTTCTCCAGCCGTTTTGTTAGCGTCCATGTAGTGCATCCATATAGCAGTATCGATGTGACCGCTGCCTGGACAAAACTGCGTTTCATTTTATCGGTTAGGTCTGATTTCCATATAATCGATAGCCTATTGATAGCTGTCCATGCTTTCGTTAACCTCGTTTCAATGTCCTTTTCGGTTGATTCGACGCTGCTTCCTAGGTAAGTGAATTTGTCTACTAGTTTAAGAGGGGTTCCTTCTAGAATGGAGATGTCCCCCGTTTGATTATAGCACATATATTCCGTTTTGTGTGCATTAACATAGAGGCCTATGCCTGCGGCTGCTGGTTCCAAACTATGCAGTAGTGTTTCGGCTTGGTTGGGTGTATTTGCCAGTATCGCTATGTCATCGGCGTAGTCGGCGTCGGTAATTGTTTTTGCTGGGTACCTTCAGCTTCCTTTCTTCGTCAGCTCGAAGCCATTCTCTCTGATTTTGTCAATCGATGTTCTAAGTACGTAGTCTAGACAAATGATAAAGAGGTACGGAGCTAGCGTGTCCCCTTGTAGTACTCCTGCTACAATGTCAAAGTATTCTGTGTCTCCATCCGGTGATCGTACTTTTACTTTAGTGTTTCTATAGAGAATCGTTATTGCCGCTACGGTTTCTTTAGGTATGCCGTACGCTAGTAGGATTTGTTCCATCTTTCCTCTGTGAATGGAATCGAAAGCCTTGATAAAATCAACAAATATTAATGTCGCTTGTAGGTTTTTTGCCCGTACACCTTCAAGGATTCTACAGATGGTTATTATTTGTGAGGTCGTGTATCTATTTCTTCGGAAGCCATTTTGGGTTTTTCCTAAGTATGTTGTCGATTTTCGGTTCTATGTGGTTTCGTAGTCGGGCATTGTAGATTTTGGCTGCTATGGATGTAAGTGTTATGCCTCGGTAGTTTTTGGCTAATCCGAGGTCCCCCTTTTTAGGGAAGGGGAGTATGAATCCCTTTATCCATCTATCTATCGGATTTTGATTGTATACTGCATTGCAGTGTCGGAGCAGTATGTCGTCGAATTGTCTGGTCTTCCATACTTCTAGGGGAATTTCGTCCAGCCCTGCAGCTTTCCTATTTCTAATTTTTCTGAGAACCGAGGCGAGTTTTTCTTGTATGAACGGTCCTAGATTAATGTCTAATTGTTTACTAATTATTCTGGTGATTGGTTCATGTGTTATTTTCGGTGGGTTTCCTAGTAGGTTTTCGAAGTGCTGTTTCCACAGTTTTATTCTTTCTTGTTGGTTTGCTGCTTTCAGATTTGCTTTGGCTGTGTTCTTTCCCCTACTCACTTCGTTTATTGTTTGCCAGGCTATCCTAGACTGTCTATCTTCCACCGAGTCTCTAATCTTATCTATCTGATTTTAAATGTATTCTGTCTGTTCCTTTATATATATGCCTGCTAATTGATATTGTGCCGTTTTTAGTTTTAAGATATTTGTGTTTGTTGGTTTTTTTCGATAGTTTTTGGAGGCTGTTTTCACTAGTGCACCTTTTTCTCTCACCGCTAAAGTTTTCCATGGGACTCTATATTTAGTTCTAGGTTTTGTTGGAATGCATTTCTCTGCTGCCTCGATGTGCGCATTGACGAAATTTTCATATTCGTCGTTTGGTGTACTTTTTTCCGTCTTTTCTTGTAGTGTTTCGAATCTGTTTCTTAATTCTAATACGTATTTATCTCTTATATCTCTGTTGTTCAAAAGGGCCCAGTCATAGTGTTTGGTGGTCGCTGTTCGTTTGGTGTTTTTTCGTAGGCTTAACCGTATTTTCGCCGTGACTATTCGGTGATCGGTGGACACACCCTCGAAAGAGGAGTATGCCACGCAATTCATTGCAATATTTTTCCATTTCTAGTTTTTAAGGACGTAGTCTATCTGAGCTTTAGTATTGTTTGCGTATATGTATGTCCATAGTTTGCCCTCCCTTTTTTGGTAGTTTGTATTGAGGCATGCTAATCTATTTTCTATCATCAAATCTGATAGATGTTGCCCATTCCTATTTGATGTATTGTGAAGGCTGTATTTGTTGTTTCCGTTTTTCCTGATTTGGGCATTCATGTCTCCGCCAATGACTAACATGTTGTGTTTCGGGATGCTACGCACTAATGAGGATAACTCATCGTAGAAGGTGACAAGTTCAGTTTCTTCACTAACATTGGTAGGGCTGTAGTAGGAGATGATTGTTTCTCTGGGGTTGCCGTTAAAAGTAGCTGCCATCATTCTATGTTGTATTTTCTCAATGCTATTAAGCGTTTTTAATGCTCTAGGTCCTATAAGTAATCCTACCCCTCCTACTGCGGCGTTGACAGAGTTTTTCCATGCGGATACAGTGATGAGCGACCATCCATTGCCAGTTTCGTGATATTTGATATCTTCGGTGTGCGTGTATCTGTGTTCTTGTATGCATATTATGTCAATCTTATGTTCTACGGCCGATGCGATTAGCTCTGGTAGTTGTCCTATTCTATCTAAGGTTCTTACGTTAAATGTGGCTATTTGTAGTGTTTGCTTGCATTTTAGTAGTTTTGATTGTTTGAGCTATGTAGCTGATTTTTCGAACACTGAGGCCAGGGCTCCAACCTCAGCAGGACGTGCCCCTTTTTTACCCGCACGAAGAGCGATGCGGTTTGTGTATTGGGTTTGAGTGTGGGTCATGGGTATCTTTCGATTGCTGTTTTAGTAAGATCCTGAGCGTAAAGTCGTCAAACTCGCGTCCAGGACCTGTTTAGGTATTGAGTTTGGTCGTCCATGGGTTTACGTACATCGCGCAGCTTCCCATGTGTACGTAAAAAAAATGGGTGGGGGTAAGTTTTCTTAAGTTTTAACTTAGTTAAAGTCCAAGATTAAGGTACTTTCGTCAGACTTTCACTGTTACTGAATTGAACATACCCAATTTTTTTTATCAATTCAAGCCTATAAACGTATTTCTTTAACTCTCAATCTCTTCTAGAGAAATTCATCAAACACTTTATTTATTCTTTCAAAACTATTGTAAGACGATAAATCAAATTTATTTTTGTCTCCTGGGTCGGTGAAAAGAACCATTGTTTACAGTTGCATATTTTCATGGAAATGATAGGTCCATTCAAGTCCCAAAAAGACTAAATATAAACTTTTCTGTCGGTAACATTTTTCTTTTCTGGAGAGACTGTTTGTTTCCACTGTCTTTTCGACTCAGGCTCGGAGTTTCAAACCCAAGCTAAACCCAATTGTATCTTTTAAAAAAGCATGTTTATTCGAACACATTTTTCTGAAAATTTCACTTACTATGCACTTCTCAGCCGCTAGGAATTTGATGAAAGGCCTCTGTTAAAGCCTAAAGGACACTATTTTAGTAGCCGCCATTTTGAGTAGCCTCCAAACAAATATATTTCAGAATGAAAATAAAAATTGCTATCAGACAATTCCAATCCATGCATGGTTTACTTTTCTGAAAAATGAATTATTTTGCTTAAAAAATAAGATTTTTTTTTCAACTAACCCTCGTACAATCAAAAGCAATGTAATACAATGAATGAATAATGTAGTCTACACCTTGATGTATCCAATTGTATTTACTTGGATATTCCAAACATGCTTAAACTTTACCACTGATACATAATATCATTGATAACGTAATTTGACAAAATAAATACTTTATTATTTTAACTAATAGCTTTTGTTTAGTTATTGGCTATGCGAGTACACGGGATCGAAATTAGGTGAAAAATAAACCTACAGACAACGTCATCGTGGACGTTTCAGAATCATATCTCGTGCAATTTTCCTTTGTTTCTTCGGAGGAAAAATGCCGTTCACGTGTATATTTGGGTCATTTGAGCCGTACCCTAGTATATTTGCTAATTTAACTACCCAAAGTTGTTGGGAATCTTTTGGCTTCCCTCATCGCATGAGTGAAAAGTACACTCAAACTGTTGGTGGTGAAGTTTGAACTTGGTTTTCTGAATCCATATTCAGTAGATTCAACCGTTAGACTACCCGAACTTCATATTTCATTTGTAATTTTACCCAATTATTGATTTCGGATTAAGCTGCCAAATCCTAGATATGACTGATCTCCAGCCAAGCAACCATTATGTGTGAATCGTCTGGCAACACTTATTGTGGCTTTGTTTTCATCAATTGACCATTTCACCAACCACACGGCAGCCAGTTGCCTTTTCTCATTCACCCTTGTCAGATAGTTGGAAAAAAATCAGTGTTATTTGTTCCTTTGCCCTAGAGAGTTTCAACACGCTCGCAATCAAATAGGTCTTGAGCTTTGATCACCCAGAACACGAAAGTCCTACCGACAAGTGTTAAAACATATAGGAAAAAATTAATATTCTATATTTAAGTTTGGCAGATCGTGGTTGTAGCGAGATTAACACACATAAACAGAGACTAATATACAAATATATATATATATATATATATATATATATATATATATATATATATATATATATATATGCATAAACATATATTTAGCGCAAATATCAGTAGAATACACCGACTACATCTCTGCAGAGTAGTAAAAACCCCTGAATGAGTGTCCTAGTTATGACATGAAAACATAAAATGTCCAGGCTAGAGGCTTGGAAATTCGGGGAATGTGGAGTATCACTTCATTGCCATTGTTTCGAGGTCTCCTCTGATCTGGAGTGGTAGCACCTGATAGGGTCTTATCTATGTATCAAATAGAAGAAATTGCGAACAAACAAATTACTATTGTTAATTTGTGACTGTTATATATATTACAATACTTGAAAGCATTTAACTGCACACAAAAAAGATCTCAGTCTTGTATAAGAATGTTATCTACAAAATGAGTTTATATATATATATATATATATATATATATATATATATAAGAAGATTCGGTATTAAAAAACCTACAATGGTTGATATGCCCTAAAACCCTACCAAACTAAATTATCCGCTTCTAAACATGAAATACAAAACATTTAGAGATAAAAACAGATTGATCTAGTATTGTAACTTGGTTTAGTCATGGAGGCGCTACCCATCTCACGTGTATTTTGTAGGAAGAGCCAAAAGGATCCCATCTCTCTTTAAATTCAGCTAGTGTTTTATTTCAAAGCGTTGTTTCTCTTATAAATGTTAAAAACTCCTGTCTGCCCAAATATTTGCACATTGGTGAATGAACATTTATTTGATTCATAGCTTTCTCAATGAGATGAACGCAATGATAAATGCAAACAGATTTAATTAGGATTTAAACTGAATTTGCTGAGAAAAAGAATATTAGAAAAAAAGGAATATTTCTGTGTTGAACTAATAAGACTTTTTAAACACTTGAAAGCAACTGTTACGTTGTTTTATTATGTAATATATTAACGTGATCTGCAGGTTTTGAACGCAGCAGATATTGTTGATAGATACATTGATAATATCGGGGTGATTACCGGAATGTCACCATGCCCTGCTGGTGTTGTTGTATCGGTGGATGTTGCTGACAGCATCATCCGGCCGAAGATAATATCAACAAGGTGATTATCGGAATATCACCTTGACCTATTAAAGTGGTTGAACTCAGTGGATGGTGGCAAATACGTCCACCCATAGAAGTAGCCAATGGGGAACACATAACACATGGACGTGAACTGTAACCAATGGAAAACGAAGAAGTGAGACGTGAGCGTAACCATAACCAACGAAAAATAATTGCTGCAGGTCACGTGGGAGTTGTGGACTATATAAGTCCCCGGATTTTGGCTAAAGTCAGTTGTTCACTGGCTCTTCCAACTCCCCACGTCAAGACATAGCTGTACAACAATTCGTGGGTGAGAGTCATGCAAGGTAAATTATTTCTCCATAACCTGATTTTTAACGAACGCATAATAACAGAGGCGTAGATTAGATACTTTTTTGTGATTTAATGTTTCAGCTACAGAACAGAAGAAAAAGAGAACTTACCCTTTTGTAGATTTTGCATTTCGGGCAGACCACTGGGGAAATATATGAAAGCGAAATATAAACAAATACTTAGAACTTGCTAGACAGCTAAAAGAGCTGTGGAAAAGGAGAATGATGGTGGTGCCAAGAGTTGTATATGCACTGGAAATGGTACCCTAGTCTTGGAAAGGGGATTACAGGAATTGGAATTCAGAGAAAAAAAAATCAAGATCATCTAGAGTACACCATTTTTTAATACGGTCTGATTACTGAGAAGAGTCCTGGACACATGAGGAAATTTATTTTCCCTAGAATGCTATAAATGGACACCAGATGACGTATGCGTTACAAACTTGCACAGTGTGAAAAATAATCAATTGACTACTTAGTGTCTGGTTATAGAATTTTACCTATAGAAAAATTTAAAAAAAACATGATGAAGTAGGATACATTCATTGGAAAGTGTGTAAATACTATGTGATAGCGAAACCTGGAAAATTATATAAACACGAACCAAAACTAATAAAAATCTTCTACACTCTAAGACTGTGCAATCCAAACTGATCGAAAGATAAAGATCATTATACCAGATATAATGGTTAAGGACTAGAAAAAAACATACGATCATATGGTCATATCAGTTCCAATCGATAACAACTTATCAGTCGAAGAGAATAAGAAAATAAGTAAATACAATGAGATGGAAATAGAAATTGTAAAACGTTAGCACTTTAAAATTACCAACGTGTCAGTAATAAAGGTTGTCCTGAGTATGATAAAAAAAGGGACTGATAAACACATACCTGGCATTGCCCGTTATATGAAATACAAAAAAGTTGCATTTTGTGAAAGTGCTTAACTCCTAAGGAGATTAATATAAATGTGACTTGAAAAATGATACAAAAAGAGGTAGCAAAAACATACATAGAATGCTTATAATCTCGATTTTCCATCAAGCTAGTACGAGTGAAGGGTTGTAAGAAACGGAAAATGGAAATGACATTAAATAATAATAATGCTGTTACAATAGTTTATAGACTTCAAAGATAAACTAAAAAAATGGATTGAATGAAAATGGTCTAAGACACATGAGATACATGGATTAAGTACATACATCATCTAAACATTCAGTAATTTAATGCAGAAAAAACTTTCTAGCGCTCTTGCACTGCCGACGCTAGGCCATCATGTTCCATTCATACTCGATGGACGAGTCTATGTTGAAAAAACAAGGGAGAAGATGGTCGGCCTGTCTTTGCATTCCACCAATAATAGATACCACTCAATAATATACGTTGGAAGTAAAGCGCGAGTAAAAGTCTACAAAATCACGAGAAAAGATTAATTACTTTTCATCCATCGTTTACGAAGCGGCTGGAGAGGAGGCTGGACGGAAATTACACAAGAATGTTGAGAGCAGTATTAAACAAGTCCTGGCGACAACACCCCACGAGACTCCAACTATACGGACACTTGCCCCCCATCACAAAAACTATACAAGTTCGACGAACCAGACACGCGGGACACTGATGGAGAAGCAAGGACGAGCTCATAAGCGATGTACTCCTGTGGACCCCCACTCATGGATGTGCAAGTGTGGGACGACCAGCACGAACTTACATACAGCAGCTATGTGAGGACACGGGTTGTAATCCTGAAAACCTGCCGGAGGCGATGAGTGATAGGGAGAAATGGCGAGAGACGGACAGGGATATCCGCGCAGGCGGCGCGACATGATGATGATGATGATGACCGAAAATAATGAAAAAAAAAAAACCCAAAAAAACAAAGATCCTGATGAAAAGAAGAATAATATTCAACCAAGATAAAAAAGAAAAAAATGAAATTTTGCATCAGAAAATGTGCCATACAACAAAATCACAAGAAAAAAAATAATTACTTCATATCCATCTATGTTACTAAGACATTTACGGAAAATAAAAAAAAAAGAAACAGATTTCCTAATGCAACGAATAAGAATATTTAGCCAATATATAAAAATGGAATTTTCCATGAAAGAATGTGCCACGTTACAAAATCACAAGAAAAGATTAATTACTTTTTATCCATCTATGTTATTAAGACATTTACCGAAAATGAAAAAGAAACAGAGTCCCTGATGCAAATAATAAGAATATGCAACCAAGATATAAAAATGGAATTTTGCATTGAAAATGTGCATGCTGATTATAAAAAAAATGGAAAAAGGAAACAACAAAAACAATAGAACTGCAAAATCTGGAAGTAATAGAATATTTGGAGAAAAGGAAAATTGCAAGTACTTTGAAATAATGGTAGCGCATGCCATCCAAAAAAAAAAAAAAAAGAAAAAAAACAAAAAAAAACAAAACCAGAAACAATATGAAAAGAGTATCTAAGAAGAACAATGAAACTTCCCGAAACCAAGATTAGCCACGGGATTTCACCAAAGAAATAAACACCTGAGCATTCCTTATTGTAATTAGTCTGGCCTACTCGTAAAAATGGACGAGGGAGGAACTCAGATAAGGGGATCAAAAGAGAAATAAATAGACTATTATGCTCAAGGCTTTATATCCAAGAGATGATAGAAAAAAAGAGAAAGTGGACACACCAACCTTGATGATTGCGTGAATGCTAACACAATGTGTCAAAGAGTTCATAAAAAGAGCAGTGAAAGACTAATTATAGCAACAAGTAACGGCTTTAGCAACATAAAAACAAATAGAGAAACAACTATAACGAAAATTAGGAAAGAAAATTGGAATAAAACAATTCTATGGATACTTCCAGCAGAAAACTGGAGAGATTGAACGCGAGAAGATCTGGATATTAAAAAAAAATCAATACAAAAAAAATCTCTTCTAATGGCAGCACAAAACAACGCCTTAAGGACAAATTATATTGAAGCAAAAATCCATAACATTCAAGAAAATAGTATGTATAGCTTATGTGGAGACATAGAAGAAACAGATAATTCCATAATAATCTAATGTAGCAAACAAGCACAAAAAGGGTACAAGATAAACATGATTGGGTGGGAAAGGCGATCTACACGGAACTTTACAAGAGATTAAAATTTGACCATGATACTGAATTGCACATTTACAATCCAGAATCCGTCTTGGAGAATTAGATACACAAACTTCTCAGGGATTTTAAGATATAAACAGATCACTAAATCCCGACTAGAATAACAAATCTAGTAATGGTTTTAAAAAAGCTTGCCTTCTAGTTAATTTTTCCTCTGGAGACCTACTTGGTGAAAAAAAGACAAATACAAGAACCTTGCTAGAGAACAAAAAGAACCCCTCCCCTGCCATAAATAAATAAATAAATAAACTGTTCAAAGTGATAGTCACTGTGATACAAAATATACTTAGTACGCTTGGAAGAGTACCCGAAGGTATGAAAAAAAGTGTTATTGGAAATCAGAGGAAGAATCGAGACCATCCAGACCATAGCATTGTTAAGACAGAATATTCAGAAGAGTCTTAGAGACTTGAAGAGAATTTCTTTCTCTTAGGCTTTAGAGAAAGAACACCTGCTAACGCTGGTGTTATAAAAAATTGCAAGAGGTGAGATGATATATCAGAAAATGTTTTCCGAACTGTCATAGTAAAATTAATTTTTTTCCTTTTTATTTTGTCATATATATATATATATATATATATATATATATATATATATATATATATATATGTGTGTGTGTGTGTGTGTGTGTGGATTGGAAAAAGAACAATACAAACGCTGGAAAATTCGATTAGAATAAGAAGAGCAGAGAAATTATAGTTGTAACACACTTCTCTTCTCCCCCGAAATTACAAAAGTAATATTTTTTGATAAAAATTGCAGTTAAGATGTCTAAATTAGTTTGAAATATAAGTAAAAATTTGGATGAAGACTCGATATAAATGTAAAGAAGCCTCAAACTTTAAAAATGTCTTATCTTCGTTGATATGTTGGATTCTTTTCTTCCAAAAATGTACGTCGCACTATCGAATGTTCTCCTTTTTTATATATATGAATTAGGAAATAAATCTGGAAAATTTGATAATGTAAAGAACAGCGATATTTTAGTTGTAGCACTTTGACAAAATCCATTAAAATTGATAGATATGGGTCCGTAAAGTAGTTAAGAAATATGCGGAACAGTGAGCTAAGATCGAGCATTGTCGAATATCACAAACTACTAAAACAGTAGTAAGTAAATCGACGCACGAATTAGCAGCTTAAGTAACGAATGAAATTTTCAACTAAGCAGTTTTTAAAAAAATGTATTTGATTTTAACTTTTACTGAACTAAAACTTGTAAGTTTAAAACTGGCATTTTAATTTTTTTTTTCTAATTCTGTGACCTACTGAAGTTTCTGTTTCATTAGAAATACCCGGTCTCATTCGTGGGAGGAGCACAGATAATAACCGCCCATCTGGGTCTGGTAAAGCCCCAAAATTCTACCCTTTGAAAATAAAAAAAAATTTAATCGATTTGTGATCGAGCTTTTAAGTCTGGGAGTCATGATCGGTGAGTGATCTTTTGATATCCAACATGATTGATCTGATCGGCATCTGGCAGATGTTGACTCTTCTAATTTTAATTTCATAAACAAAGAATGAATCAACCAATTAGCTCAGAGACAACAACAGAAGAAATGGACAATGGAAGTCAGCCAATATGTATTTCATTGTGATCTTCAGAGCAATCCTACACCAAGAGGGTATAGGAAAATAATTATAGAAATTTTAGCGGAAACCACTAGATTCAATACAACATGCTAAAGCTAGAAAGGCTGGTCTTCTGAACTCGAGATAGAAGAAATATGCGGGCAAGTAAATAGTAAAGAACATGAACATGTTCTCCCGACCGAAGCTAAAAATTAAATACTCAAAAGTAAGGGCCCACAAAAAAAATGTTAAATGTTAAAAACCGAAACACCACTGCCTCCAGCTCGGTAAAACAAAACTTAATGCAAGAAGATAAAATAAAGAAACTCGTGACTGAACAGAATTCTACATCACCATCACTCAGGAACCAAGACAGGAAAAAAAGGTAGAAACCAAAAAGGTAAGTAAAATATTATTATTAAATATCCCAAAGGGCACCTTCACTGAAATTAACGAGCTAATTTATGCGAGAGCGAAAGTAGTCTGTGATTAAATCTGTATTCCTCTAAAGAACTCGAATAGATACACAAAACCTGGATGCGAAATTAGGCTAGAAGGTGAGGTGGAGAAACTGCAACAAGCGAAAGTGCAAAGAAAGGAAAATTACACACGGATATGTTGCAATAAAAATATCAATACAAAACAGAAGGTAATTTGATGATACAACTTGAAGCAATAAATCAAAAGATATTGGCAAAAGAAAGGAGACATTATAGATACCGAGACAGGCTCACACAAAACAAACAAAACAGAACGTTTCAAAATAACGGAAGAAAATTCTGCCCTCAAGTTGATGAAGAATGCACGAGGATAATTCAACAATCGGTTGCAAAAGAAGCAAAACAATTTTGAAGTAAAATATGGTAACAGACATAACAAAACCGATGACCGAATGGATGAATACAATGGGAAAATAATTACAAGGAATCGAAGAAAGTCTGTTGGCAGACAAACTCCAGGAATTGCTTCGACCAAGACTAAAAAATCCTGAATTGGAAAATTCAACGACTATATGTATTATGGTTTTAAAGAATCCACGCCTGTCTATGGGAGATAGGCTCATGTACTGTGTCGATTCCTAGAGGACGCATAGATAACAAAAAAGATGATTAAGCGGAAAACTTCCTGATTCTGAATACCTCCCACCAAAAAAAAGGAACCGTCAGCAGCAACTATAGACCGATAATGTGTCTACATATGTTATGGAAAATCCTACCAGCACAGATGTAAGAGATCTGTTACTCGCTTGTATTCAACGAACTATTTCCAAAGAAGAGGAATAATAACACAGGGAAACATGAAGAACAGGTAGCTTACCGTATATGTATTAGCACATCCTCAAAGAGACCAAACTGAAACGGAAAAAATGTCGCCATGACGTGGACTGACTAAAAATGGTCCAAAATGTGGTCTAGCAAATTTAGATATTTGATGGTCTGAAAATTCACCAAATATCTATCACTGTTCAAAAATTAATCACGAAAGCCATGGATATGTAGAAAATGAAATTGACAGCTGGAGGAAAAAATTTAGCAGAGGTGAAAATTCAGTGAGACATCTTCTGGGGAAATACGCTTTCACCAACCTTATTAAAAACAGCAATGCTACCACTCAGTTACATGAAAAAAAAAAAAAACGGGTCACCGAATCCAGGCCAGAAGACGTGATATAGAATTGATTAATAAGAAAAGATAATTTCTCATCTAGATAATTGTGTTTTCTTAGTTGTCCATTGAATGAAAATAAAATAAAGTGAAAAGATATACGAATGCCTTGATCTACACAGACAGTAGAAAAAGTTGAGAAATATGTGCTGGTAGAAATATCAATTGTAGATGGTGACCTTGGAACAGTCTCGAAGGTCCTGAAAAAGAGATGGGGAATTGAAAATCGGAGGAACACTCAAGACCATACAGACCACAACGTTTTTAAAAATAGCTAGAATACTTAGAAGAGTCCTTGTGAGTTGGGGATATTTATTTTCACTACCATAAAAAATCAACAGATGAGACTGGTGTGTCAAACTTCGATAGAGTAAATAACACACACACACACACACACACACACACACATACATTCGTACAGACACACACACACACTCAAACAAACACGCACACACACACACACACACACACATATATATATATATATATATATAGGGGGGATTCTGTATTCATATCGATGTTTTACAACAATTACCATATCACCAGGAACACACACACACACATATATATAGATATATATATTTCTAAAAAAATCTCTCCTTCTACTTTGATTACTTTGTTATCAATTTTTCTTTACAAACTGTCAGATTACAATACATTATTTTCTTATATATATATATATATATAACGAAAGCATGGACAGCTATCAATAGCCTATCGATTATATGGAAATCAGACCTAACCGATAAAATGAAACGCAGTTTCTTCCAGGCAGCGGTCGCATCGATACTGCTATATGGATGCACTACGTGGACTCTATCAAAACGGCTAGAGAAGAAGCTAGACGGCAATTACACAAGAATGCTGCGAGCAATTTTGAACAAGTCCTGGCGGCAACACCCCACAAGACACCAACTGTGCGGCCACCTGCCTCCTATCACGAAAACTATTCAAGTTAGACGAACCAGACATGCAGGACACTGCTGGAGTAGCAGGTACTCTTATGTACCCCCACACATGGCCGTGCAAAAACAGGACGACCAGCACGAACATACATTCAGCAACTATGTGAGGATACGGGATGTTGTCCAGAAGACCTGCCTGAGGCGATGAACGATACGGAAAAGTGTCGAGAGAGGGTCAGGGATATCCGTGCTACCTGCACGACATGATGATGATGATATATATATATATATATATATATATATATATATATATATTGGCAGCATTTCTTCATTAATACATATTTGGTTGAAAATAATAGACATTTTTTGTCTACATATTTTTTGTTAATCCATTCGAATTACCGTCTTGATTTTATGATATTCAGCGGGAATTGGTTGATAAATCTTCCAGAATTATTTATTTCCCCAGTACTTTCTGCCCAATTTTGGGCCATCATCAAGGGAGGATGTATTAGAAAAGTGAAGTACCATTTGTGTGTACATTACTTCTTTGTAAGAAGAGCGTCTGTACTGTTGTATTGATAGCGTTTACTTTTCGAACAAATTAAATGTATGATAAAAAATGTTAAGCAACAAAATAGACACTGTACCTCTCCACCCAGTCAACAAACATATATATGATTTTTTTTTACCGTAACCAAATGAACTACAATTATAAATCAGATGAAAAAATATTAACAACATTGGTTCATAAAAACATTCTCCCCACTGATCCTAATAAAAAATAAAATATATTATATATTAAAATGAATTTAAAACCGCCAAATTAGTCATTAAAGATAATTCCTTTCCCTCGGTTAGGGTTTTGCAAAAACCAACGTTTTATATCAATATAAATGTCCTTTTGGAGATTGTATCTCTGAAAATAATAATATATATGCTGGTTTAACTACAACTACCCTATCGAGAAGACTTACAATTCATCTTTCTGATACAAGTTCCACAGTGCAGCATTAAAAAAAACATTCATGCTTAACAACGGAATTACGGAAAATTCGTATCGAAAACACAACAATATTAGAACATCAAAATAACAAGCAAAATCTACAGATTCTCGAAGCACTACATATTAGCAACATACAACCCAAACTTAAAGGAATTAATTTTGAAACCAGTGCTAAAGTACATAAATGTATTTTGCAACTGATGCTATTTATAGGAATATATATATATATATATATATATATATATATAAATTCACAAAACCAGTACTATGAACTAAAGATATTTCTCAAAGTAGTTCTGATACATTGGAATATGCGACTGGCCCTTTTTTGAAATGAGAGATTGTAAAAGAACGTACAAGTATAAAGAAGGTGACTGAGTTTGCACAGTTTTTGGGAAGAAAATCTGGCCATTGCCACTGATTCTAATTCAACTGAATTGCTGACCCGGATATTGGAGGTGTTGAATAAGTGAAGGCAACAAAAGAAATAAATGCACAGAATTTACTGCTTGTATGAATTCGTTCCTACCTCCAGTAAAAAGTAAGGTTTCCTGAAGATCCTTTCCCTAAAACTTATAAAGCAAACTTCAGCTATTTTATTCGGTTCTATAAACCTTGCTCCATGTAAGCAGATGAACACATTTCTTTTTATTCGTCTAGCATATTGTTTTTTTCTTTTGTTTATCCTAATAAACAATTATATATATATATATATATATATAGTCGATTCGCAATTGTGAACAACTACATTTTGAGTCCATTGCCCTCGAGCACAATATTGGTAAGCAGCGCTCCTCGAAAAAGAGTGTTTCAACAAAAAGGGTCATTCCGATCTTTGCTGTTAGCAAATAACGGTGAAATAATCTCTTGTTGTTTATGAACAGAATTATTACTATGCACTTATTACATCTGCACGCCAAGTCACCCCTCCCATCGCTACAAGACGAAAAGAAACATGATTCACAATAAGTAAATTCTACTCAACTCAGTTTCCATGACTTCCACTTAAATGTGAAAAAGAAAATATCAAATATATATACACCTCTTTTTTTCTCTTTCTTTCTCTCTCTCTCTCTCTCTCTCTCTATTTCTCTCTCTCTCTCTCAGCACACCTGTCCTCCCCTATCCTTCATTCTATCTCTCTCCCTCTCTTTCACTTCTTTCTTTAATCTCTAATACTCCCTCTCCACCCTCTTTTTTTGTTTATTTCTCTTTCGTCCTTCCTCTCGATATCCACCTTCATCTCTCTTTAAAGCCATCCCTTTCGTGATTAATATATATCGCCTTGATAATTCCTCTACTCTGTTACAAACCCATTCATCTACCACTTTTTCTCACCTATGTTTACCTCTTTTTCCTCCATTTATCTCTACACGCCACCCTCGCCACTTCCACGTCCCTCCTTATTATCACCCTCCCTTCTTCGTAATTTTTACCTAAAAATTGCCCTATACCATTTCCGGTCTCATCATCATCAACAACAATTCATGCCCATGGCTGGGATAGGGATACCGTTAACTCTTACACCATTCGTCCTTATTGTCTATCCCTCGTATAAGGTCTCAATACTGCACCCAGTGTCTACACAGAACGGATGTATGTTAGTCTTTGCGGTTCACCCAACACTGATTGGTCTGTGTGTCGGAGTCCTTTAAGAAACATCACTTATGAGTTCGACCTTACTTCACCGGCATCCCTTGTTTGTCTTGTTCGTCTCGTTTGGATAGTTTGTGAGATGGGTATCAAGTAATCGTATAGCTGTTGTTTTTCAGGGTGTTACGCCCAGGGTTTGTTCAAAACAGCAGATAAGAAAATTGTATTATTTTTCAAAAATATGATTACTGTTATATATTGACCCTTGACCGAGCCGTCAATCAAGAGATGCACCTGTGTAAATAAGCGGAAGAAGAGCGGAAGCAGGTGGATGTTAGAAAATAATATAACCAGGTGCCCGGGTGGTTCGAGTCAGTTGGAGACAGGATGCCGAAGTGAGAATTACCTGCAGGGCTTTGGACCCTTAGTGACCCCGGTTGAGCAACCTAAGCCAAGTTGCGAAAGAAGTGCTGCTATGGTCGAGGAAGAACTTGGGTCAATATAGCAGTTCGTCATTGTTTCCACTCATTCCTAACTCACAACAAACATCACCTTTCGAAAATAAAGTGTGAGAGATTTATATTTATATAAAGAAGTGTTTTCGTTCGTTATTGAAGTCGTCATTACTGTTTGATTATGTTCCTGTGTATATGTATACGTGTTGTTGCATTGTAGCTATACAACATTACTTCATTCGGTGACTTTCCAAATAAGTAACCTTTTCTGGTACAGTCTAAGTAATTATAATCATCATTTCTCCAGGACCCTTCTCAGTATTATAAACGATCTGATTTGTATCGTGCTCTGGAGGAGTTGAAACCTCCCTTAGAGCTCAATCAATTCCCGTTTTATTCCTAACTGCTACTTGATTTGTCCTATGATTTCTGACTATGACTGGTATCCCATTCATCTCTATGTCTATAGATTTTTTTTTTTTTTTGCTGATTTTGTTTTCCTGTTCTTCTGTAAAGTCAAAGGATTTTAACAAATTTTCGCTTTACTATAATTCTTCTCCTAAGTCAACTATTGGGAAAATAAAACCTTTAGGGGTAAAAAAATAAGGACAGATTTCTTTCGGGCATACTGATAGTGAAAACCTGAAATTCCCAGTTGGGATCAATGTATTCATTATTTTAATTTGTTTTTAATTCAGTGATTGTACCATCTCTTAAAACAATTATAGATTGGGCTCACTAAGCGGATATTCACTTTTTTTTTCTCTTCCGAAACTGATAACGCTTAATGCTGAGTTAAACAAAGTGTCATCAAGTACCATTTTTGAGTCTTTGTATGACTCAACCTGGAATTGAACCCCGGTCTCTCGGACCATTGGTGAACACTCAACTCTTTTGGCCAATAGCCCAGTTGCCATTAAATAAAACAACTTAATCTAGTTTGCTTAACAAATATGTTATGAAGCTAGAATATATAGCTATTAATTAAAAATATATCTGTCTTATATGCTATTAGTTTATTTGCTGTTAAATATAAAAAAAATCTGAGAGAACATTCCCTAAATGTGCTATTTCAATAATTTGTGTCAGCGTAGTATATATATATATATATATATATATATATATATATTTGTACAGACATAGAGAATGAAAGCGAGTGTGCTAGATATCAGTGGTAAAGAATATATACTTAAATTAAGATTGTGATGACAGATCTAACTGCGATTGGTGACTTTACGCCAATGCAATCACTTGACTTGGACTAAATGTCAGCGCTATCCTAACTTAGATTATATATATATATACATATATATAATTGTTCTGTGATACCACAAATCGATCAATACGTCACGAAATAAAGAAACCTACCCACAAGATATCTTGAATAAAGGAGATAATATCATTCAAGTGGCTTGAGTACTTGCCAGGGGTCCGGGAGACCGGGGTTCAATCTCAGGTCAAGTCATACGAAAGACTCAAAAATTGGTACTCGATGCAACCTTGCTTAACACTCTGTATTATAAGGTACGGATCAAGGGTAAAGGGGGGCAACCAGGAGAAATGAGTAGCGCCCCCTTACACCTCTGTTTTGTAACTAATGTAAAAGGTGACTTTGGGTCAGCCTCGACTACGGTAGCCAGCTTTACTTACTTTTTATATACATGTAATGCTGCTGCAAACGCTGTTTTGCAAGCATTAAAGGAATGTGAATCCATTGCACTAAAATTAGATGCCTCAGTCGACAACGGCGTAAATCTCAATCTGAGATAAATCAATTGAAAAGAACCAGTGTAAGAAGAATTACCTCAGTACAGAGGTTTTCTTTATCAACTCAACGTACCCAATATGAAAGAGAATGAGACTCGAAGTAAAGATTATGATTCTTTGAAGGATGCACGGACTAGTACGTTGTAACTGATTTGGAACATCAATTTGCATTTTCAACTGAAATAACGTCAACTGACAAGCGTCTAGATATCGTTATTTAGGTCATTATTTTAACAAAAGTTGTCATTGCAGAATTAACAGTCTTTTTAGAGGAAATTATCGACTGGGTTCATCAGACTAAGATTGAAATAATGAGGACCAGTGAGAATAATGTGTCAGAAATGGCTGGATAACAAATACATATTGCCTATCGAGGTCAGATGCAGAGTTTTCCTTACAAACTCAACACCCGCATACCTGACTAATCATAGACTTTTTTCCATCAGTCAAGACGAAATATATATTTTTAAAAAGATCCAGAATATGGAACCAATTAAACAGCATGGACAGAGTGACGACAAACCAACAAAGCTTGATGATATCACCGGATAATGCTGAAGTTTTCAGGGTTAGTGGTAATGATACTCTGGCTCCGAAAACAGGCCTTATCCCTGAGATAATATGATGATGAATTTATTGAAATCAACACTGTTGTTTCTACAGCAGCAATAATATATATATATATATATATATATATATATATATATATATATATATATATATATATATATATATATAATCATGTCCCTCTGCTAGCACGGATTTCCCTGACTCTCTTTTGCTATTCGTCTCTATCATAGATCGCTTCCGGCAGGTCTTCTAGACTATATCTTTTTGTCTTTACAGAGGTGTCATAGAAAAGTTCTTGTTGGTCGAGCAATACTCGTATGTCCGTGTGAAGAGGTCCATGAGAGAACGTCACTCATGAAACCGTCCTTACTTCTCCAGAAGTGTCACGAATGTTTTGTTCGTTTTAGTTGGGTTGTTTTAGATAGATGTGGCTGTAAAGCTACAGTTTTAGTTGGGTTTTAGTTGGGTTGTTTTAGATAGATGTGGCTGTAAAGCTACGGTTTTAGTTGGGTTTTAGTTGGGTTGTTTTAGATAGATGTGGCTGTAAAGCTACGGTTTTAGTTGGGTTTTAGTTGGGTTGTTTTAGATAGATGTGGCTGTAAAGCTACTGTTTTGTTGGATGTTGCTTCCAGGAGTTGTTCAATACAGCTCGTATCATTCTTATGCAGGTTCCGTCTATCGTTTTCTTTATGCGCATAGTCAGTGTCCATGTGGGCATCCATTTAGTAGAATTGACACAAACGCTGCATGGAAGAAATGTGGAAGTCAGACTAATCCGATATATATATATATATATATATATATATATATATAGTACAATTAAATGGAGACTCAAACTCGGTTAAGCCGTCATAATAAATTTATTTCAGCGGAGAATATTGTTGGTATATTCCCAGTCTCGTCAGATGACTCTTTTACATGCTCTGTCTCGTTGCAGAGATGCGAATGAGGAGTTACAGTTTGTATTCTGAAGATAAAATAAGGTAATTAAAAATGAAATTAAAAATCAGAAAATAAAGATCAAAAAACATGAAGTGGAAATCAAATTACAAAGTTACAAATTCTTTCGTTCATAGGCGTGAGTAGAGGGTGTTAACATGTTATATGTTAGAACGATTAAGAAACAGGAGTGGAATTAATCTACTGGTCAGTCCCTTCTAATTTTGTGTTCCGTTTGTGGTTTCTCCTACTTGGCAGGTGTGCTTTTCTAAACTGACTAAGATCGTTTAACTAATGGCTGTCTCATATATGATTTACATTTATTTCTAATATATCTGTTAATTAACCCAGCTGTTGCCATCCTAGATATTCCTCTTGTTTCAATTAGGATCGAGAGAGTTAAACCTGATAAGGTGGGGACATTTATTATAGTCGTCAAGTGTTTGTTTTTTTAAATTACCCTTTTCTTTGTCGGTTACCTGATGCAAAAGCCATCCTTATCGAAGAATAGTAGTTATATTATTTAACTCATACTTTGCCAAGGATATAAATCCGAAATTAAACGGAATAGCGTGGCTAGGGTTTGAACTTGCTTATTCGAGCCCGTAATCCAGCTCTTTAGCCATTTAGGCACCTGACGTCCTCTGTATATATATATATATAGAGAGAAACAGAGAGAGAGAGAGAGAGAGAGAAAGTTATACAAATGGCAATATGGCCGCTTAAAACCTTTTATTGATCAGCCCTGAGGTACAAGAAGTTTTGAAGTTTACGATTTTTACTGTACTTTCCTTACTGTCATCTCATAGCTTGTCTATAAGTTTAATAGATAATTCATGTTCAGCATAATAAAAATATGAATTATTGCACATTCCTCTTTTGTAGAGAAATTTGGTGTCAGTTATATAACAAACTCTGAATTCCTCTTCAGCGTTTAGCTAGAGAAGCGGTACTTGAACAAAAGGAATGGGACCTGCGCCAAAGGAATCTATATCAAAATTTATCATAATAATGTCATCAGATTGTTTTCTGGCCAGGAAATAAATATCTAATTATTGGAAATACATCAGAAGGTTCCTTTTATTTTTTACTATTTTGCAATATTATGAAAAGTAACATTTGGTTCATGCAGAGGGAAATAAAATTTTGGCGGCAGTACGGGACCTGGTCAAAAATTAGGAATGACGCAGATGATACAAAAAATGATAACTAATCAGTCATCTAAACTTCAATTTGAGAAAAAAAAGTTATTTTTTTCATGATTATTTATCTGTTTATTCATTTATTCTTAGTTTATACAGGAAGGGACATTATATACAGCAATATTTCATGGCAGAAAGTATCGGTATACGAGGTCGGTCAGTTAGGTCATGATGCTGATTAATGAACTGTTTTAACATCAAAGTATTTACGCACACGCACACATACCCACACACATACAAGAACACAAACGTATCTCTCTCTCTCTCTCTCTCTCTCTCTCTCTCTCTCTCTCTCCTCCACACACACACACACACACACCGATTTTTGCATAATGTGGATTTGAATTCTGACGGCGCAAAATTACTATGGAAGCTTGTCATACGATTTTCTTTAGCATTTTTTTGTTCGTAAGACATATATATTATTTCCTCATATCAGCTTCATTACTTAATATTTTATGTATTAAGGAATACAACCGTCCGATGAAAGTTTATTGATGAAACTGATATGAGGAGGTGATTTTTTAACCTTCATCGTACTCTACTGGCCAATATTTGAGCACTGGCTTAATTCTAAAAAAGTTTTTTAAAAGATTGTTAATGTACACAGACACACACAGACACACACAGACACACACATATATATATATATATATATATATATATATATATATATATATATCGTAGTAATCTTTGAATTTCTACACTCAGCGTGCACATGATGAAGTTTAGAGGACCTGCTGGGAAGGATAGATGATAGGGACGGATGGAGTGAGAGAATCAGGCAAAAATCTTCTGTCAGCGAGACTTGATGATATATAAAGTATGTATGTGACTGCATCTTTGAGACACTGAAAATCTTTATTTGTCTAACAATATATATATATATATATATATATATATATATATATATATACGCATGTGTGTGTGCATGTGTGTTTGTGTGTGCGTATGTGTTTGTGTGTGTGTGTGTGTGTGTGTATGTGTGTGTGCCGAATCACCTGGGTAAAAACTTTGACACTTAAGCTTAGTGCTAATACCGAGAGTATTGGCAAACTGAAAGCCTTCAAACGTGCCAAGCATTCAGATTCAAATTAAAAACCAGAGATGAAATTTTTTATTGATATTTTCTGCCAAATTTTCGGTTAAGAAAGTCATGATGCCGACGATAATTTCTTATATCATCTACTAGGGAAAATATATCATATGCTAAGAAAAATATCAAATATCCTCATAATCTACAAAAGGACCAACCATTCTTCCCACTAACTTTCCGCATTTGCTCAGCATTTGACCGAATATTCCATAATTGTTATTAAGATGTTTTATTCTGCATTCGGCCAAGTTTAGTGGGTTAATTAATCGCTAAAATTTCAATCACTTGTTATAGTATTAAGATAATGATTTTTTTTATATTAATCATTTTCCGTTATTTAGGAATTAATTACTTAATTTGTGTAAGGTGGAAATGCCACTGAGCCGATTTGAAAAGTGCTGGCCTCTTCCGACGGAATCTCTTTCTGAATTCCCTTAAAACGTCAACATAGTAACCCTAACCCTAACCCTTTGGCCAATCAACTCATCATCCCTCACAGACTCCCTGCCTTCCTTGAATCTCTTATGCAACTCAAAAACTGATGCTCGATTCATGCAAGATGCTCCAAAACCAGTCTGAAGTATTCCATACGTTTCTGTGGCATTTTTCCAAGTTTAAAACAGAATTTTATTGCATATCGTTCTTCTAAAGTGTCCTCACGTCCAGATTGCATTTTTGAAATTCACCAGCTGTGACAATCAGGCTTTAGTAGGGTGTATTCCAATTGCTGCTGTAGCTGTTCATTTGAACCTGAAGTCATAAAAATTGGTCAGTCCATTCATCTCATAAGATGTATAGCAATAACATACTGAATTCTGAAGAGTCTATGACAATTTTAAATGCCTGTACAAAAAAAGTCTAAAAATTATTGAAGGCAACACGTATATATATAACGTTTTGTCTGTCCAATGAGAGAGCAAATACTTTAAAATGATTTGGTGGACAAGGGAATTTATTTTTCAAATTATTTATTTCTCTTGAACACGTGTTTCTAGCGTTTTACTCTTTTTCTGGCACTTCTTAAAGAAAGTGTAAGGTTGAAGAAACAGGTGTGGAAGAAAAATAAATGACTTAAGAAATAAATCCCCTTGCTACACCTATTCAAAATAGTAATAATCCTAATCATATTAGAACATTAAGTTTATAAGTCCTAAAAGTCACTTTACACTGTCCATCAGGACACATGGCGCAACGGTCATAGGCGTTTGTTCCCTTTACTTCTAAGGAGATAATCATCTAGAGGTGGCAGGTTCTATTCTGACTGCAGGCGAGTAACAATACAGGAATTCTTAACACTTGTACCCTGTTATGGTTAACGGAATTAGTACAAGTGACCCCTTAGGAGCCAATAAAGGACGTAGTTTGAAGTTCCGTGATGTTTGCCGAGTTCGACAAACAACTGAAGAAGGCCTAAGGACTTATCAACCGAAACGTTATGAATATAACAAGAGAGATTAATTCAATAGTCTGGAAACCCTTAGTAGTACATTATGAACGCGAACTTTTGTTTGCATTCTTTAATGGCATATTAACTTCCGTAGGTTATTTAATGCCAAAGCCATCCTTCTCGAAGAATAGTAGTGGTACTATTTAGTGAAGTGCTTGGAGGACAAGGGAGTTTATACGTTCCCCAAGGATATTCGTCCGAAAGTTAACGTAATAGTTCAACTTGAGTTCGAACACGCTTACTACAATTTCACAGTTCAATGATTTGACCATGACACCATATGGACACCCCGCGGATATATAGTTTTATCATTAATGAAATAACAAATACTTAAAAACATTGTTGCCTATCGCAAGATTATTTCATTATGAACATATCTGTGATATTAGATTTTGTAATTGAGATTCATCTTAGGCATAAATAAGTATTAGATTTTAACAAAATGTGGGCGTTATAAAACCTTTGTATAATATGGGTAAATACCGATAGCACTAATAATATTCTTAAAATAATTTCTACTGCACAATTATATGAAAGTGACAGCCTATATCACAACCATCTTCACAGTTTTGAGAGTTGTGATCAATTTGGATATATAACTACAAATATTTTGGCGAGTACCAAAGATGGAAACTCTGACAGATATTCTATTTTCAACGTAGCCTTCCGCAAAAGGTCTCTATATTCATTGGTCTTACCTATATACTATATGAGTTCAAAAACACACAAAATGAAGCTATATATATCAAATCTGAATTTAAGAATGAAAACTTAATTTTGTTAATAATGTTTCTCTCGATATACGACTTATTTATTCCAGCGAGTTTTTCATTTGTTGCAGCACATCTAAAACTATTGTGAATTCCAGTCGTCAGGGGTAGTAGAATACTTTCACTGTATCTCTGCAGAGGGGTAATAGCTGAAACGAGAATCCTGGATATAAACAAAACCATTTGATAGTAAGGATCTAGTCTTGGACCTATAGAGAATGTCCACTACCTTATCATCAAATTTACTTTCACGCCCACTCGGTGTGGTAGTTCTTGCTAAGATCTATTCCTACGGTCAAATCGATATTTAATAAGTTTTTATTTCTGAAACCACTTAACTCGGGCCCAACAAATGTCTTATGTTAAATTAGATCATTAGTACTTAGCAATATCTGAAACCATTAAAGTGTGTGCGATTCAATTAATAATGTTTAATATAAGTATTTATGCAAAACAGCAATACTTGAAACAATTTAACTTAGATTAAATGAAACTATTAGCGTTAAATATTGATACAAATTAACTCTGGGTCGTTTTAGAATAATGTTGTGAACAAATTCAATAAGTTTCTATTTCTGAAACCACTTAACTCGGGCCTAACAAATGTCTTATGTTAAAACAAATTATTAGTACACAGTGTCACGTGGTCTCCCACTGAGAGAAGAGAAATAAGGAATTTCTACTAGCCCTCGTGTTTGAATTAGCAAGCCGTCAAAGAATGACCGTTAAGAGAGATAATGTAGGTCAATCCCGAAGTAACAAATCCAGGTCAGAATGGAAACCGATAGATGTTTGTACTCTGTGACCGGATGGGTAAAGAATGGGGTACAGGGACATATAGTAGCCCTAACGAATCGCCTGACAGGGGAAGGAAGAAGATAGAAGCCAAATGATTGGCTAGAATCCCAAAGCGGAAATAGCCCCCTTCTTCCGTCAGCGGAAATAGGGAATAAGAAAATCAGTTTTGGGACAGAGGTCGTGGTGAATGGATCTCATGCCGAACTCCGGATGAAGCATCAAAACCGGGATTTGCGGAACAGTAGTTGAAATGATAAGATATATTGAAACTACCGCCGAAATCACCGGGGAGGACGGAAAGTATCTTGGACAAAAGGAACCCATAGCTTCAAGCCAGAGCGATATGCATAAATAAATTCCGTCAACCCGAAAAAAAAAAGAAAATATTCTCCAAAGGAAAGTCGCCGTATAGATAAGCAAACTTTAACCCTGTTTCTCCCTATAGCCAATTATATACTCTCTCTCTCTCAATTTAAAGAAAGACAAAAGGGAAAAAAAGAAAGAAAGACATTTAGAATCATGTATTGTCCGCTAATAATATAGCCGACACGTTGAATATATGTATCCGCGTGTGCAGTAAAAAGATTGATATATTTTAATGTTCCCACGTGTTGAAGTTGTTCATTTATGTCTTCTACAATCGATTCCCTTATTTCATGTTTCTTTTTCAGCTTCTTTCGCCTTATGTTATTTTCGTTTAAATTGTCCTATATTTTCCTCTAAAAATATTATACGGGAAACCAGAGTTGTCGACTACTATAATTAATATTATTACATCTAAACCTAGAGGTCCATATCTTCCATTGTTCAAGGGGAGGAAGAACTAGTGGCCTTGGTGGGTGTGGGTGTAGTGTGAAATGTGGAAAGCCCTTGCCAATGACGGTCAGTCTAGCCATAAATTAACCCGCACATAATATGCCAGTTCCTATATGCCAGAGAAAGGACTCTGAATAAGGACTTATTCTACGAGGGATCAAGTGCCATACCGCCCCGTCCTTACACGTGCAAAAAAAAGGCTCCCCGTTTGGTGATAACAATATTTAAATGCACCAGTTCCCGTACGCTTTTAAATGGTTGCTCCTCTGGGGATCTTTTTATTTTAATTTGCCGTCACAATAGCAATATCTGAAACCATTAAAGTGTGGGCAACGCAATTAATAATTTTTAAAAGAATTATTAATGCGAAACAACAATACTTAAAACCATTTAACTTTGAGGAAATACAAATATTTATGTTAGATAGCAATACAAATTAGATCTGGATCATTTTAGAATAATGTTAAGGACAAATGATATGTTGAAAATCATATATATTTAATAATTTTTATGTATGAACAGGGTTTGAAAAGTTTGATAATCAATAAAACCTAACCAACCAAATATTCTTGTGTCACTTTGAGAAATCTGCGCCGTCGTCTTCATTTTGTCCTTCAAGTTCTCAAAACCTACGCTTGACTATATTGTCAGTTTAGGGAAATTAATGTCATCATGAGCTTGACCAAGTGGGTATGATGAGTTCTGTATTCAGACAACTTTATTTTTCCGTAAAAAAAAGCTATTGGCATGCAAGCCAGATGTGAATATAACAATGGAATTCCTCTTTGGGAACCTCACTCTTGTAGCTGTTTGCCAGACTAAGCTATGCGTGTTAAATATCCACAATGTAAAAGTGTTGAGTAGTGTTTAGCAAGTCAGAGTTGCTGATCATTCTTAGACATTTGTATCTATTCTGGTAGCAATCCAATTTTGTAACCTTTGACCAGACTAGGCTACGCAAAGAAAATATTGATTCTCCGTTATTATTGTCATGTTTATCAACCGAGTATGTCTTTTTGTAAAACAGGTTGAACAAGAGTAATTTAGTAGATTGTGGGTCTTGTTCTGAAAAGACAATCGATTTTCTTTTTCCAGTTCCCCAAAAAGTGTTGCCCGGTGTGGTAGCACCTGATAGGGCCCAATCTATGGGTTGAATAGAACTAAAAGCATATTTATCATATTTACCCACCCACTCCGCTCGATCAGGATATGACACAGGGTCAATTTTTAAGCGGAGTTTAACAGGTTCGAATTCAGAGTATTCCTTCTCCAAGACTAGTTGCCTCCCCAAGGCTGAAGAACCTAGTCCGCCCTACTATTTACCCATAGTTGGAGGGAGAATAATTGGATCCATACCTTTCCCAAGGGTATTAGTGCTATGTGAAATGCTATCAGTCTCGTCTAGGATTTGAACTCGTGTCGCCATGTCTATTTCCTATGACGATAACCATGACACCACTAACAGCATATTTATGCTAAACTGAATTGTTTTATTAAACTGAATAGCTTAAAATAGAAATGTTTTTGACAATTAAACCGTACTTACATTTAAACTGCGGGCTTATGCTAAACTGAAACCGTATTTACATTTAAACTGCTTGCTTATGCTAAACTGAATGATTTGAAATAGAACTGTTTTTGACATTGAAACTGTATTTACACTAAACTGAATTGCTTAACAAAGAACTGTTTTGACATTTAACTGTGTGTGAAAAAGAAATCTGTACTAAACTGTGTGTGCAAAAGAAATCTGTACTAAACTGAATTAGCTGAATTAGAACTGCTTGACTAAACTGAATAGCAAAAAATAGAAATGTTTCCGCATTTTAACTGCATGCTTATGCTAAACTGTATTGTTTGAAATTTAACTGTTGTTGACTTTGAAACTTTAGTTACACTAAACTGAATTGGTATATATAACTGTTTAAAGAAACAGAACAGTTTGAAATAGAAATGTCTTTTGACAATTAAAACTGTGTACTCATGCTAAAGTTTTAAATAGAACTGATTGTGTACATAAAAATGGATTTGGCGTTAGATAAACTTCAAAGGTTGATATGCCATAAAACCCAACCAACCAACCAACCTAAAAATGTGCCTTGGCTATGATACTAAATTGCAACTGATAGTAAGCCTCCTGTTCTGTATATTTTCGATGACAGGAGTATCTCTACATTGCCATTCATCTCAGATTCACTCTGACCAGCAGTGATATTTGCTTCCGATCTCTGTATGAAATAGACCTGTTCAAAAATTATTCGTGATCGATAGGATCCTATAGAAAAAAAGACTGTTAAGAAACAACTTCGGAAAAATGCAAAAATGAAATACAATGAACGCGATCGGCTTACGTCTATGCATAAAATAACCATTAATGAGTAGAAATGGCACGACAATTAATCACTTGATCAATCTAAATACCCAATACTGTTTGGGAAATTCTTTTACTAATACTTGCATTTAATTGGGTCACATTTTAAGACATATTTTGGTCGAAAAGCGAAATTTGAAAACCAAACATGAAAATCAGTATAGATATAATGATACTATTCGAAGACGAAATACTTATGAAGAGAGGTTGATAAACCGAAAACACAAATGTGGGCATTTGCATTAATATGATAATTCATATTCTAGTCTGCTATAAGTATAAATAAAGAGTTCACTATATAATTGATAGAGCATATAAATATAATTTAGAACAGAGTAGACATAGTCAACAGCATTAAGTGACTCAGTTTCCCACCTCTGCGATTATTGGACCAAATAGTTCCGACGTGTTGGGTATCCCGTTATGTACTCTATCACAGCCTTAATGGGAAGGCTGATCTAGTTTATGGAACATTCTGAGAAGTGTAATCTAGATTAAACTATGAGGTTATTCTCGTTGTTATACTGTATCAATTATGTGAATTGTATATTTATTTACTTTAATATGTTTATTATTTTATGAGGATTTTACTTATTTTTTTACTCTTTTGAGATTTTTTTTTTCACATCTGCGTTAGCTGATAGTTTTCCACTGGAGTCTGAGTGACAACAAGTCTCTTCAAGTCTCAAGGACCCTTTGTAGTATTCTGTCCGATCTCAACAATCCTGTGGTTTTGATGGTATCCTTTCGTCTTCTTATGTCCAAGTTTTTAACTCACTGTGGGAATCCTTTCGTGATTGAATTGAGTCACTAATTACCATTGGTATCACCGTCACTTTTATATTCTATAGCATTTTGTTTCAGTTCTCCAGTAAAGCCCAGTCATTTCTCTTTCTTTTCGCCTTCAATGTAACCCAGAAGTGAGGCGGAACGGCTAAGTCAACAATTCCGCAGATTCTTATTGTTGTTGTTGATTTTCACTGTGTCTAGTCGAGATATTATTATTTTCGTTGTTGAATTTGTGTTGTTATTATTACTATTAAACCGAGCCATTGGCCTAATGAATATACTCTTCACCAATGGTCCAGGAGACCAGGTTTCAATCCCAGGTAAAGTCATCACAAAGACTCAAAAATGGTACTTGATACCGCCTTGCTTAACACCTAGTATTATGAGGTAAGGATCAAGGGTAAAGTTGAGACATTCAGGGAATGGAGTTGTAGATATTGAAAAGGTAGCCTTCGCGTAACCTTCGACCAAGGTCGCCTACTTTACTTCGTCAACTTCATGCTGTGCATCAGCACGGATATCCCAGACCCTTTCTCGCCACCCTTCTCTATCGTCCATTGCCTCCGGCAGGTCTTCAGGGCTACATTTCATGTCGGCACAGAGCTGCTGCATGTAGGTTCTAGCTGATCGTCCTACCTTTGCTCGTCCATTTGAAGGGGTCTATTGGAGTACATCACCAATGAGTTCTTCCTTACTTCTCCAGCAGTATTCTGCATACCTGGTTCGGCTAACTTTGATAGTTTTCGTGATGAGTGGTACGTGGCCTTACAGCTGCCGCTTTGTGAAGTGCTGCCTCCAGGACTTGTTCAATATTACTTGTAGCATTCTTGTGTAGTTACCGTCAATTTTTTCTCCATACGTTTAGTTAGCATCCAAGTAATAAATCCATACAGCGGTATCAATAGGACCGTTGCTTGGAAGAAACTGTGTTTTATTTTATCGGACAGCCATCGAAAGAATACTATGAATAACTTTTGTTACTCGCTTACTTAATTACGATGACAATAGTGATAAAATGATATTGTATTCTTTCGAAGCGTTTCATATCAATTATTATTAGTGGACTGGAGTCTGTATGTCTGCAAGTCTTCTCAGGTCTCCTGACACACCACTGAGCATTCTAGCTGATCATATACATTGCTGTGGTTTGGATGGTTTCAATTTTTCCTTTGATTGACACTTCCTTCTTCTTATTTTTAAGAGTTTGGAAACGTTCCAAATCCACCAGCCATTGGTATCCCCACCATTGTAATGTTCAATAATTATTTAGTTCTCTGGCCAGGTCTAAGTATTTGGCTATCTTTTCGCTCTTTTTCATCCACAGGAAAGGCAAAACCCAGTTGTTGTCAAGTTCTTCTTTTCTTGTAAATTAATCCTAAGGCTGATCTTCTGGTCGGGACTCGATGATCGGTTTGTATCTCAAAATCCCAGAGAATTTAATGCGTCTCATTCACAATGATGGAATTCTGGTTTGAAAACATACCATTTGGTTTTATGTTCAAATTCTAATCTCTTGCATATTTCCCTGGAGAAACACTCATGTGTTTTTAGTCTTAAACTATTTTTGTACTAACTTGCTACATCTGATTATTATGTAATTAACTCGTTAATCTTTGTATCCACTCAACATGCTCTTGCTATTGTCTTGCTTACACTCAATGTTTGTTTTAATATAATTGTTCATTACTTTGTGTTACAATAAGAAGAGATTCAGTCGATATCCTTAGGTTTCCCTTTCTTAGCCGTGTCCAAGTCTCCTCGTGTAAGATTTCGCTTGTTTATTGATGGAGTGTCTATATAATTGTTTTTCTTCCCATTTTTTTCTAATTGATGTTGTTCTGGCATACCCTGTATTTACAATGATTTTTTGCATTACCCTTTATTGTAAAAAGAATTTTCCTTGCATATTTTCAATTGGAAAAAAAAAAAAATTTCCTGGTGCATGCTTTACTGTAAATAAAACTTTATAGGAAAGAGAACATTTTAGCGTACTCTTAGTTTTAAAGCAAAATTTATTTGCATATTCATTATTGTATTAAGATAATAACTCGTCTCTTGCACTTTAATAGAAATATAACTTTCCATCATTTACAGTTCGATTTTTTTTTAATGATCTACTTTTTTTAGTTGAAGGCACTCTAAACGAAGGATTTTTTTCACATTTCATACATGGAGTGTTACTTCAGAGCTGAATCAATGTTATCTCAACCCACTCTGTCACCATAAATACACAGACAGCCTCAGTGCCTGAGAATCTATATAATGTATTTCACTCGAACCTGCCAAAATCAAAACGGCTCAAATTTTATTACCCAAAAGTCACCGAGGTTACTAAAAAAACGAAGCTGCTGAAGATATGTATTGCGAGGGATCTTATCGAATACAATTTATCTATTCCACGATCTACCAAACTAGATGGGTTATAATGGTTTGGGTGGTCGGTTGGTTTTATGACATGTTAAAACTTTTACGATTGTTTAACGTTGAAATCAGTCTTTTAAGAATTTTAAGCAATTGTTATCTATCCATATATGATAATAATAATAATAATAATAATAATAATAATAATAATAATAATAATAAGAGATACAACAACCAAAAAGAAGAACAGACTAAGTGATAGTTAACAAAATAAAAAGAGAACCTGCAAAACAGTAGACTTCAGTGTCCCGGCGATCTACAGAGTGAAAATCTAAGAAAACGAAAAAAACGATAAGTACTTAGACCTTGCCAGAGAACGAAAAAAGCTGTGGAACATGAAGGTAACGGTGATACCAATTGCAATTGGTGCACTTTGAACGATCCCCAAAGGCTTAGTAAAGGACTGGGAGAGCTGTAAATTGATGGACAATCGGAGACATTCCAGACTCCAACATTGTTTACATGAGCCAAAATACTCAAACAGTTTCAGAAGATTTGAGGAGATTTGCTGTTACTTATACTCTAGATACAGATCATCAGTTAATGCTGCTCTTTAAAAAAATTGCACAGAACAATTATACTAATGATCATCAATCACCTAACGATCGCCAGAAAAGATCAATTACCTGGACGAAATCAAACTGTTTGCCAAAAACGAAAAAGAATTAGAAATCCTAATACAGGTAGTGAGAACATACAGTCAATATATAGGGATACAATTCGGCATTGAAGAATGTGCCATGCTATTAATGAAAAGCAGGAAACGACAAATGACGGAAGGAATAAAACTACAAAATCAAGGAAAAATTAGAAAGTTCTTGAAAAAGGAAACCTACAAATACTTGGGAATGCTGGAAGCTGATACCCTCAAACAAGTGGAGATAAAAGAAACAAATTTTAAAATCTTTCTCAGAACAAGAAAGCTACTCGAAACCGGATTATATTGCAGGAAACTTATAAAAGGGATAAATACCTGGGCTGTAAGACACACTGGACTATACTTACACCAGAGGACAAGAACACTAAAGACGATGCAGAAGGCCTTACATCTCGGAGATAATGTTGATTGACTATATGTGTCAAGAAAAGGAGGAGAAAGAAGACTCGACAGTACTGAAGATAGCGTTGATGTATTGATATGACTCAAAGACTACGTAGAAATGCACGGAGCAATACTGATTAAAGTAACCAGAAGCAATACCTACAACAGGAAGACCAACAGTACGAAAAAATTAGAAAACAAAAATCACAAGAAAAACAACTATATAGATATTGTAAGCGTTAAAAAACCGACATCTTACACGAGAAAACTTGGACGTCGATGGGTTATGTTGGTTTGGGTCGTCTTAAGAGAGAAACTGAATCTCTCCTCATAGCAGCACAAAACAATTCCATAAGGACCAAGTATATCAAAACAAGAATAGATAAGACACAACAAAACATCAAATGTAGTTTATGTGATGATAGAGATGAAACGACCAATCACATAATCAGTGAATGCAGGAAACTGGCACAAAAAGAGTATAAGACTAGACACAACTTAGCAGGGAATGCGATCCACAGGGAATTGAATAAAACTGATAGAAAGTGAAAAGAAGGGTAAGTACCTCGACCTTGCGAGAGAATTGAAAAATCTATGGAACATGCAGGTGACAATTATACCAAATGTCAGTGGTGCGTTTGGAAAAGTGAGTGAAGGATTACTAAAGGGACTGGAGGACTTGGAGGTTGGCAGAGGAGTGGAGACCGTCCAAACTAATGCACTAATGAGAACGGCCAGAATACTGAGAAGAGTCCTGGAGACTTGAGGAGACTTCCTGTGACTCAGACTCCAAGGAAAGACCATCATCTAACGCTGATGTGAAAAACTCTAATATGTAGTAGATAATAATAATAATAACAAGAAGAAGAAGAAGAAGAAGAAGAAGAAGAAGAAGAAAAAACAAGAAGAATGTATTATCTGTATCTGGAATCAAAAGACAAACAGTAGAAATTTCAATGCCTTTGCGATATTTTTTAATCACATGCACCAGATATTAGTTAGTTGGCCTTTTCAACGGCTACAACACCGAGGTGTAGGGGAAGGCGCTATTCCTTTTCCCTGGATTGCTCAATTTTACGCTCGATTCGTACCTTATATTGCTGAGTGTTTAGCAAGGAGGTATTAAGTACATGTTTAAAATCTTTGGTATTACTCAACCCGAGATTGAACCCAGGTCTCACTTACCATCGGCGAACACACTACCCACTAGCCCACTTTCAAATTCTGTACTGTTTGTGTTTGAATACATAAACTATATAGTGTAAAATTAACATATTTACAAGTTATTTTGTATCGGTAATTAAGGGGTGAATAAACAGTGTTCAGAATAAGGGATGTAACAAGAAGGGAAAACAATCAAAGTAGAAACTGACCCCCCCCCAAAAAAAAAAAACAATTATTGTAAATATCTCAATCAAAAAGATAATGGAATTAAATGAACTAATCCTTGCAGAACAAAACGTAGTTTGTAAAAATGGTGGTTCCCTTGGAGAACATGAACAGAAACTCAAAACCTGGATGGAAAATTAGACTGAAAGCACCAATAAGAAAACTTGGACAACAATTAAAAATACTTAGAGAGAAGAAAAACGCGAGATTATAAAGGGACCAAGGGAGAAAAGCAATACAATTTGAACAAAAGATACAGCTCGAAATATAGATCAGAAAGTACTGACTAAAGAAGGAAAACTAAAAATATACCGAGATAGGATGAAACAATACAGACAAAACATGACTTTCAAAACCTACACCGAAAGCAAATTTTACTGGCAATAAAATGGAGTGTGTATAAATACATACCAACAACCGGAAGTGAAGGAAGCAAAACAAATGGAGGGATATTAATAGAAAAGCCAAATGGATAAGCTGTAAAGCAAAAGAGTTACAAAGTGTTAATAAACCGGGGATTGTTCTTATATGAGCAGATAAGATGCTGCACGTACACCGGCGTTTCAAGAGAGCTCCTATATATTGATCGACACATCTTCAACGAGAGCAAAATGTAACGCAAGAATATAGCTATGGCTTGGATTGATTACAAAAAGACATATGCTATGGTCTTGCTAAACTGGATGATAAACAGTATCAAAATGTACAAGTTATCGGACGAAGTCATAAAGTTTATCTAGAAAATCATAGAAAACTGGAGAGTAAAAATGACATCTGGAGGAAAAAGTTTAGCTGAGGTGAAAATCCAGAGACGTACCTCCCAGGGAAATGCGCTATCACCAATACTATTTGTAATTGGGATGATGCCACTCAATCTCATACAAAGGTTTTGCACTGGCAAATAGAACCATACAAAATCGCAAGAAAACATCAATAACCGAATGTATAGAGACGACATCAAACTGTTTGCCAAAAGCGAAAAACAACTGCGAACCCTTAGACAGGCAGTGAGGAAATACAGTCAAACTTTTCGAAAGAATTTGCAAGAGAAAAATATGCTAATGATGAAAAGCGTGAAACAACAAATGATCGAAGTAATAGAACTACCGAATAAAAAAAATCAGAATGCTTGGAGAAAAGGAAAATAACAAGTACTTGGGAGTATTGGTTAGGAAATCCTCAAACAGTTGAAGATAATAGAAAACAATTGAAAAGTGTATCTCTGAACGAGAAATCTACTCGAAATCAGATTACATAGGAAAAATCACATCAAATGTGTACCTGGGCGGTCCATCTTGTAAGTAATCCGGGACCATTATTGGAGTGGACCAGAAAAGAACTTTAACAAATGGTCCAGAAAAATTAATGACCATGCATATGGCCTTAAATGCCTGAGATAACGTATTCAGACTATATGTGACAAGAAAAGAAGGGGGAAGAGGACTTACCAGCAAAAACGTAAGCGTTTTTACATCGATATAATTACTCGAAGACTAAATAAAAAAGTGCAGAAGAAGACTGATTATATCAACCAGAAACTATACGGGCAAGACAAGAATCAACAGAATAACAATAACTTGAAAACTAGAATGAGAAGAAAAACAACTGTATGTATACTTGTAGCGACAAACAAGCAAAACCTCACACGAGAAGACTTAGATATTGTTAAGACAAGGGAAAACTTAAGAGGGATACTGAATCCTTGCTAATAGTAGCAAGAAACTATGCCACTAGGTACAAATATATCAAAGCAAGAATAGAAAAGACGTTAAAGAATAGCGAATGTAGGTTATGTGGTCATAGAAATGAAATGATCAATCATACAATAAGTGATCATTTTATCTCAATAACTACATAACCTATATTTGCTATATAATAAGTGAATGCAGCGAATTTGAACAAAAAGAGTGTAAAACCAGATAAGACAAGGTGGAGAATGCGATTCTTTGGAGATTGTGCAAGAAGTTTAAATTTGACCATACGAGCCAATAATATATGAACCAACAAGAATCTGTCCTGGAAAACAAGAAACAGAAATTTCCCTGGGATTTTGAATTACGAAATATTCACCTCGACTAGGCCAGATCACAAGATCTAATAGGAGTTAACAGAAAAAAGAAGAGAACCTGCCGAATAGTAAACTTTGCCTTCGTGGTGGAACACATAATAAAAAAAAATAAAAGAAACCGAAAACAGAGCGAATTACGTAAACTTTACTAGAGAATTTAAAAAAATCTATCGAACATGAAGGTGACGTTGATACCAATCGTAACTGGCGCACCCGGAACAAACCCTAAAGGGTTGGTTAGGGAGCTGGAAGACATAGAAATAGGAGGACATCGACCAGAATACAAAGAAAAGTTCTGGAGACTTGAGGAGACTTGTTGTCACTCAAACTCCAGTGAAAAACCATCAGCTAAACCCGATGTGAAAAAATTCTGAAACGAGTAAAATAATAAATATAAATAATTATAGCTTAAAGTAACTGCTTAAAGAGTTTGTATGTTTTCACATATTTTTGTTCGTATTTTATATAAGGAATCATCAGCATCTACTTTCTGGTCATTTACGTAGCTATTTTATTATACGGACACCGCTACAAAGACATTCTCCCAAGTCACTCGAATGAATGTTTGTATATAATTTTGCATGAAATTATTTACATTGCAAATTTGTTGCATTTTTATGTGAATATTTCGTGGTAATTCATATGGGAAAGGCCTGAATCCAGTTCTTCTCTCCATCCACCACCAAGCTTTGGACATATAGAGGAACAGACTGATGTGTTTAGCTTTGTCAAGTCAGTAGAAGTGAAGGAAAACTCTAAATTCTTCTCAGCTTAACGCTCGTTTATATTGACCTTACGTTGGAGTTATTCTTGGTGGAGGTGGTGGTAAAATATACACTGTAAGTTTAATTAGTAAAAAAATGGAATCAAAATAGTTTTAAAATGCTTTCTCATCAATTATGTTTCCATATGAGAATTTCCTCGAAATGTTTAACTCATATTTGCAAATTCTGACGAAGATTAGACTTCCTGTCTCTGTCTCTCTGTCTGTCTATCGATCTGTCTCTGCCTCTGTCTGTTTGTCTGTTTTTGTGTCTCTCTCCCTCTCATTGCTATTCGTTTTTGTTTTTGCTTATTCCGTCTTCCCTCGTTTGCCTTTTCCTTTCAAAGTTCGTTCCATTAAGTCCATCTGAAACGTTTCGTTCTGAATCTTATTAGTTAGTAGACTTATTTGTCTGCATTGCAACGAGATAAAAACATAAATAAAGAAAAAAAAAATTTGAAAAAAAAAGTAAGATAAAAAGGAAGTTACACTAAAATAATGATTTAGTATTCATCTACATTACAAAATAAGTTCAGTGTGTTTATAGACATAATACTATTGATATCATGTTGTAAATTATTGTTATATTTTGACCCCTCGCCCCGGCCTAAAAATGCTATTCCAAGGTAATACACCGGAAAGAAGTGACACATTCCAACGGCCAGTAATCGAAAGAGATCGCGTGGGCGGATTAAGGCTTATGATATGGGAAAAGGTGAAGGTCCCATTCTGCCATTACAGTCAGGCACCGGAAGAGAGTACCCTCTGAACTGCATGACAGTTATTTCCGCTTGATGACGATTAAACATTCGATTTCAAAGATCCAGTAGGCGATCGTGTGGGCGTTGAGTTATTATTTAACTCAGTTGACTTTGGGTCCCAGAGCAGTTGCCAGTCGAATTCCAGACAGTAGAGACCAGATGTGGTAGGGAAGGCCACACCCGACCGAGGGGGCCCTCGGAAAGCCCCGATGGAGTAGACCCCAACATCAGTAGAACAATAAAGACACAACGTGACGGTCATAACAGTGGGGTCAAAATATGAAGTTTATGTTCGATCTCCAGCATCCTCTTTCATGCAACCCTTGAACAACCCTTTTCAACCCTTGCAATAAAGTGAGAGGTAAAAAATGTTGTTAAAGAAATCTTCCTGTGTCTTCCTTCTGCGTCTTTATCATGCGTCGTTTATTCATGCATCTGTCTTTTGGTATTGTGTCGTTGTGATGCTGAATGAACGTGTAAATAAGTATACAACATTATCTGCAATCCTATATGTTATTCAAATGTCCACTATCTGGTGCTAACTTTATATATATATATATATATATATATATAGTCGGCGTCCGTATGAGATAGTTCATATAAATCTATGTGAGTACTCAATGTATGGATATTGTTATATATTCCTTTATAGATTTATATATGAAAATTGCCTTTATAAATTTATTTCGGCAAATAAATACTCTTTGTCTCTTCAGATGACTTACACGCTTAATTTGAGGGTAAAAACAGCAAATATGGAGTATATATATATATATAAATATATATATATATATATATATATATATATATATATATATATATATATGTGTATATATATATATATATATATATATATACCATAAAAAGGAAAATCCTAAAAAAATTACTCATATTTTTTGTAATAATATTTATTTCAGTAGATTACATATTATTAAAAAAAATGTTAGATCTGCATCTTTAGACAAAGAAATAATAAGAAATTTCTTATACAGACTTAGAAAAGCCCACAAAATCTAAGTCACCTTATCTTCCTGACCCAGATATCACTTGCTTCTATATTTCTTTAGTTTTTATTTAGTAAAGACCAGATCATTTGTTTTTCCTGTCTGGTTGACAAATGACATTCACTTCCTGTATCATGATGTACCAATTTTTGAACTGTCTTTCCTTTCCACTTGCTTTATGTAATGGCAAATAAAATTTTAAACTCAATGAGGGAGATAAGTAAAAATATAGAATAAAGGAATAAATTGATTTAGGGAGGGAAATTATCTACTATAAACAACTTATATGGACATTAATAATCTCTTAATAAATATAAAATTATATCATGAAATATTATATTGTGTATTAAAACTTTTTTCATAAAAACACTAAAACTTGCCATTATAATACTATTGAATATAACTGATCACATTAAAACTAAAATAAAAATTATACTTGTTACTCATAAGACATTATCTAAAATTATAAACAAATACAACATAAATTATTATATCCTCTCGATTACAATTATATCTTACACATTATCATAATACTAATAATATTATGAAACCTGAAATCCTCAAATTCATAAATATCATACCAAAAAAATAAAATCTTCACGTCAAAACCATAAAAGTATTACATTGATTTATAATGTCGAATTTAACTAGGGTTAAGGTTTCTTCCAGTTAAATCTTATATATGGATATCACAAGTATATATATATATATATATATATATATATATATATATATATATCCTGTTGATATTCATCGACAAGTTGGCCGATGCTGGGAACAATTCTATTTCTTTCTTCAGTATCCATGTAGTTCAAAATTAAACCGAGAGCTTATTGTAAAATAATTACAAATTAAAATACTAAGCAAATAATTCCATATATAAGAAAAATCTTTAAAAATTACACATATTTTTTGTAAATATATTTATTTCAGCAGACCCAATATAATGTGACTAATTTCATGTTTTATACACACATACACATATATATATATATATATATATATATATATATATATATATATATATATATATATACTTAAACAGACTGAGGCAGAGAGAGTGACAGACAGATTAATAGATAGAATGAGCTTACCGTATCGGCAAATAAATGGAGAAATAGATCGCAGAAGAATCGACGTTATGAGACAACCTTTAATATATGTGTTCCTATGCGCATATCTGATTGAGACGAAGCCAAATTAAAAATTCGAAATAATCTTTCTTTTTTTTTTCTTTTTTTTTGTTTTCAATAGAAACCTCCAAGCACTGTTAACTCATTAAACTTTTTAGGATGGAAAAATTGGCAACGACTTGAAATATTGCCATTGAGCACTAGTTGTATTTAATAGGTTGAAAATGCAAGTATCACTTAAAATTTCTTGTTTTCTTTTTCCTACCTTACAATACGTTGATTAAACTTGTCTTCATAATATTTGGCATGTTACTGCTGAGTCTAAAATTCCGGTTGCTTGAAATTTTTTCAATATCGGCTTAATAGATTCTTTTATTCTAAGGTGTTAGAAAACCAATTAAATCGACTGACTCCAATGCAAATTGCAATACCACGGATAGTTATATTAAATTAATTTCTATTTTATATTTCTTTATAATTAGTTAACATTGAAGGGAGTTAGAAGTGCCCTGGAAATGTTTGCTCTTTTCAACATGTGCTCTAGTGTCAGATTTTGTCAGGCCAATCCTCTAGACAAGGGTTGGGTCAACTTTTTTGATGGGAGGACCTCATCACTGGGTTATGAATCATCGCAGGGACGTACCTTTTGAAACCAAAAGAATTTAGTCTCGATTCAACTTGAAGTGTTTATCTTTTATTTTTCAGAAGCTTCCGCAGACCGCATAAAATAATGCAGCATGCAGCATGCCGCCCGCAGACCGCAGTTTGACCTCACCTGCTCTAGACAAGCTGCTTTTCCTCTAAATCTCGCTAAAACCAGTGTAGGTGTAACCAGTACAAATGCCGATGGACACAGCTATCTGGACATTAAGACATCTGATATTCAAAACCATACTGTGATTTGTATTAACTTGTTCATCTGTGATTTAACTTTTTGGAAGACCTTATCGAGGGTCATCTTCTGGGCTGTCTGCGCTATGGTTGAATCCTAAAAGTCCCTTGTTCACAATTGCAGAGGAAGGGGGATCTTTGACAAGTATCTGTCCGATGAAATCACCGATTTCTTCGGGTGCCATACCTTTTTTTATAGATATCTCATGACTGCTTGAGCCTGTGTTTTGTACATTTTTAGATTCATCTCAGCCCTCTCACTTTAATGGTCACTTATGACTGAAATCTGATTTTTTTCTACTTTTATCGGAAGTGGTAATATGCCACAACAAAGATGTTCAGCTATTCCTTTTCTTTCTTGGTAAGGCTTAGAACCTTTTAAACAACCCTACTTCAGATTTGTATGATTTTATAAAAATATTCAGCTATGGCTCTTCTTTCAGGATGAGGCTTGGAACTTTTTGAACAACTCTAATTGAGATTTGTCTGGTTTTATATGAAGTGGTAGTATGTTGCCACCACAAACATGTTCTGTTATAGCTTTTCTTTCTGGATAAAGCTTAATTTTTTTTGACGACCATATTCCTAATAAAAAATAATTTACAGATTAATTAGTAGGGTTTTATGATATATCAACACTTGTATTTTTAACGCGAAATCATATTTATTCATATATATAATGTATAATTTATAACAAGCTCATCAGTGATGCACTCCTATGGACCCCTTCACATGGCCGAGTAAAATCAGGGCGACCAGCTCAAACCTATATAACCAGCTCTGTGAGGATATGGGGTGAAGCCCAGAGTACCTGCTGAAAGTGATGAATGATAGGGAGATGTGGCGAGAGAGAGAGAGAGAGTCTGTGATATCCGTGCTGATATCACCAGAAGATGATGATGATGCTAATTTGTAAACAAATAATTTGTAGTAAAAGTTTTCAATGGAGACAGTTTATTTGTTTGCAAACTAAGAAATATTTTCAAGTATTGCTATTTGATAAATATCAGTGATTTGTTTGCACAGAGTTAGATAGAAAATTGTTTCCATTTCACTACTTGGTACTACCACTCTAGGTCAATGTGGATATTAGAGTAATGGTATTGATGGGGTACTCTACATTCCCTTAACCTCCTGGGCTAGAGCTTCACCATTACATGTTTTAGCGTCATATCCAGTGTCCTCTTTGAGATGCAGTTGGCATATTCTACAACCTCAGCTTACTGAGCTCGTAATTTTCAGTTAATAATAATACTAAAGCATTTCTATTTGACTTATAGATTGGTCTCTAACAGGTTCAACATATTTGGATCAGTGAAGGCTTTGGAGTAAAAGCAATAAAGGTGTTCTCCACACTACCAAGATCTATTAAAGTAGAGCCTCTATTATATATCGATGCGTGCCACCAACGCAAGAATATGGCACAGGGCCGTTTTTAAGGTGGGTCCGGTAACAGGGCCGAAGCCCACACGCGTCCGGCAAGGCCAAAAATACCTTCGACCCCGTCGACATTCCCCTCTTTGGGGCGCCTCAGGAACTAGGCAATAAACATAACCCTGCCCGAAGGGGGTAAAAGCCTGGGGGGATGGTCCCCTGAGGCCGGTGGAACTCTCCTGTGCCGAGGCACACCCGACAGAACCGCCTAGAGGTAAAACGGCCTACCGAATGTGACCCAACAACCAGAGAGGAAAGGCCACACAAACGCCCTAAAAGAGCGATCGCGGGGACCTCTATTGAAGTAGAGCCTCACCATCAGATGTAGTTTCGTGACATGACACCGATTTTGTGTAGGGGATTCTAAACCTTCTGTTGGGGATATAGTTAGTGTATTCTTAGCAGGTCTGACAAGCATTGGATTTTATTGGATTATGACTCATCGTCAAAAGGTCAAGCAGTGTCGATACACTCTTATGAGTGCAAATCCGTAACAATTTCATTTAATTTTAAACGTTTCATCAGAATATTTATTACCGATTACCATGCAAATGCCGTAATACGATAAAAATCGGAATCTTATTGCGAGCGTTGCAATTTCATTTTTAGGTCAGCATATATTTTCAATTCGAATTTTCTCACAAAAGTAATTTGCAAATTCCAATTATGGTAATTTTTAGATAATCAATATGATACGTAGTTTGTTTATTTGATCATATCGTCAGTCTATATAAAACATTGTATCATACAGAGTATTTATAAAAAGATAACGAACTGTCTTTTCGACAACTTCTATAAAATTATTTAACTTTTGAGGGGGTCATGAAAAGAGTATCTATACATAGATCAATCAACGAAGACAACATCCTAATTGATTATCTAAAAAAAAAAAGCCAAAAGCTATGTCTAATCCTTAAGAACTTCAGTCAAGAAAAAAGATAGTTCGTAACATCTTTTTCGTTCTTCTGCTCCTCTAAACACCCAAAATGTATTACTTCTCAATAGAAAAATGTCTCATTAAATCCGTCTCACACATGTTAGTTATAAGAAACGGATTTAGCTAAAATAATGAAGATAAGTGGATGTTGAATGAATATATTGTATAATCATATCATATCAGATACTAAATGCAATGAATGTACGCAAATTTTACAGTGTTATTATTAGGTTTGTGTCTGTTATAAGGAGTTGTGCTAGAACATTATTATTTCATCATCCGGGTGGACCACAGAGTGTAAATCAAAGAAAACGAAAAGACACACAATTACTTTGAACTTTCCTGGGAACTCAAATAGCAATGGAACATGAAGGTGAGGGTGTTACCAATAGTAATTGGTGCTTTTGGAACGATATCCAAAGGTAAAAGAGCTGGAGGAGATAAAAATCGGAGGTCCAAACGAGACTGTCTTAATTACAGCAGTGTCGAAGTCGGCCAGAATACGGAGCAGAATCTTGCAGAACTGAGGAGACTTGCTGTCCCTCAGACTCCTGTGAAAGACCATCAGCTAACTCTGGTGTGAACAAATAAAAAGGAGTATTGTAATAATAAAAAGTAAAAAGATACTCGTATTTGGATCTTATTAAAAAGCTGCAGCAGCAGTGGACATGAAAGTGACTATGATTTCAATTGTACCTGGCGTGTTTGGAACTGCCATTAATGATTTGTAAAAGAGACTTGAGGAATTGCTGATCGGAAAAAGAATTGGGAGTATACAGACCACAGCGTTGGTAAGATCGGCTAAAGACACACGCACACGCGTGAACGTGTGTGTGTGTGTGTGCGTGTGTGAGTCTATAATAGTTATATCACTAATATTGAACCAAACACTCGTATACGCTTTGATTTGTTCAAGTAATTATATATACATACATATATATATATATATATATATATATCAAGGAAAGCCCAGATACTACACATTTGAATAACATATAGGATTGCAGATAATTTACAACATGATATCAATAGTATTGTGTCTGTAAACACACTGAACTTATTTTATAATGTAGATGAATACTAAATCATTATTTTAGTGTACTGTCCTTTTTATCTTTTTAATTATTTTTTTTCTTTGTTTATGTTTTTATCTCGTTGCAATGCAGATGAATAAGTCTACTAACTAATAAGATTCAGAACGAAACGTTTCAGTTGGACTTAATGGAACGAACTTTGAAAGGAAAGGGCGAACGAGGGAAGACAGTATAAACAAAAACAAAAATGAATAGCAAGGAGTAATAAACCTGGAGGCAAAACGAAATAGACAAAACGAGTAAGAGAAAAAAGATATGAAAAAAATGAGCTCCAAATAAGATGAAAACGAAAAGAGTTGAAAGAAGAAATAGAGAAATTGATAGAAAAACAAATGCCAATTGAGAAAAGTGGAAAGCACGAAATCGGAAATTTATGAATATTAATTTGAAGAAATTATCATATTATTCATTTATCATGCGTCTTCTTTTAATAAAGATTACGCATTTTTCTGTAACAAAGTGACATTAACAATACTTAAGAAAATTTAATATTCAGTATTAGACACAACAGAAACAAACAATTTTCTTTGCAGTTGACGTGTGGTTTATCAGCACATATTATAGTGTCATTGAAATACAACGAACACACACACACATGTTGTATAGCCACACAATAACCATGACCATGATTAACTATACAAATGCATAATACATATTCACGCAATAATAACGACGAGACAGTCCTTTTAGAAAAATATATACCTCTCACTTTATTTGAAAGGGTTGTGTGTGAGTGAGTTGGAGACTGAACAAAGACTGCAACATATTGACCTCCCCAGCCCCTCCGGACATCGCCGTGCGTCGTTCTCGTTCTCCTAAAGAATCTAAACCAAACCAAACTTGTACGCGAGTTAAGAAAGTTGATGAAAATAAAAAGAACAGTAATTCCAGTATTAGCCGAAGTACTCGAAACACTCACAAAGAACCTAGAAAAGAGACTAGTATTGTAAACGTTACACCCTCACCCCCACCACATTATCTCTGTCTTCTAACCATTCCACTTCTTAGCCGGCCGGTGATCAACTAGTGGCTGAGGGGTTAACGCACATTTCTTTACCTACACAAGAATACGATCGAGGGAACAGAGAAAATAGAAGGACAACGAACAAACACGAACAAACTTGGGGTTAACCAAGAGCAGAGGAAGGTATGCAACACTACATGCATGTGCAGACTATCGCTAGCGTGGGTTACTAGCGAAAATTCCACAATGCTACTGGAATCAGACTCATCTTGACTCACTCTCGCTGGACCCTATCCCATGCTGCCTCGCCTCTCTGCTCCGGTGTCTGGTGTTGACCGCCCCTGTCCGTGGATCCACGCCAACCTCTGCTGCTTGCCTCTCTGCTCCAGCCGCAACTGCCCTCTCTGCTCTCCAGCCGCCAACTGCCCTCTCTGGGTCGCGTCGTCAACTCTCATTCGCGTCCCCTTACCACTTCCGGATACGGCGAGATATGTCCAAGAATCCTTTGTCTGGTTTCGCGCCAAAACAGACTCGTCTGCTTTGGCGGCCTACCCACATAGTGCTACAGTATAACTAGAAAAAACCTAAAATTTAAAACTATCAAAACAAACCGGGCTGTTCAGATCAACATAAAAAAAAAATTAGAAGAATCCTGGAGAGTCTTGCTGTCAGCAGGAAACCTTGGAAAAACCACCTGATACTCTAGCTGATAAAAAAACTCGAAAGGCTTATTCAATTGATAATTTCCAGATAGATAATTTGTGTGGTCTATGCAAGGATAGAAATAAAACGGTTAATAAGCAAATGCAGCAAACTGACTCATAAGGAATACAAGAGTAGATACGACTGGGTTGGAAAGGTGATCCACTGAGAATTGAGCAAGAAATTAAAATGCAGCCGTACTGAGAGATGGTATATTCACAATGAAGAATTCATCCTAGAAAATAAGACGTATAAAATTCTCTGATACTTAGCGATCGGGTTATTTGATCCTGGTCAGAAAAACAAGAAAAAAAGTATCTTCTTGACTGGATTTTGTTGTTCCAGTGAACCACTCTGTGGAAAGGAAAGAAAGTGAAAGGAAAAATATCTGGATCTTGCCAGAGAGCAAATGTAGCTTGGGAACATGAACGTGACAGAGATACCATTTGTAGTAGAAATCTTCGGAATTGTCACCAGAGGCCTGAAAAAAGACAATGGGAGATCTGGAGGTCAGAGGAAGAATTGAGACCATCCAAACCAGAGAACTATGAAACTCAGCTGGAATACTTAGAACAGTTCTGGAGACCTGAGGAGACTTGCAGTTACTAAGTCGACAGAGAAAAAAAAATCCGTTTAGAGCACGTGTGAAAAATTCCCAAGGAGTAAAATATTAACAATAATAATATCTTTATCAATTTTTGAAGTTCATTGCAGAACTCAAGCCTTCACTAAGAGAAAGCCCCGTGGAGACATAGCTAAAGGATTGCACTACGGCCTCGAAGTAAACAAGTTCGAATTTTCATCGTGCGATTACGTTCCTTTTTGAATTAATAATCCTAGGAAAGGTATGGGCCCTCTTTTATCCCGGTTATAGGCTAAAACAGTTTTCCCAGCTGTTTTCCTTTAACGTCAAGTAACACACGAAGGTTGATATGCCATTAAAAAACGAACCGAATCCAATCAAACATTCTGTAAGACATCTCGAATAATAAACCTTATCTTTGACATTGTTCCATATTGTATTAGCAGGGGTTTGAATACAAAGTTTATCTATATGGATAATGATTTGTCCACACGTATTAGATAGAGCATTACGAACAATTATTTTACCAATAGCTAGGTTGGTTGGTTGGTTTGATTTATTGCATATCAACCTTTGTAGGTTATGTAACGCCAAATCCATTTTCATGCAAATAGTTCTATTTCAAATAATTCAGTTTAGCATGAGTGCACAGTTTAATAGTCAAAAACATTTCTATTTCAACCAATTCTGTCTATTTAAACAGTAATAATTCAGATAATTCAGTTTAGTATAAGTACAGATTTTATTTACGAACAATTAAATGTCAAAGCAGTTCTATGTTAAACAATTCAGTTTAGTGTAATAATAGCTTCAATGTCAAAAACAGTTCCATTTCAAACAATTCAGTTTAGCATAAGCATGCAGTTCAAATGAAAGAACAGTTTAATTGTCAAAAACTTTTCTATTTCAAGCTATTAAGTTTAGTCAATCAGTTCTGATTCAAACAATTCCGTTTAGCACAGATATGCAGTTAGTTCTGTTTAACACTTAGCACTCAGTTAGTTCTGTTTAGCACTTATCAAGCGCTACCATTCCGGGCGCGAGTGGACCTGGGAGAAATGGCATTGAAGGGGTGCTCCGAATTCCCCGAAGCCCTAGCATTACTGGAACCTCACCATTAGATTGTTTAGTGTCATATCCTGAACACTCATAGGGGGGTACCCCTCTGCAGAGGTGCAGTGGGTGTATTCTACACCCCCAGCCGACTGGGCAACCCCATTGTTAGGATATAAAAATAGAAATGCCTTTCAACACTGTATTACTACAGAGTGAATAGAAATAATACTTGTGAGATGTGCATTTCATTTAATAAGCCCAGAAAATAACAATAACGGTGGCTAAGATTTATATAAGGGCGCGGTGCGTAAGTAGTAAGTGAGTTCCTGTTTAAGTTATGCAATTGCATTCACTTTTGGACTAACACGCTTAAGAAAAATATGAACCACTTTATATCCTCAGCAATTGGTTTAAATGTACCTCAACTGTTCTTCAACCAAGATGGTTTGGGCATTAAATTATATATGAAGATTGTTATACTACTGAACAAATAAACTAAAGTAAGCTTTAATTCATTGATCATGAAATAAATTTAAAATTAATAAGATACGAAAAAAAAAAATGAATAAAATGAATACCAAAATGCTGGTACATCAAAATATCTGCACCTACGTATTTATATAAGTATACGTTGATGAATTCGAGCTCTTTGAGGAAATTTCTCTTCACAATGGATTGTTTTCTTTTATTCATTGTTTGAGAGACTCCTTGTATATAATTATATTTCACACACACACACACACACATATTCAAGGTACAAACTAATGGATGCATAGATTTATTAATTTATCAATTCTTTTGTAAACGTTAGTGTAACAGCAGCAACTGGGGCCAAAAATCAAAGACACGAGTCTCGAACTGATGAAGATGTATTTCTTCATTTGCGCACGTGTTCAGCGTAAAGCAAGCATACATTCCTCAACGTGAAAACTGAAACAAAACAAATGCACTCATAAATGTTCCAAAAAAAGAAAACTCACCACAAAAGTGAAGATTTAAATCGAATCAATCAAGAGAATCCACGTGCTTACCTCTTTTTGCCTTGCAAATGACCCACAAAGAAAAACTTCAGTCTCTCAATTTTAAAAAAGACCGAATTCACGCCAGCCGGTGTTCAGCCCGGAAGTTCCTCTCGCACCTTTTCCCCGGGAAGCGACCGGTGCAGGAGGCAAAGTTCAATCTAAAAACTATACCGGTTGAAACGTAAACACCTATATTCACAGTTTGGTAAAAGCATACATGTTCCTCTCAGCTTAATATTCGGCGTAGAGAATTGTTTGTATATATATATATATATATATATATATATATATATATATATATATATATATATATATATATACTACGCATTTAAACCTACCCAAAAATATATTCGTACAGTGCTGCAAAAGGGTCGTAAATATTTACGTAGTTATATCATGAAACTGAAGAAGGTTTATCCTTGTACGTTGTTAATTGCCGATTTGTTGGGAAATTTTAAGGTTTAAGAACTAAATCCTTTTCTTATTCTTTTCCCATTCACAAATTTTCTTCCTTATGTCAGTCAAAGCTGTAAGGGATTCCAGGATGGAAGGTAAAAAAAAAATAACTCTAGACTCTAGTTTTATTTTTAGGTTTTACGAATATTTTATAGTGAAAAAAGAGCTTCCTTGACTAGTAGAAATAATTGTGCTTTCCTAGACAAAGCGTTATGGACTCCTCTTCGGTAAGTAATAAGTTTGAGAATCAATCATGTGTCTCGCTACCACTAGCTGGAGATACAGCGCGTTGCTAGGCCTTGGGACTTGGTCAACACAAGCGCTCCCTACAAGTAGGCAAGAAACAAATTCTGTCGGTCTCAGCTGAGGTGATAAAAGCTTATGAAGAAGATCTTCTCTTTGGTGTCAAGAAGCCACTCTTTTTAGGCCTCTTGGGAAACTGTTACTTTAGTATTTATTCTTTACCACGTTTTTGTTCTTTTTTCACTTCTCGTTCAATCCCCACAATATTGTCAAACGTTTTCCCTTCACTTAAATCGCAAATTTCGATTGCCAACAACGACATTTGTGTTGATGGCTGTATCCACGCCTTGGGTCTTTTTTTTTACAAGAATGCGGCGCCACTTCAAGTCAAACTTGTGTGATAGAAATTGTTTGATTTGCACCTTGTTTTTGAGTGGAGGTCAAAAGTCAAAACGGTTCTTTCAGCATAAAATGTGTGGCGCCGTTTCTGATCATCTCTGGTTTTGATATGAATATTTTCGATTTTCTTTTTTTCTGTCCTTCTTTTTTTCGCTTGTGGCTTTTTATTGACCCATCAAACAGAAAAGTTGAATGCCGTTTTCACTTTCTATACTGTCGCTTCCTTTTTGCTTTACTTTCTGCTTTTTCCCAGTCATTTTGTCTCCCTTCGAGAATTGAACATTTTAATCTTCTTGTATTTTTTCTATTAATCCTCCGTTTTCTCTCTGTGGAAAATGTTTCGTCTTTTCGTCTCTCTTTATTCTATCGACCTGTCTGTAGGGATTAGAATACATCAACTGCATACTCTTCTTCTTCTTCAAAAATATTTCTTATCTTTTCTTTTTCTTCAATCAACCTGTCGGCGAGGCGTGGAATGCGGTAACTGCCATTTATTCTTTTTCTTCCCTACAGCAATGGCAACATTATTTAGCAGACCAGACTTTAACCTTGGTATGGCAACTGATCTAAGAGAAGAATTGTTTTGAATCACTTATTCAGCCCCGTAATATAACTTCGTAATCATTTTAGGACACTTTTGCCGCTCTGTAGGAACATATATATATGCGTAGGTTTAAATGCGCAGGATGTATAAAACCTGAAGAAGAATGAGATTCATCAGGCAATTCGTGCTAAAGAAAGGCTACATGAGCAGTTTCTCCACTACCAAACCAAGTGGCGGGATAAGTCTTAGCAGTAAAACAGTTTGGTTGTGTTTGGTTTCTTTGTTTTAAAGTTATGAGAAACTTCATTGTTTATGCAGAACCAAATTCAAGCTTATAGAAGATCAACAGTTCTGTCTTGGCTTCTTGGCTTCTTTGTTTAATGGCATATCAACCTTTGTAGGTTATTTAATGCCAAAGCCATTTTCCTAGAAGAAAAGTAGGGGTACTATTTAACCCATAGTTGGGAGGATAAGGGGGTTCATACCTTTCCCAAGCGTATTTGCCCGAAAGTGAACGTAATAGCGTGACAGGAGTATGAACACGCATACTACGATTCCACAATCCATCGCTTTAACAATTACACCACGAAGACACCCCCAGTAGCGTCTGTATTTAGGTTCATATATTTCCCAAGGAAATTATTTCGAGACTCAAGGAAATAGCACAAACAGATGTTTAAATCTCTTAGTGCGAGGTCTACTTTATATTTTTCTAGCATTATCCAGAATTTAGACAGATTTCTAATTTTTCTTCCATTTTCGTGACATGATTAAACACATTTAATAGTATTTCAACCTTCATGGGTTAATTAATGCCAAATCTACGCTTGTGAAAGAACAGTGGTGTTAATATATAACTCACATGTAGGAAACATCGGAACGAAGGCATGGACAGCTATCGATAGGCTATCGGTCATATTGAAATCAAACCTGACCGATAAAATGAAACGCAGTTTCTTCCAGGCGGCAGTCGTGTCGATACTGCTGTATGGATGCACCACTTGGACGTTAACAAAACGGCTGGAGAAGAAGCTAGATGGCAATTACGCAAGAATGTTGCGAGCAATGTTGAACAAGTAATAGCAGCAACACCCCACAAAGCACCAACTATACGGCCACCTGCCTCCCGTCTCGAAAACTATCCAAGTTAGACGAACCAGACACGCAGATCACTGCTAGAGTAGCAGGGTCGAGCTTATAAGTGATGTACTCCTATGGACCCCCACTTATGGCCGAGCAAAAGCAGGACGACCAGCTCGAACATACATACAGCAGGTAAGTGAGAATACGGGATGTAGCCCTGAAGACCTGCCGGAGGTGATGAACGATAGGGAGAAGTGGTGAGAGAGGGTCAAGGACATCCGTGCAAGCGGCACGACATGATGATGATGATGATGATTTATCCGAAGTGAACGTCAAGTAGGATTGGATTTCGAACTAATTTACTTCGATGCCGCAGTCCCACACGTTAGCTTCTATGCCATGGTGACTTCAGCTAATCTGAATTGGAATTATAAAACGTATCCTTTTATATTGATCAGGTGATTTTTTTATTAATGTTGCCAACCGGAATTTTCTTTTTAAACTCTCTCTAATTTCTCGACAGACACCGGATTTATTTCTTCTATTTTCTGTTTTATTTCCTTCGATCATTTTCATTTATTTCTCGTGTACTTGTTCCTACCTGCCATTATATATGACAAAATTTGCACTTCCTTATCTAATAAATAGTAACTTTTTTTTGTCCTTATCACCTCATATACATATACAGTGGAAGCTTGACTTACGAAAACTCCATTATACGAAAAATACAGAATACGAAACGGAATTCGAAGAAATTTCCGTCCGATTTAACGAAAAAATATTCAAGATACGAAAACGAAAATCGAAAGTGCCTCCCGATAGTGATCCTTCCAAACTGAACCAAAACAAGCAAAAACAGTGGAAAAAGTTAGAAATAAGTAAACAAAGATAATGTGCAAAAAGAATAAAACACACCAAAAAATTTTAAATTAAAAAAATTTAATAGTGTTAAGATTATGCATCCATTTAAATTAAGTTACTTAAATTTACGTATGTTTCTGCTATCTGTCAAAACTCCGTTCGACTCCTCCACTTTCCCCTCCATCAATATCACCTCACCACACCTTTGAATACGTTCATCCGATTCGAAAAACTAAGAGTTATTATTTGTAATAACATTTATTATTATTTTTAATGGTTTTTTTTTTAAAAAATCTCATTGTTTTTCAACATTATTGTTAATGACTATATTTTCATTAATGAACATATTCCTTCAGGTGGGTATAATATTTACATTTCAACGGCTGCTTTGGTAGCAGGAGCGAATTACCCCATTTATAGAGTAAATCTCGTCCCATATTACGAAATTTCTAAGATATGAAATCCCCTCCAGAACGAATTAATTTCGTATCTCTAGATATCACTGTATTACCAAACACAATTATTCTTTTGTTCCGTTCTCCTTATTTGAATTCAGTTCTTTCTTTGTGAACGAGTCCTTCTAGTGTAGTGGTATATATATATTTACCAACCCCTCCGCTCGGGCAGGACATGACACAAGGTCAATTTTTAAGTGGAGTTTAACAGGTTTGAGTTCAGAGTTTTCCTTCTCCTAGACTAGTTGCCTCACCAAGGCTGAAGAACCTTGTCTGTCCTACTATTTACCCATGGAGGGAGAATAATTGGATTCATACCTTTCCCAAGGGTATTAGTGCTATGTGAAATGCAATCAGTCTCGTCCAGGATTTGAACTCGTGTCGCCATGTCCATTTCCTACGACGGTAACCATTACACTACGGGCACCTCCATCCTAGTGTAGTGGTATCAAGTGCTGGACTTTTATATTTTAGAAAACCAGTTCGAACTCCAGTCATGCTACTGCGTTAACATTCAAACTTTTATCCTTTGTGGAAAGATGAAACTCTTCATCTACACCGTTGTCGGTTTAACATTATAACTCATGATCTTCTAAAAAGATGGCTTTGGAATAAAATAGCCCATAAAGTTGATATGCCATTAAATAAATAAATCAATATTTTTTTCGTTTTATTTTCGCAATATTTATACAGATCTCTTTTTTCTTTACTTTATGTGTTTCTTCACACTTATTCTTAACCCTTACATTTGTATCTTTCGTTCTTGAATGAAAGAAAGAAATTAAAAAAAGAATACTTGGACAAGAGAGAAAAAAAAAAAGAAAAGGAAAGAAAAAGGAGATCAAAACATAAAAGATAGAAAGAGTGTCAGAAATAACAAGAAAAAAATAAAGGAAGATAGAGAGGAATGAGAAAGACAAAAGAGATATAAAGAGAAGAACAATAGAAAGAGTGACAACCAGAGGAAAAGTAAGACAGGTGAACTTGAAAGAAAAAAGACAGTTTAAAAAATTATCGATACACTAACAGAACTAGGAAGAACGTTATTCACAAAGGGAAATTGAAATGAAGGGAGTTAATGATAGTGAGTGATAAAATCAAGTTTCTATATAAAAGGTTAGTTGGTTGGTTGTTTTTATGGAATATTAAATCTTGTGTGTTATTAATTGCCAAATCCAGTTATATATATATATATATTCAGTTTTTAGAGCTAAATATTCCAAATAAAAACGCCCCCCATATATTTATACAAATATATATATATATATATATATATATATATATATAATGAAGGTAAAAAATCACAAGTGTTTAATATTAGCAAAATATTCAATGAATAGAATAATCCCCTTAACAGTCGGTGTTTTTTTTTCTTCTTCACTTTACATTTTCACGCACACAGAACACACGCATATATATATATATATATATATATATATATATATATATATATATATATATATATATATTAGAGCGAATAATCAATCCGTAATTTATTTTTTTAAAAGAGTTTGTGATTTTTGTTTACACATAGAAATTTTTTCAAGTAACGGTATCTATGATAAGTCTATTAAATATTACTCATTTGTTTGCGCAAAGTTGAATATTTTCAAGTATTGTTATTTAAAAAAAATGAGCAAGAATGGACTTGGAGGTAAAAAGACATTACCAAATAATACGCAGGTGCATAGAAACGTGAGAAATGAGTTAGAATGTTAGACCTGTGTGAGAAGAAAAAAGACAAAGAAAGCTTGACACCAAGAGAAGAGAGACAGATAAAAAGAAAAAAAATCAGCGAGAAGGAGAAGAACGAAGTAATAAAAAAAATGATGGAAAAGAGAGTAAAAAATGAAAGATAAAAGTATAAAGGCAAAGAGTAGCACCGAAATGGTCAGGAAAAGAGTGGAAGAAAGAATGTACGATTACGGTGTCAAATAGAAGGTTGTAATGGTACTGGACCAGATAAGACGTCGCTGCACCACCTTAGAAAAAGTGACGAACATACAAAACTCCGTCGTAAATCACTAACATATCGGTTTATGCACTACAACACTTTTTAAGAAGTTTGCGGGAGAAAGAAACTGAGTATGAAAGCTAATTCTACCGTATTAGCTTATAAAAGAGAAACATGTCATGAGGAGAGAGAGTGAGAGGGGGTGGGGAAGAAGAGTGAGAGAGCAAACAGAGACCTTGTATTTTCTTTCTGGTTTTCAGTTGCAGTTCTAACGTATACAGGGTAAATCGATAAAATTGTCGTCCTAAAGAAAACAACACTACAGCTTTATTTTAAAACTTTTATTGAAAAAATCAATTCAGGTAACTTGATTATGTAGTAGAGCTGATATCTATTCAATGTAGCCACAATCACCGCCTCGATGCGGATCCGGAACTGGGAGCATGCTTTTTCCACTAGCGCCTGCGGGAGCTCGGCGAATACTCAGCGGAATAGCGGCGATCAGGCTGGCTTTGGTGTTGTCGGTGGTCATGTTGGTGATGTTCTCGACGTATGACCAAACGAAGTAGTCCAGCGACTTCAGGTCGGGGGAGGAGGGGGTCTAACGCACTTGATTAGCCTGAGGTTCTTTGTCTTCTCAGTTAAGATCTGGCTTGTCTGGCGCCTGTAGGGCCTATACTTCAAGTCCTCCTTCACGCATGCATTCACAGTTGTGTGTGAGACGCTTAAACATCTGGCAATCTGCCAAATAGGCCGCTGGAGAGTTTCATCAATGATTGCCTGGGCCTTTTCGATGCACTCCTTGGTTCGGGTTTTTCTGAGGGTGTCCTTCCGCTCCCCCACCTCCAAAGGGTCGTCCGATGTGTTGAGCTGCGTCCTCAAGCGCTTTGAGGGTACTGGCAATGGCCCTGTTGTCATAACTTGGATCGGTAGAGAGCATGAATTGTACAGCGGCGCATCTCCGATCTCGCTCGTTGAACATTGTTTCACTTTCAGACATGATAGAAGGCTTCAATCGCTCTTGGGATTTGTACACAACTGCAACAACAAAAAAAAAAAAAAAAAAAAAAGAAAATCGGTTCTCATTAAACGGAAATGCAATCATGTCGTCTTTTATAGCGCAACAGTTTTATGGTTCCACCCTGTATGTTCGCAGATTCCGTTTCCACAACTGCGTGTTTGGTGTGAGACCCTTTTTGGAGCTCACCCCCAAATCGAGGCCCTAGCCTTCGGCCGACTTCACATTACCCTATCTAGGCTTCCACTGACTGTCCTTACCACGTCACGTTTCCCAGCAAACTAACCCGAGTCGTCTTCTTACTTCCTCCTGTTGTCAGAGAGAGGACATATATTTCCGAGAGCTTATGCTTGACTCCGCAGATGTCAGCTGACTGTTCTATAGACGCTCTCTTTGCTTTTTCTTTTAATTTTTTCTTCTCTCTCTTCTTCCCAAGAAATTAGGATCCAGTTTTCTTCAGAACTTGGACCTACCATAAGCTGCTTGTTCATGTTACAAGAAGAAGAGAAAAAAAAGAAAAAGAAAGAAAGAAAGAGAAGAAAAAATTAAACAGTTTTCTGTCAGAGTTAGAGAGAAGGAGAAAGAGGAGACAAACAATTAGACAGTCTTGATGTCAATTTTAAATCCAACTCAATGTAACCCTACCTTATGTTGTTCTCTCTCATATTATCTCTCTCTCTTTCTCTCTCTCTCTCTCTCTCACACACACACACACACATTATGAAGAGAGTTATTAGGGTATCGTGGTATGAGAGACTGAGAGAGAGAATCTTAGCGTAAGTTTGAAATCTAAGTAAATGTAAGGTGACATTATGCTGAGGCATCTCTCTCTCTCTCTCTCTCTCTCTCTCTCTCTCTCTCTCTCTCTCTCTCTCTCTCTCCTTTTTACACACATACACACACAGAAAGAAGAGACAGATTCGAATTCGATGGTGAAAGCAACCGATCAAACGAGAAAGAAAGAAAGAAAGAAAGAAAGAAAAAGAGAACAAGAAAATATTTAGGCGATTATACAAAGAAAATGGGCATATATAGAATAAGAGACGTGGTTGTTTTGTTTAGTAAGTGCAAATGAAAAACAGGAAAATACAGGAATTTAAAATTATTCACCTAGAAAATTAAAAAAAAAAAAAAAGAAAGAAAAATATATATGAATAACAATCTAAAATAAACTACTTTTGAAAAGAAAACTGTAAAAAGTGGAAAAAATCCAACAAGAAGCAAAAGAATATGCAACCGAAATAATGGAGGTCTCAGAAAAAAATCGTTCAAAATCAAAATGGCCGCTTATATTACAAACAACGGGAGATTGCACTAAATAGAACAGGGGGAACATTAAACGTTTTGCACCGAAAATCTATTCTCTGCTTAATTTTCGCTTTCTTTTAAATCGCAAATTGATCAGAGATTTCTCATTTATGAATGGTCAAAGCAGGACGTTCAACTTTAATGAAAATGACCCAGGATCAAGGCATTCTTCTTGAACATACAGCTCAAAAGATTTTTATTCTTCCTTTTGCCACCTGAGGTAACCAAGATTTGGAAAAAGATCATAGCGTTAGAGTAATAAATTTAGCTCTGCAAGCAGAAAGGAAATTTTATTTAGGCTCATGGATCAAATGTTAACTTTGGATCAATATCTTAAATGAACATAAACTCAAATATTCCAGAGATTAGGATGCATAGGTTTTCTTAAATTTTGGGTTATTCTGAAAGGGAGAAATTGTTGCAAACGGGGCTCATCCTCCGCCCCCCCAAAAAAAGGTTATTCATAAAAAAAATTCAGGAGATAAGAGAAACTGAAATTAGTTTTCTTTAAATTAAAAAGCATGACAAGAAGAAAAAAAAAGAGTACTATGTACATAAGGGAAGACATTAAAAATATTTAAAGACTAAGATTTAAATCAATTGGAGAAAGAAAGAGGGGAAAGATAGAAAAAGTCACCGGAGCAGGTAATAAAACGCGAAAAAAAAGGAGAAAAAACCCCACAAGAAACATATGAAGCAGGCAAGATTAATGAAATATAGAACGTGCACATTCGTATACAAGTCGACTCTTGAATTCTGTTTTTCACCAGGCTCAAATCTGAAAGTGAAAAAAAAATGGAATTAGGAATATATATATATATATATATATATATATATATATATATGTGTGTGTGTGTATCAATGTATATATATATATATATATATATATATATGTAAATGCTCTATCAATGATATTGAGCACTATTCAACAATGGCCCAGTCAGTTGAGGCTATAGAATTCACCGACAGCTTCTCTGGAGAGGGGTAAGAACCCAGGCAATGAGTGTCCTGGATATGACACTAAAAATCTCATTGTGAGGTTCCATTATTACTGGAGCTTTGGGGAATGCAGAGTACACCTTCATTGCGATCACTCCCAAGTTCACTCTAACCCAGACAGGAAGCACTGTGGGTTAAATAGAATTAAACCATGGTTTTTGAGTTTACAGGTGTTTTTTGCATTTTAAGTGCGAATTTATGCTAAACTGAATTGTTAAAAATAGAACTGTTTTGACATTTAAACTGTGTACTTATTCTAAACTGAATTATCTGAAATAAAACTATTTACACATTAACTCTGTGTATTGCCCAGTCAGTAGGTACTGTATAATAAACCGATTGCAGCTCAGCAAAGAGGTAAGACCCCCTACCCGCAACGACTGTTCTCGACATGACACTAAATAATCTGATGGTGAGGTTCCACTGAGGTTTGGGCTTTGGGGAATGCGGAGTACCCCGTCATTCCCTTTGCTCCAAGGTCCACCCTGGGCCGGAATGGAAGCACATGATATGGCCCTATCTATGGGTTTAATAGAACAAAACTTCATACTTATGCTTAACTGAATTGTTTGAATTAGAACTGTTTGAATAAACTGAATAGTTTAAAATAGAAATGGTTTTGACCAACTGAGTAAATACAAGTAAATTGCGTACTTATGCTAAACTGAATTGTTTGCGAGGAAACAGTTTTTGACATTGAATCTGTTCTTACATTAAACTGTATTGTTTAATATAGAACTGTTTGACATATAACTGTGTGTAAAAAATGTATACTTATACTAAACTGAATTAACTGAATGAGAATGGGAGGTGTCCGTGGGGTAATGATTATCATCGTAGGAAATGGACACAGCGACACGAGTTCAAACCTGGACGAGACTGATCGCATTTCACATAGCACTAATACCCTTGGGAAAGGTATGAATCCAATTATTCTCCCTCCAGCTATGGGTAAATAGTATAGCACACTAGGATCTTCAGCATGGGTGAGGCAACTAGTCTAGGAGAAAGAATATTCTGAATTCAAACCTGTTAAACTTTGCTTAAAAATTGACCCTGTGTCATATCCTGCCCGAGCGGAGGAGTTGGTAAATATGAATTAACAGAAAGAGAGCTGTTTGCATAGCTAGAAATAAAAATGTTTATGACAAATAAACTGTTAACTCATGCTAAAATGTATTGATTGAAATAGAACTGATTATTTGTATAAAAATGGACTTGGCATTAAATACCCTGCAAAGGTTGAAATGCCATGAAATTCAACCAACCAACCAACTATTCAACAATACTGCAACGTTTGGTTCTTCCTTAACTTACCAAGTGAGCTAGAAAGAACCATAAACATCTTATATATATATATATATATATATATAGCCGCAGGCATAGGCCCCTATGTTAATGCACACAAAACGCTATATATGTGGTATAATCGAACGGGGGACATCTCCACTCTAGACGGAACCCCTCTTAAACTAGTAGACAAATTCACTTACCTAGGAAGCAGCGTCGCATCAGCCGAAAAGGACATCGACACGAGGTTAACGAAAGCATGGACAGCTATCAATAGGCTATCGATTATATGGAAATCAGATCTAACCGATAAAATGAAACGCAGTTTCTTCCAGGCAGCGGTCACATCGATACTGCTATATGGGTGCACTACATGGACTCTAACAAAACGGCTGGAGAAGAAGCTAGACGGCAATTACACAAGAATTTTGCGAGTAATCCTGAACAAGTCCTGGCGGCAACACGCCACAAGACACCAACTGTACGGCCACCTGCCTCCTATCACGAAAACTATTCAATTTAGACGAACCAGACATGCAGGACACTCCTGGAAAAGTAGGGACGAACTCATAAGAGATGTACTCTTATGGACCCGCACACATGGCCGTGCAAAAGCAGGACGACCAGCTTGAACATACATTCAGCAGCTATGTGAGGATACGGGATGTTGTCCTGAAGACCAACCTAGGGCGATGAACGATAGGGAGGAGTGGCGAGAGAGGGTCAGTGATATCCGTGCTACCAGCACGACATGATGATGATGATATATATATATATATATATAATTAGGGTAGATTGATTTTTCCCTTTTCTTAAAATATTAAAAATTCTCACTTACCAAAAGTTGTGTATGGACCTATTAAGTACTCATAAAAAAAATTAGATCAAATTGTTTTTTGAGCGTTTGGTATCAAAGATCGTAGACAAAAACATACTGAAAATTCCTCGTTTTTGCAAGATTTGGCTTGAATATTAGTGTGAAAACCAAATAATGCTTGTATTTATATCAGGGAATGTCCTTTTATTTCATAAAGATTATATTTATTAAAGAAATGATGACTAATCTTCAAACTGAAAACTACCCACCTCCTTTTCAGTATCTTTTTCAATAAACTGCGTTTTAACGTTATGAATTAAGCAATAATATTTGAATACCTAAAAAATTGATTTTTTTTATTAGTGAAAATATGACAAAAAAAACTGAGGAAAAACAAACACTATTTTAATATAGCTTGATATTTAGAGTCAAATTGCTAAGTGCCCTTAGACAAAAATGCCGTTCTCAATTTCTGACTCAACTGTTTAGCTGTTATGTGTTGATGCCTTGCTTCAAAACCATATACAGTTTGTGAAGCTTCCGTGGTTAACTTGACTGCCTGTTCCATTGCCTAAGAATGCGAGGGCAAATCTGTCAAGTCAAGCTTGGTTCCATTTAACAATGATTTTCGAAGTTCAAATTCAGAAAAATCTTTAATCATTGGTCGTTCAAAAATACCATATACATGGGTCCTTCAGTAAGTTTCCAGACTTTTTTGTACATGCATTTAAAATTGTTGTAGACACATGAAAATTCAGTATGTTATTACTATACATCTTATGAGATTACTGACCTATTTTATGATTTCAGGTTAAAATGAACAGCTACAGCAGCAATTGGAATACACCCTACTAAAGCCTGATTGTCCCAACTGGGGAATTTCAAAAATGCAATCTGACACTTTAGAAGAATGATATGCACTAAAATTCTGTTTTAAACTCGGAAAAAATGCCACAGAAACGTTGGAATGCTTAAGACTTTTTGGGGGGCGTCTTGCACGAATCGAACATCAGTTTGTGAGAGGCATTAGAGATTCAAGGAAGACAGGGCGTCTGTGAGGGATGATGGGAGGTGTGGGAGGAGTAACGAAGTCAATACACCAGAGTTGCTTGGCCAAAGGGTTAGGGTTAGGCTTAGGTTTACCATGTTGAGGTTTTAAGGGAGCTCAGGAAGAGATTTCGTCGGAATAGGCCAGCACTATTCAAATCGGGTCAGGGGCATTTCGACCAGAACAATATACTAGTCCACAACTCCATCCTTGTCACAGACTATTTGACCAAGATGGGCATCAATACAGTTTCTCACCCTCCCTATAGTCCAGACGTTGCTCCAGGTGACTTTTGGTTATTCCCTAAGCTCAGAGACTGTCGTTATGAAACAATTGAAGAGATGAATGAGGCTGTGACGAAGGTCATTGACACGCTCACAGAGGAGGACTTCCATGGAGCCTTCCAGAAGTTGGTGGAAACGTAGAACAAGTGCCTTGCTGCCGGAGAAGATTACTTCGAAAGGGACTAGAATTTCATGAGTGTACTATCAGTAAAAGTGCATATACGAAAAAAGTCTGGAAATTTATTTAATGATCCTCGTACTGTTAAATGTATGAATTGTGTCCAATGTGTGACATTAAAATAATTAATAGTTGGTATTATTTTTAACCTTTTCCTGGTTGACTCCCCACTCTTGAAATAATATGAAAATTAATTAATTGAATAATTTAAAAATTCCAATGATTATTGCTTTAATAATTATGGTGAAATTAGATAAAATTTTTAGAATGATTCTATAAATTGGAATAATTGTGTCATTAATATATGAATAAATATTTACTTAATGGTTAAATTTCTTTTTAAAGCTTCTTCTCTTATTTCAACTTCCTTTGATTTGACCATGGAATATAGGTTCTCTGGCAGTAAACAAAATGTATTACCTTGTATATTTCTTAATTTTATCTGTTGGATTTCATGAGGCTGCTCCTTAATTCTTTGGATCATATTACAAATGTGCAATTGCTGATTGTGGAATTTATTATTTCTTTTAATTTCAAACCAACAAGTGTCATACACATTTACGATAAAATTTATTAAACTGTGGAGTCTTGTTGTAAGCCTTTGTGGGTATTCACCACGAGTTCATAAACACATGAGCCTGATGGTCAAAGTTAACCATCTTGCCTGGTTTAAAGGACCAATTTTCCTGGAGACATATCTAGAGTCAACCTTACCTCTAGAAATGCCTACTTCATATCCATACAGGAGTCTTTTGTCACAATTTTCAAAACTGAATTCAGAGGTCTGCTAATAGTGGAAAATGATATTTGGGGTAAATCATGGCAATCCTTTGAGCATAATGTCCCCAGGGGGCCACTGAATGCTGTAGGGCCTTTTGCGCAACCATCTATTTTTTTAAAAAAGGGCTCGGAAAGATAGTTCATTATGGTACAGAGAGGAACCAATTGTGTGAAGATTTAATTTTTTTTTCTAAAAGTACAACCATTCTACCTTCACAACCTATGTTGGCATTAGTGTTGTCAACAAGGATAGCCTTGATAGTGTTCTCCCTGTTGAATTCATGCAAAACATCCACCATTTGCTCTGCATGAACAGCACATGTTACATCAATGTTCGGAAGAACTCTATGTGTCAGATATTTACTTTCATATGGTGTCTCCTTTGTAAAAGTTAAGTGGCATTCTTCTCCCTTAGTTTTGTTTTTTCATACAGCAATGTGTCCTTCAACTGCCATACATTTAGGATTTTCCATACGTTGATCATGTTTTTGTTGGGCAGTTGTTTTCACTTTAGTCTTTGCTCTGTCAACTTTACATTTATCAATGATAATATCGTTTATATTAATACTGGGTATAAGAAGGCCCATAGCCTTCAAATCCAAGAACAAGGCATTGGCAAGGCTGGCTCCAAGATTAGAAGATATGTCTTACCTTACTAACTGGGAAGCATATCTTGGAAATTTGATGAGGCTATAAGGCCCTTTTGGATGACCCTTTGGCTGCAAATTTTCTTCTAATTCTTCACTTGGAGAAGATGAGTAGGAGGGGGAAGAAACATTACCCTGGAGATTTGATGTTGAGGCTGTTGGTGTTGAATGTGTATTTTTTCTATTCCTCTCTCTTTCCTTTTTAATTTTTTTTATAGCACTTTTATCTACCGTATCGAATTTCTAAACGTTTTTTTTTATTGAATAAACACTAACTTTAAAAATATAAACAAATCAAAATAGTTATATAAATTGCATTTTTTAATAGTTTAGTCTATGATAAATTCAAGAGTATTCGTGATAATTAAAATCATAAACAGTAAACAATCGTTTAGGGCTAGGTAATTTCAAGAGATGAATTCCATAAAAACACACAATGAATAAAACGGCATATGTAAATAGTTATTCGTATATTAAGTTAATTATTATTTTTTTGAATTTTCATATTTTCATTTAATTTCTAAAGAAAAAGAAATTCTAAACTTTAAAATATTTATTATTAAGTGTATTGTATTATTTTATTTTTGTTAAAACTCGGGCTTTATTTAAGCGATGCGTGTTGCCGGTGACATCTATACCGTGATAAAAATCCCAATTTATTTGGTCTTTAAGTTTGATTCCTCAAATAAATGCAAATTTTTGAAGATATATCGTGGTAACTTTTGACATTATTTTGCAACTTTCTTTGAATGCCTTTTTTTACAGTTCCAAAATCGACCTACCCATATATATATATATATATATATATATATTCAAAAATAGGAATCACTGGTCGCAGTTTGAAAGTTGCCTCAAATCGTCTTCAGACCGCGGCGCAATATGCATCAAGTTGGATTTGGTCGAAAGCGAGAAGTTTTCAGCATGAAGGTAATACACGCGGAACAACCTTTCCCGTGTGATTACATAAGAAACTGTTACTGTAAACGCGTAATAACATCAACCGCCGAAAGTAAAGGCGTTTTGTTTTTTTTTAATCACAAACTGCACACTAAAAATGAAGATTAACGGCCAATGTAGTCTCTGCTCTTAATTGATCTGGCTTATATATATATATATATATATATATAACTCTCTTAATACCCTGTCCGGTGGCAAAAACTGCCTGGTAGCGCCAGGAGTGGCAATACCGCTTTGAGCTACCGAAACTGTGTTATCACCCCTGGTTGGCGGCTGATGAGGACATGGTATCGCACGTGCTTTCACACGTTGTATGATGAAAAAAAATTGTTTTGTTTGGTTTCATTGTTTAATTTAATATCAATGCCAAAGTCATTTTTATAGAAGAGCAGTGATGATACTATTTGACTCATGTCTAAGAGAGCTCATAACTTTCCAAAGAGTATTTGTCAGAGAGTGAGCATAAATGCACGACTATATTTCAAACTCAAGCGGTTTAGCCATTGCGTCTAGAGATCTCTTTCTGCCCCTGCTCTCCCTCTTTCTGCATATACATATATATACATATATCCCATCTGGAAGAGCAGAATGCAACACAAGGTCAGTTTTTAAGCTGAGTTTATCAGATTTTATTTCACCAAGGATTTGAACTCGTATCGTCGTGTCCATTCCCTTCGATGGTATCTTTTCACCATGAATGCCTCTTCTTGATATATATATATATATATATATATACACACATTCTTTTTGGGTTTTGTTTTATTAGTTTCTTTATTTCTGTTTTAATTGCAAGAAAAGTGATCAGAAAACAGGGGATGATTACGGGAAGATAATGAGATTGATGAACAGATAAAATGCCCCTAGTCGCCTATCTCAAAGATATCGAGACGAACTTTAAAATCGTTCGACTGCGGTTTCAAACCTAGGACAATAGCTAGAGATGAACTAAAGTTGAATAGGAAGATTATTTCTCTCTCTCTCTCTCTCTCTATATATATATATATATGTGTGTGTGTGTGTGTGTGTGTGTGTGTGTGTGTGTGGGAAGAAAGAATGCAGTTTTTAAAATTAGAGTGACATATTACACAAGTAGTCAAGCATAAAAAATGATTTATTACCAAAAGTACATTCATGGAGTGAAAATCTGCATTCATTTTTTGTAATTTATCTTCAGGATTATTCCTTTTTTCAAAAAAATCTTGTTTGTAATTATCGAATTAACATTCAAAGAATATAGGATTGTGAAAGAAATGAGCAGTAAACAAATATAAAAGAAGAATAAATCAAATCGCATTAGTTAAAATAAAAAGAAAGAAAAAATTTTGAAAAAATCATTCTTTATTCCCTTGCAACGCAAGATTTCGTTATGTAGTTAAGTAATATTATGGATTGGCGCTGTCGTCAATCAGTGAAGCTGTCACGAGACTAGCACGTGCGGGCAGAATGACCTTCAAAGTTAGACGTGATGTTAAAATAATCACAGATGTATTATCACGTGTTTCACTAGTGACATCGAACATTCGAGGATCTTCGATTTGTTCTCCAAAATCTCTATATAAGAAAAAAAGTAACGAGATTTTGAGAGAGTTGAAGGCAGCTTTCAAAACAGGCGAGTCAGTGGTTCCGAGGCCCCTATCCCCCCTACCCAATCTGCTATGGCTGGCGTGTGTCAAACAGCCAGCTCTCACCCACACCGCGTTACCACCGAGAGGAAGGGAGAAGAAGGACGCAACTAAAATAAACTTATCGAGTGGCTGCGATCATAGCTGAATAATAAACGACTGCTATATTTCTTCCCTTACCTTCAAGATTGAGTATTTATTTTTCTGCGAACTTCTTTCTTTACAGCACAAAACGTTGGTCCTATGATACAGTTATGAATTCATGCTGATTTAATTAGACAAATACGATGAGATGTCAGTCGGTGACTGGTGTTCAATCTCTTGTCAAGTCATACCAAAAACTCAAAAACTTGTTCTTAATGCCTCCTCGCTGAACACTCAGCATTATAAGTGTACGTGTGGCTATCTAGAGAAAGGAGTAGCACTTTCCCCTCCACCTCTGCGCTGTAGTTATTGAAAAGTGAGCCTTTGGGTCACTTTTTACAACGGTCGGCCACCATACTTACTATTGGTTAAATAATAGACGAAACCATTTTGGGAAAAAATAACAACCTGAAAGCTTGTTAACGAGAATCTTTAGCACATTTGTTCACCCTTTATCTGTTACTAGCTGATCCTAGAAGTGTAGCTGATTTTAATCAAACCTTTACCACTAGAAATAAATCACCTCTAAAGAAAGTTCAACAGTTCATATTTTAAATGCATTGTAAGACCCTTATATGTAGAATTCGACGTTGTATTATTTCAAGTATTCCTATCAAACTTTTTAAGATCATTTGTTTGCCAAGTGATATGCTTTCAAATATCCCTATTCATAATTAATACTTTTCAATTAGTTCTATTTTACTAAAATACAAGTGCCTCACATTTACCAGAGTGGACTTTGGAGTAATGGCATCGAAGTGTTAACCCCCATTTTCCAGAGCTTTAGAACTCAATCCTCTCTTGCTCAGTCGGCTGGTACTGTAGAATACACCGACTGCACCTCTGCAGAGGGGTTAGGACCCCACAACGAGTGTCCTGGCGTGGTAGCACCTTGTAGGGTCCTATGTATGGATTAAATAGAACTAAATTGTGTACTTATGCTAAACTGAATTGCATGGAATAGAACTGTTTTGACATTGAAACTGTACTTCCCCCAAACTTAATAGTTTGAATTAGAACTGTTTGACTAAACTGAATAGCTTGAAATAGATATGTTTTTGACAATTAAACTGTATCCTCATGTTAAACTAAATTGTTTGAAATAGAAGTTTATTTGTATAAAAATGTATTTGGCATTAAATAGCCTACAAAGGTTGATATGCCATAAAAAAACAACCAAACAAACCAACAATCAACTCTCTCTAATGAATGCAATTTAATGTTATGCCCAGGGTAACACTTTTTTCGGTCGGGGTCCATTTTAAGGAATGCAGTCAGCGTACTCCAATCCCCGTAGATAAGGTGATCATATTTTGGAGTTGTTCTTTACAAGATTGATCAAACAAAAATATACAAAACGGTAAACTCTGTATGGGATTTTTTTCGCAGTCTACTGCAGAGGGTCCAGTTGGCCTATTCTTTGACTTACTAACAAAGCATGCAAAGTAATGCTCTGACGAGGGTGTTGTATATGTGTCAGTAGAAATCCTATAGTTTAAAAACTATGTGATAATCATCATCATCATATCGCGCTGGTAGCACGGATATCCCTGACCCTCTCTCACCCCTCCCCACTATCGTTCATCGCCCTAAGTAGGTCTTCAGGACAACATCCTGTATCCTCACATAGCTGCTGAATGTACGTTCGAGCTGGTCATCCTGCTTTTGCGCGGCCGTGTGCGGGGATCCATAAGAGTACATCTCTTATCAGTTCATCTCTGCTTCTCCAGCAGTGTCCTGCATGTCTGGTTCGTCTAACTTGAATAGTTTTCGTGATAGGGGGCAGGTGGCCGTACAGTTGGTGTTTTGTGGGGTGTTGCTGCCAGGACTTGTTCAGGATTGCACGCAGCATTCTTGTGTAATTGCCATCTAGCTTCTTCTCCAGCCGTTTTGTTAGCGTCCATGTAGTGCATCCATATAGCAGTATCGATGTGACCGCTGCCTGGAAGAAATTGCGTTTCATTTTATCGGTTAGGTCTGATTTCCATATAATCGATAGCCTATTGATAGCTGTCCGTGCTTTCGTTAACCTCGTTTCAATGTCCTTTTCGGTTGATTCGACGCTGCTTCCCAGGTACGTGAATTTGTCTACTAGTTTAAGAGGGGTTCCTTCTAGAGTGGAGATGTCCCCCGTTTGGTTATATTAACTTCAATGGACGAACGAATACACTTCTTTATAAAAATATATCACTCACACTTTATTCTCGATAGGGTGATGTTTCTTGTGTGTGAGAGATGAGCTGGAGACGGGGAGAGACTGCTATATTGACCCCAACTTCTTCTTCGACCATAGCAGCACTTCTTTCTCATCTTGGCTAGGTGGGTCACTGAGGGTCGCATCTTCTCTCCAACTAACTCGAACCGCCCGGGCACCTGGTTATATTTTTGTTGACATCCACCAGCTTCCGCAGTTCTTCCGCTTATTTACCCAGGTGCATCTCTTGATTTATGGCTCGGTCGAGGGTCAATATATAACAAAGAGAAAGGAAGATTTATTTAAATAAAGGGATCACGAGAGAGAAAAAAGAAAAGGAAAGAAATAAATAGAGAGAGAGCGACGGTAAAAATAAATAAAGAAAGAAAAAGGGAATAAACGAAAAAAGTGAGTGAAGAAAAAGCAAAAAGCAAAGAGAAAACTAAAGAAAGACTGGAAATAAAAATGGTTGAAAAACAAAGAAAGTTGGAAATGGAAGAAACGAAAGAGAAAAGTTAAAAAAGAAGAAGAAATAAAGGAAAAGAAAGTAATTGAATTGGAGAGTAAGAGCAAAGAAAGAAAGAAAGAAAAAAGAAAGAAAGAAAGAAAGAAAGAAAAGGAAAAACAAAGAAAAATGGAAAGAAGGGACAAAAACAGAAAGGGAACGAGGCTTCAGAAAAAAAAAAATAAAAAGACAAAACGGAACTGTCCATGTAAAATAGAGTTTGAATTTTTTAAATTTTTTACTGGAGGATATGCAGAATCTTATTGGCTCAGTTCCTTTCAGAGAAAAAAAAAATCATTCTCCATTTCAGAACTTCATTCGATCGAAATGCTTATTAAAGTTTTACGCAATGATAGTGTCAATAGGTTCCTGAAATTTGCAGTATAATTGTCCTTCTAATTCCACCAATCAATGTTATTGACAACATATTTCTTATATGTAATTCAGGAAACCGGGAGAGAGAGATCCCGGCTAAGGATAAAAATCAGGGCTGTTGAGCAAATATAATTCTCAGCTTGAATATGACAAAATGATATCCGAAAACAAGTCAGCTAACGAATAACATGTAACCCAATAACCATGTTAGTTTGTAAAGAGCTGGGTACTGCCAAGTTACCTCTGATCCTTTGATAGACATCACGTAGAAAATATATTCAGATTTCATATGGAGTCATTTAGATTAGGGGGTCACGAACGAATCGATATTCAAGAGTGGACGTCCTAAACATGCTTTATACGCTTGATGGTTAACTTTTGGTGTGCCACAAACCCCAAGCAATAAACTTAGCCCTGCTAAGCAGATATTGCCTGGGGGTTGAGCCCTTTGAGATCAGACGATCAAACCTAATAGCACCCACCAGGCGCGCAGGCTGGATGGGCCTATCCAAGGCCATGTATGCATTCAATATTGTACCTCAAGAACATAAAAAAGTTGCAAGCATGGAGAAGCTGAAAGCTTAAGTCTTTACACAGCCTTCCAAACAATCTTGTGAAATGTTCGTGTACCTTGTCTTTGAACTCATTTGGACTGCCCTCCACAACATTAAAATTTGATATCCCAATGCTTTCTAGGGAAAATGTAATTGCATTGAAAGCCATAAAAATAATCAAATTCTTAGTTTTTAGTTTTATAGCACATCAACCATTATAGGTTATTTAATTCCAATAGATTCACATACATTGTCAAAGAATTGAAATGAATAATATGTAGGTTTCTTTAAAAGGTTCTGTTTGAAATCAGCATATGATTGTTTATTCTCGTGAAATCTGACAACAATGTCAGGATTTGGACAAACAGACCTGACTGCAGATATTAAAAAAGCAGAAAATTGTTCCTGAATGTAAACGTGTCCAGTTTCATAAATGCTTATTTTATAATAGATTATTTATTCTCCGTATCCCGTCCATCGTAGATGCTATTTTAAAAAAATGATTGATTTTCGTCATCTGCTCCCAGTCTTAAATATTTACACACGGAGCCATAAGGCTGCCGTTGACGACATCTTTTAAATGTTTCTTAGGTGTTTATTCTCATATGACTAGCGAGTCCGGCTTTGGACAAATAGACCAAACTTTATATTTTACAAGCACATCAACCATTATAGGTTATTTAATTCCAACTCCAGTTTATTCATATATATATATATATATATATATATATATATATATGTATTAGAGATAATTGACTTATAAACATGAGTGAACAAAGTTGAATAGTTCCAAGTTCACTAACAATTCAATTAAACGTGACATATTTTTACACAGTTAAATAATCAAAAAATTATATTTCAAACAATTCAATTTAACATTACTCAAAGTTAAATGGTTCCAAGGATTTCTATGTATTACTAACAATTCCACTAATTATCAGTCATTTATTAGAACACAGTTAAATGATCAAACAATTCTATTTCAAACAATTCAAATTAACATAAGTCGTTTGTTTGTGCACAGTTTACGTATCAGTTCTATTACACCCATTGATAGGACCCAATCAGTTAATACCACTCTGAGCAAAAGTGGATTTGCGAGCGATGGCAATGGAAGGATACTCTGCATTCCACAAAGCCCCAGCATTACAGCATCCTCACTATCAGATTGTTATTGATCATATCCATGAAACTTGTTGGTGGGGTCTTAGTTCTATGCAGAGATGCAGTCTGTATATTTTACAGCCCCAGATGTTTAGGCTTCAGTTTATCGTTTTAATTTCATTGAAGTAGTTAGGACAATCTCGTGGTGCAATGCTTATCATAGTGGTATTTGCTCTGTGTCCAACAAACCCGACGAGTGCGACACAAGACCTTGCGTACAGTGGATCCACTGAGCCGTAGCCCAGACACGCCTAGCGCCTTCAAAAATGCCTCGGGCCTCGTTGGCATACCTCTAAAAAGGGTCCTCCCAGGCGTCAGGTGATAAGCCTGGCCCCCTCCGGAGAGGTTTAGAGTCTGAGTGATGACCTCCAGAGGCTCGAGAAGAGCGTAACATGAATGCTGACAACTGGTGGCTTTGACCTACGGAACGAAGCCAAGTGACCATGTTACACAAACTGATCCGTGCACCGAGAAATACGGCCAGAGTGCAGCTCGCGGCTGGAAGTTGGCTTGAACACCAGAGTTCATTTCCTGAACTGGCTGTGTGCATTTAGCATAGCGCTCATACCGTTAGAAAAGCTACGAATCCAACCATTCTTCCTCCAGCTATGGCTAATTATTTGGGCCGAATAAGCTGTTATGTTTAACATAAAAACCGCTCTCATAGTAAAACTTACTTGTATCCCTGTTAAACGATTTGCTCAGCCGTACTATTCCTTCTGAAGACATCCCACGTGTGCAGCGCTCCAATGACCACACCAGGTTAGAGGACCAGCGAAAAACGATTCCTGTCAGAGTATGTCACATAAAAAATACACTGTCGTTGACCCAAGAATGTGATAATTTCCGGGGAAAGCTTTTCATTATTTTGTTGCTAAGATTTAGCTCGTTGGAGAGCCTACCAGAATGTAGAAGTCCGGCATTCAAAGAGATCAGATCAAATATATTTTCCTGCATCTCCAGCCGTTAAACCAACATTTCAGATCCGAATTTCACGAACGATAACAAAGTTTAATTACATAAGTAAGCAATTAAATTGAAAAAGTAACTATACTAAAATATTCATGCACTCTACACATAAAAACTTAATGGACGTACGAAAACATATTCCATAGATTAATAATAATTACCAGATACATATAAATATATAAAATGACAAAGTCTGTTTAACTCATTGCTTGTTTTATATTTGCATGTTTTATTCATAATTTATTTAATATTACCTTTTATCACAGTTACCCCAAAGACACCTCTATTAAAATACATTTAAGATACATTTTCTTACACAAACTCGCGACATACATTTTTTTTAACATGATAAATATTGAATATACGAGCAGTACTTTCCCATATTACATTCTGGTTGTAAGATAGTCCTTACTGAAAAATAAGATAGTGAAATAGATTTTATTAAAATTAAAAGTAAAGTTGGCAACCATAGTCGAGGGCAACATGAAGGATCCCTTTTCAGTAGTTACTTCCCCAAATTGTACGAGAGAGAGTGCTACTCATTTCCTAGATTGCTCAACTTTACCCTTGATTCATACCTGATAATGCTGAGTGTTAAGCAAGGAGGGATCAAGTACCATGTTTTGTGTCTTCGGTATGATTCGAACTTGGGATTGAGCGCCGGTCTCCCGGGTCATTGGTAAAAAATCTAACCATTATGGCAATGGGTCGGTACATCTATAGTAATTAATCTTATTTAAAGAATAATGATTTGTTTTCACTGTGCTCATACTACAGGTTAGCTTCTTTAGTTACACTGAGCATGGCTCCTTCAAAAATATTTGGCACGTCGGAAAACCTCTAAAATTAATAGATATGTTGAATATATATGTTATTTCCAGGCATGGAAGAGTAGTATTGATAAAATTCTTTTAGAAAATGTATTTCTAAATATTTTAACCTTTTTTTTTTTTTTTGGTTGGGCAACTGTGAGATGAAAAAATTCCCCATGAGCAAGACAACTAGCCATAACAGAAATGATGGAAATATTTATGTATTTCGTTCATTTCAGTTGCGGCCAGGCGAGAGAGAACGTTATCTGCCTCTCGTAACGATTTTAAAGAGAATACTTAATCATTATCAGACAGGCATATTTTCACTATAGTTAATGAAAGATACTACAAAAAAAAAAAAAAAAAAAAAGAAAAACAATATTAATTGAGTCTTCTTATGGAATTCAAAATCTTTCCATAAGGACTCACACGCATTTTGCAAGTTTAGTTGAAATCAGTTGAAAAATGACTGAACCTTAGCTGTACTGATGAAAGGACGAACGTTTGGTAAATTAGAAAATTTGGTCTCAGAATATAAAGATTAGATTTTATTAGAACCAAACTGAAAATTGATTGAGTGCTGCGCTATTAACATACAATAAATGCCAATTTGATTTTAAAACAGAACTATTACCGACTAGTGAATGATTAATCCACCCATCCAGTTAGTTAAAATATTGATTTTATTCGTTTTGAATACCTGTCATAAACCCATTTTAATCGTACGCAAAAAACTTGTACAAAAACCAGATTTTCTTGTGCCGCTCCAAAAGAAAACGTACAGTGTTGAAACCTTTATTCCATAAATCTGGGCATAACCTCTAGCAAAGCCTGTGTCTACTTAGCCTCTCAAATCAGTTTATGAAGATGAAACACATTAAATAAATAGTTCCTATAAAACATAAAAATACAGGCAGCATATTGAAGAATAATACGGCATTCAACGAAATACAAACCCACTGAAATGTAAGACAACTAACCTTCATACCAAGCAGAAACAACTGTCATAGTGGTTGTTTCCTCATTAAAAAAGTCAAGTCCTTAATCTCCCAAGGAGCGATCTTTGGAACAGATGTGGCTCCTCTGGCCGATTTTAGCCTTGAAGTACCGCTGCACATATGACAAGCAAAAGAAATGTCATTGATTATGTCAATAACTTCATCTTCTCAGATATGACTACTTTGACATGTGGTAGATTCACATACATTGTCACAGAATTGGCACGAATAATATGTAGGTTTCTGAAAAAGGATCTGTTTGAAATCAGCATATGATTGTTTATTCTCATGAGATCTGACAACAATATCAGGATTTGGACAAACAGACCTGACTGCAGATATTTAAAAAAGCAGAAAATTGTTCCTGAATGCAAACGTGTCCAGTTTCATAAGTGCTTATTTTATAATAGATTATTTATTCTCCGTATTCCGTCTATCGTAGATGATATTTTAAAAAATGATTGATTTTCGTCATCTGCTCCCAGTCTTAAATATTTACACACGGAGCCATAAGGCTGCCGTTGACGACATCTTTTAAATGTTTCATAGGTGTTTCTTCTCTTATGACTAGCAAGCCCGGCTTTGGACAAATAGACCACACTTTATATTTTACAAGCATGTTCACTCTGAATGTGACCGAATGTAAGCCCCAGTCTCTTTCCGTCAATATTTACTTGTCTAACAAAAGAATTTTCCTGAGCCTTGACAACAGCAAATTCGATGCCAACCATCGTCCTGTGCTTGGTTGTTTAGAGATTAGTACCGCATGTCAAACCTTGATGGGTTCTTTGCTCTTTGAATCGGACATATTTTGAGTAATTGTAAATTGGCATAATGGTTAGAGTGTTCCCCGATGGCCCAGGAGACCGGGGTTCCATTCCAGGTTGAGTCATACCAAAGACTCAAATATGGTAGTTGATGCTGCCTTGCTTAACACTCAGCATTATAAGACAAGAATCAAGGGTAAAGTGTAGCAATCCAGGGAAAAGAGCAGCGTACTCTCCTACACTCTTGTGGAATGTTTTTCATTAGTTTGGTTTGGTTTCTTTGTTTAATGGCATATCAACCGTTGTAGGTTATTTAATGCCAAAGCCATTCTCCTAGTAGAACAGTTGTGGTACTATTTAACCCATAGCTGGGAGGATAAGGGGGTTCTATACTTTTCCCAAGGGTATTTGCCCGAAAGTGAATATAATAGCGCGACTGGAGAACAAACTTGTGTATATTATTCCGCAGTTCATCGCTTTAACCATTACACCACGAGGACACCCCCCTGTTTTTCTTTAAGCCCATGAATTCTTATGGAAGTTGTAAAGTATGGAACTTTTCATTTTTTTAAAGGTTGCAAAACACACCTTATCTAGTGGGTTGACATGTCCCGAGGAGGCTTTTTCATCAATAGTGGGTAGAGTGTTTGCCAATGGTCCGGGAGACCTGGGTTCAATCTCAGGTTGTGTCATACCAAAGACTTTAAAAATGGTACTTGATACCTCCTTGCTTTAGCACTCAGCAATATAAGGTACATATCAAGGGTAAAGTGGAGCAATCCAGGGAAAGGAGTAGCATCCTTCCCTACACCTGGGTGTAGTAGCTATCTAAAAAGGAGCATTTGGGTCACCCTCGACTAAAGGTAGACAACTTTAACTTGAACTTTTCTTCATATGAATTATTTATACAGATTAATTGCGACGTAAAATATAACCTTTTAAATCTGAAAGATCTTTACAAATCTTCGGGTCAATATATACGACAGAGCTAAATTCCAAATTTTTACCTCACTAGTCAACCAGTAGTACAGTTTGGGATCTGATTTACGCCAAATAATTCAACTCTTTGATTCGCTGAGATTTTTTCAGGTTTAAAAGGTCGAATTGTACGCCGGAATTCATGTATGTGCCATTACGTAACCAGTTCTGCTCAATCATAAGACTCCTCATTTTTACACAGTTATAGATAATCAAAAACTACACAAAAACATTTGCCCCGTTATATGTTTTTTGGTGTTCTCGTCTAATGATAATTTGTTTGCACAAAGTTATATGGTATGAAGTATTAATAAGACACGTATTTTGTCTACAGCTTAATGGTTTGTTTTGGATTCATGGCATATCAACCACAGATAGTTATTTAATGCCAAATCCATTTTTATAAGTATAAGTAAAGTAAGTTGAAGGTTCCCTTGTCAATAGCTACTACACGAAGGCGTAGGTGAGAGTGCTACTCCATTTCCTCGATTACTTCACTTTACCCTTGATTCTTACCTTAGAATGCTGATGTGGTGCAGTTGTTATCATCGTAGGAAATGGACACGGCGACACGAGTTCAAATCCTGGACGAGATTGATTGTATTTCACATAGCACTAATACCCTTGGGAAAGGTATGAATCCAATTATTCTCCCTCCAGCTATGGGTAAATAGCAGGACAAATTAGGTTCTTCAGCCTTGGTTAGGCAACTAGTCTAGGAGAAGGAAAACTCTGAATTCAAACCTGTTAAACTCCGCTTAAAAATTGACCTTGTGTCATATCCTGCCCGAGCGGAGGGGTTGGTAAATAGTACCTTTGAATGCTGAGTTTTAAGCACGGCTGCATCAAGTACTATTTTTTGAGTCTTTGGTGATTCGACCTTGGATTGAACCCTGGAGTTCCGGACCACTAGTCAACACTGTACTCATTAGGCCAATTGCCCGGTTCTTATATCTATAAACCGTTCTATTCAAACAACTCATTTTAGTCAACAAAGTTAAATGCTTCCAAGTATTATTATGTATCAATAACAATTCAATTAAATATCAATCATTTATTTGCTCACTGTTAAATGTCAAAATAGTTCTACTTCAAACAATTCAGTTTAACATAAAAACGTAGTTTAAATGTCAAAACTTCTCGAATTCAAACAATTCAGTTTAGCATAAGCACTCAGTTTAGTTTTATATAGGACCCTATCAGGTGAAATCATTTGGGACCAGAGTGGACCTGATATCGATTGCAATAAAGTGGTACTCCGCAGTCATCAAAACTCCAGCATTACTGGAGCCTCACCATTAGATTGTTTAATATCCTATGCAGGACACTCATTGGAGGAGTCTTTCCCCTCTGCATTGATGCAGTTGGTGTATTCTACAGCTCAAGCCAATTGGGACAACAGTTTCATGTCTTCCTCTCTAAAATAAATAATTTGCAACATTTGTATGTTTTCAACTATTCTTATCAAAACGTAATAATTTTCATTGAAATAATTTTTATTGCACATTTTTGTCTTTAATAATGTAAAGTTGTCGAGGGGGATCCAAAGACACCGATTTAGATAGCTACTAGACCGAGGTGTAGGGAAGGGTGCTACTCCTTTGCCTTGATTGCTCTGCTTTACTCTTGATCCGTACCTTCTAAGGCGACGAGACATCAAGTACCGTTTTTTTAACCATTGGCATGACTCGCCCAGAGATTGAACCCTGGCCCCTCGGACCATAGGCGAAAAATCTACCCAATAGGTCAATGTATTCCGGCTCATTGGCCTAGTGGGTAGAGTGTTCGACAATGGTCCGGGAGACCTAGTTTTAATCCCAGGTCGAGTCATACCAAAGACTTTTAAAATGGTACATGGTACCCCCTTGCTTAACACTGAGCAATATAAGGTACATATCGAGGGTAAAGTGGAGCAATCCAGGGATAGGAGAAGCGCACTCTCCTACACCTCGGTGTAGTAGCTATTGAAAAGGAAGCCTTCTGGTCGCCCTCGACTACGGTCGCAAACTTTACTTTTATTCCGTTCTAATAGTAATAGTTTTCAAAACAGATCTCTTTGACCATTTGATGGGATTTTAAAAGAAATCATCACAGAGGACCAGGTTTGGTTAGTTTGGGTTTACTCGGGTGGGTACAAAGGTTTTGCAATATTTTTTCACGTACTACATTGCAGCGCGTAATTACCTGACGTAAACAGTTAATACAGTGGTAGGTGTCTGCGATAACTTCTACTGCCGTGGTTATTGATACGCTGACACGTGCATTACTTCACTCTCTGTGTGACTTAAAAGACACGGATAAATATACAATGTAGACTAATTCAGGAACTTATGCTTTACAATTTGAACTAGACCATAACGTCGCAAAAGCATTTAAGAGCATTGGTTTCCTTGAAGCTGAAAATGCTGTTGATCATAATACAGTAACCAGATGGTTCAAGAAATTTATCTCACGTTGCAAGAACCTTGACGTTCATGCGAATTAAATAAGGCCCAAAATAGTGGTTTCTTCATGATATATCGGCTAATCTACAGCGTAATGCTTGGAGAGTACCAGGTAAGCTCGACATCAAAATACCAAAATATTGCAAAACTTTTTACTCATTCTTGCATACACAACAAATATTAATTAAGAAGATGCCCGTGGTGTAATGGTTATCGTCGCAGGAAGTGGACACGGCGACACGAGTTCAAATCCTGCACGAGATTCATTGCATTTCACATAGGACTAATACCCTCCAGCTATGGGTAAATAGTAAGGCAGACTAGGTTCTTCAGCCTTGGTGAGGCAATTAGTCTAGGAGAAGGAAAACTCTGAATTCAAACCTGTCAAACTCCGCTTAAAAATTGACCTTGTGTCATATTCTGCCCGAGCGGAGGGGTTGGTAAATATAACAAATATTAATTACCACATAGCCATACTCGGGGTTTTAATATAAAGACTATTTTTCTATAAATGAAACTTAAATACATCTAATAAAGGGAATAACATTATTGCATTCAATTTAAAATTCAAGCAATTTGTTCAATAGAAACATAACTAATTATATTTTTTAAGATATGTTTTAGAATTTTTTATATGGCTTATTTTTGTTTCCGAAAATCCATTTTGGAATTCATTTAACATTTCCGATTAAAGTTTTCTGGGAAATGATTAAATAGGAAAATTTAAATTTTCATTATCAAAAATTAGTTTTTCATCATTTCGTCCTTTGTCGACTGGTGACAGTAAAGGAAGTCATGCTATTAACGCAACGATGAATTTTGACTTTCTCGGAGAACTTAATTGATTTCATCCCAAGTGCATGAATCAATATATGCTAATTTGTAAAATTAATAATACCCGTAAAAATTATATACGTATGTGTGTGGGGTGTATGTGTGTGTGGGAATATGAAAATATGAAAAAAGAAAAACTATATACGCAGAAGATGAGTTTATTTAAAACCCGCTTGTGTTAAATGTGACAGCTTTTATATTAAAAGATCTTCAGGGGCAATATTGATATCTGATGTATTTTCAAAAGTATATTTAATTTTAAAAATGAGACAAAAAAGTGAGGAAAGTCTTTGCTTAATCTCTTACCGTGAGAAGCGTTCTGTTTCTCATCTATGTAACGTAATTTATGTTAGAAATTTATTTTGAAGCATAAAATGTGAACCAATAAAATTTGGAGACGAAAAAAATGTTAGTACAACATATTTTTAAAAAGATAATCACAATTTTACTCATAAAATATCCAAAATATTTGTTAATATACGCAATAAATAAAATAGAAAGGTAGTTGAATCTAACATTATTTCTCAAAATAATACATTCAAAAACTTCATTTTCTTCAATATATGTTATTTAGTCAAATTATTGCTAAACAGTTAAAAGATACCTCATTTGAATTACTTGGATTTCGTAAATTATTAATATTTTAATCCCCTTTTTAATGTTTTTGGCAATATATCTAATAATGTTTCTTCCTAAATTTACAAACAGCAACAAAAACATTTTCATAATGGTTCTAAAAATTCTTAAGAACCTTACACTTTAAGATACATTTCGAACACTAATTACGTCAAATAGATTTGAAACAGAACGCAATTAACTGCTGTCAACGTCCTCACTATGAAGGATTAGGAATGCCTGGTCTCTAGAGCCATTGCCTCGCGGGAAAATAGATTACCTGGGTCTCTTCTTGACGGGTGATATAGTTGGGAGATGTAGGATTGAGGAGGCCTTTCCAAACCTGAACTCCAACCCCAGGCTGAAGGTAATAGATGGCCAAGAGAGGAAACACTGTATCTCATCGAGTGCTGTAAATCCCTTTACAGGCTTTTCAGGTCCAGTGACATTTATCGGTTTCGAAAGGAACTATATCGGGAATTAGTGCCAGGCTCTACTTCGGATACACTCAAGGAGCAGCTTCGCGGGTCACTGGAGGAGATTTGCTCCAAATGGAATTGAGCTCCAGGTCTGGGCTTCTAGAACAACTCGATGACAGCTCGCTTAGAATGCTTAGCCCCTTTTCGACAAGGCTTTCACAACGGGCCTTGCAGACTGTAGCAGGGGCGTGAAAGAAACAGTTGAGCACGCTATCTATTACCGCGAGTAGATTGACCCGTATTATAGTCACGTCACATTGACCCTAAACACTCAGTGCTGCCCGAAGTTAGTTACGTCGTAGACTGTGTTGATTTGTGTAAAGGCGAGAAAATAGTCTAGCCGTAGCCCGAATAGTGAGATGGACGACGTGAAAGAAGGGACTGTATGAGGCTACAAGCTTTTCCAATCGTGATTTGATCCTTTTCTTTATCCATTAGCTTAAAGTCAAAATCAGAAGCGATAGAAAATCTTGGACCGTATAACATTCAACAAAAGGTGGGTGTATGCAGCGAGACTGGTTGCACGAAAAGTATCAATGTTGGAGACATCTTTTCGTCCTCTTCCTGCACATGGCAGCGATGGTATGGGTCTTCCTTGAACCCACACCCGTAAGTCAATTTTGTCTTCCTTTATCCCGGTTTTATTGTATGTGGTACATCATTGGTCATCTAGTCCTTAAAATTTGAGATCCCTCGATCCTTGTTTTTTTTAATCCTAACTCCTTATTATTCCAGCCTCACTCTAGGGATCTTCTCCTTTCATTTCGCTAATCTATGTAACCTATTCCAATCTGTCTGTTCCCCTGTGTATTTTTGGTCCGGTTAATATAGTTCCACTCGCTTCGTCGGGATCCCCGGGTTCATGTGCCATATCAGTACTAAAGAGACTTTAGAACCTCGTTGTGACTTGCCGTTGACAAATGCGAAACTCTGTTGAACATACACCAACATTCACTGCTAGGTAGCGAGTACAGCCGGGGGAAAGAAATTGGGAGGGGGGCTACCAAAACAAGAGACAACCATCAAATAGACAAAAACAAGCAACATAACATTGTGAGAAAAAGACGAGCAAACATAAATCTTGATTTTTTTTCTGCTTCTAATATGCTTATCCATTGGTTCTCATCGTCTAACGCTCTCTCTGGAACATCCCTCCAAATTAGGGTTTATAAACTTTCGTCTCTTACATCTTCGTGGCTTGTGTTCTACTGACGTCTTCACTTTCTCGCGTCTTACCGTTGATTCTCGAAAGGTCACAACTTGTCCCTTCACTTCAGCCTGCACCACACATGCGCATAAGTTTTTCGACCTCTAGTTTTCTTTTGTCATTTTAAGTACAATGATTGTCTCTTATTGTTTTTCGACTTCTCTCTGCTTTATTTATTTATTTATTTATTTATTCAGTCAATTTCCTATGAGCAATTCAATTACGTTATTCTTGTTTCCGGCCTTTAAATACAGGAAAACAGTCAGCTTTCCAACTTTAGATGGGGTGGGGATTGTATGTAACTAAAGCTGGTTTTATCCTGGGTTTCTTTTTATTTGGGTTTTTTCCTCCTATTCCCTCGTTTTAATTCATATTCATTGTATATAATTACAATTCATCTCACCTAAGGGTTTGAAGTAGGTCTTCGCATTGTGAGTGTGATAAAATTTGGTTAACCCAGCGTGTCAGATGAGTACAAGTAAACTATTGTATTGCATGGATAAGTCGGTGATTGTGTCTAGCGAAGGAAACTGAAAACACCATAGTCAGTTATGACTGCTTCCCTTCTCCACTTAATGTTTTATGGGGCCTTTCGCTCCAAATCATATATAAATATGTAGTTGATTTAAATAAAGCTACAAACGTTTATAGAATGTTTCGACATATCTTATTTTTTCGTTTCCTTTCTAAAATTTATTTGATTGGTTGTGTTTTATGACATATCGAATCTAATGGTTTATTTACCCCCAAATCCGACTTTTATTAACATATATAATTCATAAGCAAATATATTGTTGTTAACATTATTTTTAAACGAACTGATGCTCATTTTTTCCACACACTTCAATGGTTTTAAGTACAGCTATTTTGCACTATAAATTTCAACCATTGATTGGAGCTAATAGGTATTACCAGTTGTGTTTAGAGTGGGCATGAGAGTACTGGCAATTAAAGAGTAATCTATATATCCCAATGGTTTCTGTAATACCCCTTCTTTTAGGTGATATAAACAATTCGTATCAACGAATATTTTGTCCGGCTGTTTCGTCTCCCACGCTGATAGAAAAGTCCAAGATTCTTTTGATTTTGGATGCTATTTTATTTTTTTCAATCTGACTTGAGAGAGGCGACGTAACACTCAGCGCTACTATATTTTACACTTTCTGTCGGCACATGCAAAGACCCACGGCATGTGCGAACCGCCTGTTATTAAACTACCTCTAAGCACGTGTGAAGACAACTGCCCTTTCTCTCAAAAAATTACCTCTATTAATATAGAAAATCCAGAACTAAATTACCCGCAGAGAAAAGAAACAATTTTTTTATCAGGCTGAGAATCCAAAAGTTATGGGTACTAAAAAATCTACCAGTTTGATCTCTCTGGGTCATGATCTCAAAACCAGACTTAGTGGCGGCCAGGTTCTTTCACCCAGTGATCTGACATCTAAAGAGATGAAAAAAACTTTTCTTTCTCGTTTTTACTTCATTCGGGTAGGCCCACCTACGTTCAAATCCGGATACACATACACTCTCTCTCTCTCACTCTCTCTCTCTTTCTCTCTCTCTCTCTCTCCTAGTTCAAAATCATATTCAATATGATACAAAAAATGTTCACTTCTGCATCGTGTCACAGTAATACATTTGGCAGATTCAACAGTCCCAGTGGATTGAACTTTTCAAAACTGAATATAATTCAGAAGATATAGCATCGCATAGATAAATTGCCCTAATGATGGTTTACTTTAAAAACCGAAACATTAACCGATAGCGAATTATTCAAGTATAGATAAACTAATTTTTTGATTATCTTGTTTTTTTTTTCTTATTTTTATATTCGGATACCGTCGGATTAATTTCCATTTTGCCTGATATATATATATATATATATATATATATATATATATATATATATATATATATATAATGCTGAGTGTTCAGCAAAGCAGCATCACGTACCATTTTTGAGTCTTTATAAAACTCGACCTTGGATTGAACCCAGCTCTCATAGACCAATGGCGAACAATCAACTCATTAAGCAGATAGTCTAATACTTTTAAAAGGATGACTTTGCATTAAATAACCCGCAATGTTATGCAATCAAACAAAGAAACCAAACTATATATATATATATATATATATATATACCAAGAAATAATATTTGTTATAAGCTTCGTTTTCTGTTAGATATATCTTAATGCATGCTCTATCGTTAATATTGAAAGCAGATCTTGTATAGTGAGTAGAGTGTTCGCCAATGGTCAGATAGACTGGAGTTCAATCTCAGTTAGAGTTATAACAAAGACTTTAAAAATGGTACTTGATGCCTCCTTGCTTAAGTAAGGTAAGTTTATTTTTAAACAAATTAAAACTCTTTTACTTGTACTCAGATGAATTGTTCCAAGTATTACGAACACTTTTTTTTTTTTGCTTTTGGCCAAGTGGTTAGAGTATTCGCCAATAGGCCGGGAGACCTTGGTTCAATCCCAGGTCGCGTCATACCAAAGACTTTAAAAATGGTACTTGATACCGCATTGTTTAACACTTAGCAATATAAGGTACGTGTGAAGGGAAATTAGAGCAATCCAGGGAAAGGAGTCGCACCCTCCCCTACACCTCGGTGTAGTAGCTATTGAAAAGAGAGCCCTTTGATCACCCATGACTACGGTCACCAACTTTACTTTCATAATATTTTCAAATTTTTGGTATTATATGGGAATATGTGAAATCATAGAACCGTGAGCAAATTATTCGTATTTTGCCTTAGTAATTTACAAAGCTCTTTGCTTTGATGTGGCACAAGGCCGAATGAATTGGGCACCCAATGAGAATTGTACTCACTCGTGTAGGTTTGCTAGTCAAACTTGCTAACCGTTACCCCTTCAAATTCGTATTTTGCCGTAAGTTGTAATTGTTTCCAAATCATTATTATATACCTTGCGATGTTTTTATAACCGAGTTAGCTGATCGTATTTTACTTAATTTTATGTGACAGCACCCCACCTCCGTTAGGTCTCCATAATTCCAATGAATATTTTAACCAATCTCAGCAATACTGTATTCTATACGGTCTTGATTCCTCTACTGGTTTTCAATTCCTCCTATGCCTTCTCTAAGCTCTTGATATTCGTTTCAAGGTTGCCTACTATTATAAGTATCATTATTATTGAAACCATACATTTGCTTGCAAAAAAGACAAAAATGAACTTGATTAACCAACGATGGTTGACATGCCATAAAACCACCCAATCAACAAACCCAGATGTTGAATGAGTTCATCGGTCAGTGGTTTTCAGCTTATTGTCAGCTGCTAAAAGAAATTGATAGACATAGATTTCAAAGCTGGGCGGAATATTCACGCTTAATAGGATAAATGGTTAAATATTAATTCTTGTGAGAGTTTTATGTTTATGTCTCTTCGGACACTACAGATTTATTACCGATTTTGAACTATTTCTACAGCAGTAGTGGAAGAATGTAAAGGCGCATTGATATATCATAAAACTTCTCAGTGATCAAGAGAATAGGGAATAATAAAATAGCATAGAAAGCCTTGTCAAGATTTTTAGAATTAAATGATGCTTACTTAGATGTTAAAGAAAGTATATTAGTATCAATGTAAAATAATGCAAATTGGACTTGCAGGTGTTTCGTCCCGGATAAGAATCAAAAGCCACTGATTATCATTCATCTACGTGTGACAAAATAAAGAAAGAAAAAAAAAGAGAAGGAAGAAACAAATAAGGGGATGCAGGAAAAAATCTAAATACGATGAAGGAAACTGATGGCTCGAGTTTTAATACATAAATTATGAAAATCAAAGAAAAGATGCGGAAGAGACAAACATTAAAGAAAAACAGAAAAAGAAAGAAAGAAAGAACGAATGAAAGAAAGAAAGATAAAGGAAACAGATGAAAAATACTGGAGGCTAGGAGCAGTGAAGAAAGAAAGAAAGAAAGAAAGAAAGAAAGAAAAAGGAAACAGATGAAAAATACTGGAGGCTAGAAGCAGTGAAGAAAGAAAGAAAGAAAGAAAGAAAGAAAGAAAAAGGAAACAGATGAAAAATACTGGAGGCTAGAAGCAGTGAAGAAAGAAAGAAAGAAAGAAAGAAAAAGGAAACAGATGAAAAATACTGGAGGCTAGAAGCAGTGAAGAAAGAAAGAAAGAAAGAAAGAAAGAAAGAAAGAAAGAAAGAAAGAAAGAAAAAAAAAGGAAACAGATGAAAAAACTGGAGGCTAGAAGCAGTGAAGAAAGAAAGAAAGAAAGAAAGAAAGAAAGAAAGATAAAGGAAACAGATGAAAAATACTGGAGGCTAGAAGCAGTGAAGAAAGAAAGAAATAAATAAATAAAGAAAGAAAGAAAAAGGAAACAGATGAAAAAACTGGAGGCTAGAAGCAGTGAAGAAAGAAAGAAAGAAAGAAAGAAAGAAAGAAAGAAAGGCAAAACACTGCAAAAAATCTTTAGGCAAAAGCTTTTTATGATAACAATGAAAAGGGAAGAAAATATTGAAAGAAAGAGAGAAAACAGATAGGTTACATATATAAAAACTGTAGGCTAAAAAAAAAAAAGGAAAAAAGAAAGAAAGATGAAATTGATGAAAAAACTGGAGGCTAGAAGCAGTGAAGAAAGAAAGAAAAAAAAAAAGAAAGGCAAAACCTTTCAGAAAATCTTTAGGCAAAAGCTTTTTATGATAACAATGAAAAGGGAAGAAAACATCGAAAGAAGGAAAGAAAAGAAATTGGTAAACCATATAAAAACAAACTGTAGACTAAAAGAAAGAAAGAAAGAAAGAAAGAAAGAAAGAAAGTAAGTAAGAATGCATTCTTCTTAAAACTGGTAGTCAAAATCAAAATGAATTCTTCATTCAGACCTCCTTTAAATCAGCTTTTGCCATTTGTCAGTATGTAACAGTACAGTTCTTAAATGTCAGTCGATCCCTCGTTGTAATCTCGCCATTTGAAAAAGTGACGAAATCACAGAACAATGTGTTGGTTAACTAAAACAAAAAAAAAATTATTTGCTACAAAACCTCTTAGTAGTCGTCGAGAAGAGAGCAGCTGAGTATGAAAAATGAGCCCACCACAAAACAAAGATAAATACGCCTTTGTAAGAAGAAAGAGAGCAGATGCAAACCTTAATGATATCTTTCTCGTTCTCTCTTGTCGTTCTCGCACGCGCTTTCTTGGGGTGCTGTCTTCATATCTTCGCAGCTGGAGTGGGATCCCTACGTAGAGCTCATCCAAAAATAAGAGCTGAAATTTTAAAATGTCTTCACATCGTCGACTGTCGTCCTCAACCGACTCTCTTTTCAGGCTTTTCCTCCCGAACCCACCCTCAATGACTTTTCTTTCAGCCAATTACTGCCACCAGCCGATTTGCTGCTGATAGATTCCCATTTTAAACTTGGGTGTCTACTGCTATCCCGACCAAGATTTTGGGAACCTTTAAGTCTAGCTAGGAAACAACTTTTTAGTAAAACAATCACACAGTGTCCCTAATATAATTACATGTATCTATTTTTGTATTCACAATGTTGCTTTTTAGGCAATACTTATTCTTTTTCTTAGGCTTATGTTGCAGACATTTGCTGACATGTAGATGACCATGAATGAGTCTCTTCTATATTCTATTCTCTCTGATAGGTACACATGACCTGTCCGCTGCATCTGAGGCGTTATAATGAGAGACTCAATGCTCGTGAACTCAGCCCTTGTCAGAAATTTTAATATTTCAATTGATATCTATATGTGTCAAACACTTCTGATGAAAGTACTCAACTATATTATATGCCTACGAAGCAATGACTATGTTTCAGATTAACTTATACGAAGGACCTCTAAACATTAATCATTGTCTTATTAGATATATGACTATAAGTGTTTAGCCGTTTTTTCGAGTGTCCCATAAGCCACAGATGCATTCTGAATGTGCCTGTAAATTTCAGAATCCAAAGAGCCATAACTAGTCAATTAATTATCTAAATATGTAAATATCTCAGCAACAGTACAGCTAGTACCATGAACGGTTATAAATGGGTTAATATGTTGCTTAACTGTTACGGAGATAAACGTCACTTTTGTTTTTGTTCTAATTATTTTAAAACCAAATGCAGTATAAGTGGCTGCAAATAGACCCACAATATGTTGCATCTCAATGACAGAACATCCCAACAAGTCAACGTTGTAAGCGAAAATAAACTCTCTCATTCGTGTGTGAAAAGCCTCCGAACCAGAGAACACATCTAGCACAATGTTGGAAGGCATGAGTCAGTATCACAGAAAATAAATTCGAGGAAGATGTGAGGGCCGAGAATCTCCCTGCTTAATCTACTAGAATCTCATGAGACAACCAATATTTCATGACTACTGTACCCTTCATACGTCTGTGAAAGTGCTTGAGCATAACCACAAATATTAGTGGACACCTTCTTTTTTTCTAAGTTTCATTCAAAGTCCATCCCTGTTAACCGTCTTAAAACAATTCATTTAAATCGACAGACCCTGATAAAGAGGGCCCCGTTCCTCAAAATTCTTCCTCCGCGCATGCCTAGCTTAAAATATATTAGTCGTCCCCTTGCCAGATTTAAAATTATTTTGTGATTCTGGAATGTTTTCAAGAGAGAGGTTCTCATATTTACCAACCCCTCCGCTCGGGCAGGATATGACACGAGGTCATTTTTTAAGCAGAGTTTAAGAGGTTTGAATTCTGAGTTTTCCTTCTCCTAGACTAGTTGCCTCACCAAGCCTGAAGAACCTAGTCTGCCCTACTATTTATCCATAGCTGGAGGGAGTATAACTGGATTCATACCTTTCCCAAGGGTATTAATGCTATGTGAAATGCAATCAGTCTCATCAAGGATTTGAACTCGTGTCGTCGCGTCCATTTTCTACTACGATAATCATTACACCACGGGCACCTCCAACACCTTCAAGAGAGATGTTCCAAAAGAATCGGCTCATCAAGACTCTGGAGGGTGATTCCACGGTTACTGCCACTAATTCCTTTTTTATCATTCGCCATTGCACAAACACACTAAATTACAATCAACCCAATCGTTTGGTAAAAGAGATCTTCTCAGCACTTTCCGAAGAAATTTGATACAGCATGCTTACCTTTTTTCACTTATCACTTTTAACACTTCACCGGGCAAGCCATCAAATCCAGGCGCTCTTCAAGTGTTAATTTGCTTTATTACTTCTTTAGTTGGAACATAATTTAGCGATCGATACATCTTAAATTCTATCTCCAGAATATCAACAATAACTGCTGATGGATTATCAAATAAATTGGTGAAATGCAGATGCTATCATGGGAGGATATTTTCTGGCTCTTTATTTATAGTGGTGTTCACTCATGATCTGAAAAAAGCTATAGAGGAAGTTAATATATCGAAAGCTCCACTCATGAGTTCCATTGTAAAACTTTAAGTCCTTTGTGTCAAGAACTCTCTGAATTTCAGGAGAAACATTTAACCACAACTAATTTTTCATACTCCTCAGTTTGGCTCTCTATATTCTTTCATGGCAGAAGTTTAGAGTTATGCCGTGTATAAACATAAAACATTATTTTCTTTCTAATAACATTCTGACAGCAAGTTCGTTGTCGTCAAATCAGTCTTCAAGTTTTCTCACTCTACATCCAAGTACAACTACACTAGTGGAATAAAATCTCAAAAAGTGTTCTCAGATATCACCAAAGTACAAAAATCAAGTCGTTCAGTTACCCTTGCGCAAACATATTTTTCTTTTAGTTTATTAACAACAAGATGCTTTTAGAGTTTTAATCCAAGAATTCGATTTTTTTTTAACATAAAATTTAAACTTCACTCGCAAGAAACTGTGATCTGTTTCCTGTTTTGCAGTTGGCATGATAACTACGTTGCCAATATTACTAATATCACGTTTGCAGGTTTTGATGATGTCTATCATGTGGCCATGTCTTGATCATAGGTCGGTTCAAGAAATTTTATATTTAAGTTTATGCCGGTAAAGAATATAGTAGATAAACAAATTGAACTCTGACCAAAGCTGAAGTAGCTTCAGACATTTGTATTTACTTTAACAATGCCATATCGATCAAGCAAATACCATATCTCAAAATTCCTGCCAATACGTGCATTAAAATCACCAAGGATGATCAACTTATCATCATTTGGCTTCATAAAAAATTATGAGTCTCCTCATCGGCAATAGAAGACGTTTATAGACCAAAAGCTTCACGCATGAACCGATAAAAAAAAAAAGATCTTTCAGTAGAAAGCTGTCTGACATTCAGAAAAAGCTTTTGAGAATCCTGTATCTTTCGTTATCATTTTTTTCATATATATATATATATATATATATATAGACAGAAGAACGATAAAGAATGATAAAGCAAAGGAGAAACATAAATATAAATCGTTTACAAGGGTATATATATAGTCATCCACAGACAGATCTGTTTCGTTCTATCAGAACTGATCAGTGTGGCTAGACAGTATCTTCCCGTTGCTGGGATCGAAACCCGGCTGTCTCAGACGCCAAGACAAAGCTTCTAACCATTCAGCCATGAGGAGACACTAGCTGCGATGTAAATTTTAAACGGTTATGAATCACAATTACTATTGTTTACATACATCCGTTCAACGGTTGCCTCAATTAATCTACAAAGAGGCTTGCAATAGACGCTAATAGCAACACGATTACTTCTTCGCCAGAGAACTCAACCCTACGGGGGTAGGGGAGTATATATATATATATATATATATATATATATATATATATATATATACGAGGTGCGTACGATAAGTTTCCAGACATTTTCGTATGGGCACTTTTAGTGAGAGTAAACACATGAAACTCTAGTCCCCTTCCAAGAACTTCTGGAAGGCCCCAACGAAGTCCTCTTGTGTGAGCGTGTCAATCACTTTCGTCACACCCTCTTTCATCTTCTAAATTGTCTCAAAACGACAGCCTCTGATTTACGGAATAAGAAAAAGTCACAGGGAGCAAGGTCAAATAGTCAGTGACAAGGATGGAGTTTTGGACTGCGGTGTTGTCCTGGTAGAAATGCCACTGACCCGATATGAAGAGTGCCGGCTTTTTCTGACGGAATCTCTTCTTGAACTCCCTTAAAACCTCAACATAGTAACCCTAATCCAAAGCATAACCCTTTGGCCAATCAACTCTGGTGTATTGACTTCCTTACTCCTCCCACGCCTCTCATCATTCCTCACAGACTCCCTGCCTTCCTTGAATCTCTTATGCCACTCAAAAACTGATGCTTGATTCATGCAAGATGGTCGAAAAGCAGTGTTAAGCATTCCATACGTTTCTGTGGTATTTTTACTATGTTTAAAAAAGAATTTTATTGCATATCGTTCTTCTAAAGTGTCAGATTGCATTTTTGAAATTCACCAGCTGTGACAATCAGACTTTAGTAGTGTGTATTCCAATTGCTGCTGTAACTGTTCATTTGAACCTGAAATCATGAAAATTGGTCAGTCATCTCATAAGATGTAGAGCAATAACATACTGAAATTTCAGGAATCTATGATAATTTTTAATGGACATACGAAAAAACGTCTGGTAATTTATCATATACACCTCGTATATATATATATATATATATATATATATATATATATATATATGCGTGTGTGTGTGTGTGTGTGTGTGTGTGTGTGTGTGTGTGTGTGTGTGTGTGTGTGCCTCTGTCTGTATGTGTGTGCACGCAGGCACGTGTGTTTGTGTATGGGATAGAGAAAAAGACAGAAAGAGGAAAAGAGAGTGAGAACGAAAAGGAGTAACGTGAAAAAAAGACAACAAATACACTAAAAGACACATTTTAAGTACAAATAAGTCCATGTATATTGTGCCATGATTATATATATATATATATATATATACATGTAAGTTTTCTTGATTAAAAAATATGATAAAATGTATGGAAAAATTATTTTAATTATAAAATTTATTTCAATTAAATAAGTGATTTTTTTCAAATTCTATTCTAGCCAGGAGCAATATAAGAACACCTTAATTTTTCTTGTATCACCTGATGATGGACATCACGGCTGGAAATAAATATTTAATGACACCAAAGAAGTGTTTTTTTTTCTTTCTTTTTTTTATAGGAAAAAAAAATTTATGCTCTGCACGTCGATTATTTATGTATTTTTTATCTTATACGTCAAATAGCCGTTTACCTTCTGAACTCAAATTGCAAACTCCTGCACTTTGGATTATTTTCTCAGTAATGTATATATATATATTATATATATATATATGTAGAGAGAGAGAGAGGGAGAGAAAGAAAGGACAAGAGAGAGAGAGAGAGAGGGAGAGACCGAAAAAAGAGTGAGAGGCAGAGAAAGAGACAGACAAGCAGACTCGGTGATAAAGAACTATTAATAAATAATCATTTCGTTTAGAGGAAAAGGTATTGAAGAGTAGCATATTTAGAAATGACACTGTTACACCCATGCATAGGAAAACTTGAAGATGAAAAATATTACACACGTGAGAAAAAATTAAGCAATTATTCACGTCTCAAATTTTTATACCTTTTTGTAGCTTTTTCTCTTGCTTTTAAGACGTAAATTGAAAAACGAAAAGGCTAAGAATAATAGGCTATTGCTTTCCAAGTTTTGAGAATCTAGTTTTGTCTTTACCTGTGGGAACATGAAATTTATTGACAATAAATTGTTCTTGGCTTGTATTTCAGCTAAGCGTTCATGATGAAGTGGTTTTCTTTTATTTTCATTTCTTTTGTCTTGTTTAGGTTCATTCGTTTTCCTTTCTTTGTTCATTTTCATTTTCTGTCCATCCCAAAATTGTTTAATCATATGGCTAATTTCTCTCCAGATTCATGAAGAGAAAATGCACAGATTGAGGCACTCTTTCATATAAAGATACAGAAATATAATTTATTGCACAGAGATACGGATAGGGTATATTAGCGCTGCTAAGTTGCTCTAATGTAGAGAGATAAATAGACGGAAATGCCTACTTACAGAAAAAATTAACGCACACACACACACACACACACGTGTGTGTGTGTGTCCTACTGATGGCACAGATTTTCCTGACTTTTACTCTCCCCCTCTCTCTTTCTCTTTCTATCTTGCAATACGTCTCTATTAGCAATCACTGCTGCCAGGTCTTCTTGAGTCCATAGAGTGTCCGCATAGAGGTTAATAAATATAAGTCTTTGCTGGTCGGCTTAAACTTTTTCGACCATCAGTCGGAATCCATAAGAAAATGTCACTGATGTGTTCGTCCTTATTACCAGTAGTATCCAACATATCCTCTTCGTTTTACTTGTATTGTTCGTGAGATGGGAGGTTGGTAGCCGTACAGTTGCTTTTTTTTTAAATTCTGATGCATCAAGGATTCGTTTAAAACGTTACTCACCCCTCTTGTGTGTTGTATATATCTATCTTTTTCTCCATACTTTTGGTAAGCATCCGGATAATTCATCCTTTCAGTAGTATCGACAAAGCCACATCAGAGAAGAGATCATAATTTTATTTATTACAGAAATCAGATGTCCATATACATGAGCATGTAATGTTTTTTTGCAATCTTTGCATGGGATGGAGTATATTCCTGTGTGAGAGATGGTTTAGTTCTTAGTTTTTTTTAGATGTGTGTTAGGTATTTAATGGTTTGTGATTAGGTTTGTATGATTGGTATTCCTAACTATGTTCTGTATATTAGTGGGTAGACAGATCGGTATATAGATGATGGGAATAGTGGGGTTGTTTTTCTTTGGTTTATTTGATGAGTATATCGTAAGAGCTTTTTTTCAAGCATTTAATATGAAACATTTTGGGTATTTTAGGCATTGAGGGAGTATTCGATGTACTCAAATTCTTCATCTAGGCTACATATTCTAAGTGCTCTTAGGTAAAAGCCAATTATGAAGCCTGTTTTGATTTTGTTGTTGTGGTGGGAGTAGAAAAGTATGAAAATGTCTTTGTTTGTGGGTTTGCAGTAGACTTTAAAAGTTAAACTATCATGAGATTTAATAATTAGGATGTCTAGATAGGATTTTTGAGAATTATTTCCTTTTTGCTTTTGCTTTCTCTTTCTCCCTTTTTTCACTCCCCTTGCAACTTAGATCTTAAACCCTTTCCTACTTTTTTTTTCCTATAAACTCACTAAATTCTATCAATTGATTTATCCAACTTTCCACTAATTTTTATTATATATATATATATATATTCAAAGAGAGAGAGAGAGAGAGAGAGAGAGAGAGAGAGAGAGAGAGAGAGAGAGAGAGAGGCAAAGATAACTGTTTGAATAACCTATTAACTGAGACAATTTTTCTTGACACCGCGTGAGAATCGAACTCACTCTTCCGTGGTATTTGGCCACGAGAAGAACTTGATAATAACTTTACAATCTTGATCTGATGAAAACATCAGCGAGAAATAGTCACCATGCAATCCTGCCTTCGTATCCACACAATCCTAACTTAAATCTATGTACACTCTATCACGGATATTGAACACTTATTTTTTTATCAATACAAGAAGATGCATCATTAATATATATATATATATATATATATCCGATCGTTGAGTGAAAAAAAATCTTTGTTTATCTAATTAATCTTTGTATCTAATTTATTGTTTAGGAATCTTTTAGCCAAAGCACTGTAACATCAATTGAATATGTGGGCCATAAAAGGACAGTTTAAAAATCAACCTCATTTTATAAAATTCCATGAGTATATCTCAGTGGGCCGACTCTCATATAAACTTCATTTGGTCATATTCTATAAAACCATTTTGCTCAGCCTATGAAAATTTAAGACAACCCTCATATAACCCTCATTTGTTCACCTTCTAAAAGAATATCTAGTTCAGCCAGTTGTTAGATATTGACTGGAAGATCACTTTACCAATCTGCATAAGTTGTGTGAGTGGTAGAAGAAGAATGATGCCTTTTTCTTAAAGTAAACAGATACCAGGTTGTTTCCCAGCGGAAGTGCCTCGTAAACTACGTAGGTGACATGCTAGAATGAGCATGTCCACGTGCAAAGCGTAAACAGTATACTGGTGGTGTGGCCTGGAGAATTTGTGTGGGCATCTAGAATATATATACCTAAGAGACAAGACGAGACTAGACATAAGACCGGCTGAAGGTAACAACCAGATGTCACCTCGTTCTGAGATCTGTTCTTACGTCAGACTGCCCAGTGTTGAGAAGTAAAAAAACGCCTGCGATGCTTGAAAATCACGAAAATATAGGAGAGACTAAGATGATTAGATGCCCTAAGATGATTCCGTACGATTATCGTGAAAGTAGAGAAGCCAGGAGAAACTGAAATGATTTGATGCCTTGAGTTGGCCCTGTAATAGACTCATGAAAGTTGAAAACGAAGAGGAAGCTGTTTACAGAAGATCCGTACAACTAGCTCGTGTGTGCACAAGCTCAACCATCTTCGACCCTCTCTCACACAAATTCGTTTATTTCGAGTAATAAAAATAATAAAAGAACAGATTATATATCTATACATTAATGCTGTCGTGTTTCTCTGCTATACAACACAATGAACTTTTAAGCTGACCCTCGTATAAAGCTCTTTGCTCACATTCCATGTGTGTACCTTGGCCAGCCTATGAATTATTTAACCGATCCTGTTATAATGAACACTTCCTCGACTTCTATGCGTGAGTGCCCAACAGGTCAGTGAAAGATGTAATCTGTTGCACGACCTCAACAAGGGATTTGTTTGAGTAGAATCAGCCACAGTTTTAGATGCATTACTGAGCCACAGATTCTCCTTGACAATACAATTCATGTTTTTGAATCAAGAGTTTTCCCTTCTCTTGGTGAATTGCTCTTACAAGGCTTGAGAAAATTGCTTGCCCTAATAATCCACTCGTCTCGTTGAAGAAAAGAGCTTGATTCATAGCTTACCTTTAACTTAGTGCATTAGCGCGAGTTAAAACGCAATCTGCCGCATATATATATATATATATATATATATATATATATATATATATATATATATATATATATCCCATCCGGAAGAGCAAATTGCAACACAAAGTCAGTTTTTTAAGCAGAATTTAACCATATTTACCAACCCCTTCGCTCGGGCAGGATATGACACAAGGTCAATTTTAAGCGTAGATTAACAGGTTTGAATTCAGAGTTTTCCTTCTCCTAGACTAGTTGCCTCACCAAGGCTGAAGAATCTAGTCAACCCTACTATTTACCCATAGCAGGAGGGAGAAATATTGGATTCATACCTTTCACAAGGGTATTAATGCAATGTGAAATGCAATCATTTTCTTCCAGGATTTGAACTTGTGTCGCCGTGTCCATTTCCTACGACGATAACCATTACACCACGGGCACATCCATGAAACTGAGTTTAACATATTTTTTCTCCAAGGATATGACTCGTATCGTCGTGTCCATTCCCGTCGATGGTATCTTTTCACCATGAACACCTCTCCTTGATATAAATATATCATCATCATCATCATATCATGCTGGCAGCACGGATATCCCTGACCCTCTCTCGCCACTCCTCCCTATCATTCATCGCCCTAGGTAGGTCTTCAGGATAACATCCTGTATCCTCACATAGTTGCTGAATGTACGTTCGAGCTGGTCATCCTGCTTTTGCGCGGCCATGTGTGGGGATCCATAAGAGTACATCTCTTATCAGTTCATCTCTGCTTCTCCAGCAGTGTCCTGCATGTCTGGTTCGTCTAACTTGAATAGTTTTCGTGATAGGGGGCAGGTGGCCGTACAGTTGGTGTCTTGTGGGGTGTTGCTGCCAGGACTTGTTCAGGATTGCACGCAGCATTCTTGTGTAATTGCCATCTAGTTTCTTCTCTTGTTTTATTATTTTTTTTTATTTCTGCTTTAATTGTAAGAAAAGTGATCAGAAAACAGAGGGGATGATTACGGGAAGATAATGAGATAGATGAACAGCTGAAATGCCTCTAGTCGGCTATCTCAAAGATATCGAGACGAACTTGTTCAAAATCGTTTAACTGCGGTTTCAAATCCAGGACAACAGTTAGAGATGAACTTAAGCTGAATAGGAAGATTTGCTTATTGTTTTGAAATTTCAATAGACTACGATTATGTTTTTGTAGCTATTTCTTCATTCATAACCCACACCAGTTTCCATCGGATATTACATCAGGATACCGATTTCAAAGACATTACGAACATTCTAACAGTAACAAACGCGTTGAATAAGAACTTGAGATAATCAAAATTGGTCGAATGATCAATGAAACCAGGTCATTTTCAGTGATGAATCAAGATCATGGATTCCCTTTAGTGATCATGGCCCCTACGTCTGGACAAAGTCATGCGAGAGATATAATGCTAAATGTGTGAAATAAAGTGTAAAATTCCCTCAGTCTGTAATGGTTTAGGGTTATATGTCTGCCACTGATACCGGAAATACCTGCTTCTTGAAAAGATCGATTAATGCTGGTATGTATCGGGACATCCAAGATCATTTCTTTATCATTAAGGACAAGTTTGAAGATAATGAATTCATCTTTCAGAATGACCATGTTTAATCCCATATAGCAAAATCTACTAAAGAATGGCTGCAGGAAAATACATTACTGTTTTTGATTGGCCAGCTAAAGGCACAGATGCAAATGCAAAAGACAATTTATGCTATCTATTAAATCTTGAAGAGTTTAAGCAAGTCTTTATTGAAGTGTGCGCATAAGCATCACTGAAAATATATCATGATTTAATCAGTTCTTTATCAATTCTAATAGAATAAAGATAAAATGTAAACTGCGTTACAACAGGTATTAGATGTATGAATACAATTCTTCAAATGTATTTTTAAAAATTATTACTTTTTCTTTGATGAACAAGAAACATTCTTTTTGTCTTTTTGACTAGATATAACAATTATGAAATATCAAAGAAAACTTTAATTGTTATCGTAATCTAACCAGATTATTTTCACTTATTACATTGACGTACCGTTAAGAGACACTCACAAAATTTATACAAACATAATATAGAAATATATATTATAAGTTATTAGCACAAAACTGATTATTCTCTTTGATTTAATCGGTATATATATATATATATATATATATATATATATATATATATATATATATATATATATACTAGCAGAAATATCAATCATTGACTGGGTTTTAAAAGAGCCTTTAAGAATTGTATTCTAATTTATGAAATTTATGGTTTCGAGATTATTTGCTGTTTTGGAGCAGAATAAAAACAATTTCCTATTGCACGGCTTCAGCCAAATCATTATGATATAATCTAATATACTATTCAATCCAGTACTCGTTTATCCTAATAAATATATTGTTAACGATTATGCAGATTATAAATCTATGTTCATTCTTGTAACTTTAAAGAAAGGAATGAGTGTTATATGTCAAAGAGGTGCTTCTTTTAAACCAGATACAGGGTGGAACGATGAAATTGTCGCCCTAGAAAAGACGGCATGATTGCATTTCCCTTTAATGAAAACCGGTTTTCTTTTTTGATGCAAACTATCTACTGATTGGCCAGTTGTGTTCAAATCCTTCTATCACGTGTGAAAGTGAGACAATGTTCAACGAGCGAGATCGGAGATGCGCCGCTGTACAACTCATGACTCTACCGATCCAAGTTATGACAACAGGACCATTGCCAGCACCCTCAAAATGCAAATCTGGATTGCCATGAATAACAGGGACGTGCCCAGGGTAACGAAAACAAAGTTTACGGTTTTGGTCTTTGGTGTGGTTTCAAGTGAGGGCGACATCATGCCACCTCACATCTTCAAAGTCGGCTTGAATGTCAACACCAAAGTGTACCTGGATGTGCTGAAGAGTGTGGTGATCCCCTAGTGCAATCAGGTGGCCGGTTGGTGTGGCAGCAGGACTCGGTGCCGGCCCACAAGTCCAAAGAGAACCAGGTTTGGCTTCATAAGGAGTGCTACGACTTTGTACCCTTTTCTCACTGGCTCCCCTCCTCCCCCCACCTGAACCCGCTGGATTACTTCGTTTGGCCATACGTCGAGAACATCACCAACATGACTCCCACAAAACCAAAGCCAGCCTGATCGCCGCCATCCGCCGAGCTCCCGCCGGCGCTTGTGGAAAAGGCAAGCTCCCAGTTCTGGATCCGTATTGAGTCGGTGATTGAGGCTGAAGGCGGCTACATTGAATAGATGTCAGCTCTATTACCTAATCAAGTTTTCTGAATTAATTTTTTTCAATTAAAGTTTTGAAATAAAGCTGTAGTATTGTTTTATTTAGGACGACAATTTTATCGTTCCACGCTGTATATTCTTGGTTGCATGCAAACTCCTTGTTATTTATCGACCCTTTAACAGACACTGTTTAACTTTGAAGTAAATTTCATGTAATGTATTGTCTTTCTCGTAAAATTTTACATAAGAATACTCCCTTTGTTTTTATGTATCTACTATTCCCTTTCGTCCAATAGATGTAGAGACACACCTACCGACACACAGATGGACGTTGTGCTTGATTATATATTTATATATATTCTTGGGATTCAAAAAGCGAATTTTATCGTTGTCGATATACGTTTAGAAGTTATCTTTTTATATTGTATGAAATTGCGCAGTCGTAAAGAAAAGTGGAACAAATCATTTGGGTATAAAATGAACTATTGACCTAAAAGTGTCGATATACGGAAAAATATTATACGTCCAAAGTAACAATCTATGAAATAACTAATGATGTATGGTTTTAAAAAATACATAGGCGAAACTTTTAGAATGTTCTTCAGTTCTTTCCTTTTTATTTTTGAAAGAGGGGTTAAAATCGTTTATATTATGATGACTCAAGATCTTTGGCCACTCATCATTTCTGTTAATACCATGATATATCATCACACACATTATTATATATATATATATATATATATATATATATATATATATAATTCGTTATGAAATTGCGAAACTTATTTATTTGTTACATCTAACCAACTATAATACAGCTCTGATTTAACGTTCATAGGTTAAAACACATGCAGAGTGTCGCAATTTCAATTTCAGTATCTTTACATATATATATATATATATATATAATGAGAGAGAGAGAGAGAGAGAGAGAGAGAGAGATAGAAAGAGGGAGAGAGAGAGAGAAAGTGGGAGAGAGAGAGAGAGAGAGAGAGAGAAACATAAAATGACAAAGAGAGGCAGAGAAATAAACCATGACTAAACTTTAGTTAAGGGTCAGTAATTAACGAAAATATTCTTGATGTCCACAGCTGTGTAATTCAGCTTTCATGCGTGAGCATGCAGGCTCTTTTCCCATTAGTTGATTCATCTGTGTACCTCGTTCCTCGACGAAGACGTGTTGGTAAGCAAGTAAATTTACAAGAACGAACGTTTTACATATTATCTTTGGTGATAATGCAATGGCTTTCTATTAGAACTAAAATAAGCCTGCACCCGTCAGCTGATTTTTTTAAATCAATTAGTTTTCTTTTCATCACACCTTTTCATTTCCCCTATGGTATTTCATGACAGATTTACCTTTCCTTTTTTTTACTTATTTCCTTTCCATATGTTGACTGATTCGTATTGCTTGGCAAAAAGACACGTAGTAATTACTTAGTAAAAACACATTTCTGACTGTAAGATAATTTATATAAATATATATATATATATATATATATATATATATATATATATTGAGGAAGTGCTGGTATATATATATATATATGTGTGTGTGTGTGTGTATGCGTGCGTGTGTGATTCAATAAGATAGTTATTTTACTTTTATTGCTGATTCTATCTGTCATCAATTTAAGTCATAGGATGAGTTGTTTGGGTTTTGAATTCACTGAATTTAGGAAGTTTCGATATATGTCTCAAAGTGGAACAAATCTACCAGCTAAAGAGATCACCAAGGGAGCAAAGTATTTAATCAAATATCTTTTTAGAAAAACATTGGGCTTATATATATATATATATATATATATATATATATATATATATATATACATATATATATATATATATATATATATATATATATATATATATATATATATATATATATATATATATATATATATATATATATATATATATATATATATATACATATGTATATTTATATATATATTGTGCTGGTTTCCTCGTGGCTGAGCGGTAGAATCTTGGGGTGGCGTTGGAGTCAGCCAGGTTTCGATGCCAGCTTCAGGAATCTAGCCTCTCTAGCCACACTGAAGAGTTCTGATAGAACGAAACAGTCTGTCTGTAGATGACGATATATATGCTCCCCTACTCCTGTGGGGTTGAGCTTTCTAGCGAAGGAAATAATGGTTGCCACGAGCGTAAGACAAGGCTCTTAAAATGAATTGAGCTCTCGGTAGCCGTTTAGCGGATATATGTAAACAAAAACTAATGTGATACATAAACGTTTAAATTTCCTTCGTTTGCGCTGGTTTCCTCGTGGCTGAGTGGTAGAATCTTGGATTGGCGTTACAGCCAGCCAGGTTTCGATGTCAGGTTCAGGAATCTAGCCTGTCTAGCCACACTGATGAGTTCCGATAGAACGAAACAGTCTGCCTGTGGATGACAATATATATATATATATATATATATGTATATATATATATATATAAGTAAATTTGGCAGACCGTATTCGAGAGTCACAAGGGCGACTAGAAGGATCCCAATAGCTTCTACCCCAATGTGTAAGGAGGGATGCTACTTATTTCTCATGGATTGCTCTCCTTTACACTTGATACTTACATCATAATCTTCAGTGTTCAGCGAGGGAGCATAAAATTGTTTTTTTGTTTTTTTTCGTCTTTGGTATGATTCTACCTGGTATAGAACCTCAGTCTCCTGGGCCATAAGTGTACTACTTGGTATGGGAACATATATATATATATATATAAGCGTGTTTTTTTAAAGACTGTGGAGCATTATTTTTTCAGATATGTAAATGAAGATGTTCCCGTTTTCTTATTTCTCTTATGTCTATGTCGAGGTAGTGAAAAAAGTGCGTCATCATTGGCCATACAATTTCGACACTTTCCCTTGTCGTCTTCAGATTATTTGTAGCAGTGAGTTTTTATATTTATTCGGATTTGTTTTTTATAAAATAGAGTTGGCCCATTCTGTTTGCTAGGCTGCTCGAGTTAGTCCTTGTGTACGTATGGTATATTAAATAACTGTCTTGAATGCTATCTTTTATAGTAGGTGCTATTTTTTATAGTAGGTGTTTTTATGCTTATTGCTCCGAGGATTTTTAAGCGATTTTTTTTGTTATTTTTGTATATGATATTTTATAAACAAAAACTAGATTTCTGATATCGGAGGATTTGAGTTTGTCAGTGTCTTTGTTATGCTTTGGTATTAGATGCTGTTTTATGAAAGTTTTAGCCTGAGAGATGGTATAAAAGGCAGCGGGTGAGTGTAGTTGTGGTATGGCCAATGAAGGTATTAGATTTTTGCTATTTTTTCCGAGAGATACTCTGGATATGGACATGTAAATTCATAAACTTCATTGGTTTTCTTTTAGAATAGTTTTGAGGTAGCTTTTGTAATTTTCAACTACGAAATTTAACGTTTTAAATTTAGTATAATAGATGAGTTTTATTTGCTTTGGTTGTTCTGTGAATTTAATGTGCTTGTGAATAAGGTTGGTTGTTACTTGCTCGTCTAATTTGTGTTTTTATGCATTTAGTTCCTGTTGTATCAATTCATTATTATTATCATTATTATTATTTGCTCATTAGATATATATAATATAGATATCAGATTTATATCATATTACAGTCCCATAGGAGTTTGTGTGTGTCATTTTCAAGGACAGGTGCTGGGTTGTGCATATACCATTTGTTGGCATGGTCAAATTTAAATTTCTTGCACATTTCCTAGTGGATCCCCTTGCCCACCCAGTCCTGTCTAGCCGTATACTCCTTCTGTGCCAGTTTGCTGCATTCGCTTTTATATTATTATTTATTACTTATTAGAGTTTTTCACATTAGCGTTAGCTGATGGTATTTTACTGGAGTTTGAGTGACAGCAAGTCTCCTAAAATCTCTAGGGCTCTTCTCAGTATTCTGGCTATTCTAAACAATGCTATAGTCTGGATGGTTTCCACTCGTCCTCCAACCTCCAAGTCCCCCATTCCCTTTAATAGTCCTTAAGTTACTCTACTAAAAGCCCTAATCACGATTGGTATAATCGTTTCATTCATGTGCCATAGTTTTTTTTTTAATTCCCTGGCAAGGTCTTGGTATTATCCTTCTTTTCACTTTCTTTCAGTCATTAATTTTGCAAGTTCTCTTTTTTTTATTGATTACTATAAGGTCTGGTCTTCTGGTCAAGATTAAGTGATCCATTTTTATGTCAAAGTCCCATAGGAGTTTGTGTGTGTCATTCTGCAGGATTGCTGCTGGGTTGTGCATATTCTATTTATTGGTATGGTGAAATTTGAATTTCTTACACATCTCCCAGTGGATCACCTTGCTTACCCAGTTGTGTCTAGTCTTATACTCCTTCTGTGCCAATTTGCAGCATTCAGTTATTATGTGTTTGATGCTTTCGTATCACCATAAAATCTACATTAGCTATTTTGTTGATTGGTTCTTATGGCATTTTTTGTGCTGCTTTTAGGAGGAATTCTTTTTCTCTATTTAAGTTTTCTTTTTGTAGCCACATCCAGGTTTTCTCGAGTGAGATGTCGTTTATTAGTCACCCATAGAGTTATTTTTCTGATCATTTTTGTTTTCAAATTATTCTCATTTTGTTAGTCACCGTTTTGTCAATGTTGTTTTTGATAGCCGTATTTAGCCCTCCTTCTTATTTTTCAATGTAGTCCTCGAGTCGTTGTACCGATGCATCAAGATTGTCTTTAATGCTTCCAAGTTCGCTTCCTCCCTCCTTTCTTGATACATATATTCTGTCAACGTCGTCTCTGAGATGTAATACCTTATGCATGGTCATTAGTTTCCTTGGTCTTTAGTCCACTTGCTTAAGTTCTTCTCTGGTCCACTTCCCAAAGGGTCCCGAATATCTAAAGATGATTACAGCCAAGGTATTCATTCCTTTGATGAGATTTCTGCAAGATAGTTTTGTCTCGAGTAGCTTTTTAGTTCTTCTGAGATATTCTTTCTTAGTTTTATCTTTCTTCTCCACTTGCTTGATGGTGTCAGCCTCCAAGATGCTCAATTGTTTGTAGGTTTCATTTTCTTTGAGCGTTCTAATCTTGTCTTGATTTGATAGTTCCATACCGTCAGGCAGATATCGTTTGCCACTTTTCATTACTAGCATTGCACAGTTTTCTATGGCAAATTCCATTCTTATGTCCTGAATGTATATTCTAACAGCATGCATTTGAGTTTCCAGTTCTTTATCATCTTTTACAAATAGTTTGATGCCATCTATGTACATTAGGTGATTGATCTTTTCTTGCAATCTACTATGCATCTGGCTGTGCAATTTCTGAGAATGTGGTTAAGTGGCATCATGGCAATTATGAATAGTAAAGGTGATAGTGCATCTCCTTGAAATATATGTCTTTGGATCTTTACTTCAGAAAGCTTCTTCATCCCGCCGACAATTCCACTTTTTCATGGTTTTATGGATAAAGTTTATGACTTCATGGTTCATTTATTTCGTTTATATTATACGTTGATATATAAGTTAGTACTTCGTTTATTTTCTTAGTTTCCGTCTTAACTGTACTCCATTCTATGTTTCTTAATGGTAGTTGAGTAGTCTTTTCACTGTTCATAAATCCTTTTCAATTTTTTTAGATTTACCTTTTGTTCTTGTCATAATGTTTTTTTTAGGGTTGCTTGGTTGTGCGTTGCTTGGCTGTGTGGCGTTTCTTTTTTTCTGAAGATGGCAGTTCATTTCTGTTTGGTTGTTTTTGTTTGATAAATCTTGATGTGTCTCGTACTGTATAATTACCTTGTTTATTATTTATTTTCTGATGTATTTCGAGTATGTCAAGGTCAGAAAACCAACCTTTTTTTATTATTGTTCTAACTTGGTCGGCAGGTCTTTGGCTTGTCTTAAAACTAGCATATTCTAGCCAGATCTCTATCATTCTTTTCATATATCCTCTTTAGGAATGGTTGCTCCTAAAATAGCAGGGTATTGCAAGTTGATTGTATTTTCTAGTCCATGTTTTGCATTTACGTCTCTGGTCATTGTGTTTCCTTAAGTCATCTTTCATGTACCTGAAAAAAGCCACCAATATTCGTAGGATTACGACGGGGCCTCCCGTGTTAGCTATCAGGAGGGCAGCTGCTGATCATGAAACCCAAGCCTGTTGCCTGGGTCCCACGCTGTGTAATATTGTGACTCGACAGTTTTATCATGGGTGGAATATTGTGGCTATACTACATCAAGAATTTGTTTATTATCTGCGCACCTGACACTGATATGACCGATAAAAGTCAAGGTGATTGTTCATGAACCCAAAAAAGAAATAGAATAAAATAAAATAAAATAACTTCCAAGTCCTCCAGTCCCTTTAGTAATCCTTTATTTACTGTTCCAAAAGCACGAATTACAATTGGTATAGTTGTCACCTGCATGTTCGATAGTTTTTTTCAATTCCCTAGCAAGTTCTATTATTATTATTATTATTATTATTATTATTATTTACTCATAAGAGTTTTTCACATCGGTGTTAACTGATGGTTTTTCACTGGAGTTTGAGTGACAGCCAGTCTCCTCAAGTCTCCATGACTCTTCTCAGGATTCTGGCCGTTCTCAGCAATGCTGTCATTTGGATAGTCTCTACCCGTCCGCCAAATTTCAAATCCTCCAGGCCTTTTAATATTCCTTTAGTTATTGTGCCAAAAGCACCAATCACAATTAGCACAATCGTCACTTTCATGTTCCACAGATTTTCAATTCTCAAGCAACGTACTCATCCCTCTTTTAACATTCTTCCCGATTTTTTCTGTGGCTTGCCTGGATAGCAAAGTCGACAATTTTGCAAATTCTCTTTTTTTTTTTTTGGTTGATTATTATCAGATCTGGTCTTCTGCTCGGGATTAGGTGATGATTTGTATGTTAAAGTCCCATAGGAGTTTATGCGTGTTTTTTTTCTAGGACAGGTGTTGGGTTGTGTATATACCATTTGTTAGTATGGTCAAATTTAAATTTCATGTCTCCTTCTGTGCTAATTTGCAGCATCCGCTTATTGTGTGATTGATCAATTCGTCTCTGTCACCGCATAGCCAACATTTACTGTTTTGTTGCGTCTTATCTATTCTCGCTTTGATATGATTGGTCCTTATGGCGTTGTCCAGTGCTGCTATTAGGAGAGTTTCCGTTTCTCTCTAAAGGTTTCGTTTTCTTAGCCAGGTCCAGGTTTTCTGGTGTGAGATGTTTATTAGTCGTTTAAAGCGGCCATCGAGTTGTTTTTTCTCACATTTTTGCTTCCGAGTTGTCATTCTATCGTCAATCGTGTTGTCCGTATCGTTTCTGATGGCTGTCAGTCCTCGTTCGTGTTTTTCTATGTAGTCTTCGAGCCGTTGCATCGATGCGTCAACGCTGTCTTCGATGCTGGCAAGTCCTCTTCCACCCTCTTTTCTAGATATATTCTAGATACAACGTCGTCTCTGGGATGTAATGCCTTACGTATGGTCATTAGTTTTCTTGTTCTTTGATACATTTGTTTAAGTTCATCTCTGGTCCACTTGAGAAAGGGTGCCGAATATCTAACGAGGAGCACAGCCCAAGTATTTATTCATTTGATGAGGTTTCTGCTGGAGAGTTTTGTCTCGAGTAGTTTACTTGTTCTCCTGAGATATTCTCTTTGAATCTTATCTTTCATTTCCACTTGTTTGATGGTGTCAGCCTCCAAGATACCCAAATATTTGTAGGTTTCATTTTCTCCAAGCCTTCAAATTTTATCGTGATTTGGAGGTTCATTATTATTATTATTATTATCATTATTATCTCATTAGAGTTTTTTACATTAGCGTAAGCTGATGGTATTTCACTGGAGATTCAGTGACAGCAAGTCTCCTCAAGTCTCCAGGACTCTTCTCAGTATTCAGGCCGTTTTCAATAATGCTGTTGTTTGGATGGTCTCCACACGGTCGCCAGCTTCTAAATCTTCCAGGCCCTTTAATCATATCCTATCCATATTTACCAACCCCTCCGCTCGGGCAGGATATGACACAAGGTCAATTTTCAAGCGGAGTTTAACAGGTTTGAATTCAGAGTTTTCCTTCTCCTAGACAAGTCGCCTTACCAAGGCTAAAGAACCTAGTCTGCCCTACTATTTACCCATAGCTGGAGGGAGAATATTTGGATTCATACCTTTCCCAAAGGTATTAGTGCTATGTGAAATGCAATCAGTCAGGTCCAGGATTTGAACTCGATTAATAATCCTTTAGTTACTGTGCCAAAGCCATCAATGCCAATTGGTATAATTGTCATCTTCATGTTCCAGTTTTTTCAATTATCTAGCAAGGTCAAGGTACTTATCTCTCTTTTCACATTCTTTCAGTTTTATTCTGTGGTCTGCCGGGACAGCAAAGTCGACAATTTTGTAAATGCTCTTTTTTTTTTTTGGTTGATTATTATATGATCTGGTCATCGAGCCGAGATTAAATGATCCGTTTGTATATCTAAGTCCCACAGGATTTTGTGAGTGTCATTTTCTAGGACAGGTGCTGTTTTGTGCATAGAGCATTTGTTGGCATGCTCAAATTTAAATTTCTTGCCCATTTCCCAGTGGATCTCCTAGCTCATCTAGTCATGTCTAGCCTTGTACTCCTTCTGTGCCAATTTGCTGCATTCGCTTATTATGTGATTGATGGTTTCATCTCTGTCACCGCATAGTCTTCATTTGCTATTTTGGTGTGTCTTATCTATCCTCGCTTTGATATGATTGGTTCTTATGGTGCTGTTTTGTGCTGCCATTAGGAGAGATTATGTTTCTCTCTTAAAGTTTCCTTTTCTTTAATATTATTATTATTATTATTATATCTAATCCTGAAGAATTTTTCAAGGGATGTAACGGATTTGGTGGTCGATAAATTTAATAGGGAAGTTATTATCTAGGCTTTATTTTATGTTAGTGAATTCGTTATAAAATATTGACTTAGATGAAGATATGTGAGAAACTCAATCGATTGAATTTCTTTATAATGGTCATTTTATATTTTGAGGGGTATTCACGAGTTAACTAAAGTGGAATTGTTACAGGTTGAGTTTTGTAATGGGAATGTAATTAATTTTCATTGTTGCTTGAGACATGAGGAAAATCTTAGAAGGGGAGTTTTCGTATCCAAGCTTTGAACAGAGTTCTTTTTCGGGTTTGTTTTCTTTTTCTATTTTCATCGTAGCTCTTGAGCTAGTATGGAACGTTTTCTTTACCACCCGACCCAGACATGAGGAAAATAAAAAGAAGACTCGAACGTCTTCACTTAAAGATCCTAAAAAGAAAATACTACACGGTCTTCAACAGAATATGTTTAAATAATGACTTGCTGCATAAGAACACAATATATATATATATATATAAAGTAAAGGTGGCGAATGTCGTCGAGGGTGACAAGAAAACTCCCTTTTCAATAGCTACTACACCAAGGTTCTAGGGAAGGGCGCTACTCTTTTCCCTGGATTGCTCCACTGTACCCTTGATACATACCGTACATTGCTGAATGTTAAGCAAGGAGTTATGAAGTACCATTTTTAAAGTCTTTGGTATGATGTGACCTGGGACTGAACCCAGGTCTCCCGGACCACTGGCAAACACTCTAACCAATTAGACCAATGAACCGATATATATATATATATATATATATATATGTGTGTGTGTGTGTGTAATCAACAACAGATGGCTTAACTTTTGTGCAAAATAAGATTAAGAAGCTGAGGTTTTTATCTCTCTGTTTTTACGTTTATTGACCAACCAGCACCTTCGTTTAGACGACCCCATCGCGGAAATTACTGACTTCCTGAAAATATTTGAATTGCCTAGCTAATTTTGAGGGCTCAAAATATATTTTTAATCAATTAGTCATAAATGAATCAAGCCAGATTTCATCTGAATTTGAGTCAAGCATAATGCTATAAAATAATAATCAAATAGATAAATCTTCGGTTTACGATAGATCTATTTCTATTTTGGCTCAAAACTTCCGTCTTTATTTCTTTTGAGTTAAAATGTAACATTCAGTTCCTTCAAGAGTATATTTAACTTTATCCTCGCTTGATTATTTTCTAAAATTAAATCATTTCTTCTTATTTACGACTTAGATTATGCAGCTACTCGTATATCTTGGCCTACTGCTGATAATCAGTTGTATACAATTACATCTCAGTGTATAAACATGTATGTTCCAATTACATAGTGACTTACTCACAGGGAGATCGTTTAAGACACTAATTTCATTATGTAGATTTTTAAAATACAAACAACAATACTAAATACGCAAACATTTCCTCTTTGAAAGTAATTATTGGGCTCTAAGTAATATCACCTTATTTTCCAAGAATACACATTGTAAGTTTTGTTTTTTCAACAATCTTTTTACACAAATTAAAGAAATGTGATTTGTTTAATTTCTAGGAGTGTTTTTTTTTTAACCATTTACACTCTTTTCCGCTACATACGTGAATGTTTATATATATATATATATATATATATATATATATATATATATATATATATATATATGTGTGTGTGTGTGTGTGTGTGTGTGTGTCTGTGTGTGTTTTATCTAAATCATCCAGGAATCTTCATGATATTAGCAGTGGTTGACAATATCGCCACGTAGATCAATTACTATTAATGAGTTAACTCGATTTTTATCAGGAGTCAACTTACTTTTGCAAAGAACATGTAGCATTTTCACTGACGATAGCTATCTTAGTGACGGGTGATCGATTGATAAGAAACGTAAAACACGTAACTCTTCTGCAGTATTGGAAGATATGAAGTTTTATTTCTATTTTTCCGTTTCTGGGGCCGTGGAATGTGCAAAAACGGATACAAACATCATGTGCATGGCATATCCTTTATTTTAGTCAAACTCAGCTCTTTCCGTATCTTTGAATTATTTACTCATATTTTCTCATATGAGAATGGTAGTCTCCTCGTACCTAAGCCACCAAAAAAGAGATAAGAAAAAAAAAAACTGCTACTTTTATAAGGGTTCAGATAACTCCAAAGCCCCATCTCTGCCGCGTATCAGGGGCATCACAAGGATAAAACCTAGAAGGAAAATCAAGCTTTGTAATTTCCGCAGCTTGTTGTTGTTTTTAGTTTGCGGTACGTACCCCTAATCAGATTGTAAGATTTTGCCAATTGGCATTAGGCAATGCGATCCTGAAGAACCATTTAGGTATAATCTAGATAGACTCGTGCTTAGTGATCTAGGAATATTATTTCATAATATTAGCTCTATCTCAAGTATTGAGCACTTTCTAATGTTTATCTTAGGTAATTCTGTCGTTGTTTTTTTTCGTTTGAATAGACATACGTGCTACTTGATTATTTTTAAGTCACATGCGTGCTTTTTCATCTTTTTTACTTTCTTTTTTCATATATCAGTGTGTAGAACTTGCAAACTGTACAATATGGGTTTTTCCACACCAAAAGAATTATAGATTAGATGTAAAGGTTAATATATATATATATATATATATATATATATATATATATATATATATGTGTGTGTGTGTGTGTGTGTGTGTGTGTGTGTGTGTGAACAAACACGTCAATAAATTTTTTTTCTGAAATCAAGAAAATGCTCAAATGTTGGCTTGCATAGCAAAATAAAATTGCATTGTGGTCGGAATATAAAATTACTAATAATTACTTTCTTCGTCCGTTTAATTCTGACTCTTATCTTATGATTGTAAGATGAAACATTTAATCATGAAACCACCATGCATATTTCATGTGCTTCGTTGGTCAGTTGGTATTTTATGGCATGTCAACTTTTGTGGATCATTAAATACCGAATCCCGTTTATATATATATATATATATAAATATATATATATATATATTATGTATATGAACGGGATTCTGTATTTAATGATCTGGTAGCCGATAGGGTATTAAAAAAAGAAAATGTAAACAAGGGCTGCTGCTGCTGCTGTTTGTAAAAATAAAAATACCTTAAAATTCCCTTAGTCAACGTGGTCCGCTTGGTGGCCGAGTGGTCTGAAAACACAATCTAACGTTAAGTTGGACGGGTTTCGATCCCCGGCTTCGAATGTCCTGCGTGTCTAGCCACACTGAAGAGTTCTGATAGAACGAAACAGTCTGTCTATGGATGACTATACATATATGTATATATGATTTGCAAGCAAATACTTTGTTGCTCGTCTTATTTTTAAACGCGTAAGAGCTTATTTGTTTGCGAACAGTTAAATTGTTTCAACTTTTGCAATCTGATACGAATTATTCTATTGCTAACACTTATGATTTTCTCTAATATTAATCATTTGTTTGCACACATTTAAATAATTTCAATTATTGCTATATGAAACAAGTGATTTTATTCAGTTTAATCATTCATTTTGAAACGATTTAAAAGGTTTCAAGTATAGCTATTCAACACTAACAATCTTATTTAATATTAATCATGTTTTCTCGGATATGAATTTCAAGTATTGGTATTTCGCCTTAGCAATCCTTTTCTTCAAGTATTCCTATGTTATAAGAACAATTTGTTCACAACTGTATTGTTTCAACAAAAGTAACAATAGTATGTGAATGATTGAGCGGTTCTATTTGACCCGTACATAGTATCCTAACTGGCACAATATTTTCGGCCAGAGCAGACCTGAGAGTATTGCTTTTTAAAGGGTACACCACATCCTGCAAACGCTTGAGCTGGAACCTCACCATCAGATGCTGTTCATTATTAATACTAGAACACTAAACTTATTGCTTTTCTTAATGCAATTGACCTTCGGTCACTAACTTTCGTATCATTAAGATAAAAAGGGTTTAGTGTTCGTTTGTCACAAGACTAATTTAAAGAATACAGATGATACAACCACTTAGGTCCGTAAAACTCAGCAATAGGATATTAATTACTTTCAAGTATATATGAGCACTCAGGCGAAAAAATTAACGGTTGCCACATTGCGTAATGCAAAGCTCTTCTAATGAATCGAGCACTCTGGTATCTGGTAAGGCAAAATGTAAATAAAAGAAAGTTACTGCATAATGTCTTATAATTTCCAAGCTGACGTATATCGCCAAGAGACTGAGCAGTGTGATACTAAGTGTCACGTAA
>OY757918.1:38533516-38623516 GCA_963585895.1 Sepioteuthis lessoniana | reverse complement strand
CAAATCTTCCATATCAAGTGCCATAATCTCTCAATGGGGGATGCAATAATCTTGCCAGGGTGACTTGCATAATCAGAATGCGACACAAAGTCACATTTCAAACATGCGACCGATTGAGTGAATTCGATTTTTTCCTTCTCCTAGACAGGTTCTCTAAAAAGGATTAAAGAACCAGTCTGTACTAGGTTTTACCTATCGAAAATAATATTGAAAACATATTTATGATCAAAATGAATAATTCAGAAAGGAATCAAATGTCGGTATAAAATAATCCATTAGAAATGTAAGTGCTGCAGAAGGACTATCTGGTTTCATTTATACAGTTCGTTTCTTCAAGTAAAGAAAATTGCTCAGTTGGCTGAGGCTGTAGAATACAAAGACTGATTCTCTCCAGAGAGGTAAGACTCTCCCAACGAGTGTGCTGGATATAACTCTAAACAATCTGGGTATGAGGTTCCAATAATGCTGGGGCTTTGGGGAATGCAGAGTAAGACTTCATTGCCATTAATCCCAAGTCCACTCTGGCCCGGAGTGATAGTACCTGATAAGGCCTATCTTTGGGTCAAATAGTTGTAAACTCTGAACTTATGCTAAACTGAATTGTTTGAAAAAAGAACTGTTTTTGACATTGAAACTGTGTACTTCTGATAAACAGAATTGTTTGAAATGGAACAGTCAGAACTTTTGCTAAACTGAATTGACCTAAATAATATCATTTTTTAACATTGAAAATGTACACTTACGCTAAATCGAATTGTTTGAAATAGAACTGTTTTGATATTAACAATTTGTTTACAAAAACTATTCATATACTATTCAAATCGGCGTAACATGTCCCGAAAAGGGTTGATATGCAGTAAAATAGAATAACAAACCAACCAATAGTACAGAAAAATTAATTTCAGGTGGGGTAAAATCATCTTTCGCGCCAGTCCAGGGACTGTGGTTAAAAAAGTTTCTAGACTCATGATTCGTCTCTTTAACACAATCTCTTATTGAAAAATAAATCTAATACCGTTGAAATATTAATACTGTATTAACTAACTGTACATGAAGCAAATATGAAATATATGTGTGAATAGAAGATAAAAGAGGCTTTGGATAGTTTTTAAACTGTCTTCAACTAAAGTTACCATATCTCATGACGGGTATAATAGAATGCATTTACACAAAGACACCAAAAACAGAAATCATGGAATGCAAGTATTGAAACATAGATACACATACATAACTTGTTCAATTGGACAAGTCTCTGTTGTTAGTTTGTTTGTTCATTTATTTTTTTGTTTCTTTTTGTACGTGTACTTGTCGTTAGCGGTTGAGGCCTCCATCTTAAACATTATCTATAATTATTTGTTAAAATGTGATAATGACCCACAAATAAGAAAGCAAACAAAATCAAGAAATAAACAAACCGTAAATTACACCGAAAATCACACACAAAGAAAACAGTTTGCTCTTCTGTTCACTCCTCGTACAGTAAAGAATAGAAAGAACAAAGAAAACATTCAGTATAAAAAAAGAAAAAAAAGGAAAGCATAGAGATAGAGAGAAAGAGGGGGGAACTACTTAAACGTTTCTTTCTTTGAAATCAAATACTATCGATATTGGTGCTGTTGTCAGTAAATGTTATAAAACAACTCAATCGATTTCATCTCACAATTTAGTTGTTTTTTTTTTCATTTTATTTTTGGTTATGTTTATTTGTGATGTGTTTTCCCCATTTTCTAATTTACTTAATGGTTCTTTAATTAAGAACTGCCTTACTCACTCAACTTTATACTTGACTCTATTTCCTCCTCTGAATTTTTTTTTATGTTCATTAAAGGTTGCACATTTTATTTATATCAGTTTCTATTTTCATCAAGATTATTTGTACCAATATTATAACTTCTTATTATGCAGTTTGTGAATGTTCCCTGTAAGGATCCTCACCTCTTCCTCTCCGTCTTTCTCTCTGTCTGTCTTTCTCACTCGCCTGTCTGTTTGTTAGTCTGTCAGTCCCTCTCCCTCTCTCTCTTGCTGTCTGTCTCTCACTATATATATATATATATATATATATATATATATATATATATATTGATGAGTGTATATTTACGCAACAGGGGTTATTCATGCAAGTTTTGTTAAAGACGATGGAACACTGTTTATTATTTTTAATTTTAGTTTTTCAAGACTCTTTGTAAATTTTCTAATGTCGGGATTTTGATGGTAAAGGAATTGTCCCATATCTTCAGCCCAAGAGCTTTCGACCGTACTTTTGGTCATCATCAGAGGTAGTTTAGTTCTGAGTTGACAGTTAAAGTTTTTACTGTTTTAATCATTTGTACGGTTTTGTTTAAAGTGGTTGGTTGAAACGTTTTCATCGATTTTGTTTTAAAAATTTTCGGTTGAAAAAATGTTTACTTACAGACTTACTGATTTTTAGTTAATAAAAAAACTTGATATATATATATATATATATATATATATATATATATATATATATATATATTATATATATATATATATATATAAGGACATGAAATAAGTCATCGGAAAAAGAAAAAGAAAGAAAATGAGCGAATCTCCCGCAATAATAAAATAAAAAAGGTTTTTATGTGTGTGCATTTATGTGTGTCCTTTTGTTATATATATATATATATATATATATATATATATATATATATATATATCTGTTGACGTCGTTTACCACTGTCTACACTAACATGACGTTGACGTATACGTTCTATCGCCAAAACTGAGTACTATTTATTTTTAAATATAGCAAATTATATTATCAATATTAGTACGATAAATTTGTTTTGATTTAACAATCTTCAACAAGTCCTTTTAATGAAGATGAGCAGATATCATATCGTTCTTTGTGTGTGGGGGTCTTTCTTCATTTATGTCTTTCAGTCTGTTTCCATACATGCATATATTCTTACTTTTATATATATTATATATATATATATATATATATATATATATATATATATATATATGCATGTGTGTATATGTAGAGAGACAGGGACGGAAAAAAAGACATACAGTGAGAGAAAAAAGAGAGAGAGAAAGAAAAAGAAGCGGAATGTGGGGAGAGAGAGAGAGGGGAAGAACAATAATACGAACCAAGGTTGAAGGATATACACATTTCTCTTAAAAACAATTTGCCGAATACTTTTCATCGATGATAATCACGATGTAAACTAAATATCTAGAGTGGAAGCAAATTTTAATTTGTTGCAAAAAAAATAAATGAATAAAGATTTAAACCCTATCAGAACGATACAAGAGAAGCGTGAAACATTTGCTGCACAAAACACTCTCATGAAATGTGAGCAAATTAGGCTTTTTTTTTAAATGTAGTCCCCCTTTCAGTTCACTCATTTCTTCCATCATTGTTGCAGTGCTTGATGAAAAATGGTCAAATACAAATGTTACGTAATTATAAGAACTTTTCAGCCCATTGAAACTTTTAGCCCATCCACGTAAGCTAGATAAAATAGATAGATAGATAGATAGATAGATTCAAAATGTTCGTATCAATTTGTGATGTCGAAGATGTACTTTTCTTTTCATCAGACAACGAGTGAAAGCACGTGCGATACCATGTCCTCATCAGGCACTAACCAGGGGTGATAACACAGTTTCGGTAGCTCAAGGCGGTACTGCCACTCCTGGCGCTACCAAGCAGATCTGCCACCGGACTGGGTATTAAGAGAATTATATATATATATATATATATATATATATATATATATGCCAGATCGATTAAGAGCAGAGACTACATTGGATGTTAATCTTCATTTTTAGTGTGCAGTTTGTGATTTAAAAAACAAACAAAAAAAAACATGTTTACTTTCGGCGGTTGATGTTATTACGCGTTTACAGTAACCTTTTCTTACGAAATCACACGGGAAAGGTGGTTCCGCGAGTATTTCCTTCATGCAGAAAACTTCTCGCTTTCGACCAAATCCAACTTGATGTATATTGCGCTGCGGTCTGAAGACGATTTGAGGCATCTTTCATTTTGCAGCCAGTGATTCCTATTTTTGAAAGAAACGAAATGACTTAGTGTCCTATAAAACCACGACAACCAACCTCAATAGGAATAACATGGCATATCCAACCCTTTTCCACGCAGTCGGCACGCTGTGTCTTGTAGCGGTTTTTCTTCCACTCGTGTGCTTCCTCCTGGTTTTCTCCCCAGGGAACAGTCAATTCTATGAGGAGGGCACTCTTCTTTTAATCGGACCATGCTACAATGTCCGGCCGCTTTTCTTTTTGAATAATGTGAACTGGAAATTGTAGAGATGTCTTAAGATCTGCTGAAACTTTCCAGTCACTAGCTCGTTCAGTAGCTTCATATGAGGATTTTTTTGTTTCCTCACAGGACCTTCACCTTCCTTGAGAAACTGAATTATGGGTTACTCCTATTTACTAACCCCTCCACTCAGGCAGGATATGACATAAGGTCAATTTTTAAGCGGGGTTTAACAGGTTTGAATTCAGAGTTTTCCTTCTCCTAGACTAGTTGCCTCACCAAGGCTGAAGAACCTAGTCTGTCTTACTATTTACCCATGGCTGGATGGAGAATAATTGGATTCATACCTTTCCCAAGGGTATTAGTGCTATGTGAAATGCAATCAGTCTCGTTCAGGATTTGAACTCGAATCGCCGTGTCCATTTTCTTCCGACGATAATATTTACATCACAGGCACCTCCCGAATTATGGGTTCCTTGGCTGTTATAGATTGCTGGTTTGTTGTCTAACATTGTGCTCTTAACAACTCTATTATCACCTCTACTACCTTGTTATGTTGCCCTGTGTACATCTGAAGCGATTGTGGACATGTAGATAGTACGTGGTGCAAAGTACCCCAATCACTTTTACACGTCAAGCACAGGTCCGAATTAGTATATCCCCATAATTTTAGGTTGGTCGCATTTAGTAAGGGATCAGAAGTAGAGCGAAGAAGGAATGATAACGCTAGTGGTTCCATTGCAAGTAAGGATTTCCACGATAATCTAATTGGTTCGATATAGTTCCATTTTGTCCAAGCACATTGTTTGGCCTGAGTAATGTCTTTTCTTTGCTCTTCCTCAAACATCCTGACTTCTTCGCTCACCATGTCTGTTTTTCCGTTTGGGTCCACTTTGGAGAATACCTTTTTGCTCGTGCTACCCAGCCTAGCTCGATTGATTTGGGTGACGCCTATGGCGTCTTTGATTCGTAGGCTGCTTAACGGCCGTCCACTTCGTACCTGATTTTATTTCTAGATACGCCTTCCGAATGATCTCGTCGGCTGAGTCCTTCATCATCATGAGAAGGCGTACTTTCCCAATTTTGAATTCTTCTACCAGTGAGCATATTGGGAGCTGTAGGATTCCAGAATTGGTATATAAACCAACTTTCGAAAAACAAGGAGGAACTCCGAGCCACTTTCGCAGGTTTTTGTTGCTATACTGTTGGATCCGTTCAACACGAGATATCGCAATCTCGTACATCTGTAAAGGCCACAAAAGACGGGGTAGCAGACCATGTTGGTAACACCAAGCCTTCATCTTTCCAGGTAAACAAGTTTTATCAATTGATTTAAGCCCCTTCAAGGCTACTTTCTGGACATCTGTACCCCTATGACGATAGAGACTCTTTACCGGCTTCTCCCTGACTGTTCGGATCTTATCACCCCCAATTTTGACAGATCCTCCGACTAACGATTGGCTTTGACTTTTCTTTGGCTTAGCCTTCATTCTCGCCCAAGTGAAAATGTCATAATACCATTGTAGTAAACCATCGGCAGCGATTTGGGATGGGACGAGAATAAGTTATATTATACTTTTAAATAATACCTTTTTGAGATCAAACGCTTCTTGCAGATACTTCTCTCTAAGCCAAATCCCAGCTGCATGGCCTCAACCAGGAAGCAGTGGCTATTGGACAACGCATGAACGCAAATAAAAGAGAGCACATGTGCTCTAAACGAGATGGAGCCATTGCCACTCCGAGTGGTGAGCCATTGAAATTAGTAAACAAGTTCAAGTGCCTCAATTGGTGTGTCATCTACTCATTTACTGATGATAATAAACACTTAGCGAAGGTGTAGACTGCTTTTAATAGCTTATCACTCATATAGAAGTCTGATCAATCCAATGAATGAAAACGGAATTTCTTCCAGCCTGTGGTTGTGTCAGAACTACTGTATAGATGCACCAAATTGACACTAACAAAATGTATTGAGAAAAATTTCAACGGAAACAACCCAAGAATGCTATGAGCTAGCTTGAACAAGTCCTGGAAGTAACACTCCACGAAACAAAAGCTGTACGGTCTCTTTCTACCATCTCAAAAGTCATGAAAGTAAGACGAACATGATATGCAGGTCACTTCTGGGAAGAAAGGACGAAATTCTAAGAAACGTTCTTCAATGGACCCTTACTCAGTGACATGCCGGTGACCGAGTAACAAGAACTTATTTGCATCAACTCTGTGAGCATAAAAGATGAAGATTAGAGGACCCGCAGAGAGAGATTGAAAATAGGGATGGATTGAGAGCGAGAGAGATAGAGTCAGAGAAATCCGTGCTGTCAGCGAGTCTTGATGATAATGAAGATTATTACCACTCTTCAGAGTATTCTAAGACCAACTGACGCAACTGTCCAAACTTTATGAATTTCTGCCAAAATATGCAATTTTTAGCAAGTAATTACGCGTTAAAATTTACTTGCTGATAATTTTCCCCAATGAAAAGCAAGTGATTTCAAACAGCAGTAGAACCAGAAGAAAATTCGAACCGAGATATGGCTTCTATACTTTTAAACAACTTGCGAATCTGAAGATACCCTTGGAGTTATGTATCAGCTAGGGAGGATACAACTTTCAAGGCGACAATTCATATTAGTTATTGATTAGTTGAGTTTCATGGGATTTGTTGGGATTTGTTTAATTTCTTTTAAAATAGTACTTTTAATATCCTCAACGTGGCGAGACCAAAGTAGAATATAAAGAGGCACGATAAGGTCAAACGCACACACACACACACACACACACACACACACACACACACACACACACACACACACTCTCTCTCTCTCTCTCTCTCTCTCTCTCTCTCTCTCTCTCTCTCTCTCTCTCTCCCACTCTCGTCAGCTCTGCCTCGTCAACCAGTATTTGGGCATGAGAGTGTGCATGTCTCGAGAAAGGAGGCATTTGCTCCAGACATTTCGAGTCGTATGACATATGATAGCATGTATGTCTTCATAAAACAACTTTTATTTTATCAAGGAAAATTAAATTTCACCAAAATACTCTTCAACTACACGATAGGACATTTGTATAATATGCACTTAATGCTTCTTGTACACAGTGAAATAGAGTTAATTATTAATTAACTCAAGTGGTACAGTGCGACTAGTATTATACGTCTCGCGTTGTTGATGTTACGTCCGAAGTTGGTCTTACTACTGACCGACTTCCTTTAGAGCTATCTCTTTCTTTCTTTCTTTCTTCCTTTCTTTCTACTTCTGTTATTGCTTCTCTTTCTGCTTCTCCGTGATTCAGAAACACGGCATCCTTTATACTTCCGCAATACCGGATGTCACGTGGTACAAGCCACTTTACAACACATTGCCTTTGCTTTAATCGTCAAAACTGCTTTTTTCTCACACTCAAACAATTCTAATAGTGATTTACAGTAATCAGATTGTATAGATATACGAATATAAAACCTTAAATTCGTCGTTACCATAGCCTATTCTGCCGCAAATGATAGTCTGTGTAGTTTTCTTTTTCTTTCGATTAGGAAATTGTGGTCATTATACCTTCCTATTCGCATTTGCTTTTGGTTTGTTACTTCTGAGTTTGTTTTTTCCCTTCTTTTTGCACACGATCCTTTCGAATACGAATAGTTCTTAAACGAATCTTTTTGACCCATAGATATCATAAACTGTGCTAACGTTTCAGGTCAGAGTGGACTTTGGGGCAATGGAAAATATGGAATACGTCACACACTCTAGATATCCAGAATTGGTAACTACTATCAAATGCAGTTTATTTTTATACCCAGGACACACTTTTTTTGGGGATGCTTAACAATCTGAAAGTCCACCAACTGAACTAAAGTTATATGAAACTCAAATAATTTCCGTATATTAACTTAATTTGACACAAGGCCAGTGATATAGAGTGCATATCAAGAATCGAGCCAACTAGTAATGTTCTGCAAACCTGGTTAGCCAGCCATTATATCACGAGAAGCGACCATTCTCAGTTAATGGTAAATAAATCAATAAATCTGTTTTATAACATCATGTATACTCATGAAAATGAATGACATCTTTTATTTATTTGTCTTAAAACATTGATCCAAATTATCGAATGTTGCATAAACAGCTACCAAAGAAAAGAAAAATAGATTTTTAGAGAATCAGGTGGATAGCCAGGAGAGATGTTTGCATATGTTGTATTTTGTTAGTTTTTTTAATTCAAAAAATGTTTCCGTTTTTTTAGGTGGTTAATGCCCCCAGAAAAAAAACAAAGTGAATATTTTCACAAAAATTCAGTGTGAAAAGCAATTTGCGCATATCGAATGATAATTTTCTCAAGGGGTTAAGAATTCATTAAATGGGTCAATCAGTCAGCATAATTTTTCAGAAATTGTATTGCAATTACAGCATGAAAGAAACCATAAACTTTTTTTTCTGTATATAAAATAAGATAATATCTCGATTAAAGCACTTTTTATTGCTTTTAACAAACAACCCGAATTTTGGAAAAGCCATTGAAAGTTTATGTAAAAAGTTACAAATATATACAGGTTGTCTCAATAAACTGTATAGACTCTTTGAAGAGGTAATCATTTTTAGTATTCGCAGTTTTACTAAATAATTAGATGGTTTCGTTTGATTTCTTTGTTTAATGGCGTATCAACCTTTGTAGGTTATTTAATGCCAAATCCATTCTCTTACAGTAGTCTATAAGTAATCAGTATTCAATAAATAATCAGATCTAAATCATCTAATAATGTTACGGAGATGAATTTAAGCACACTCAAAAAAAAGTTATCACAATTCAGATAATTTATATTAAGCAAAAACATTTTTCGTTCCGTTTTCTAAAGAATTTGCTATCGCTTGTTTTCAAACTGATATCCATTCGAGATGAAATATTGAACAGTTCTATACATTGGGCATTTTATTCTTCATTAACAAATGATCACTTTTATTAATTTTCTTATCTTTTTTCATGTTGTCTTTAAATAAATGCAAACAATTAAAATATGATCAGGCAAGTGCAATGACACTCATTTTGGACACGTCATGTAAAATGCATCCTTTGAGCTAGTAGAAAGTAAAGTTGGTGATCTTAGTGGAGGGTGATACGAAGGCTCCCTTTTCAATAGCTATTACACCGAGGAGTAGGGGAGGGCGCTACTCTATTCCGAGGATTGCTCCTCTTTATCATTGATCCTCACCTTATAGTGCTACGAGGTGCATACGATAAGTTTCCAGTCTTTTTTTCGTATGGACACTTTTATTGATAGTACACATATGAAACTCTAGCCCCCTTCGAAGTAATCTCCTCCGGCTGCAATGCACTTGTTTTCTTGTTCCAACAACTTCTAGAAGACCCCTCTGTAGTCTTCTTGTGTGAGCGTGTCAATTACCTTCGTCACAGCCTCTTTCATCTCCCCAATTATCACATAACGACAACCTCTGAGCTTTCAAACCAAAAGTCAGAGGGAGCAAGGTCTGGAGTATTGGGAAGGTGAGCAAGAAGAACGATAAAGAAAGAGACAGCAAAGGGGAAACACTGAGAAACAGAAATATAAATCGTTTACAAGGGTATATATATATATATATATATATAGTCATCCACACACAGATCTGTTTCGTTCTATCAGAACTCATCAGTGTGGCTAGACAGTATCTTCCCGTAGCTGGGATAGAAATCCGGTTGACTCAAACGCCAAGCCAAAGCTTCTAACCATTCAGCCACGAGGAGACATTAGCTGTGAAGTAAATTTTAAACGGTTATGAATCACAATTACTATTGTTTACAAACATCCGTTCAACGGTTGCCGAGACCTCAATTCATCTACGAAGAGGCTTGCAATAGACACTTATGGCAAAACGATTACTTCTTCGCCAGAGAACTCAACCCTACGGGGGTAGGGGAATATATATATGTATATATATATATATATATATATATATATACGAGGTGCGTACGATAAGTTTCCAGACTTTTTTCGTATGGGCACTTTTAGTGAGAGTAAACACATGAAACTCTAGTCCCCTTCCAAGAACTTCTGGAAGGCCCCAACGAAGTCCTCTCGTGTGAGCGTGTCAATGACATTCGTTACAGCCTCTTTGATCTCCTCGATTGTCTCAAAACGTCAGTGTCTGATTTTACGGAATAATCAAAAGTCACAGGGGAGGCTGAGGAACTGTCTTGATGTCCATCTAGGTCAAATAGTCAGCGACAAGGATGGACTTGTGGACTGCGGCATTGTCCTGGTAGAAATGCCACTGACCCTATTTGAAGAGTGCTGGCCTCTTCCGACGGAATCTCTTCTTGAACTCCCTTAAAACCTCAACATAGTAACCCTAACCCAAACCCTTTGGCCAAACTCTGGTGTATTGACTTCCTTACTCCTGTCACTACTCTCATCATCCCTCACACACACCCTGCCTTCCTTATATCTCTTATGCCACTCAAAAACTGATGCTCGATTCATGCAAGATAGTCGAAAAGCAGTCTGAAGCATTCCATACGTTTCTGTGACATTTTTTCCAAGTTTAAAACAGAATTTTATTGCGTATAATTCTTCTAACAAGTCAGATTGCATTTTTGAAATTCACCAGCTGTGACAATCAAATTTTAGTAGGGTGTATTCCAATTGCTGCTGTAGCTGTTAATTTAAAACTGAAATCATAAAAATTATTCAGTCATCACATAAGATGTATTGCAATAACATACTGACTTTTCAAGAGTCTACAACAATTGTAATACCCATACGAAAAAAGTCTGGAATCTTATCGTATGCACCTCCTAAGTGCTAAGCAAGACGGCATCAAATACCATCTTTGAGTCTTTGGTATGATTCGACCTGGGATTGAAACCTGGTCGCCCAGACCATTGGCAAATACACTACTCATTAGGCCAATAGAGACATCAAATCAACGTTTTTTTCATTTGTACTTATATCATCTTCCAAACATAGAAAATTGTTTTGAGTTTCTTGTCTCAGGCATAAGTCATTATCATATAAATGGATTGCATCTACTTTGAAATAGTTTTGGATGATTTGTAACGCAAACTATTTATTTCTTCTTTTGTCCAAGGCATTTTGATGGCGGATTAATTACAGTTATCACATACTATTTTCAAATCTAAAATAAAAAAAGAACACAGCATCATTATTAGTAGATTTATTAGCAGTCACATGGGTCCCTGTATATTGTGACACTGAATCTATCTATCTATCTATCTATCTATCTATGTGTTTGCGCATATATATATATATATATATATATATATATATATATATATATATATATATATATATATATATATATATATATATATATAAATTTAGCTAAGGCGCCAAGCCAGAACAATGGAACACCCAGTGAAAATCAAACTATCAGCGATCTGTTGATTTAACTTTTTGACTATAACAACACACGGTGTGTCCTAATGAATATATATATATATATATATATATATATGTATATGTATATATATATATATATATATATATATATATATATATATATATATGTGTGTGTGTGTGTGTGTGTGTGTGTGTGTGTGTGTGTGTGTGTGTGTGTGTGTGTGTGATGAAAATAGTTGTAAAGATGAATAAATCAAACACATACATCGGATTTAGTAGAAATATTTCATTCTTTATTCAAGGGAGAAATTCTTCAGACTGATTTTTTTTTCATTTTAGTTTTTTTTTACATTTTCGTAATTGAGGACCAATTGCTAAAATATAGAAAAAAATCAAAAACATTTTCGTCTGAAAAAGATCTCCTGGTGTGTGTGTATGTATATGTTAAAAATATATATATATATATATATATATGTGTGTGTGTGTGTGTGTGTGTGTGTGTGTGTGTGTGTGTGTGAGTAAATGTAGATATATAGTTAGATTAGAAAATCGATACGACAAATAAGAATATTTGTTTTATGTAAACATTTTTGTTCTCGATTAGCTTCGAAATTCGGTCATCGTCAGGGGAAAAGTTTTAACAGAAAAAAAGTTTTTCGGGAAAGTTCTTGCAAAGATGTTAATGGTTCCATTAGAGAAATGATCACAAAAGCACTGGTAACTTAGCATGTATTTGAATAAGATTATTTTTTATATCCATGTGTCTTCAAATGTCTCAGATACCTATCTAATGTGTTTTTCATTTGAGACGTACATTTCAATCCTTGGATAGGTGTGTTTTAAATTAATCCTAATTGCCTGGTCTGCTTATTTGTTTATTTAAGTGTTTGTGTATCACCCTAAATATGTCAAACCTATTCCAACACACACATACGCAAAAATACAACCCCCATATATATATATATATATATATATATATATATATATATATATATATATATATATATTAAATTTTAGAAAACTAATTACATCACACAGTTTTGTAACAAACTGAAATAGAATGTTAAAAGGCTTTCTCATTTTTTTTAAACTTTTAGTTAACAATTAAAACGTCCTAATAAATGTTTAATGTTTTCATCTTTAAGAAACCAAAATGTTTAGAATGGGCATATATTAAAAACTATAACTAAAATAATCATCTGAAGAATTTTTTTCTTGAAATTTGTACTGGGTGCGGTAGCAAAAATAGGAATATACAAGTATAATAAATAATAGATAATAAAGGACTCTCTTATAAAACAGGGTTATTATCAATTTTTAAAAAGACAACAAAATATGAAGATAGACACAAAACAGAATGTTTACTAAATATGGCCGTTTTTTGTTTGTTTGTTTTTTTTAATTTTTGAATCAACATGCCTTTGAAACAATTTTCTCTGCCTTCAAAATAAATTCTTCAGACATTTTATTTTATTCCTCCTCAATAGTAGTTTTAAGCGAAGCAGTATTTAGATGGGAAGTTGTATTTGTTTTGTGTTCTAAAACAGCCCATATAGCTTAATCAATAGGGTTAAGATCTGGGCTTGTTGGAAACGATAAAGAAACTCCAATTATTTCTGAAATTGTTTTGTCTTAGCTTCGGCATGAAGCATATCATAGATTATTTGCGATTTCCTTTCTTTCTCACTCATATTGGGCTGAATTTTAATGAAAAAACGCTTGAATAATTGAGTTATTCATTAAATTTTCTATTCACCGTGTATTTATTTTTCAAAAATTGGACTAATCAGACTGAAAACTGTTTAAAAATGTTTTTCATATTTTGCTTCTGCACCCGGTATATATATATATATATATATATATATATATATATATATATATATATATATATATATATATATAGAGAGAGAGAGAGAGAGAGAGAGAGAGAGAGAGAGACAGCTATATATGCTAATCTATAGCATATGAAAATCGCTTTACCCAATAATAAAATTAAAGCCTTTGAAATTTATGTAAGCATTTTTTTCAATAAAAACGCACTCATAGCGTGGTTTCTCGTCTGAGGCAATGCAGCTAAGGCTAGAAATTGCTGTTCTGCAGATACATTTTAAAGCTTTGCTTTTGGGAACCCTTCCTTCTGGCAGTAGCTGACCCCTTGTCCAAAAAGCCAAGTTTATTGTCTAATTTATAAAGCACTTCACAAAAGGGGGAATACATACAAAGAATAATCAATTTTTGCTCGAATTCCAACTAGGGATTCGTTTGCGAATTTTAAAACCTAGTGAAACCTGAAGAGCTTGTAGAAAGGATTAGATTTTGATGAAGTATCTATTTTGTTTTTGCATTAAATAACCCAGGAAAGTTGATTCTCCATTAAAAATAGAGACGAAAAAAATGTCTTCTCAGGTGACGCCCCCTTATATATCTATGAAACCCTTCAACTCTAGACTGCTGTTGTTCTACGATAAACATTATTTTTGGGACGAATCTGTTTACGTTTTATATTCTGTACTTGTTTTTGTTTTTTGCTTTTCAAAAGTTTAAAACGATATCTCATTTCCGATAGTAGCTTGTTATCTTCATAAATTTTTTAAGACCCACAATTTTCACATTCGTTCTAACGATATATATAAAACGCAAGCATTATAACGGATACGTAGGCAGTTTTTCTTTGACATATTTTATCAAATATTCACGCTAAACATATATCATCTGTTTGCTTTAAAAAGCAAATTCATGACAGAGAAAAATTTTTTTAAAAAACAAAACAAAAAAGAAAAACAAGTAAATTATATTTTATTGATAAAACATAATTTGGTATATCTCTAATTCACATGAGAACTATGAATTTGAAGATAAAACTCTCCCTTTTTTTCCTCCCTCCAATTTTTTCGTACGCTGATTTCGATTTTTGATTCTCCGATAAATAACAAGCAGATAAAGTTCAACGCGTTTATAAGGTATAGTAGTTTTATGAAGATAGGCAGCTTCGTCAATAAGTTTACAGTTTAATAAAATGCTATAATTTGGTTTCTTTAATAAATGACATATCAACCTTCGTCGTTAATCTTCTGCCAAAGCCATCCTTATAGAATAACTGCAGTGGTGCTATTTAGTTCATAGCTGGGAGAAACAGATCGTTCATAACTTTCCCAAGGGTATTAGTCCGAAAGTGGACGTAATAATATAACTGAAGTTGGAACTGACACCGTTTATCCTCAATGCCACGAAGAGTATCTCTTTTATAAAATGAAGCAGTTGGTTATCCTAATTCATAATTTACGTACATCTGACATTATTCAATGAATAATAATTTGAATTAGTTGAATTATGAACCCAATGATTTTTACTCCTAGTTAAAAGTAATTACGTAGCGTAAAAAACAGTGCCATTCCCAGCATTCTGAATAACGTATGGGTCAGATTTTTTATGTAATAGTTTCCCCACAGATACCTCAGTAACTCAATGGGCGTGGCGAAAAGTCGTGTTGAAATGAACGACAGTGATCGACCCAAGTTTCCATATCTGATCTCGGGAATCATTGAGAAATTACAGCGAGGGCGCAGAATGAGACCTCGGCAGAATTGTGTCTGTTTAGAAGTTATACTTGGTGAGCGTTTATAAAGCTAAAATAAAATACGAATGTAATATTTTAAAGCTGTTATTTCTTAAGAAGATAATCATTTTTTCATATGCAGAGACTTAATGATTAGAATAGGCAGCAGATTCACCATCTATCTATCTATCTATCTGTCTGTCTGTCTGTCTCTCTCTCTCTCTCTCTCTATATATATATATATATATATATATATATATTGATAACAAGGTAATCCAAGTAGAAAGAGATATTTATTAAGAAGCAAAAGTTGACACGATAGCGTTTCGGTTCAAATGAAGCATCCTCATGACTATGACAGATGATATTAGTGATGTTAAATCAACGATGGATGTTTAAAAGTGCAAAATACAAAAACCTAGGGAAAATGTGTATAACTAAAAAAAGTTAGCCGTTTAATTTGTGAATCAAGGTTTGTTGTTTTAAATTACGTCACTTGACTTATTAGAAATATTGTGTAGAGTTTATGTTCCGTTTGTTTATCGAGAAAGATTTTGAATCAAAAGGAGGAAGAAAAGGAAAGACAAAAAGAAATAAGAAAGCATAACAGTTTGATATATGTGGAATATATAAACTAAAGATGAAGTATAGTGTAGCTACTTAAAATGGATTTGCTCCAATAGGGAGGAATAGTATAAAAGCCAGGACGAGTATTTAGGGAATTACTGAGTGAAATAAAAGCGGCTTATTCTTTTATTATGAATGAAAATAAGCGTCTTTGCAGAATTGAAATCAAAGTTGTGATTAGATTGAGAAATGTGTTGAAATAGTGCATTGTTTAAGTTACCTATTCTTATGTCTCTTTTGTGTTCTTTCAAGTGGACGTGAAGGTTCTGAGATGTTTCACCAATACATTTTAGTTTACAATCCATACAAGGGATATAATAAACACCAGCGTCTGAAAATATGTTGCGTGGAGAGCTGGAGTGTACTAATTCTCGGATCGTCTTAGAGGGTAAAGAGGTTGTGATATTGATTTTATTTAAGTTGTTTATTATGCTGTGAGTGAAAGAATTGTTTGGCAAAGTGATGAATCTATAGAGGGGAACCAGTTTGATAAGATTATTTGTGGGCTTTAGTTCGAGGTTGATTCTTATTTTATATATATATATATATATATATATATATATATATATATATATATATATATATATAATCATGGCAATCCCAGTGCCATTTTTTACAAAGGCGGTAACGTAACCCGGTTTTTAAAGTAAATTTGATATAATGCTTAAACATTCTTTAAGATAAGTAAAATTACCGTAAAATTTGTTAAAATAACTCATGAAAGAATAGATATATAGCTAACTATAATTGTTTTATGGTTTACCCTTTAAAATAGCTTAAGAATCGGGACAAATATCTTACAGTTAGCAGAGGAACACGCGGATGAATATAAGTCTTGTTAAGGCATGAAAATATTTAAAGAATTTTCAAAATCTTACGTTGTAAAGAATGATAGCAACATTAATGAAATTATGTCATTTACCTCGTTAAGTGATATAACGTCACACGTTATAATGTTCTATGAACCCAAATTTAGTCAATATAAGTGACGCAAAGGCAAAAGAACGTAAAGCATTGTGTTATTGTATTGTAATAAGGTATAAAAAAGATCAATAAGATTGATCGTTTTATAATGAAGAATTATGTTGCTCAATTTAAAAAAAAAGCGGCTCAAAAGCTACTTCTCGATATCACACTAAAGAAGACACATTTATGTGTGTGTGCGTGCGTGTGTATGTGTGCATATATATATATATATATATATATATATATATATATATATATATATATATATATATATATATACGCGTATTACTGAAACTTTTGATGTATTTTTCTTAATTCAAATAAAAGAACGAAAAAGGGGTTTAGTCAAGATATTATCTCATTATCTAGATAGGAAAAATGTATATGAGAAACGAAATTGGTTTATTGTTCCCTCCAAATTGCAACTGCTATACAATTTCTGAAAAATATTTTTGTGTGAAAGACCCATATTTTTACCCCCCATGGGATAAAAAATAGCATTAAACCTTGTAGCCACCTTATACTATATAATTTTTTGAAAAACTTCCTCCCTTCTCTCTCTCTTTGTATATATATATATATATATATATATATATGCATGTCTATAAAAATATATATATATATATATATATGTATTTATTTATAAAGTAATGAGCTATTAAAAAATGAAACTAGTAAAATTGACCGTTTTATGACGAAGGAATGTTCGTACCCTACGGTAAGTTGGTGGAGATCTCTATGTGGATGTCATTGCATACTACTTGTGAACCATCACTTTTTAAACTCCAGTGCTTCTTTGCTTCCTGTACCTCACTTTGCAAGTGCCTACCACTTGTTTCCCTCTTTACCATTTTTATTTACTTTCACTTATTCTTTTCCGTTTTGAACCTATTTCCTGCCCACCTATTTCCTATTTGTGTGATTTTGAATGCGTTGACTCTTTTCCCTGGAGAGTGGGTAAGACTTCTCTCCCCAAAATATGTGTTCTCCTGAGTATGACAATAAACAACATCTTTTGATAGGGTTCTTTTTCTGAAGCTCTGAATAATGTGGGTGACTCCTTCACTGCTATTACTCCCAGGTCCACTAGGACACGCAGTTAACGTCCTATCTATGAGTCAAGTCGATGTTTAAAAATGATTTGTGTTTGATAAGACCGTGTGCAAATAAATAAATAAATAAATCCTATGAAATACAACACAAAAATGTAAATATGAACGTACAATGAAAGCGATTCTAAAATCTCATTGAATAAAATAACCCTTTATGGATTGGTTTGGCATTAAAACTAATCAATCAATTATTCGTATTTCCTTAATTGTCCCTCAATTTTCCCCCTAACTTCTTTACCTACTTTTCATTTTTACCCACTTCTCTCTGTGTGTCATTATTCTCCTTCTCTGCACTAAACTTCTCTTGATATTCCCTTCCAATTGAATCTTCCACTCCTTATTTTACTTCACACCTGCTCTTTCTCTCCCCTGCTTTCTTAATATCAATTTTCTCCCCTTCTTAAACATCTTACTTTCCTTGTCTCCTTTTCTTTCCTTTCATTTCCTAAAATCCTTCCCATTTCCTTCATGGACTGCATGTCTTCCTATTATTGTTTTCTACAGCTACTTCTTTTACACTCCTCCTCCCTAGTCATCCTCCTCAACTATGACTTATATAACACCCATTCACTTCCCTCCTTCGACACCTGATTGCACACCTTCTTCCTCAACTTCTGCATCATCTCATCAACTCCGCTGCATTTTCTAAATCTTCTCGGAATTGTTTTATTAAATGTACCAAGCGTATTTATGGCATGATCGACTTTCAATTGGCAGCACATTATTTGGAGAGAAAAAAATGTTCATGCTTGTCTTCACATCTCAGAATCTTGACATATTCGTGCCAAAATTTGGGAGATGGTGAGGGCCTGGTTTAGATTTTAATGATTTGAAAATAAAAGAAAAAAACAAGCACGAATTTTTTTTTTTTTTTACGATTTCACATTCTTTTTATACAAATTATTCATTATCATTGAAATCAAAGTTCTCGGTGGTGTGAAAAAATAAATGATTTTTGGATATGCATAAAAAAAAGGTGCAATGAATGATTATAGACAATGAAAAAAGTAAATAAGATAATAAAAATATCGAAAGTAAAAGGTCAAAGGAACGTTTGTGTTCGTAGCATCTGGATTACCTTTTATCTATAAAAACTCATTTAAAGCCTTTCTGATCATACTGGTTACAGAATTATCCCCCCCACTATATATATATATATATATATATATATATATAAATTCTGCTTATTAGCTGAAGTTACCGCGTTTTATAAGTTTCCGCCTGAATTTCCTTATACTTATTTCCTTATTTTCCTTACTTGCTTCAGGGCCGTGAAGCTTGATTTTATATTTAAGCAAGATGCATGTTTACATGTAAGAAATTTTGAGAAAAAAATGCAAGTATAAGTTTCTTTAGTGACTACAGTAAAAATGATTATCGATAACGATGAAATATTTTCACTTTCTTATCATTATATATAATCGTCATGGGAAATGGAAACAGCGAGCCAAATTCAAACGCTGATCGAGGCTGTTCGCTTTCATATAGCACCAATCAATAACATTAGGAAAGTTAAGAATCTGATTATACATCCTCCGGCTATGGGCAAGTAGTTGAGCGTACTGGACTCTTTGGTATGGCAAACGGTATAGGAGAAAGCAAACTGATTTCAAACTCGGAAATCTATGCTTAAAAATTGACCTGTCACATTCTGATCAAGCGGAAGGGTCGGCACCCCCCCACACACACACGCATAAATATATATATATATATATATATATATAGGAGCATAGGAGGAGAGTCTGAAAAGTAACAGACTGGTTCCACAAAGAATTTCTATTCTAAACAGTAAACTACCTGTTTTCCTATTCGATGTAATCATTCAAGAGTCTAAAAAAGTTCCCCATCATTTTCTTTTATTGTTCTGTGCAACTACTGGAAGGATTCCTTTAAGATGTCCTTTTGCAGCGTCATTTCGGCTCTCTTGCTGGCCTCCATACATTGAAAATTGGTTTCCTTGAAGATATGATCGAACTTAGAGAAAGAAAAAATTGTCACGTGAATTATTAGGTTGTTCCGTTACAGTGATGTTCCTCTCGTCCCGGAACAGACATACTTACTTTTTTAGACATATCTATATCTTCAATGCTAACCCTCCAAATATTGTCCTTTTTCATATCGAGCTGACTTGATCTCCTGGAGCCATCCTTCACCTTCTCGTAACAATCTTTGAACCGTTTGAACTTCTCAAAATCCCTCGTGCGCGACTTAATCATGCATTATACATTCGCTGAAGCATTTCAAGTGCTTGAGATAGAAATTTTTTGACCGGGCCAAAAAATATTTGGTTTATTCTCTCGTAAGCGCTCGTAGCTGAACGACCTGCAAAAGAAAAAAAAAACAGATTGCATGAACAAAAAATATAATTGTTGAATATAAAAATCCTATGGTACGAGCAAAATTTAAGAATAGCTTTAAGTAGAGCATACATGGTAAGTTCTAAATAAAGGAACTTTTTTGGTCACGAATCATCAGAGAAGTCCGTGAAAAGCAAGAAATACAGAGGAATAAATAGAGGTAGTTGACAACAAAGAAAATAAGTATCTTAATGTGGAAATTTCAATACAAATGTGACGTTTGTTATATCGGAGGTACTACCCAAAGATTGGAGAATAGAATAAAGCAACATGTAGCCCCACCAATCTGATCAAATTGTTTAACCTGCTCAACCAATTAATATAATCATAGCCCTCCTTCTTAGATTACTCAACACCTATTGGCTAATCCACCTTGCGACAATACCTATAAAACTAATACGATTACTACCTTTGATATCTTGGGCAAGGAATTATAACTGTCGGAGCTCGACGCCGTTTTAATCAGTAAATACTAACCGTTCTCTGCACACAAAACGGATTCTACAATCTTTTTTTCAACCATGCATTTTTCATGCGACTAAAGCAGTACAGACAAAAAAAAAACACTTACTAATCCATCCAGGTAAACTTTTTTGCTCCTTTTTGGGGGTTTTCTTTCTTATTTCTTTTTTGTCTTTAACTATCTTGTTTTATTCATTTTTTATTGTTTGCTTTCACGGCGTTTCTCTAAAAAACGTGACTAAAAAAAGAGTCGTTTTTTCTAGAACTGTATGCTCTACCTGAATCTATTCCTACATTTTCCCTCTACCATTGGATTTTTATATTTCTTCCAGCGCAGGTACGATGAGAACCAAGTACGTACCCTAAACAATATCATCAAACTAGGGAAAAATTATTACGCTATAAATCATGTTGTAAACTAAATTTTACAACGGGAAATTCTTCATTCAATCGCTTGTTGAATAGCTATTTAATGCTAATCATCAGACTGAAAAGGCCTTCTTACAAGACGAACGCTACTCTAAAATGAAAAAAAGCTCACATCTCTGAAACGCCAATGTCAACAACTATGGAGCTATTGTAGCACTATATGGGTGGCCCGCCAAAGCAGACGATTCCTTTATCTGTTTAGGCGCGAAACCAGACAAAGCATTCTTGGACCTGAAATCTCGCCGTATCCGGAAGTGGTAAGGGGACGCGAATGAGAGTTGGCTGGACAAAGGAACTGGAAGGCAGTTGACGATGGGACCCGGACGAGAGCAGTGTGCAACTGGACAGCAGAGAGGCGGGATAGCAAACAGAGTTGGCGTGGAACCACGGACAGGGGCAGTCAACACCGGACTCCGGAGACAGTAGCAGAGAAGAGAGGGTCCAGCCACGGTGAAGAAAATCGACTTAAGATGTCTGCATTCGAGTTGCTTGTGGAATTTTCGCTAGAAACCAACGCTAGCGATAGTCCGCACACGGAAATGAAGTGTTGCATACCTCCTTCTGCTCTTGGTTAACCCCAAGCTTTGTTCGTGTTTGTTCGTCTGTTTTATTTTCTCCTGTCTCCCTCGATCGTATTCTTGTAGTCGTAAAGAAATGTGCGTTACCCCCTCAGCCACTAGTTGATCACCGGCCGGCTAAGAAGTGGAATGGTTCGAGAAAAGGATGAATGCGTGTGGGGGTGAGGACGTAACGTTACACTATAACTAAGACTTTTATCTTTCATTGACACTATCCACTTTTGCTACTACAATGCCACACTAGATGATAAACCGATATTCCCCAAAACAACACTTCTCAACAATATATATATATATATATATATTGATTATTTTAGATTACTTATTTGAGAGTTTTTCACACCAGATTTAACTGATTGTTTTCCCCAAGGGAGTGAGTGACAACAAATCTCACCAAGACTCAGGTTTCGTCTGATCTTAACAATACAATAGTTTGGATGGTCTCCACTTGTCCTCTTATTTCCAAGTCCTCCAGTCTCTGTACCAATCATTTGATAACTGTTTCCGTGCCTGCTAATTAAAATTGATATTACCGTCACTATCATGTTCCTCAGTTTGTTTCCTATTTTCTTGCTCTGTCTACTATTCGGCAGGATCCCTTTTCGTTTTGTTGATTATTGCTCGGTCTGTTCCTCTGGTTGATATTAGATGATCCATTTTAATCTGAAAATCTCAGACAAATTCGTGCGTCTCATTCTCTCGGATAATTCTGATTTGTGCATATACCTTTTTTTTTTTTAAATTTCTCGACAGGTCTAGGTACTTATTTCTCCTTTCATTATCTTTTATTTTTACTCTATGGTCAACTGGTACGACCAAGTACACTATTCGATAGTTTCTCTTTTCTCTTTTTTTTTTCTTGACCATCACTGGGTCTGGTTATCTGGCCAAGATTAGATGATCTGATTGTATCTCGAAATCTGGGAGAAGTATCTGCGTCTTATACTCCAGGACTGATTTTGATTTGTGCATAAACCATTCGGTTATATTGTCCATTTCTATTTCTTGCACAATTCTCAGGGGATCACTTTTCTCACCTAGTCATGTCTAGTCTTATATTTATTTTTACCTAGTTTGCTACATTCACCTACTTTGTGACTAATCGTTTTATCTTTGTTACACATAATCTGTACTTGCGTTTGGGATAAGCAACATCGATTTTGGTTTTAGTATAAGTGGTTTCATAAGGAGTTGTTTTGTGCAACGCTTAGAAAAGATTTGGTTTCTTTTTAGATGCTTTCCTTTCATAGCCATATGCAGGATTTGTCGAATTCTATATCTCAAATTTACCGCATGATATATCAGTACAGTTGTTTTTCTTCTCATTTGTTTACTTGTTTTTTCTTGCTGTTGCTACGTTAGTAATTATGTTGTCAGTCCTATTACTGACCTCTGTAATTAGACCTTATTTACTCTTTTGAATGTAAAGAAAGATTATTATTTCTCTCCTTTGAAGGTTGTTCACACGAAAGTAAGTGGATGATTTATTTTTATTGGAGTTTGAGTGACAGCAAGTATCCTCAAGTCTCCGGGACTATTCTCAGTATTCTAGCCGATCGTAGTAAATATGTAATCTGGCTGGTCTCTACATGTCTTCTAATTTCTAAATCATTCAGTTCATTAAGCAACTATTTGGGGATCGTCCCTAGTGCAATTGGTATCACATTCACTTTCATGTTCCAAAGTGTCTCCTACTCTCTAGTCAGGCCCAGATATTTATCCCTCTTTTCACCTTATTTTAATTTTACCCAGTGGCCTGCCAGAACGGCAAGCTCCCCTTTTCGGCAGGACCCTCATCTTTTTGTTGTTGATTCTTAGTAGGTCTAGTCGTCTTGTCTAGATTAGGTGATATGATTGTATCTCAAAATTCCCGAGAAATTTCTACTTCTCATTCGTCGAGGCGCTTAATTTTCTAATGCACTTAATTTTCTTAGACGGGTTCTGATTGGTGCATTCATCATTTGTTAATAAGTTCAAAATTCAGTCTTTTGTACATTTCCCAGAGGGTCACATTTCCCCACCAGTCCTGCCTATTTTAAACTGAAATTAATTTGCACGGTTGTCAACTCTGGTTGAAAGATGTTTTATCATTGTTAAATTATATATATATATATATAGAATGCCGCGAACAATATTGAACAAGTCCTGGCGGCAACATCCCACAAAGCACCAACTATACGGCCACCTACCTCCCATCACGAAAACTATCCAAGCTAGACGAACCAGACGTGCAGGACACTGCTGGAGAAGCTGGGACGAGTTCATAAGTGATGTACTCCTATGGACCCCCACATATGGCCGGGCAAAAACAGGACGACCAGCTCAAACATACATTCAGCAGCTATGTGAGGATACGGGATGTAGCCCTGAAGAACAACCGGAGGCGATGAACGATAGGGAGAAGTGGCGAGAGAGGGTCAGGGATATCTGTGCAAGCGGCACAACTTGATGATGATATATATATATATATATATATATATATATATATATATATATATATATATATGTATATATATGAATGTATGAATGTGTTGAAAGAGTGTTTGTATTGTAGTGAATAACGAACTAGATTTCGACTTTGTATGAAGTGAGTTCGAAATCCAGCTGTGCTATCAATTTCACTTTCGAAGTAATACATTTGGCAAAGCTAGGGATTATATTGTTCCTCTACTGTACTCCTATTATATGAATGGATGTATCCTGAAAAGATCCACGAAGTTTGATATGCCATTAAACATAGAAAAATACAAGAAGGTGAAATATCCAAATTGTCCAAATGGTATACTCTTGCTCTGTCTGTCACAAACACACACACACACACACACACACACACACACACACACACACACACACAAGCACGCACACTAATGTATATTTCATAAAACTGCCAACACAAAAACTGTATCAGAGTTACCAACAAAGTCAGGCATGGATTTTAGGCAACAGAATAATTACCACTAAACCTGGGCGCCTCAACGATGCATCATGATCCCACAAGATTTTATACCTTTTCGTCATAGTGCGAGATTTCCAAATCAGTGGAGATCTAGTTTTAGCTTGATCTTTAAGTTTCTTTGTATATTTCACATTTTTTTTACTAGTGGCAAGCCTTGTTTAATCAGATATACAGAGGCCGAATTGGCACTAAAAGCTCAGCATCCGATTTCAGTGCATTTTATGTAGGTTTTCTTGCCTTTTCTTAAACTTTTCTATTGCAGGTTTTCTTACATTACGATAATGCGCCCAGATCAAAGGAACTTAACGAAGAAAACTCTTTTTGAATTAACTGTCCACATTGCAAGATACGGACGGTAAGCGTTTAAGGTTATCTTAACTGGAAAGACGAGATAACGTTTCAAATCGACAGCAATACTCCAGTTCACACAAACATAAGTTTTTATTTCGCTGGAAAAGAAAAAAAGATATGGGTACTGAAGTCAGTAAAGAAGGCCATGCAGATAGTCTTCCTGGACATGAAAAAAACGTCTCTATTGATTTCTTTGAAAATAGTTAAACGATACACAGCGCTTCATATATCCAAGTGCTTCTTCAAAATACAACTTGTCATAAAATAATGAAAAGATAAACCCCAATATGTTAATATTCTTGGTTATAGCTCTTAACATTTTGTTTAATATTCAACCATGATTGATATATCCGTCACGATTAAAAATACTAATTTTATCCAGATACATGATATATTCACCCACCCATATATTCGAATAAGTTCGTCGGCTACGTTTTATCTAAAAAAAAACTACAATTAATATGAGAAAGATTGCTGGTTCCTCTGTTATGATATTTCCACACCGTTAAAAATGAAAAAAAAAAGTCAATGTAAAAACTGGTAGAATTAGAAATACTACAGACAATAATGCAAAGTCGGCTTGAGCTGTGCTATATCCCGATTGCATCTCTGCAGATGGGTAATATTCCCACAACACGGGTCATGGATATGACCCAAAACAATCTGATGGTGAGGCTCTAGTAATGCTGGAGCTATGGAGAATGAGGAGTACCCCTTCATTGCTCCAAGGTCCATTCTGGCCCTGAGTGGTAAGAACTGATTGGGTCCTTTCTATAGGTCTGATAGAAGAGTTTGACATTTAAACTATATGCAAACAAATGATTTATGCCAAAATGATTTGCTAGAAACAGAACCGCTTGATAATTTAACTGTGTGTAAACAAATGACTGATGTCTAATTCATTTGTTCGTGATACGTATCATGTGCAAACGAATGCATAATTTTGAATACAATAATGAGTTTTAAATTTAAAATAATTGTAACCCGTTCACTGTCTTCAATCAAATATTGAATATTGATAAGAATAATAACTGAGCTATTTAACAAACAATGGAAATTCTAGTGTGCAGGCAAATTAATTGTAACTTATTTAAAATGGACTTACCAACAAACTATTCACTTACAAATCGTTTAAATGTGTGCACACATACACTTTATAGTAAATACAATTATTCATGTTACACAGAAATGCTTGAAACAATTTAACAGAGTGCAAATAGAAAAAAAAATGAGCTCATGCTTATTTAAAAACTTCATCAAAAAAATATTTTAAAAATCACATATACTTAATATATATGTCTAAAGAGGATTTGGCATTATACAAGCTACCGCAGTCGCTTTGCCATAAACCCAATTGAACCAAGTAGAAACAATTAAAGTGTGTGCACGCATATGATTATTATTATTATGATTTTCCGCCTGAAGAGTTTTTCACACTATTCTCATTATTTTTTTTTTCTCGCTGGAGTCTAATAGACAACAAGTTTCTTCAGGTCTCCAAGAATCGTTTGAGCATTTTAGCTGCTCTCAAAAATGCTATAGTCCGTATGGATTCGAATCTATCACGGATTTTCAATTCATTCAAGAATTGTACTGATTTCTTCTCAAGTAACACGTAGAAATATTTTTGGGAAGTCCCCGTGGTGTAATGACTAACATGGGGCATTGCTACATATCAGTAGAATAGCCTTTTTATAAACATATCTTTGCAGTTTTGTAAATAATCATCAATTTCTTAGTTACATTTCTATGTGTAGCTTTTTAGATAATGTTTGGAACCAGTATCGATATATCTGAGGCAAGAAGTGTGCTCATGTTAATTGTATAATTCAGATTTTTAGATTTCCATGATTTAAAAATTATTTTCTCTCGTCATGTGTTTTTGTTAGGACACTTATCTCTGGCTCCATCAGTTCGAAGTCTTTCTTTGATATTTTCACACCTGCACCAGATATCTTGTTTTGATGATGCAATAGTTATAGCCATATGTTTGCTTAAACAGTTATGAGTCAATTACGGTCAACTATATATATATATATATATATGTGTGTGTGTGTGTGTGTGTATAGTTGACCGTAATTGACTCATAACTGTTATATATATGTATATATCATAAATTGCTGCATAAAAATCGACTTTAAAGCATGAATTACCTCTAATAATATAATGATTATGCCGTTTTTAACGGCACAATATCAATTAGCAGGCATATATATAAAGGAACAGACAGAATACATTCAAAATCAGATAGATAAGATTAGAGACTCGGTGGAAGATAGACAATCTAGAAGAGCCTGGCAAACAATAAACGAAGTGAGCAGAAGAAAGAACAGAGCCAAAGCAAAACTTAAAGCAGCAAACCAAGAAGAAAGAATAATACTGTGGAAACAGCACTTCGAAAACTTACTTGGAAACCCACCAAAAATAACGCATGAACCAATCACCAGAATAATTAGCAAACAATTAGACATTAAACTAGGACCGTTCACACAAGAAGAACTCGACTCGGTTCTCAGAAAAATTAAAAATAGGAAAGCTGCAGGGCTGGACGAAATTCCCCCGGAAGTTTGGAAGACCAGACAATTCGACGACATACTGCTACGCCACTGCAACGCAGTATACAATCAAAATCCGATAGATAGATGGATGAAGGGTTGCATACTCCCCTTCCCTAAAAAGGGTGACCTCGGATTAGCCAAAAACTACCGAGGCATAACACTTACATCCATAGCAGCCAAAATCGACAATGCCCTACTACGAAACCGCATAGAACCCGAAATCGACAACATACTTAGAAAAAACCAAAATGGCTTCCGAAGAAATAGATCCACGACCTCACAAATATTAACCATCCGCAGAATCCTTGAAGGTGTACGGGCAAAGAACCTACAAGCGACATTAATATTTGTCGACTTTACCAAGGCTTTCGATTCTATTCACAGAGGAAAGATGGAACAAATCCTACTAGCGTACGGCATACCTAAAGAAACCGTAGCTGCAATAACGATTCTCTATAGAAACACTAAAGTAAAAGTACGATCACCGGATGGAGACACAGAATACTTTGACATTGTAGCAGGAGTACTACAAGGGGACACGCTGGCCCCGTACTTCTTTATCATTTGTCTGGACTACGTACTTAGAACATCGATTGACAAAATCAAAGAGAATGGCTTCGAACTGACGAAGAAAAGAAGCAGAAGATACCCCGCAACAACAATTACCGATGCCGACTACGCCGATGACATAGCGATACTGGCAAATACACCTGACTAAGCCGAAACACTTCTGCATAGTTTGGAACGAGCAGCAGCAAGCATAGGCCTCTATGTTAATGCACACAAACGGAATATATGTGCTATAACCAAACGGGGGACATCTCCACTCTAGAAGGAACCCCCCTTAAACTAGTAGACAAATTCACGTACCTAGGAAGCAGCGTCGAATCAACCGAAAAGGACATCGAAACGAGGTTAACGAAAGCATGGACAGCTATCAATAGGCTATCGATTATATGGAAATCAGATCTAACCGATAAAATGAAACGCAGTTTCTTCCAGGCAGCGGTCACATCGATACTGCTATATGGATGCACTACATGGACGCTAACAAAACGACTGGAGAAGAAGCTAGATGGCAATTACACAAGAAAACTGCGTGCAATCCTCAACAAGTCCTGGCAGCAACACCCCACAAGACACCAACTGTACGGTCACCTACCCCCTATCACGAAAACTATTCAAGTTAGACGAACCAGACATGCAGGACATTGCTGGAGAAGCAGAGATGAACTCATAAGAGATGTGTTCTTATGGATCCCCACACATGGCCGCGCAAAAGCAGGACGACCAGCTCGAACGTACATTCAGCAGCTATGTGAGGATACAGGATGTTGTCCTGAAGACCTACCTAGGGCGATGAACGATTGGGAGGAGTGGCGAGAGAGGGTCAGGGATATCCGTGCTACCAGCGTGATATGATGATGAATATAATGATTTACTTGTAAGACAAAGCTAAAATCCAGTAGTCTGTAGCTAGACTTATTTGAAGGTTTTACATTTTAGCCCTGCCATGTAAATCGACCCGTCATTTTGTAAGGCTTTCTTAAGGTTTTAAAGATAGTCTTACTCGTATATTCCGCAATTTAATACACACACTCACACACACACACACACACACACACACACATATATATATATATATATATATATATATATATATTATCCGCTGTTTATCATTTCTGTCCTCGTTAAATTTGACTTGGGACCACTTTTGTAACCTACATTTTATTTAAGTGAACATCATGATGTTTGACGTTACGTCACTCAGAAATGTTATCTACATGATATAAAAAAAGAACATGAGAAACATCATTAGAATCATATTTAAAATGAATAAAATGCATAAAAATGTACAATAAAAGATTAAAAACGATAAAACGAAATTAAAATAAAAGAAAATGTTTTAAATAAAAATGCTGTAACATAAAATATCAACCTTGGAAAAATAAAAACAAATGAATGTCATTACGAGCGGTTTAAGTAAAAAAAGGTTCAAAATACGGTTTTTGGATCCGATTTATAAGGTAGCATTTGGAATGACTATATATATATATATATATATGTGTGTGTGTGTGTGTGTGTGTGATTGTATATTTGTGTGCCTTGGAGAGTGGCACAATATCATAGCATGTCTTTCTTGTAATAGTCTGGATTAGATGTGCACGCGCGTGGGTGCGCGCACACACACATACACGTATATATATATATATATATATATCCGTATGTGTGTGTGCGCGCGCACGCACATGTGTGTGTGTGTGTGTGTGTGTGGTGCTCTGTCGCCATTCGTCCCTACAATCCATCGCTGCTGTCAAGTCATCTAAACTACATCCTCTGTTCCAACAGACCTGAGATCGGAAAGTTCTGGTTGGTCGGTTAACACCGGTAAATCCGTATGAAGGGTTCCTTAGGGGAATGTCTCTTATGAGTTTGTCCTTACTTCTTCAGTCTTATTTCGATGGTTTTAGAGATAGCTACTGTTTCAAAAGCAAAAATTATATAAATTAACACATTAGAGGATGTTTTATTGTTCATTTAGTTTTAAATAAACTAATTATGGATGAGATGTATAAAAAAAGCTTATGATTAAGATTCTGTTTTCAAAAATATATCTTTACCAAATAAACTTAAACAAGTAAAATTAATGATATATATTTTTACAATCTATGCTGACAAAGATATGGAATTATCCAATGCTGATAAAAAGAAAAGGAATATGCATTAGTTTTTATTTCTAGGGTTAATTACAACAGAAAGCTACTTATTCGATCTGGTCTAAAGTTATAAGACGTTTTTAGATGAACATGCAATTGGATATACTTAACTGAAAAGAAGTTTGTTGAAACAAGTGAAAGATCGTAAAACTATTTCAAGTCAACATATTGTTGTGGTCCTATGCTAGTCATGGAGCCCAATGGGGTGTGACTATAAGTCACAGTACTTGTTGTGACTGTTGTATTCGTGACTACCACGTTAGCGTCCAACTGTTTGCTTTGTCAGGTCCTTCATTGCCCACGCTTCGTTTGAAAGATCCACGAAAAGGGTGGAGACACAATTCAGCCGGATCTTCTGACGGTCAGGTAATATGAGTGGCTAGATTGTCTAGCAACCCAAAGAATACAGAAAACACGTTGTTAATAAACAACACATTTCTTTTTTTCTTAAAACACGCTTGTAAGACAATAAATAACAAGCAAAGGATGTTTGCTTTCCTGGAAAAAAGAAGAAAGAATATCGAGAGAGGAAGAGTGACACTAATGTCTCTAAAATCGGGGACTTTGAATTTTTGTAAAGTCTGAAGGTTGTTCGAAATCCTTCAGTTCTAGAATGGAAGGAATGCTTCATTGGCAGTCTTAAGTTCCTTTTTGTCCCCTTTCGTCATCCTCTCAGATGATTCGTTTTACCATCCTATTTTTTATAGATCAATAACTGGACTAAAAATGTTCCTGTTTGGTTGCCCTATAAGAGACAATAAGGAGTCATATTCCAATTGGTCAGCCAATCGTAGTTCAGGATTATATCTTACAGGTATAGGGAAAACATTTTTTTTTTAATTCTTTGACCAACGGAGACAGGTTTAGAGCATTGAGATTGAACTAAAAATTTTCAACATCACCTGACAGGATGAGTCATGCCCAGCTCAACTTTATTTAGGGTGGAGCAAAATTAAATCTCCCTTTTGACATTGATCTTTAAAATAAAGACTAAAAAAATATGTTTTACAAAATGACCCGTTTTATCATTATGATCTTTGAAGTTAGTTGACAACCGAAAAATTAAATAAATTCGCTGACCTTTTAGATAAAAAAAATTGTCTCGTACTTAGCTGAACTTTAGGAACAATCAACAAGCTTTTTATGTCAATCTAAGGCTTGAACAAAATGATACTTATTTCAAGGATTTTTTTTGTTCTTCTGATATATATATATATATATATATATATATATATATATATATATTGATTTTCATATATTTGATAAATTCTAATCTTTACATATTCATTTAGTATTTAACCACACATCGTGTCACACTGTGGAGTATGGTGAAAGACGTTGAATTTTCACAGTTAGCTGTTTCAAAGATTGTATGCAAATGTAATGATAGATTGCTAAAATGTAAAACATACTGGTAGTCCACGAGTGATATCAGATAATAAGGATAGAAAACTCAAAGCAAAATGTATGGAAATAGAAAGTGTACCAAAAAAAGAATGAAAATAAATGTGCCCTGTTACCCGAATTAAAATCTCTGACAATTCTGTTTGCATTTAAATGTATGCTATTACTCTTGTGGAAGGTATGCATCCACCTATTCTCACTCCAACGGTGGGTAAGGCAGAGAGGACTCTTTAACCATCTAGGAGAAATAAAGCTCTAAATTAAAACCTGTTAAACCACGCTTATATAATGAGGGATTGACAAAATATCTATAGTAATACATTGACTCTGAATATATTAATATTGTAACAAATTATTAAACATTTTGCTGTTTAAAATCATTGCGAAGACGAATTTGTGTAAATTTATGAATGTTAAATAATTGTTAAACTGACGATGCCATAAAATAAGCCAACAAATTTTCCTTATAACACAAAGAAAGCAAATTTAATTAACTTTCATTTTCTTCGAGCCAGAAAACAATTCAGATAAATGCCACCAATTTAACGGCTTCTTCCATCACATTTCTCTTTTTTATGTTCTGAAATTAAAGTATTGCCATTTTGTTTCAATTGATTATTAACCAATGTGTAACAGGAAATTAGAAATTTCAGAAAATGTTTGCCACAGGAAAAATGGAGCAACAACATCGTGCAGAAAGAAAAGTATATATATATATATATATATATATATATATATATATATATTTATATGGTGTCAGAATAACTCGCCCCAACTTAATATTTGTATATTATCTAAGGAACTGCGAATATTTGCAACTACTTACTGAATTTGCTTTTGTTAGTTTATTTTGAATTCAGTTTGGAATAATTCGTAAATATTTTAGGAGGTTCATAATTTCCATTGTGACACATATCTAAAAACTTCGGTTCAAAATAATTGTGAAATAACATTGCTCTATGGCATTTGCCATTTTATTCGTAATTTGTAATTTAATTTTCTTTTGAAAATGAAATAGTATTGACTTAATTCAATAGAATTCTGGAAGATTTCACGTAGATAACATACATAGCTTAAAAAGGGCACCCAACCTTGTGTAATAGCCTTTAAAATAGATTACCAGACCATTGGCATTGAACTTGATTCTCACTGAGAACCCCACATTTCTGTCTTTTGTAACATCTAAGACTGCAAAACAAAGGTGATAGTTTATGTGTACAAGGTTTATGTGTACATAGTTTATGTGTACATAGTTTATGTGTACATGGATTATCAGTGATTTCAAATCGTTTTATGTTCTTACATCGACTATTCGGATTTTTAAAAAAAAGTACAATGATATTCATTATATTGAAAAACTAGCATAAAACGATTATGGGAATGGGAAAAATTGTCTGAGATGTCTCGAATGATCGTCAAAAGGGCAAAGGATATTGTCACAAATATAAAGGCACTTAAAGTGAATATATCGAAGACATTTTCTATACGTCTTCATTGAGCTCGTATTTGAGGTTATTGTCAAAAAAATTACTTTGCTTAAAGCTAAATGTTTATGAAATAAATTAGCATATGCTAGAAGTCGTCTTGAACATAGGAGTGAGCATTGAACTTCTGCTTTATAAGATCAAACTTGAATTATTTGTTCCCATGACTCCCAATGTTCATGGAAAAATCGAAAGAAGCTCTCAAACAAAAAAATATCCTCCCAAAAATTAAGAACGATAGCGGGAATATTATGTTTTGGGAATGTTTCACTGCTAGTGGACAAGAAGATTTAGTGAGAGTATACGAGATAAAGAGCAGTATTTAGATATTCTTTAAGGTTATATGAAACTAGAAGCAGCAAAGCAATTTTGGGAGCCTCACAGAGCATTCAAACATGACATTGGCACGAAACACATAGCTTAAAATATTATGACATATTTTGATGGTTGTAAAATTAAGATATTGGTGAACTCTGCACAGAATCATGACTAAAACCCTAACAAAAATGTATGGGTCTATTTAAACAAAAATCTACGCGATAGAAACTCTTCAAATATAAACGAGCTAGAGAATTATGAAGCAAAATACCTCTCATTGTGTACATAGATCGTATAAGAAAACATTTCAAACATTTGGCGGGCAATAATCAAAAGTAAAAACAACTGAATTGATTGTTAAGGCAACAAAAGCATTAAGTTTATTCATAATGCACACAATAGCAAAATGAAGACAATGTAAGATTCTAGATCCATTTCCCAGCATACTCTGTTTCCTTCTCAATCACGTACAGTCACCTCGTAGAAGCACCTAAGTTAATTTTCGGCATGTGAATACGTTGTGTATTTCATCTTAACCCTGTTTGGGAACCTCTGTTTGCAGAGGGCTTCCATCGCGGTCCCAACATTTTTCTGCAGTGTCAACGTCAGAATTGGTTGAATAATGAGGTAAAAGCTGTCTTGTCATTTGCTGTTTTGACAGTTTGTCTAGATGTTTCTATGAGTCCTTGTCATATCGCAAAACAAATCTCACATCATCGAAAGTTGGTCCGTGAAAAAACCCTGCAAAACCCCAGTAAACAATACATCATCCTATTTACCCAACCCCTCCGCTCGGGCAGGATATAACACAAGGTCAACTTTTAAGCGGAGTTTTAACAGGTTTGAATTCAGAGTTTTCCTTCTCCTTGACTAGTTGCCTAACCAAGGCTGAAAAACCTAGTCTGCCCTACTATTTACCCATAGCTGGAGGGAGAATAATTGGATTCATACCTTTCCCAAAGGTATTAGTGCAATGTGAAATGCAATCAGTCTCATCTAAGATTTGAACTCGTGTCGCTGTGTTTATTTCCTACAACGATAACCATCACACTACGGGCACCTCCACTAAATAATACATCATAGTCAGTAAATGCTTTTGAAACATGACACACTGTGATATCAAGTAAGCTTGACAACTTAACCAGCAACCATGGTGGGTATCACAGCAATTTTGTTCAAACCATCATTCAGTCCTGAGTGGGAAACCTCAGATTTTCTCTTTTAGGGATGCAGGGGAACAAAATATAGTTGTTCCCTAATAGTAATGAAGTGCCAAGGCAACCTAGAAGATCAAGTAATGTGATTTCATGCCTTTGTACATTACCCATAAAGAGAAGAAAAGACGCTTAGCATTGAATAGACGTTTAATTCTGAGACTCTTAGGCTAATTTTTATATGCTACGTACGTTTATATTTTTGAATGTGTGATATATAAGAAGCTGTGGTCACATCTCTGTGAAAATTATATGCATGTATTCACGTTACACACACACACACACACATGCATGCATACACACACGCTTAAGCACACAAACTCACATACATATATGTATATGTGTTAGAATAGTGTAGACTCAAAGTCAGTGGTGCTTAATGACTGTCAGTTTCTCGTCAATGCTACTATCAGTCCAAGAACTCAAGGTAAACCAAAGTCGCATAATTTTAGTCCGATGCTCGTATTCGCGAGAAACAGGACTTTACCAAGCACTGTTGACTCTGTTGCTACATTATTCAAACCAAGATCTACATATAATCTATCAACTATTTTGAATACTCGTTCCAAATATAGCAATATATATATGCGTGCTGGTGTGTATGTTAAGAACAAATCCATATACACATGTGCATTCCCATACACAAAAAATGTGTAAATTATTAGTCTTTCTGATGGCAAGGTGCAGTATATTACTTCATTTTCTGCAGAAAAATAGGCCCCTCTGCTCCCAAATTATACTGAGAATGAACCTATAATCTGCATTAATATACATTGTGTATTCATCAGATCTGAAGTTTTTGTGTGTAATAATGTCATTCTTCTTCAATGCCATTACTTACATGTCGCGTATAACTTATCGTGTATAAGTTTAAGTACACATAGGGGTTCATAATATATTTTTCTGTTTATATATATATATATATATATATATATATATATATTTTGTTGTTGTTAGTTCAAAGAGAGAATAAAAGTATTTCAAAATAGGTAGGTCCACGAAGAGATTTTATATTTTTGAAATTAATCTATTAGTTAAAATTGTTCTTACATACATGTATGTTTCTATCTCGTTGCATTCGTCAGAGAACATATGTGAGACTAGGCCTTGTTAATGGGGTACTCTTTAAGACTTGAACTCACTCGTGTCTGCAGTTTGATTCTCAGTTGGTTATGAGTTTATATAGAGGTCTTCCTCTCCTTTCCTTAAAGTGTGTTTACCTTAGTCTGTTTTAGTCCTCTTTGAGATTTGATATGTGTGTGTGTGTGTGTGTGTGTGTGTGTGTGTGTGTGTGTGTGTGTGTGTGTGTGTGTGTGTGTTTTGGAGTGGTTTAGGATTTAGATAACAGTTCTTTATCCTCTGTGTGTGTAAGAATGTTTCTTGGATATTTTTTTTTGTGTTTATGTGGATTAGTGTGGTTTGAAAATAACTGGTAAATCTTTTCCTAACAGTTTTTGTCAGTATGTATATATACACATATCTATGTATGTTTGTGTCTATATATATATATATATATATAATGTTTCCAGCTTGGGGTTTTCGTCAGAGAACAGGTCTGGCACAAATGAGGTTGGCATCACAGGTATGATAATAAACTGCATTCTGTGATGAGGTCCCAGTTCGAGAGCAATGAGTTACGTATAATCATCCTTTTGTTCCCATTATTTGCATATTCCCTCAAACCCAGAGAGGTTGCAACTGTTTGGGTCACATTAATATGTAAAATAGATATGTTTGAAAATTATTTGTCTTAGATAGTGATACTTTATACAATATAACCAAGAGGAATGTTTTTGTATCAAGAATACTTATTTGAAGCTATACTTCTTTATTAAAAATCATTACTACTTACTCGAAATTCCATAAATGCTTACAAATTTATACTGTTAAATAAGAATACTAAAACTGATGTGTTTGCAAATTATGTATTATTCTTAAATCGGAATATTTACTTTAAAAACAAATATTAGAAACTAGATTTATATATGTACGTGTTTGTTAAAGATATACATACATATATATATATATATAGAGAGAGAGAGAGACAGACAGACAGACAGATACCGATGAAGTCCACGTTCACAACGAGCAAGTGCTCGAATTTTATAGATGTATTTACCCAAAAATTCCGTGACAATCCAGACCTAACATTAAGTCAGTTTTTAAATTGAGTTTATCTGTTTTCAATTCACGGTGTTTTCTCTGTAAGACTGGCTGCATTATCATAGCTGAAGAAACCACTCTGCACTACAATTCACTGTACGTTGGCCGAGAACAAATGGATTAAATCTTTTCCAAGACCATTAGCGCAAAATAAGATACAAACAACGTCATCCTGGTAGAGTAATAACATAGTCTTTCAGTTTATATTCTTAAATACCCGAAAAGAGAGACAAAACAACCCTTATATTTTGAAATATATTTCTTGCTTATAACGAAAGGTGATGAAATGGTTGCGTGGGAGAGAGAGAGAGAGAGAATGTCGGATAGACTGGGAACTACTAGGATATGGTATGTTCAGAACCTTACTTTTTCGTTCTGCTTCAACGAAGCTGGTAAAGGGCCGACTACAAATATTTAATCATCTTCGTTTCTTCTTCATGCTTCTTTCACAGGAGACTGAAAAAGGGCCGCCTCTCCATCCAGAGCCGTCTCTCCACGCCTCCCCTCGGGCTTACACCCAAACGGGCGTGACGCCAAGGGTTACGGCTCACTGCTTATTCTCTCTCAGCTGATTGCTTAGGGTTAAAAAACTTCCGTCGTTATATATTTTTCGGACGCCTACGCACTCATCCAACACAACTAACGTGACATTTCTACTGTCTTTTTTTACCTTAAGATACAGGTGCATATCCTGTTTTGAAAACTACAAACTAACAATACCTGATAAAGTTCAATATGTTACAATATTTTGCGTTCTTTGTCAACATTGCTTTCATATATTGCTGTTGAAAAATGTTTTAATTAATCGAAAATAATCATTTAAATAAAGCAAATAATTACCCCTTTTATTATTGATTCTGTGCAGACAAAGGATACCGTCAAGAAGGCTTACCAATTGCGATGATCTATAGGAACGGATGGTGGGAAAATGTTAAAGAAAACCATCCTGTCGGCTGGCTTTGGTCATGGTGATCATGATTTATCATATAAGCAGCACTCTTAGGCAGGTATTATTCCATTATCTAGTTTAGTTGGGCCTCGAGTTTTTCATTAAGATAATGAATTAGCTAAAATCGTTGGGCGGAATTTAAGTCAAAGCGCGTTCACCAGCCACCAGGATAGGGAAACTGTAATCTTTACACACAAAGACAAAATGTAAATAAAATAGATTCATGTCTTCTCATAAGTTTCATTGAGTAAATAAAAACTGAGGTGAAATTAGGGACATGTGTAAGATGACGAAATGACTTGCAATATCCTGAATTTAGATATACATAAATAAGCGAATTTCTAAATAGCATTTCGTTGGAGCTCAGTTCAAACCAGTCAGAAAAGTCGTCAGTTGGATCGGAGGGTTGTCTCTGTTCAAAGACCATTACAGAAACTCTCTCTCTCTCTCTCTCTCTCTCTCTCTCTCTATATATATATATATATATATATATATATATATATATATATATATCATGCTACTGTATACAGTCTGAACATGGAGGTGTCCGTGGTGTAATGGTCAGCGTCGTAGGAAATGGACACGGCGACACGAGTTCAAATCCTAGACGAGACTGATTGCATTTCACATAGCACTAATACCCTTGGGAAAGGTATGAATCCAATTATTCTCCCTCCAGCTATGGGTAAATAGTAGGGCACACTGGGTTCTTTAGCCTTGGTGGGGCAACTAGTCTAGGAGAAGCAAAACTCTGAATTCAAATCTGTTAAACTCCGCTTTAAAAAATTGACCTTGTGTCATATCCTGATCGATCAGAGGGGTTGGTAAATATATATACAGTCTGAACATTGAACAGCATATCTGGATAATAAAGTGATTATTTCTATAAATATATTCGACACATTATTGCTACACCAATACGTTCCAATAAATGGTTGTTAATTGTTGACGGAGAGTTCTTTTACACGGGGAACTTGTTCTAACGAATCACACAGACCGTTAGAAAAATGTTCCGGGTGAATTGTATCATTCCATATCTGTGGATCTTTTAAACACGACGTGGGCACAATGGGGATTGATAAACAAACTACCAGAAACACTTGTGGTGGTCACGAAACGAGGATCACAATTAAGAACCGTAACCAGCCATAGTACCATATTTGTTGTTAGTATCGGTAACCATGACGGCCATATTGTTACACTTGTGGTCATGCACCCATATTATCACGATACTTTCCAGCCGATCAGTTCCCTATCGGGTATACACTTTTACTCCTTACATGTTCTTTTGCTTCATTAGCTTATTGTATTTTTTCATCTCTTTTAGCGCAAACTCTATCGTTTCTTATCTGAGTTCTTTCAACATTACTTTTACTGCTATTAATACCGTGGAGTAGTCCCCGGGGTATAATCTTCCCAGCTAAAGTTTAAATAGTACGACTACTTTTCTTCTACAAGAATGGTTTTGACATATGACCCAAGGCGGTTATATGACATTTCATAAAGAAAGCAAACGAAAACAATGTTTCTGAGCTCCTCTCTTATCTAGTTTAATGAGGGACCGGAGAAAATTACCCGAGAGAATGCCAACGTATTTATTCATATGACAAGTTCCTGTCACAAAGTTTGCTTTCCAGTCGTTCTGGCGAAATTATTCGTCTAACATTTCCTTCATGTATGTTTGCTGGATCATTTCTGATTCCAATATTCCGAGATATTTTTAGATCTCATTTTTCCCGAGTGTCTTCATGCTCAACTTACTGGATGTTTTTTATTCAATATATTGTTTCATTTTTCGTTTATGTATTATAATTATTTTCCTATACTTATTGTAGTAATTTTTTAATTCACTATTCAATACTTCTGTTGTGGCTGTATGTCCTATCTGAGTTAGTTTTTCCGGTTCGTTTTTAATTTGAGCAAAAAGTTTGACACCATCCATATTCATAAGGTGTTATATTTTCTTTTGTGTTTTTCTCAATTGATAATCTTAGGATTTTATTAAGATATAACACAGTTCTATGATCATATGATAGAGAAAAAATAGAATGAAAAAAAATATCTGAACACCATAGTAGCTACCGGAGTTCATTCACAGAGTACGACTTTATGTAGGTATAAAGAACTTATTCATAAACTGGGTCTATTGAACATAAACATTTTTTTCCTTTGAGATCACACCTCTTATTTCTTTAAGTTTCAATTTCGCTGATACCAACGATAGCTTTTGTTAGATTTGTGCCTGTTAAAAGGTGCCTGACTCTTTATTTTAATATTTAAGTCGATCATGAATTATAAAAATAAGCACAGTCGGCTGGGGCAGTAGAATACATTGACTAAATATCTGAAGAAGGGTAAGACCCCAATCTACAAGTGTCAAGAAATGTATTGTCTTCATGCTCAACTTATTGGATTTTTTTTATTCAATATGCTGTTTCATTTTTCGTTTATTTATTACAATCATTTTCCTATACTTATTGTCGTTATTTTTTTAATTCACTATTCAATACTTCTGTTGTGGCTGTATGTCCTATCGATGTTAGTTTTTCTGGTTCGTTTTTAATTTGAGCAAAAAGTTTGACACTATCCATATTCATAAGGTGTTATATTTCTTTTTGTGTTTTTCTCAATTGATAATCTTAGGATTTTCTTTAGAAAATAGGTAGCTGATGGTGAGGCTCCATTCCTGAAGCTCCGAGGAATGTAGTGTACCCTTTCGTTACCATTACTTACAGGTCCACTCTAATCCGGAGTGGTAGCACTTGATATAATTTAGGATCTATCTATCTATCTATCTATCTATCTATCTATCTATTAGATTGCTAAAATGTATCTATCCATCAATCTATCTATTTATCCGTCTTTGTGAACAACACACCCGTTTCTCCTTCAACTAGACACTATGTCCCAGATATATGAGAAAAAGAAAAAAAAACTTATATAACAATATTTGAGATTTTATTTACAGAAAGTTTTCTATCAGTTTTTGCAGTGCAAGAATGATCTCGTTCTCTGCCGAAATTATGGGCTGATACCCACAGCTATTTGAAAACATGCTAGAGTGGATGTGAATTTATTAATAATACCGCGGTTCTTAAGATTGCAAAAGTCATAAACTTTGTGGTCATTTTTCTCGAGAGAACCCTACTCTGGGTACGTCAAGTGTCGAGGTTGGAAAACATTCTACTATCAAAAGTTTCAATATTTGAGGAATTGTCGACACGTCAGCCAGACATAAGAGCTGTTTGGTAGGAGTAGAAGGACTTGGTGAAGGAGTTTTTTTTCCTATTTGCAACATCAAGTAAAGCTTTCATAAGATACAGAAAAATAAACCAAAAAAAAAAAATCTCTGACAATATTTCTGACCATTTATGATTTTAAAAGAAAAAAAAACGAGAAAACTAAAAATCAGTTTTATTGAGATGGGCCAAAATACTACTATCTATTTGCATTAAAATTTGATAGATAGGAAGAAAGGAGGATAGCAAAAAATATACGGAAATAGATCGATGGATTGACTGATAGATATGTTAAATAATTTCTTGATATACTTAGTATTATTTGAATCAATCCATAAGAGATTAGTTTTCTCGCTCATCCAATCTAGCCAACTCCACACCATTACCAAGAGGTAAAAAATATCAATCTATTTACCAGTTTGGTTGTGAGTACCGATAAATTTAGAGGTATCAAATGGTAAAAACTGTGATCTTTGGAAAGAAAATATCGACCTCTATAAAGACATTCATGTGTATATTAGTAGATGCAAGTTATTATATATATATATATATATATATGTGTGTGTGTGTGTGTGTGTGCTTATATATATATATATATATATATTATGCCAGTTGTAGGTTTTCGATGAACGCCAATAAAAGTCTTTGGGTTTTTGGCTCGGGTTGGTGATGCGTGAAAAGAAGTAGTAGTGTGGAGGGAAAGCGTTTGGGCCCTTCCAAGATAAGAAAAGCGCTGGTTCCAAATTGGCCAGAGAAACTACCCCACACATTCTGTCCTTTATCAATTTCCACATAGTTCTACTGCATCAGAAAATAATAGAGTAAATAAAGCAGGAGGTCCTACTGATGTGGCGAGTTATGTCTTTGTTTCCCATTCTCTTCATAACTCGTTGGACGACATAGTAGGAAGCGATTTCCAACTTCAGTCACGTTACTACACACACTCTCAGCCTAATATCCTCTGGAAAAGTACAAAACCCCTTATATCCCCAACAATGGGTTAGATATTATCTCCAACGATGGTCTTGGTATTATATAAGCCGCGAAGATTTAAATGTCAGTCAAACTAAATTCCCCTCATCAGACGATGAACCATTGTACCATAGCCAGATACGGACATGAGAAACGTACATGAAATGTTCATAACATATATACGTAGAACATAGGAATCTCGAAACACAAACAACACTTACGACTTCTTAGTTCAGCTATGAAACTTTTTATTACCTTTGAGTTTAAAGGTTCTTCGACATAAGGAGAGAGATACACATTCTTTCTATTCTGGCTTTTTTATCTGCCGCCATCTTGTGCGGAACCCGTAGCGCGCAAGTTCGTCTTGTTCTCCATTCCACCAACTGACTTTTTCAAAAATGACGTCACCTGCACTCTCTAGCCCTGTTTCCCATCTGGGCCATTGTGACATCTTTAAGTGACACGTCTGCTCCGCTTGCGCACGTGAACACCTGCGTTAATGTTGTACCCAAGTAACCCATGCACTAAACCCAAAGGCATAAAACGAAATCCCTCGGCCATTTTTTTACACCATCACCGATATAGCTGGTGCCGGTGATTATTCGAAAAAAGTTTACAGCAATTAATGCAAGTTTTCGACAAAGTCATCTGTATCAGTATGGCGTAGATCTGCAGTAATATTATTCCCAAAAAGTGAATGTCCTGTCTGACACGAAATTGCATCTATTCATTGCCATTACTCTTAGATTCAATTTTATCAGGAGTGATAGTGTCTTTTAAGGTCATATCTATGAGCCAAGTAGGTCTGTACGAGACAGGAATATTTGAGAACATATAACAATGTGCAAACAAATGATTCATATAGCTAACAAAAAGGCATATTACACGCTACGAATTCACAAGTTTTTTTTTTACACTACTTCTCTAATTGATTTTTCACGAAATCTGTGTACATAAACAGAAATTCATCCAAGATTTACTATTATTGATTAAAACTTCGAATGGTCTGGTTTGATATGGAAAGCGATGCTCTGTCAGAAAGAATATCCACTATAAGTTTGACTGACAAATGCTTGTTCGTTTGGTTTGCGTCGCTCAGATTTTACCTGTAACCAGTTATTCATCTTCTACCTTAGACATCTAAGATCTTACATTATGTATATTCAGTATTGTATCATGACATTATTTTATCATAAACTGCGTAGCCAAATCGTTTGGGGGTTATAGAATTAACCGACTGTCTCTCTGCAGACGGGTAAGGTCCTCCCCATTAGAATGTTCGGGATATCACTCTAAAATGTCGAACGGTGAGGTTCCAGTCCGGGTATGTGGATTATACTTTAATCACCATTACTCTCAGGTCCTCTCTTATTCGAATTGGTTGTAACTTTTTAGTCGGATCAAATAAATAAGATAAATCAAATCATTTCCTTATTTACCATCATCATCATCATCATCATCATCATCATCATCATCATCATGTCGTGCCGCTAGCACGGGTATCCCTGGCCCTCTCTCGCCACTTCATTCATTGCTTCTGGCAGGTCTTCAGGTATACATCCCGTATCCTCACATCGCTGCTGAATGTATGTTCGAGCTGGTCGTCCTGCTTTTGCTTGGCCATATGTGGGGGTCCATAGGAGTACATCACTGATGAGTTCGTCCTTGCTTCTCCAGCAGTGTCCTGCGTGTCTGGTTCGTCTAATTTGTATAGCTTTCGTGACGGGAGATAGGTGGCCGTATAGCTGGTGCCTTGTGGGGTGTTGCCGAACTGTATAATAAAAAATAATTAATGCTAGATTGAATTATTAGTGTTACAAAATAGTTTGAATGTTTAACTGGGAGCTGTAAAATGAATAATGTTAAATAAAGTTATTAGTGTTTAATTGCAATACAAGAAATCATTGATCCTTTTTTTTTTTTTTTTGTGTATCACATAAAATTGCATTAGATTGATAGGACTTCATTCTTGGAGTTTGGTGAATGTGTAGATCCCGTCCATTACAATTGCTCTCAGGTTTATTCTGATCCAGAATAGTTTTACCTGATCGAACCCATTTTGCTCTATACAAATCAAAAAAGTAGTTTTAGTAAAAGTTGAAACGATTTAACTATGTGCAAACAATAAATACCAATACTTGAAACTATTTAACTGCTTGTAAAGAAATGAGCACCAGCTCTTTTAGAAATGTTTTCTACAAACTATTCATTTACAAATTATATTTGTAAACGTGTGTGTATGCGCTAGTCCGTTAATATATATATATATATATAGTGTGGAACGATAAAATTGTTGCCCCAGAAAAGACGACATGATTCCATTTCCGTTTAATGAAAACCGGTTTTCTTTTATATATATATATATTTTTTTTTTTTTTTTTTGCAGACCATCTACTAGTTGGCAAGTTGTGTACAAATCCCAAGAGCGATAGGAGCCTTCTATCATATCTGAAAGTGACACAATGTTTAATGAGCAAGATCGGAGATGCGCCGCTGTACAACTCATGCCCTCTACCGATCCAAGTTATGACTACAGGACCATTGCCAGCACCCTCAAAATGCAAATCTGGATTGCCACGTGCCCAGAGTGTTCAAAACAAAGTTTCCGGCTACGGTTATGGTCTTTGGTGTGGTTCTAAGTGAGGGACACATCATGCCACCTCACATCTTCAAAGTCGGCTTGAAAGTCAACACCAAAGTGTACCTGGATGTGCTGAAGAGTGTGGTGATCCCCTGTTGCAGGACTCGGCGCCGGCCCACAAGTCCAAAGAGACCCATGCTTAGCTTAGGAAGGAATTCTACAACTTTTTACCCTTTTCTCACTGGCCCCCCTCTTCCTCCGACCTGAACCTGCTGGACTACTTCGTTTGGACATACGTCGAGAACATCATCAACATGACCTCCCACAACATCAAAGCCAGCCTAATCGCCGCCATCCATCAAGTATTCGCCGAGCTCCCGCCAGAACTTGTGGAAAAGGCATGCTCCCAGTTCCAGATCCTTATCGAGGCGGTGATCGAAGCTGAAGGCGACTACATTGAATAGATGTTGGCTTTACTACATAATCAAGTTACCTGAATTGATTTTTTTCAATAAAAGTTTTAAAATAAAGCTGTAGTATTGTTTTCTTCAGGACGACAATTTTATCGTTTCACCCTATATATATATATATATATATATATATAAAGGATTTGGCATTTAATTACCCACTAGAGTAGATATGCCATAAAAATAAAACCAATCAATCAAATATATTGTGTAATAAATTTGCAACTGGTATTTTACCCTTATACTATTTACATACCGTTTTAACTTTTACCTTTTTACTTTTTTATTTATCGATTCACTATAGATGAATGAACAACTGAGAGAAAGTTACAAAATTCCCCCTACTGCAAAAGGTCACTTTATTTCTACATTAATAAATAAGAATAGTTAGTTGACATCATATCACACACATTGTGTCCGTTGCTCGTTTCCACATCTTTCCACGTCCTCAGAAACTGAACGAAGCGACTAATAATAGAGAAGGTCCTATATATATAAGGTGAATTGTTTTTTTGGTTTATTTGGGAGATCTTGTTTTGTGTCTCCTTCCGATGAGACGATAAGCCATTACCAACATAAAAGTTTTCGGTGACTATGCCACAATTGCCAGTTAGTTAAAGCACTCAATTTCTCGGAGCATCAAAGTTATTATTGGCGGTAAAGTTGGGTCAATTCTAAGTAAAATAATAAAGCTGCTATTTACCAAAATTTTTCCATTTTTCCAGTCATCGTATGAGTGCAAGATATCCCAATGCTCTCTACTTTGACGACCAGAAACTGAATTCTGTGAAAACTATCAGTTTTCATTTTTATATAAAGAAAATATCACAAAATCTTGTGCAAACCTATCAGGTATTTTTGTTGATACGTGAGAGAGAGAGAGAGAGAGAGAGAGAGAGAGAGAGAGAGAGAGAGAGAGAGAGAGAGTGTGTGTGTGTGTGTGTGTGTGTGTGTGTGTGTGTTTACCATGAAAGACAATTTTCTTCTTTTTTCCCCGTACGTGCTCTTGGACTTGTACACTCCGTCAACCATTCCACATATTCAGATATGGCTTTAGCCTGATAAGGTTTTAAGAAAGAACCCCCTTCAGTCAAATAACTCGAACCAAGTTGATATGGTACTTTTTGTGGTGAAGTAGTCCGGGTGATGTTAGTTGCTTGAAGACTTCTTATTAAATTCCGTCTGATAAGAAAACCGACGAAGGCTTTAGAAACACTGATATTTTTCCCCCGGTACTTCTCCCCTAAACGCCATGTCTATTAAGATAATATAATCAATATATGAGCGTATTGATTAGCACTCTGTAGGCTTTTATTTTTGTACAAATCATTCGCTTTAGTTTCTTCTCTGATATGCCAAACTTAGTAAATGCTAATCATGAGTGAATGTTAAGAAATATCCGTAGAATCAATATATATATATATATATATATATATATATATATATATATAAAAGAGGTGCTAACTTTTTTCCTATGGGTATTTAGAATTAGCGTACACTCTTAAAAATTCAGTATGTTATTGCTTGACATCTAATGAGATGACTAGCCAATTTTTATGATTTCAGGTTTGAATGAACAGATACAGAAGCAATTGGAATACACCCTACTAAAGCCTTATTGTCACAGCTGGTGAATTTCAAAAATGCAATCTGACACTTTAGAAGAAGGATATGCAATAAAATGTCACAGAAACGTATGGAATGCTTCAGACTGCTTTTGGAGCATCTTGCATGAATCTAGCATCAGTTTTTGAGTGGCATAAGAGATTCAAGGAAGGCAGGGAGTCTGTTAGGGATGATGAGAGGTGTTGGAGGAGTAAGGAAGTCAATACGCCAGAGTTGATTGGCCAAACTGATATGGTTAGTGTTACTGTGTTTAGGTTTTAAGGGAGTTCAGGAAGAGATTCCGTCGGAAGAGGCCAGCACTCTTCAAATCGGGTCAGTGGCATTTCCAACGGGACGATACACCAGTCCACAAGTCCATCCTTATCACAGACTATTTGACCAAGATGGACATGAAGACAGTTCCTCACCGTCCCTATAGTCCAGACCTTGCTCCCTGTGACTTTTGGTTATTCCCTAAGCTCAGAGGCTGTCGTTATGAGACAACTGAGGAGATGAACGAGGCTGTGACGAAGGTCATTGACAGACTCAGACAAGAGGATTTCCATGCGGCCTTCCAGAAGTTGTTGAAACGGCGCAACAAGTGCATTGCAGCCGAAGGAGATGGCTTCGAAGAGGACTAGCGTTTCATGTACTATCTATAAAAGTGCCCATACGAAAAATATCTGGAAACCTATCGTATGATCCACGTATATATATATATATATATATGTGTGTGTGTGTGTGTGTGTGTTTGTGTGTATGTAAAGTATTAAATAAGATGACACCAAAAAAAGGTTAAAAACCAATGCATCTGAGTTTCATCTTGTCGGTTCTTATATGTCCTGGTCGTGAATTTGTATTAGGTTTTATTAACCTCTAATTTTATACTTGAAAAAAAAAATGGTCACATTGTTTTGCAATATGACCATTTTGTAAAGAGAGCATTGTAAATATTTTACTAAATCAAGCCAATTTAAAGCCCAGCCGGCTTAAGCTGAAAAATACATTGACTGCAGCTCTTTAGAGGGGTTAAGCCACTCCCTCAAAGGGTGCCCTGGCTATTTCACAAAAAAATCTTATGGTAAGGCTCCATTCCTGGAGCTCTGGTGAATATGAAATACACCTACATTGGCATTACTTCCAGGTCCACTCTGATCTGCAGTGGTAGCAACTGACAGGCTCCTTTCTACGGGTCAATTAAAACTATTTGACATTGAAACTGGGTACAAACAAATGACTTATGCCAAATGGAATTGTTAGAAATAGAACTGTTTGAAAATTTAACAGTGTGAAAGAAAATGTCTGATGTTTAATTGAATTGTAAGAGATGCATAGCAGTACTTGGTAACATTGAAGTGAGAGCAAATAATTAAGAGTGGGCAGAATTATTTATGTTTGACAGAAATACTTAAAATCTATGTGCCAAAATTCAGCTCAGGCCGATGGTTTTCTCAGTCGTATTTAATACATATATATAAAAAGGATATGTAATTAAATTACCAACGATGGTTGATATGCCAAAAAACTAAACCAAAAAACAAAAAATTATCTCAAACTGATTTATGCGTAAGGTTTTAGTCATAATTTTTATATATGTGCTTTTATATATATATATATATATATATATATATTGATAGAGAGAGAGAGTGAGAGACAGACAGACAGACAAGGGGAAAGAGATTTTTGCAACTGTGCATGTGTATGCGTGTGAACAAGGTAATTATAAAAGTGTTAATATCCTTACACTTTTATGATAAAATATGTTGATCATCCCTAAAAATACAATATCGATATTGTGCACTAGATTAAGATAATAATTTTATGGTGTTTGGGCTTGCTTATTACGATGTCAAAGTCCAGCACATTGTCCACTAAACCTTGGAGATTGCTTCCGTAAGTTTAATTCCTCTACTCCTATTTCCCTCTCGGTTTCTCTCTCTCTCTCTTTCTCTCTCTCTCTCTCTCTCTCTCTCTCTCTCACACACACTCACACACACACATATATATATATATATATATATATATATATATACAGAAAGAGAAAAAAAGAGAAAGCATTAAATTAAATTGAAAAAATCAATCTTGTAGGTCCATTATAAATTTATTTCAGGTCAATCAAATAACTTTCTCCAGATGGATAAAATACATTTATATACTGTAATATAATGTAGCCAGGTTTACATTGCTTGCGGCTAATATATATATATATATATATATATATATATATATGTTTACACACACACACACACACACACACATATATATATATATATATGTTTACATGCAATATGCATGTTTATATACAATATCTATGTTTACACACACGCACATACTCACACACGTATATAAAAAGATATACAGATTGATGGATAGATAAAAGTTTGAATTGGGTAAACACAGAATCAACGGCACCTGTTGACTGTCTGTTTCTTGCCCATCAGATTATTAGACAAAAAGTCTAAATTTGGTGTATATATGCTCCATCACAGATACTGTGCACTCTTCATTATTAGATATAGTAAACTTACATTATTACTATCACACACACACATACACACACATGTATGTATATATATATATATATATATATGTCTGTGTGTGTGTGGGTGTGTGTGTGCGTGTGTGTGTGTGTGATCAATTCTGCAGTTCAACGAAACTAGTAAATAATTTTTATGTTTATTTATAATTTATAATAATTGAGTCTCAAGTCACTTTAATTATTTTTCAATTTTCCCCTTTTGTTAAATTCAGAAAAATTATAAATTATTGGTAAACGTTTGTTTTAGGAAGAAGAATATATAAACATTATATTTGTTAATATATAATGATATTCTACTGTTCAAAAAAGTTTTTCCTAATTAAGAATTTAACATTTTTTGTTACATTCTTTCCTTGCCGGAAGCAATGTAAACCTGGCTGTATTATATTCAAATATATAAATGTATTTTATCCATCTGAAGAAGGTCGTTTTATTGACCTGAAATAAATTTATAATAGACTTACAAAATTGAATTTTTTCGTTTACCTTGTTATAAAAATATTTTTGCTGTTCACGTGAGTTTAGATGTATTTAAATCTGAAATTAATTACACATTCGGAAGCCGTTGACATTGAGCCCTCAAGTGGATATTTTTATTACTCTTGGTTTATTACTCAATAGTCTATTCTCTCCCTCTCTCTCTCTCTCTATATATATATATATATATATATAAAGAGAGAGAGAGAATTAAAAAAAAGTCTCCACATTTTCATCATCCCTGCCCAAACATTCTTGTAATCTACCATAGGGTATCAAAAATGGTTACATTTCTTGGATAGAATTTTGATTAGAAAATTAATTCTGATATTAAGTAGACAACCTGGGAAAAATAATTTCTTGACAGGGATAATGAACACATTGAGACTTTAAGATAATAATATCATGAAGAAACTCCCACAGAAATATTGACATTTTTATACACTATCTTGCATTACAAATATATATATATATATATATATATATATTGCACAGATGAGAATAAATAAATTGTTTATTAAAAAACGTTGATAATTCAAAAAGTTCTAAAATGAAAATCAACAGAAGAGAATGAAACTTACAACTAATTGAAATTTCACCTCTTTTTATAGTAGTCTAAAAGCTTCATGAATCATCTAAGATACCAATGTATTCCTAAGTTTCTTGCGATTATTGTATCTTACTTGATACCTGAAACTTTTGGCCATGAGACAATAATAAAATGATCTAAGATTTATTATATATATATATATATATATATATATATATATATATATATATATATATATTGAACCGTCGGCTGAATCTATCTATCTATCTATAGGCCGTGAGACAATAATAAAAAGAGGTAAGATTTATTTTATTATATATATATATATGTATATATATATATATATATATATATATATATATATATTGCCCCGTCGGCTGAGGCTATCTCTCTCTCTCTCTATATATATATATATAGGGGAATAGAGAGAGAGAGAGTGAGAGAGAGTGAGAGGAAAGTGAGAGAGAGAACTAACATAAAAAATAAATTACCCCTTCATCAGGCTTGTGTTATTACTCGGAGGTAAGCCATGGCCACAGTATTTGCATCAAGAATAAAGGCTAAGCTGTACCCTCATTCGTTGCCTGAGAAAGATATTGGAAATGAAATAGCAATATAATATAACAAACGCGTTCCATCGATCTTACCAACATTTAGGAACAAAGGGTTACGACGGCTTTCTCGTATAAAATGAATGAAAAACACCAAGATACTTAGAGTAACGCAGGGATTTTACAAACTGTGATATGAAAATAAACGCCAAGCCAAACTAAAAAAGATCTGCTCATAAACAAAGGAGCCTGGGAAGACAATGCAGATTAATGCAACAAATATAGATATGCTTTTTTTGTGAAGTGGCGAAATACCATGAAACATTCAAATTGAACCAGCAGAGACGGTTTGATGATGACGGAAAAGCATCTCCAGAAAATGATATCTAGAAACCTGCGCACTAAGGACATTCCTGCTTCTGATGAGTTGACTCGTTTTTACAAAAAGTGATTTTCTACCTTTATCAAATAAAGGAAGAAATTAAGATTGAAATATGACATTTTTTCCATAATGGAAACTCTGCAACGTTTGGAAACATTAATTATCATAATCCCGCCACAACAGTTATTTTGAAGCTATTTAAAATGGTGACAGAACAATGGTAACTCCAGCTTTGAATTGTGGTATGTCATTAATCCGTTTAATAGCTAAGAAACGCGAACCTTTCGAAAATTTACAGACGAATGAGTGATGTTTACTTGGGAGAATGAGCTTGTTAAAAAAGATTTGGAAATGGGCTAAACATGGATTTTAAATAACGATCCTTAATCGGAAATGTAGTCCATCGACAGGAAACACACTACCTGGTAAAGTAAAAGTTCTTGTCAATGCTGTGGACAAAGATGTTCCAACTGTCAGTATAAAAGGACATAAACGGACTCCCCATCATTGATTTCCTTGAAAAAGGTGCAATTGTAAATAGAGCTTCTAATGTAGCATAGCCATGATACATATACAACCATACACATATACATGCGGAAACATAGTCAACACAATAATGACGAACGAACACACTTCTTTAGAAAAATATACCTCTCACACTTTATTCTCGAAAGGGTTGCGAAAGGGTTACGAAAGGGTTATGTGTGAGAGGTGAGTTGGAGACTGAACAAACTGCAACATATTGACCCTCCGTTCCTCCGTCTTTAGCAGCAGTTCTTTCTCGTTCTGCTGGGCTGCTCAACCGGGGGCCCCGAGGGCCCAGCCCTCTGCTGAGAGCTGATTCTCACTCCCTCGAACTGCAACAACTGACACCAAACTAACTGAACTTCCCGTTGCACGGGGTTATATCCTTGTTTGACATCCACCTGCTTCCTGTGAGCGTTGCATCTGCACTCAATTAAACGGTCCACGGTCAAGGCTATATCTTGATGTCTTCGATCGGATGCACCTGTTCCTTGATCGACGGCTGGGTTGGAGGTCACTATGATACACTAATTGTCAACTCCTTAGGCAGAATTCACTTTAGTTATTGACGTAGTTTCTTTGTTTAATGCCATATCGACTTTCGTGTGTTATTTTTTACCAAAGCCATTCTTCCTGATTGGAGGCATAAGAGAGTTCAGTATCTTTCCCAAGTGTATTAGTCTAACAGTGAACATTAAGGCAAGACTGGAGTTCGAACTCGCTAACTATGAGGGAGCTCTCTACCACTTTAGCCATTGTACTCAGCATCTTTTGCCTTGCCTGACTTCTTTTAAATTAGCGTATCATGTCCAAATCTACATGACAGTTGGTGCATTTTTCACGATTCTCTCACAAACGTATGCTGCACGGTCTTATTCGATTATGTTTTAACGTACACTGACAAACAGAACAAATTTTCCTTTTGAGTGAATGGTATATATATATATATATATATATATAAGAAAGCAAAAGCAAAAACATAAATCTTAACATAAATTTTGTATTTTTTTCTACACAAACTGTAAACATTTTTGATCATTTGAACAAGAGTTTGTCAAATTATTGCATTACAAATTTATATATATATATACATATTGCATAGATGAGAATAAATGAATTGTTTATTAAAAATGTTTGATAATTCAAAAACTGTTTGAATAAAATCAGCAGAAGAGAATAAAACTTACAATTAATTGAAATTTCAAGGAAATAAGGAAATAATTTTTATTCTTATTTATACTTTATTGAATTGAGTCTCAAGTCACTTTTATTATTTTTCAATATTCATCTTTTATTTTTTTGATTCAGTAATATTTTAAATTATTTGTAAACATTTTTTAAGAAGAAGAATGTATAAACATTTTAGTATTTTTTATATATAAAGACATTCCCCCGTTCCAACATTTTTTTTAATTAAAAAATTAACAATTTTTTCGTTAAATTGTTTTCTCACCGGAAGCTATGTAAACCTGGCTATATTGTATTCAAATATATATATATGTATTTTATCCATTTGAATAAGCTCATTTCATATACCTGAAATAAATCTATAATAGAACTACAAAATTGAATTTTTGTTCAAGTTTTTATAATGTAAGTAAGTAAAGTTGGCGACCATAGTCGAGGGTAACCCGAAGGCTCCCTTTTTCGATAGCTACTACACCAAGGTGTAGGGGAGGGCGCCACTTCTTCCCTGGATTGCTCTACTTTACCCTTGATCCGTTCCTTATAATGCTGAGTGTTAAGCAAGGAGGAATCAAGTACCATTTTTTGAGTCTTTGGTATGACTCGACCTGGGATTGAACCCAGATCTCCCGGGCAATTGGCGAACACTCTAACCGCTAGGCCAATGTTCGGTAGTCAAGGAAATATGACACTATAATACATTTGACCGTTAGCGGACGATAGTAGTATGTAAGAATTACAGGATAGTGGCAGTGAGAGAGTCTGCCTCTCTCTCTCCCACCCTCTCTATTATTACAAGTTGAGATAGGCATGGAAGGACCTTACTCTCTATTAGCCATGTATGTGTCAGCGGAGACGCAATCCCTCTACCATATTTGGTACCGAGAAAGAGCCCACCAAAAAATCAACATGCGGTGAATTTTCAAACTACAGAAAATAAGTTAGCTGCCGGGTCAAGACGTAATTTGAGATACGGAAGAAACACAAATTCCAAAATATTGCCACGCACAGAACCCTGAGAGAAAAGAAAGAACTTATCTTTTGAATGAATTCAAACTTCGATGTATGGTAAGCCTCGTTAAATGAATAACCGAAGAAAATAATTGTCCACGAGAAGAGAATAAACTCCACAAAACTCCAAGTACGTGCACATACAATTTAATTGTATTCCATTTTATCCTGATGCATTCATACTGAAATGATAAACTTGAAATTTGGAGCCAGCTCTGCCATTAAATCCGATTGACTGCTGGAAAGCAGACCGTGTCTAACATGTTCGAACTACCCTCTCACCTTCCGCCATTAACAGATATTTTATGAGGGGCTTAATCCAGGATACGGATATTTTAGTGGAAGCTCCTTCGGGATACAGGAACACTTTCTCGCTCCTGACTTTTACTGGATTTTTTTTTGTTTTCTTTGTTTCTTTCTTTTATGAAATAAAAGAATATTGGTATTAATCGTGTTAACTCAAACACGGCAGTTCAGAATCCTTATTTTCTTGTGGAAGAATTGTGTTTGTCGATGACCTTGTATTTGAGGGGGAAAGCTGACCAGTTAGCTGTGTTGACTTTTAATAATTCCCCTAGAACTTGCCTAGTAGCTTTAAAATGTGATTCTGCTTGGGAGTTGGTGATATCTGCGACATTAAATAGCTTCAGCAAGCCACAGCCAACGTAGTGACCGGCATTAACTGGTGGACTTGGTGGGATCGAACAGCACCTTGCAAGCCCGCTGGGCACATGGTAGCGTAACAATATATATATATATATATATATATATATGCGTGTGTATGTGTGTGTTTAGATGTATGTGATAGTAATAATATCGATATGCTATATCTATTAATGAAGGGTGCACAGTATCTGTGATGGAGCATATGTACATCATATTTAAACTTTTTATCTAATAATCTGATGGGCAAGAAACTGACTGTCAAAAAGTCCCGTTGATTCTTTGTTTACTTAATTCAAACTTCTATCTATTCACCAGTCTATAAGTATATAATTATATTTGACCTTGTAAATATACGTAGTGTATGTAAATATATATATATATATATATATATATATATATATATTGTTTTTTTTTTCATTTTCGGTTTCTTTGTTTAATGGCATATCGACCTTTGTAGGTTATTTAATGCCAAAGCCATTCTCCTAAAAGAACGGTCGTGGTACCAAATAACCCATAGCTTGGAGGATAAGGGGGTTCATACCTTTCCCATAGGTATTTGCCCGAAAATGAACGTAATGGCGTGACTGGTGTACGAACTCACTAACTACGATTTTGCAGTTCATTGCTTTAACCATTACACGACGAGGACAACCTCTTGTTTAACTTTCAAAAATGTTATAAACTACATATATAGACATTACTTTTGAGAAATGTTTTTTCTTGATCCTTGATTCTTGGAAGTGTTCTAAATATCTACTTAATCTATAGTAATCTTAATCGTCGTAGAATATTTGAAAATAAATCATCATGCCATAACAAATAAAAATAATCAAATACTAATTATGTTACATACATTTTGAAACAGAACGCTGTTGAAAATAATAGAACACTAAGAATTTTCTATTTTTTTTGTTTCAGTTTTTGTTTGAAAATGTTATTCAAATGAGACATAACGTTACATTTTAAGATCATCTAACCGATAGTTGAAAAGAAAAACCGAACACGACATACTATTCATATATAATGAATTCTTACTCAAAATGTCATTTTGTCATATTTCACTTTTACACACACATACACATTTGCACAAACGATCACATACACATGCACACACATATATTGTTATAGTTAAGATTTACTTATTTCTCAAATCGTGTGGGTGTATGTATTACGACATTATTATCTGTAATAAACATAATATCACCAAGCCAATTTTAATTTATTGCCAAGGCAACATCTCCACACTAAATGGTAGTTCTCTGAAACTAGTGGACAAGTTCACCTACCTTGGAAGCAGTGTCTCATCAACCGAGACAGACATCAACACACGACTAGCAAAGGCGTGGATAGCTATCGATAGGCTAGCCGTTATATGCAAGTCAGACCTGACCAATGTAATGATATCCATTTTTTCCCAAACAGCGGTCTTGTCGATACTATATGGATGAACTACATGGACACTTACTAAACGTAGGGAGTACAAATGGTTGATTTGTGGGGAATTTTAGATGGTCCACTGGTGCTAAGCTACTAGGTAGGCACACGAAACATTTTTGTTTTCTGGGTCTCTGGGACAGCCAGGCTGACGATCAGCATTATGCCAGACAAGAGTGACCGTTAATACAAGGGTTAAAGTCTGGTTAAAATCTTCAGTCTCCCACTCTCTTTAAACCAAAAAAAATACTGCTTCCATCCTTATACATCAAGTTAGGAGTAATGAAGAACTTTTTGAAGGCAATAGACAGGGAGAGCAGTGGGTTTGTTTCCTCCTAGGGAAGTTCCCACGAATATGGATAAACTGAAAGCTGGTATATTTGACGGCTGTCCAATAATAGAACTCATGAAGGATTCAATGCTTGACGAAGCATTGATCGAAGCTGAACTCTCCACATGATTGTCGCTGAAGTTAGAATTTTCAAGTATCATGGGAAACCACTGGAGTACGGAATACGAGAAGGAAATTGTTGAGTTAGTGAAGAGTTTCCGCCAACACCGGGCACAAATGTCAGTCAAACTGCACTTTTTGCGGTCACGGACTATTTTCCAAAGATTTGTAAAGATTTCAGTGCAGAGCAAGGAGAGCGTTTTCACCAAGATATTTGCATTATCGAATGTAAACTTTCTCGCTGACTTCTGGTGCTTGAAACGGGATGTGGTTGCTGCCGATCAAAGAAGGAAATCCCTGAAATGACCTTTCATCTGAAATATCTTCTTTTGTGTATTTTTCAGTTTACGATGGCACAGTGTAAGCTTTATGCGAATATATCAGTCAAAAAGTGGCTTTTGATATAATAAATTGAATATATGATATATAATTAGATATACAATAAAATATTTAATTATATAGATAAAATATATAATTAAATATATGATCATTCAACAACTATCCACCCATAGTAAAAGAATAAACCAACCCCATCTATAATTTATTATGAATAGATATGAAAATCATAATTTTCCAAACACCAAATAATTTTTACTAGCTCCTAAGATGACGAGCAAAATGGTCCCAAAGTGGTTAGGCTCATATATGCTTTTTTTTTCCACCATCTCGGGCCGAAAATTGAAAGAATTGTTAGAAGAATTGAAAGTCTTCACTTGAAGATCATAAAAAAGTGGCAGTGATGGTATTTGACAGAACTGGTCTAGATAACAATTTGCTGCCTATATATATATATATATATATATATATATATATATATAATTTGCTATATCTATGAAGAACTAGTGCTATATATCCATGATAAGTATATATAGATTTAGGTTTCAATAGCGTAAATACGAAATCAACTAGGCTTAATTGCTGTCAGTTTCTCACCGATGGGATTACGTCCAAGATCCCTTGATCTAATGAGCAAATAGGCGAGAAACCGACCATCAACAAGTACTGATGACTGTGTGTTCGCCACTGAGATGCACACACACACACACACACACACACACACATATATATATATATATATATATATATATATATATATATATCATGAAGATTTGCTGACACGACGGATTCCTTCATTCTCGAGATCCGTCCTATCGGCATCGTTTTAGTAAATCCTCTAGTCAACATCTAGAGTTGGCATAGAGATGACGAATGGGAATTTTTCATACTACTTTAGTTTCACAAGTGTTGATCCTATACTAATCCATAATTCCTTTATGTTTGCTGCCAATTGAATAGTGAAGCTGTATTACCCAGTCGGCTGCATCTCTGCAAAAAGGTAAGACCCCCAAGACCCTGGATATGACACAAAACAATCTGATGATGAGGTTCCAGGTGCACTCTGATCCTGAAAGGTAGCATCTAATAAGATTCTATGTATGGGTCAAACAGAATTAAACTGTGTGCTTATGCAAAACGGAATTTTCTGAAATGAAACTCATTTTGTATGCTAAACTGAATTACTTAAAATAGAATTGTTTTTGTCAATGAAACTGAATTGTTTGAATTTAAACTGTTTGACTAAACAGAATTGCTTGAAATAAAAATATTTCTGTAAATTAAACTGTGTACTTATGTTAAACCGAATTATTTGTAATAGAACTGGTTATTTGTATAAAAGTGGTTTTGGCATTAAATAACCTACAAAGAATGATATGCCATAAATCCAAACAACCAAACATAAACTATTGGAATAAATATCCATATCTATCTATCTATCTATCTATATATATATATATATATATATATATATATATATATATAAACCCAACCCCTCCAAAAGAGCGAAAAATGACACACTGTCAGTTTTTAAAGTTGAGTTAGAATTAAGCGTTTTACACCTCCTAGATAGGTTGCCATACCGAGGTGAAAGAGCTCGATCCACAACAGATAGCTATCCTGAGTGCTATGTCAAACAAAAACAGCCACGTCAATGTTTAGAACTCCGTTCGTTGTGTATATCCCCAACGTCAGTAACCGTTACACCACAAAAGCCTCCTCACACACAGACGAACACACACACACACACACATGTAATATTTTCTTTGAATGTATGTGTGTCCTTTTATACTAAACAATCATGGACGTGAAATCAAAGGTTTATGTAATAATAATCGAGTCTCGATAGAGATAATATCTCCACTCAACTTAATATGTCTCCACAGAAGTTGTGAAAATCACCTTCATGACGAAAAGGACAATATCTCAATGATAACGGAAATATAAATATATACAATGTCTTTAAAAAGTCCCCAGAATGCAAAAACATTAAAGTAAAACATTCACAATACCGTGCATTTTAACATAATGATCTTGACTATATATATATATATATATATATATATATATATATATATATATATATATATATATGTATATATATTGAGTGCGATGTGTCAATTATTGTCTAAATTACGCAAAAATGAAAATAAAACTGAAATCTCATTTATCAGATATATTTACCAAAACAGCATGATAATATTTTGGAGTTAAGTTGGCGACCGTAGTTGAGGGTGACCTTAAGGCTCCCTTTTTGACAAGTACAACACCATGGTGTATGGGAGGTCGCTACATCTTTCCCTGGATTGCTCCATTTTACCCTGGATACGTACCTTATAATGCTGAGTGTTAAGCAAGGCGTTATCTAGTACAATTCTTTGAGTCTTTGGCATGACTCGACCTGCGATTATAAGGTAAAGATCAAGGGTAAAGTGGAGCAATCCAGGGAAAGGAGTAGCGCTCTCCCTTGCACTTTGGTGTAGTAGCTACCAAAAGAGGGGCCTTCAGGTTACCCTCGACAACGGTCATTTTGAAGTACTATGGATTTAATAGTTTAAAGAAATTAGCTTTCCTACGATCATCTTGTTTAAGTTGATGAATGATGCCGTTATCCTTGCCTTCAGTTCATCTTTGCTGTTGCACAGAGTTTTTGCTCAATAGTGCTCTACAAATAATAATCAACGGCGATTGCCATGTAGGAAGTTGGGCGGCAAGATATTAGGGGTGACTTGATCACATATTTTCCCACAGCCAACACTGGCTTCGTCTGCTGATGTTGCATGTGGCAGAGTCCTGTTATCAGATGTAGTGTCTTCTACCAGCCTCTCATTCAATCATAGACAGTATTATATCGTTCAGGGAAGCTGTAGGTCCCCGTGTTGTGTCTGACACCATGTGGAAAAGATGAATTGACGCATAACATCATTATCACTATTGACCCCTGCCCAAAAGAATTATGTTATGGGTTGAATGCTTCCTTTTTCATCTCTTACGCTACATAGTGTTCCCAATGATCCAGGAGACCGGGGTTCAATCCTAGGTCGAGTCATACCAAAGACTAAAAAATGGTACTTAATTCCACCTTGCTTAGCATTCAGCACTATAAGATAAGGATCAAGGGTAAAGTGGAGCAGTCCAGGAAATGCAGGAGCGCCCTTCCCTATACCTCGGTGTAGTAGCTATTGAAAAGGGAGCATTCGAGTCACCCGCGGCTAAGCTCACCAACTTTACTTTACTTACGCTACATCTTGTGCGTACAGAGCGAGCCAACAGTAATTCTGGGAGTTTACCATCTAATTTTAGCAGAAAATTTCATCTTCTGACTAAAAGCAAAGCATGTTCTTTTGAAAAATGATGAAAATCGTCCAAAAACTTTGCAGCCCAGTTTTTTTTTTTTTTTTTTTCTTTTCATGAATTGCGATGAAAATTGTCCCTTACTCATCTTGGGGGTGTCCGCGTGGTGTAATGGTTAAAGCGTTGGACTGTGGAATCGTAGTACGCGAGTTCGTACTCCAGTCGCGCTATTACGTTCACTTTCGTGCAAATACCCTTGGGAAAGGTATTAACCCCCTTATCCTCCCAGCTATTGGTTAAATAGTACCACTACTGTTCTTCTAGGAGAATGGCTTCGGCATTAAATAACCTAAAAAGAGTTGATATGCCATTAAACAAAGAAACCAACCAACCAACTTACTCATCTTTTAAGAGTAATAGAAAATGTCTGCATGCACTGTTTGATAAGAAAATGAGACAGTCCCAGTATCCTAGCTTTAGATCTGATTGACTTGATGGAATAGGTGTTAATTATGAGTTAGATCTCTGCAAGAAATTTGAGATTTCTTTGCTTATCTTAACGAGCAGAGTAAGATTTTCTAGCTTCCAAATTACCATTAGACCAATTCAACTCTTTTTTATTTCTATCCCTTCTGCTCAGATTGACTCAAAACATTCTGAAATCTTCATATGAGAGCATCAAGCGTGAATACAACACAGTAAAGCATGTCATTTCAAAATTTCTGGTGGAGTTTCTGGTCGCTAATTTCCTTAGAGACAGTTCCCAAATACAGACAGTTGCTGCATGGTAGACAAAACCCGAAATACATAAACTGCATGTTAACATTTATTATTTTAGAATGGCTACAATTTACCCTCTGCACCTGATACATACATATGTGCTATAACCAAACGGGGGACATCTCCACTCTAAAAGGAACCCCTCTTAAACTAGTAGACAAATTCACGTACCTAGGAAGCAGCGTCGAATCAACCGAAAAGGACATCGAAACGAGGTTAACGAAAGCATGGACAGCTATCAATAGGCTATCGATTATATGGAAATCAGACCTAACCGATAAAATGAAACGCAGTTTCTTCCAGGCAGCGGTCACATCGATACTGCTATATGGATGCACTACATGGACGCTAACAAAACGGCTGGAGAAGAAACTAGATGGCAATTACACAAGAATGCTGCGTGCAATCCTGAACAAGTCCTGGCAGCAACACCCCACAAGACACCAACTGTACGGCCACCTGCCCCCTATCACGAAAACTATTCAAGTTAGGCGAACCAGACATGCAGGACATTGCTGGAGAAGCAGAGATGAACTCATAAGAGATGTACTCTTATGGATCCCCACACATGGCCGCGCAAAAGCAGGACGACCAGCACGAACGTACATTCAGCAGCTATGTGAGGATACAGGTTGTTGTCCTGAAGACCTACCTAGGGCGATGAACGATAGGGAGGAGTGGCGGATTATAAATTTATTTCAATCCTGTTACGCATTTTTGAAATTTCCAAAAACACGAAAAAAGTAACAGGACTTCTTCTTGTCCTGATGGAATTACTCCCAACTCCGGTTTAACTGGACCAAATATATATATATATATATATATATATATATATATATATATATATATATATATATATATTGGAGGTGCCCGTACGTAATTGTTGCCGTCGTAGGAAATAGACACGGCATCCTAAATCCAAACCTGGGCAAACCTGTTTAAATTAAATAATGCTAATACCCTTGCTAAAGTTATGAATCTAAATACGAAAGCTGCTGTAATGAGTGAATATTAGATCAGACTAGGCTTAACCTTTGTATTGTAGCCAAGATACGAGTCGGAGAACTTTGAATTCGAACCAGTTGAATACCTCTTAATAATTGACCTTGTGTCGCATCCTGCTCATGAAGAGAGTTTAAAACAATCTCTCTCTCTCCCTTTCTTTCTCTCTCTCTCTCTCTCTCTCTCTCTCTTTTTTAATCTGTTTGTGATTATGAATGCTTATCAACATTCTTTTATTTTCATTATCAAAATAATTCTAATTTACTTCTTAATGTGAAAGTGAAAGTTGTTTTATGAATACGTATTAATTATTAGCAGACAGCATTGAAAATCGGCTAGCGAAAATAAAATCCCAACACTTTTGAAAGTAAAAATAAAATATCCTAGATATATATAAAAACTCGAATTATTTTGCGACTATTATATATTCATATCTCTGGTTAGAGTTCCAATTTGATAAAATTTGGTTGTAAATAAGGCTTAAGAATATACGTTTTGATAATGCAATGTTCTTCGAGGTATAATAAAATCTTGAGGTCATCGGTGTGGCCGAAATTGATATATAATAAAAATTCTAAACGCAAGACTTACTTGTAGGAATACTATATATATAACGCTATCTGAAGGGCCTTACCGGGAAGTATGATGTATATTTAAGCGTTTATGAGGGGGTTTCTGATATGAAAATGATCTCCTCTTTTTTTTGGATTGTTCCAACTCACACCAACACTTAAATAAATTAATAATTATTTATATATATATATATATATATATATATATATATATATATATATATATATATATATATTCCTTTGTGACTCTATTGGTATACGAGGATCGTTTAAACGTTCTTAAATTTACAAATATTTTCGGTTTGTCACCGACCTTTAAGCTTTCAATAAACTTAATCTACTTAAAAGACAAATATGAATTGGTTCTTTTTGTTTTATTAGAGTTGGTTGTTTTCGTGTAAAAATGTTTAGCTATTGTTCTTATTCCTGGCTTAGGATTTGAACGTTTTGTTCGCACTAGTATATACATACAGCTAATTAACGACTGAAGTAGATCATTAAACATGTAGGCCATAATCTATATCAATCAATCCATCGATCTAGACGACAGCAATATATATATATATATATATATATATATATTGTCATATGCAGATTTCATGCAGAACTCAACGACGCAATAATAAAGACAAGCGAACACTTCTTAAAAAAATATACCTCTCACTTTATTTGAAAGGTTTGTGTGTGAGAGGGAGTCGGAGACCGAACAGAACTGCAACATATTGACCCCCACTCTTATGGCCATCAGCTTTGTGTCTATCTTGTTCTCCAGGGCTGCCCAACCGGAGGCCCGGGGCTCACTCTGCTGGGTGCGGGCTTTCTCTACCGCATCTTGTCACCAACGGGTCTCCAAACTCACTGACTTCCTGTCTTCACAGAGTTATATAATAATAGTTCAATCGCCCACTCAATATCTTTGAAATAACATGTTTGATCGTCATCAAGCGGAAATAACTGTCATGCAGTTCAGAGGTCACTCTCTTCCGGTGCATCAGTCTATGACTGTACCATGGGATTTTAACCCTGTCCCATATTTTCAGCCAGACTCGCCCAAGCCAATGGAATATGTATTTCTGCCTCATTGGAATGGTATGTTTGGCCGGGTCGGCGATCAATATACAACAATATGTGTGTGTGTGTGTGTGTGTTGCTGCCGAGAACAAAAGTGATGTCAGCATACACTTAGCAAAGGATGGAATGCCATTGACAATTTACCGACCATATGGAAGTCTATTCTATCTGATAAAATGAAACGATATCGCTTTCAAGTTTTAACTGTCCCAATTCAACTAAATGGATACGCCACATTGAGACAAATAAAACGCAGGGAGAAGAGGTTTGGAACTTTGCAAAATGGTGAGTGTTGTCTTGAAAAAAACTAGAAAAAGAAACCTCACAAAACGGCCCTTGTACGGCCAGTCATCTCTTATCTCAAAAATATTCAAGGCTGACGAACACGACAAGAGAGGTACAGCTGGAGAAGTAAGGACGAACTAATAAGATATGTTACCCGATGGACACCTACGTATGAATGTACCCGTATTGGCCAATCAAGAAAAGACTTACATCAGCTCTGTGCAGACACAGAAAACACCCGAGGAGACCAACCAAGAGCGATGGACGATAAGAAAAGATGGAAAACGAAAGAGAATGATAGTATTCCGTGCTATCTGTGTGAATTGATTCTGATATATATATATATATATATATATATATATATATATATATATATATATATATATATATATATCATGGAGGCGTTTTCGGTGTAATCGATATTGACGTTGGAAATGAACACGGAGACTCAAGTTGAAACCATTGCGCTAATATCCTCGGAAAAGGTATGACTCTAACTATCCTGTATCCAACAATACAAAAATAACGAGGCAGATGTTATAAGATTTTTGAATGATTTTTTATATGAATCATTTTTCGTTAACTATATTTTATCATTCAGTTTGGCAATGCTTTCAGTCATTTAGTGCAGTTTTACGCTCGCGCGCAAAGGACATGACAATCACCATTTCTCATAATAAACCTCCTGACAGGAAATGTGGCTGGGGTGTGGATGACGTCATGTCCAGAAGAGATGGCCCAGAGAATTTGAGGATTTTGAAAAACAGTCAGTTGAGATTGGACTATTGAGGCGAGAGTTGGGTCTTTTGCCGTTGCGGCATGTGGTCAAGTTTTGCAGATGTCTACCAATAGAGATCTTAAACACCACAATATGCATCGTGTTTGGGGGCGGAGTCAGCATAGTATGGTTAGCATAGACTTTTATGAATTGTGTCTCTCTCCTCGTATCACCATGGACCGAAGACAAGAAATTATTAAACCGTTCGGACCTGAAACGACAGGGACCGCCTGTATTTGAATATATATTTGTATTACGGATGTGATCGATCTCATCACGGTATACAACATGAATGTATTTTGGTGTTCAGTGACTTGCTATGTGTTTTGCAAGAAGAAAAGAAAGGAAGACATAGATTGATTTTGAACTTAAGAAATTAATAAACCGTTCTTACCTGAAACGATAGAGTCCACCTGTATTTTATATTTTCATTTGTTTATGTACTGCTGTGGTTGATATAATTATGGTTATGACTATGAGTTGTAGACAGCATGGACTGGGCTGATTAACCTTAATGGGGCAACTGGTCTAGAAGTAGGAAAACTCTAAACCTATTAAACTCATTGCAATGTATTCTGCTCCTGCAAAGGGCTTGGTATATATAAATATATAGCTACCACTCTCATAATGCAAATCTCTTCGAACGAATTAAGCACTCTGGTATCCGGTAAGGTATAAAATGTAAACAAAAGAAAGCTACTACTTAATGCCTTATCATTCCCGAGCTGACGTGGTACGCTTGTTGGCTGAGCGGAATGATACTAAGTCTAGCATAAAGTTGGGTGGATTTCGATCCCAGCTTCAAGCGTCCTACGTCTCTAGCCACACTGAAGAGTTGTGATACAACGAAACAATCTGGATGACAATAAATATATATATATATATATATATATATATATATATATATATATATCATGCCATCTGTCCATCGCTCCAACCAGATACCCTAAGCTGAATCCTGTGTCTGCAATGAGCTGATGTAAGAAAATATTTGCTCTGTGTGAGGACGCACGCATCTGTGTGTCGGTGCTTGCGTGCATGTCTTTCGTTTGTACTTGTAAAATGGTATAATTTACATGGTTTCAGTTAGTGTCTCAAAACTTCGCAAATCTTGTTTTAATTTCACTAAATCGGTCTCACTCATTATAGGTATTTTGCCTTGTTTTCTTTTTTTCTCACTTTTTGTTTTTGTTTTATTTTGTTTTTTATTGGAAGCTAACGGAACAGAATCTTTTTTTTCTCTTAAAGGAGTGCCCATATTTGATGGCATTAACTGAAACGACATTTTTAGTCATCAATAATATATGAATATAAGTTTTACATTGGTTTTTATTTTACATTTTCTTTGTTGATAAAGTTTTAAGATAAAAAGTTAAAATTAACGACAGTTTTGTGAATAAAACAAGCTAAAAATTGAGGAAATCAAGAGAAAAGTCAGTAAAATTGAGATTGAAAAAGGTAAATAAGAATTGAGCAAATTTGAAACTTGAAAGATGAAAAAGTAACACAACTTGTACCAATTAAGCTCTTCAATCGATTTTTGATTTAAGTGATTAGAAATGTTTGAAAAGAAACAAAAAACACAGAGTAAAATGAGTTAAAGCAATCAATCTTATTTCTGTTGATTTGCTTTTTTTCAATTTTTGTGGGATTTTATTCATTTATAACTGAATAAAAGGAGTAAAGAATATTGATCGCACAAGTGTAAAAATAAATGAATGCAGAAAAGGTTGAAATGTTTCTTGTTTCATTTTGTATTTTTCTACGACTATTATTATTATTATTATTATTATTATTATTTGTCTTGTGAGCTTTTCACACTAGCGTTAGCTGGTGGTCTTTCACTGGAGTCTGATTAACACTACGTCTCCTTAAGTCTCCAGGACACTTCTCCGTGTTCTGGCCAATCTTAACAATTCTATCATTTGGATGGTTTCAGTTCGCTTTCAACTCTTCTAGTTCTCTTACCAAGCGTTTGGGGACCGTTCCAAGCGCACCAGTTGAAATTGCTTTCACTGTCACCTTCATGGCCTTTAACCTTTAAATCTCTGGCAAGGTCCAAGTTCATGCCTCTATTGTTTTCTTTGCTTTTATTCTGTGGTCCATCGGGACGCTAAAGTCCTCTATTCGGCAAGTTTTCTTATTTTGTTATGTATCAGAGAATCTATTTTTCAGGCTGGTATAAGGTGATCGGTTTGTATCTCGAAATCCCAGAGAATTCGTTTTGCCTCATCCTCCAGAAAAAAAATCTGGTTTGCACATATACCATTTGGTTGGATGATCAAATTTCAATCCTTCTCACAAATGTAAGTCTATGTAAGTTTTTTCATACTTAATTTATCTGGGGATTTTCACTGGAATCTGAGATGCAGCAAGACCCTTCAGATCTTCAAATTATTAGAATTATTTCATTCCTTGCACGGTTTTAATACCAACATTAGCTGGTGGTCTTCTACTTGAGTTTCAGTGATTGCAAGTCGTTTGGTGTCCAGTAATCTCGACAGAATTAACGGTGATGGGAGTGAGTATGATTTCGACCTTTCCTCTAATTACCATTTCCTCCAGTCTCTTCTCTAACCCTGCCAAGAAATCTTCCAAGCTTACCAGCTACAATACCAGCTTTTACAGTTCTATGGCAAGGTCCACACACACATACACACACACACACACACACACACACACATATTTATATATATATATATATATATTTAAAAAAGGAAACACCCAAAAACTAAAAAGCAAGAAATAACCAGGTTAGCAAAACGAATCTTTACTGCGTGGTCTTCGAAGGAATTCGGGTCTGTACAATCTGTCTTTAATTTAAAAATACTGATTTTTCGTTACTGGTAAAATCTTTTGGTGAACAGTTGAATTTAAAATGAAGACTTTTAATTCCCAAAATTATTTTCAGCTAAACGATATCGAAATCACGAAATAGATTTGTTTAAATTTATTGCTCTAAATTCTATAGGACTCATCTATGACTAATCTCAATCCATTAAAATACGCACCTGATGTCCAATGAAAGTATTATTAAGAATAATTACCCTCTTCAATACAACTGGGCAAACATCAGGAATCTCGTATTTATTAAAATATAACAAGCTTTAGCGGGAATAACGTTTCAGAATAGAACAGTAAATATAAACCATAAAGGTAATACAGGAGGTGCCCGTGGTGTAATGGTTATCGTTGTAGGAAATGGACACGGCGACACGAGTTCAAATCCTGGCACATAGCACAAATACCACTGGGAAAGGTATGAATCCAATTATTCTCCCTCCAGCTATGGGTAAATAGTAGGGCAGACTAGGTTCTTCAGCCTTGGTGAGGCAACTAGTCTAGGAGAAGGAAAACTCAGAATTGAAACCTGTTAAACTCCGCTTAAAAATTGACCTTGTGTTATATCCTGCCGGAGCAGAGGGGTTGGTAAATAGGATAAAAGTAATACAGGAAAAACTGAAGGTAGATGAGATATTCACTCGAGAAAAAGCACAAAAAAGCAGGATAATGGACTTTAACTAATTTAAAACTATTTTTTGTCACCTGCTGTTCACGAACTGTAACTGTGACTGTTCTCGGTCACAACTGGGTCAGGCGTGTAGATAATAAATTATCCCTGGGTCTTGTTTAGCCCGAATATACAACCGATGATAAAAATATTGAATCAAAATATGCCACAACATGGGACCCAGGCAACTGGCTTGGGTGTCATAATCGCCTGGTGCGCTCCTGATAGCCAACATTGGAGACCTGATCGTCAACCTTCGAATGTTGGCGATTCTTTTTTCAGTTACACGAATAACGATTTAAGGAACCACACCAACCAGACACATAAGCTCTAAACATGGATTAGAGAAGACAACCAACTTATACTATACAGCTATTTCAGGGGCTACCTTACTCAAAAAGGATATATAGCAAAAGAATGATAGATATCTGGCAAGAATATGCTAGTTTTCAGACAATAACTCAAAGACTAGCCAACCAAGTCAGGATAATGATAATAAAGTAAGGTCGGTTATCTGACCTTGAAATATTAGAAATACATAAAAAAATAAATAATGAACAAGAAAATAATACAGTACCAGACACCTCAAGTATTAACAATCAAAAACGGCGTAACCGAAAATAACCCCCAACGTCAGAAAAAGAAACGCCACACAACCAGAACAAACACTAACACAAGAACAGAAAGTAAATGTTGAAAATATTAAGCGAATTACCAACGGTAAAAAGAAAACCTTACCATCACAAAGAAACATAGAATGGATAACAGTTAAGATGGAAACGAATAAAATACATGAAGTACTATCTTATATATCAGAAAATAATATAAACAAATTAAATGAACTAATCTATGCAGGGGCGAAATTAGTTTGTGAGAAAATCGGGATCCCCTCAAAAAGCACGAAAAAATATTAAAACTGGAAACACTGATAAAAAATCTACGAAAACAGGCCAAAATAATAAAACAAAGGTAAGACGCTGGATCATGTAGAGATTAAAAGATAAAGGAAAACAAGAAAAAAATAACAAAACAACTTGAGGAAATAAACCAGAAAGCTCTGGCGAAAGAAGGAAAATGGAAAAACACACCAACAACCAGATGCAAAAGAAACCGAAAGATTTTGGACAAGAAAATGGCAATCAAAAAAACATAATAAAAGGCCAATACGACAAAACATTTAGAAGGGCTCAAAAAGGGCCCGAAAGCGGGAATATTCATCGATTTACTCAAAAGGACACTAAAAAAATATCAAACAGGAAAACGCCTGGCCGTAATGGAATACATAGTTTCTGGGTCAAGAAACTCACCCCCATTCACGACAGACGAGCACTAGAAATGAACAAATGCCTACAAGGAGCACACTTACCCATATGAATGACCAAAGGAAATACCACTTTGATCCAAAAGGACCCAAGGAAAGAAACCGCCTTAAACAACAACAGACCCATAACCAGCCTAACGATGATTTGGAAAATATTAACAGCACAAGTAAGAGAAGAGATTTACTCCTCGCTAAGAAGCCGCGGATTTTTTCCGAGGAACAGAAAGGATGCCGCAAAGGATCAAGAGCCACAGCAGAGTTACTTTACATCAGACGGAAAAAATCTAGCTCTTGCTTGGATTGACTACAAAAAGGCATATGATATGGTCCTGCTAAGCTCGATAATAAACTGCCTCAAAATGTACATAATGTCACATGAAGACACAACCTTTATCGAGAAAACCATGAAAAACTGGAGAGTAGAATTGCCAGCAGGAGGAAGACGTTTATCTGAAGCAAAGATCCAAAGAAGTATATTTCAAGGAGATGCTCTATCACCGTTACAATTCATTATTGTTAGGATGCCACTTAACCATATACCCAGAAAACGCCCAGCCGGATACTTAGTTGATTGCTAGAACAGGTCAATCACTTAGTGTACATAAATGACATCGAACTATTTGCAAAGAATGAAAAAGAACAGGAAACACTTATACACGCAGTCAGAATATACAGTCAGGACAAAAATAGAACTTGGCATAGAAAAATGTGCCATTCTAGTAATGAAAAGTGGCAAAATGACAGAATGGAACTACCAAATAGAGAAATTAGAACGCTGAGAGAAAAGGAAACCTACAAATACTTGGGCGTCATGGAGGCTGACACCATCAAACACATGGAGAAGAAAGAAAAAAGTTAAGAAAGAATAAATCATAAAAACTAGAAAGCTACTTGAGAGAAAACTATATTGCAGAAACTTTATCAAATGAATAAATGCCTGGGATGTACACATAGTTAGATATATGGGACCCTTTTTGAAGTGGACCAGAGAAGAACTTAAACAAACGGACCAAAGAACAAGGAAACTAATGACCATGCGTGAAGCATTACTCCCCAGAGTCGACGTTGAGAGAGTATATGTATCAAGAAAGGAGGACTTGCCAGCATTAAAAACATCTTTGATGCATCGATGCAACGACTCGAGGACAACATAGAAAAGCACGGAAGAAGACTGATTACAGCCATAAGGAACGATACTGACAACACGATGATCAACAGAACCACAATAACTAGGAAACAAAAATGGGAAGAAAAACAACTCTATGGTCGTTCTAAACGACTAATAAACAACATATTTCACGAGAAAACATTGACGTGGATAAGAAAGGGAAACATTAATTGAGAATTTGAATCTTTTCTAATAACAACACAAAACAACGCCACAAGAACCCATCATATAAAAGCGAGAATAGATAAGACGCAACAAAAAAGCAAATGTAGGTTTTCTGGTGATTGAGACGAAAACATCACATAATAAGTGACTGCAGCAAATTAGCACAAAAAGAGTATATGACTCGACACGACAAGGTTAGAAATGTGATCCACTGGGAGATGTGCAAGAAATTTAAATTTGTCCATATGAACTATTGGTATATACACAACTCAGCGTCTGTCCGAGAGAATGACACTCATAAGCTCTATGGGACTTAGACAAACAAACCGATCACCAAATCTCGGCCAGAAGACCAAACCTAATAAAAACTAACAAAAAAGTGAACTTGCAAAATTGTGGACTTTGATGTCCCGGCTGACCACAGAATGAAACTGAAAGTGGAAAGAAGGATAAGTACCTCGACCTTGCTAGGTAATTGAAAAAACTATGGAACATGAAGGTGACAGTTATTCAAATCGGGATTGGTGTTTTGGTACAGTCACGAAAGGATTATTTAAGGGGCTGGAGGACTTGGTGGTTGGAGGACAAGGGGAGACCTTTCAAACTACATCATTATTGGGAATGGCCTGAATACTGAGAAGAGTCCTGGAGACTTGAGGAGACTTACTGTTACTAAAAATCCAGGGAAAAACCATCAGCTAAAACTGATATGAAAAACTCTCAAAGATGAAGTAATAATAATACTAATAATAATATGTTTCAATGGTAAGATACTCTTGACCCTTCATAAAATGTTTACAGGTCGAAGTAGGATACTCATGACGTTGATCTTTTTCTTACATTCGAAGGCTGAAATAGACAGTCTCAACGTGTCGGAGAAAAGTGGGAGAAAGATGACACAAAAGCATGGATAATCGTGGCGAAATAATTCCAGGAATTGAAGAGTATTGATAAAAGAGCTAAAAATGATTTTTTACACTAAATATAGAAAATAAATATATTTTGATAACAGCACGAAATAATGATATGAGGAACAAGCAATATCGCGATATTCTCCCGTAGACTGTTTCACATGGACGAGCAAGGGGCAGTACTGCCAGCTAGAACCTATATACAACAGCTCTGTGCCGATACAGGATATAGCCTTGAAGACCTCCCGGCAGCGATGGACGATAGAGACGGGTGGCGTGAGAGGGTCAGAGAGATCAGTGCTGGAAGCATGACATGATGATAATAATATCAAAACAACAATCGTTGATATGCTGATGAATAGCAGGCGAATATGTTAAGTGATGATAGAGATAAAACAGTTAATCACGTAATAAGAGAATGGAAGAAACTGGTACAAAAAAGAAACAAGAAAAAACTGTTGAACCCCCTACACAGTTGACTCATTTCCTCCATAAATGCACGTCAACTGAGCGTCTGAGAAATGAGGCAGACCCACGTGACAAAATAATGTGTGATACCACTTGCGTAATGGACGGATAGTCGCTACCCAACTGGACTCTCAGCTGCCTATTAACGAACTACTGTTTAACCAGATCCACTTGTATTACTTGAATATATATGTTTTTCAAACAACCTTTTTGAAGTCCCCATGTCTTTCTTTTGCCAGCATCACAAGACCAAGAAAATAATAAGAGCAGATATGACTGGGTAAGAAAGTTCCTCCACAGGAAATTATGCAAAAAATGAAACTTATCCTGGTTGACAAATATTAAAACCACAAAAAAAGAAAATTTACTAGAAAATTAGACCCAGAAATTTCTTTGGATCTTTGAGGGGCAAATAGTTTACTTAACCATTGTCTGAAAAATACTATTAATAAAAACATAATATCAATAAAGATAAAAGAGCGTGACATCTTGTGGATTTTGCCGTTCCAAAAGACAATAAAAGAGAGCGAAAAATAGACAAATATCAGGATCTTGCCCAAAAATTATAAACTGTGGAACCTGAAAAGGACAGTGATACTAGTAGCTTTATGTGCACTTGGAATTGTCACCAAGGTCTGTTAAAGAAACTAAGGGAATAGGAGTTCAGGAAAATAATCAAGACTACGCTAATTAACGTATGGAGAAAAAGCTTAATGGCAATTACACAAGAATTCTGCAAGCAATATTAAACCGTGATTTAATCAAAGAGGCGACATGTCAGCACTAAATGATAGCTCTCTGAAACTAATGGACAAGTTCACCTACCTTGGAAGCAGTGTCTCATCAACCGAGACAGACATCAACACACGACTAGCAAAGTCATAGACACCATTTGATAGTATAACTGTCATATGGAAGTCAAACCTGACCGATACAATAAAACGTAGTTTTTTTACAAGCAGCGGTCGTGTCGATACTGTTATATGGATGCATGACATAGACGCTAACTAAACGTGTGGAGAAAAGGATTGACGACAATTATAAAATAATTCTGCGAGCATTACGGAACAAGTCCAAGAGGCAACACCTAACAAAACAGCAGTTATACGGCCACTCACCACCCATGACGAAAACTATCTAAATAAGACGAACCAAACCTGCAGTTGCTCAGTCGGCTGGGGCTGTAGAATACACCGACTGCACCACTCTAGAGGGTTAAGACCCCCCCCCCAAGGAGTGTTCTGTTTATGACACTAAACAATCTGATGGCGATGTTCCAGTGATGCTGGGGCTTTGGGGAATACGGAGCACCCCTTCATTGCCATTGCTCCGAGGTCTACTCTGGCCAGGAATAGTAGCGCCTGATAGAGCAGTATCTTTGGGTTGAATAGAACTAACGGCATACTTATGCAAAACTGAAGGGTTTCACTTAACTGAATAGCTTGAAAAAGAAATGTTTTTGATAAACTGTACTTTCATTTATATTGCGTGCTTATGCTAAACTGAATTGTTTGAAATTGAACTGTTTTTGACATTGAAACAGTACTTTCAAAAAACTGAATTGTTTAATATAGAACTGTTTTGATATTTAAGTGTGTAAACAAAATCTGTACTTTTATTAAACTTAATTAGCTGAATTAGAACTGATTGACCAAGCTAAATTGCTTGAAATAGAAATGTTTTCACAATTAAACTGTGTACTAATGCTAAACTGAATTGTTTGAAATAGATTTGACTATTTGCAAAAAATGGATTTGGCATTAAGTAACCTACAAGGGTTGATATGCCATAAAACCCTGACGACCAAACCAAACCAGACATAAGCAACATACTCCGGTGGACCCCATCACATCGACGTGCAATGGCAAGACGACCACGAAGAACCTATATACAACAGCTCTGTGGCGATACAGGATGTAGCTTTGAAGACCTCTTGGGTGCAATGAACGATAGAGACGGTTGGTGAGAGAGGGTCAGGAGACCCGTGCTGAAGGCGCGACAGGATGAGGATGATGATCCGGAACATAAAACTGTTAAAATCAACTAGAATACGTAAAAGTGTGCAGGATACCTGAGGATACTTATTGTAACTCAACCTCCAACGAAAAACAAGAAGATAAAACAGGATTCATGTGTATCACTCCCCGACCACTTAGCGACTCTGTGATAATTCACCGGAAGATTTTTTTCTTCTTCAATCTTCTCTGATACATACCAGAATTCTTATGTAAATATATAGATATTATTCCCTGTACCTTTCTTGTTATTGATCCTATTTACCCAACCCCTCCGCTCGGGCAGTATATGACACAAGGTCAATTTTTAAGCGGAGTTTAGCAGGTTTGAATTCAGAGTTTTCCTTCTCCTAGACTAGTTGCTTCACCAAGGCTGAAGAACCTAGTCTGCCCTACTATTTACCCATAATAGCTGGAGGGAGAATAATTGGATTCATACCTTTCCCAAAGGTATTAGTGCTACGTGAAATGTAATCAGTCTCGTTCAGGATTTGAACTCGTATCGCCGTGTCCATATCCAGCGACGATAACCATTACACCACGGGCACCTCCTTTCTTGTTATTGATGGGGCAGTAGAATGCGCCGAATGTGCATCTTCAGAGGGTAAGATGCCCAACAAACATTAACCTAAATGTGATACTAAGCGATGTAAATCCCACGGTTAGGGTTGTAGAATACAATGAATGCACGTCTTCAGAGGGGTGGGGCCCTCCCAACCAGACTCCTGAATATGATACTAAACAATCTGATAGTGCAGTCGGTTCAGGCTATAGAATACACTGACTGCATCTTTGTAGAGGGGTAGAATCCCCACAGCAAGTGACTTGAATATGACTCTATACAATCTGATGGTGAAACTCTAATCCAGGAGCTTTGTTAAAAGCAGAGTACTCCTTCATTGCCATAACTCCTTCTCCACCTTTAACGGGAGCGGCAATACCTATTAGCTTCCGTCTATGATTTAAATAGAAATATTCATTAATTTACAATAATCAAAACAATGTATCTGTGCATAAAAAAAAAGGATTGTTGTTATTTAAAAATTTTAGTATTCTCTAGCAGCGCTTGAAACTGTCTATAACTCAGTGTTAACGGATTAATCATGTTGAAAAATATTATCAGTATTATATAGCAATAAATTGTAATATTTGAAACAATTTAATAATTCATAAACAAATGATTAGGATTTAATTAGATAGGAATGTAACATATACATATGCATGCGGAAGCAAAATCAACAATAATGACGAACGAACACGCTTCTTAAGAAAAATATACCTTTCCCACTTTATTCGAAATGGTTGCGAAAGGGTTACGAAAGGGTTATGTGTGAGAGGTGAGTTGGAGACTGAACAGAGACAGCAACATATTGACCACCAGTTCCTCTGTCTTTAGCATCACTTCCTTTTCGTTCTGCTGGGTTGCTCAACAAGGGACCCAGAGGGCCCAGCCCTCTGCTGAGAACTGGTTCTCACTGCCTCGAACTGCAACAACTGACTCCAAACTAACTAAACTTCCTATCGCACCGGGTTATATCATTGTTTGACACTTACCTGCTTCCTGTGAGCGTCGCATTTGCACCCAATTACACCCGGCCCCAGTCAAGGTTATACCCTGATATCTTCGACCAGATGCATCTGTTCCTTGATCGAAGGCTGGGTTGGAGATTAATATGTTACAGGAATTCTACCCCTGAAGTATCCCTAAGATCAAATAACAATAATTAAAACCATTTAACTGTATGTAAACAATACATAGCAAAAACTGAAACTGTGTGAAAACAAAGTAAATACCCTAATCTAAGCTAATCTTTTCTTACTCATAATTTGGGCTATGTTTATGATAGAGAAAATGGATACTTTTTGTTATTTATATTACAGGTTTTGACAGAAATACCTCCCATATTTTAAACTCTCACCTTTGTGAATAGTAGCCATGATAGATCAATCTGGCTAATGTCTAACCATTTTCTAATGAAAGGATTAGTCATGATCAACTATTCGGGACTTGCATAATTTTAAAGTTTTCTTTCAATTGACGAAGATGTTTTTCAAGCGGCTTCGAATTTCTATCAAGACCAGCATCACATGCGTTTTGTGTAGCATTTAAATATTCACTAGTCTTTAAAAAACGTTTCAACTGCAAACGAATGGTATCAACCGATCCACACCATGATTATAATTAATAATCTATAACAAAACATAAAATATTTGCTAGATAAAGTTTTTATTGCCACTTGTCTAACCTCGCTTGCACCACGCAGATAACAGTTTGAAATGTGGAAGATATATATGAAGCCACTTCCTATTATATAGAAAAATAGCTTGTTCTGTTATTTATATGACCAAACAGTAGTTTTCCAATGTCAGTTTCAATATTATCATTTCACGCATTTACGTATTATCATTTCGACTGCTCCAGGAGAATCATTGCTTTACCTGCCACCGTCTTGAATTTTCATGTGCTTAACTATCAAGCCAGCTGAAAGAACTTTCTATCTCACAGATCTTGTTAGTCCGGTATTCTGGTTTGGGCATAGCAATTACCAGATAAATGGCTCGAAGTACACTCTGAAGAAAGAAATCACTATCCACCACCGTGGCAGTTACTCGGGACAATAACTTGTTATGCCACTTCGAGAGGTGGTAAAACATACACGTTCATTAATATATGCATTATTTACACACTTTCCCTAACAAACACCCTGAGATTCAACGTGTACACGCGTAGATACATTCTCATTTATCTTATTGAACCCTGTCAAATGTGTCTAAGGGAGTAAGAAACATTTGCTGCATCTGCCACCGCCTGTGGATGGTTTGTCAAAGTGACTTGCATATTTTTCTGGTGAAGAAAATAAAGGGTAGAAATATGTAGATTAATGCCAGTTCTAAGGCTATTAATATGAAATACTTGGCTGAAGGTATGTCACCTACACAGGTTCCCTAGTCATCTGTCTCTTTCGATCATCGCTCGTGGGAAATCCTTTAGACAGTGTCCACACAGATCTGATGAATGTAGATTTTTGTTATGGTGTCAATGTATAGGACTCCGTAGAATAACGCAGCTTATAAGTTTGTCTTCACTTCGCCATCAATAGTGCATCTGTTCTTAGTCTTATTTTGATGGTTTTCGAGAGGGAAATTAAGCGGCCGTAGAGTTGCTGTTTTGTATTGTGGTGCTTCCAAAGTCTCCTGAAAATAGTATGCACTATCCTAAGGTACTTATCATCTAACTTTTTCGTCAATTATGTGGTTAAAATCCAAACGGTGAAACTATACATTTGTACTGATACGATTATAGCCAAGAAAAATTCCCATTATATACTATTGTTATATAGTCAACTACTGATTCATGCAGAAATATACATATATATGCTGGATACATACCGATTCAATAATAATTAAGACGCCCGATGATAAAGACACAGGAATAAACGACGCACGCAGGAAAGAAGACGCAGGAAGACTTCTTTATAAAATATTTTACCTCTCACTTTATTTGTAAGGTTTCGAAAAGGGTTACTCAAAGTTTGTGTGTGAGAGGTAGCTGGGGACCGAACATTACTGAAATATTTTGACCCCGAAGTTATGGCCGTCAGCGTTGTGTCTTTCTCGTTCTCCATGGTTGTTCAACCGGACCCTGGAGTAAACTCTTCTGTGTGCTGGCTTTCCCTACTACATCGCGTCTACTTCCGTCTTCCACTGTACTGCTTGCCCTCCTTCTCACCTATCTCCCTCTGTCCTCAATTCGTTGGCCTTATATTACCTTCAAACTCCCACGCAGTAATATAGACACGCCTCAACGCCTACGCAACCTCTTCCGATTTCCAGCGACCGGGATGTGTCACTTCCTTCCGGTGCACCACCTTGAATGGCATTTTTGGCCGGGTCAAAAGGTCAAAACATAACACTATCAGAGATATCAGATTTTCATACTGAAGTGACCGGTCAATAAGAGTCGATGCTTTCCCAATACCTATTTTAAGATGGTTTTCATCAGTTAAAGTATTGCTATCGACGTATATGAACAAGTCTATTAATTTCAGAGGACTGCCGTAACAATAAGTAGTTTGAAGACTTAAATGACCGTGCGAATAGTAACAAATGAATTACTGCTCAATACAAAATAAAAAATACGTTACGCACCTATTCCAGTGGTTATAACGTTCATTCAAATCTCCAAATCGTCATAAAGTTCAAACAAGGTGGTGTAATGGTTATCGTTGTAGGAAATGAACACGGTGACACGAGTTCAAATCCTGGACGAGACTGATTGCATTTCACATAGCACTAATACCCTTGGGAAAGGTATGAATCCAATTATTCTCCCTCCAGCTATTATGGGTAAATAGTATGGCAGACTAGGTTCTGCAGCCTAGGAGAAGGAAATTTCTTAATTCAAACCTGTTAAACTCCGCTTAAAAATTGACCTTGTGTCATATCCTGCCCGAGCGGAGGGGTTGGTAAATATGATAAAGTTCAAACGAAGCCTTAACTCTAACTGTGGTCGAATCTTGTGGCTAAAAACTGGGAAAGGTCAGGCAAAATTAAAAGCATCAGGAATATCAGAAAAGAAAAAAAAAGTACTCTCTTTATTTGAGTTAGTGATTGCTGTCAGACAGTCTTATGTCATATACCCACGCACACGCACGTATATCATTTGAATTGTTAATTTTTTATAAACTATTCTATAATTCCGATGCTGTGAAAAAACCCAGATGGTATAATTTTCGAATAAAAAATATTACACAAACTGGTATCCGTTTTGTTTTGTTTTTTGTTTTTTTTGTTTTTTTTTTTGTTATATTTCCTAAATGGGGCCACGGTATCGTTATACAAATTAAATGTAATGTCCAAAAAATCCGTAATTTTTTAAGTAAGTTTGGGTGTCCAACTTGAATCTAAACTTATTGAAAAACTGATATAATTTCGTTCTAATTATATCCTTTTTACCAGACGTAGAGTTGTGCATCATCCCTCTAAAGCCTATGGTTACAGGGGTCAATAATGCTACTGAGCTTATGTAACAATAAGCAGCATATAAATTCAGACAGCGCAGCCCGTCGAATGCACTCATGGTTAATTGGTCCTGGTGATCAGGTTTGGGGAAACATAGGTAGATTTTTCTGACACGGCAGGCATTTATATATGTATAATCAGATACATGCATGGCTATTTACTAAGCTCATTTTCTCAAATTCGAAGGAATGGCATCAGTTCCAAATCTCTGGGAAGTAGACAGACAGATATTTTTCATAATTACACCCTTAACCATTCTTATCAGAAGTGATATCCTCTGCTGAGTTCAACTTTCGAGTCAAAGCGATGAATTCGAAAAATTATTTTTATAGGATTCATATTTAATAATAATAATAATAATAATAATAATAAACGAAACGATCAATAACATATCAAGCGAATGCAACAAAGTCGCGCAAAAAGAATTCAGGACCTGACACGACTGGCTGGGCTATGTGATTTATCGGCAATTGTACAAGAAATTCAAATTTGACCACACGGACAAATGGTATATAAACAACCCATAATCTGTCCAAGAGAATGAGTCTCACAAACTCCTCAGGGTTTTTTGGAGGTACAAACGGATTACTTAATCTTGTCCATACGACCAGATCTTGAACATTCAACAAATAAAAAATATGAGAGAACTTGCTGAATTGTGAACTTTGTTCTCCCGGCTGATCACAGAGCAAAACTAAAGGAAAGCGAAAAGAAAGAAAAAAACCTGAACCTTGCTAGAGAATTGAAAAAAAACAGTGGAACATGAAAGTGACAGTGATATTAATAAATGGTGTTCTTGGAACAATCACGAAAGGATTGGTACAAGGACAGGAAGACTTAAAAAATAAAAATAGACCATCCAAACTACTGCATTATTGTGATAGGTCAGAATACGGTGAAACATCCTGTAGACTTGCAGTCACTCAAATTCACGTAAGACATCATCGGCAAGAGTTGGTGTGAAAAACTCGAAGAACAACTGAAGAGTGGGATTGACTGTAAGAGGGAGAAGCTTAGCTGGAGCGAAGTTCGAAATAGGTATATGTCAAGGAGATGCTCTATCTTCGTTACTATTTATAATTACGATGATACCAATTAACATCATACTCGGAAAATGCACTATCGGATACAAACTTATTAAATAGCAGGAAGAGATCAATCACTTAATGTACAAGGACGACATCAAACTATTTGCAGAAAATGAAAAAGAGCTGAAGACTCTAATTCACGCAGTGAGAATATACAATCAGGACTTCGGGATGGAATTTGGCACAGAAAAATGTGCCATACTAGTAATGAAAAGCGACAAGAGACACCTGATTGATGGAATGGTACGGCCAAATCAAGACAAGATGAGCAAACTAGGAGAAAAGGAAACCTACATCTTGGAAATTGACGCCATCAAACAAGTGGAGTTGAAAGAAAAATTAGGAAATCGTATCATAAGTGATGTATTCCTGTGGATTCCTGTAAATGGCAGAGCAAAAGCAGGACGACCAGCCCGAACATACATACAGTAGCTTTGCGAGGATACGGGGTGCAGCCCTGAAGATATACCAGAGGCGATGAACGATAGGGTGAAGTGGCAAGAGAGGGTCAGGGATATCTGATCTGGCGGCACGACATGATGATGTTGATGATGATGATGATGATCTCAGGAGAACCAGATAGCTACTCGAGACAAAACTATGTACCAGAAACCTTATAGAAGGAATAAATACCTCGGCTGTAACCCTCGTAAGATATTCGGGACCATTCTTGAAATGGACCAGTGAAGAACTTAAGCAAATGGACAAAAGAACAACAAAACCAATAATCATGCATAAGGCATTACATCCCAGAGATGACGTTGACAGACTCTATGTATCAAGAAAGGAGGGAGGAAGTGGACTAGCCAGCATTCAAGACAACATTGACGCATCGATACAACGACTCGAAGATTACAAAGAAAAGCGCGGAGAAGGACTAATTAGATCCATCTGAAACAACACTGATAACACGATGATCAACAGAATGTAAATAACAAGAAAACAAATTTTAGAAGAAAAACAACTCTATGGACGTTTTAAACGGCTTATAAACAACATCTCACGCGATAAAACCTGGACGTGGCTAAGAAAAGGAAACCTTAAGAGAAACTGGATCTCTTCTAATAGCAACACAAAACAACGCCATTAGAACCAATCATATCAAAGCAAGAATAGATAAGACGCAAAAAAACAAAATCAAATGTAGGTTATGTGGTGAAAGAGACGAAACGATCAATACAAAATAAGCAAACGCAACAAATTAGCAAAGAATGAGTATAAGACCAGACACGACTGGGTGGGCAAGGTGATTCACTGAGAATAGTGCAGAAATTGAAGTTTGACCACACGAACAAATTGTATATGCACAACCCATAACCTGTCCTGGACAATGAGTCTTATAAACCAATCTGGGATATTGATATATAAACGGATCACCAAATCACGTCCAGACTGTAATATATTGTTGTTTTGTGAGTGTTTTTATGTTTGTAGGCTTAAAGACAACATAAAACGTGCGTGCTTTAGCTAGGGCATCTTTATTCTCAATGGGGTGTATGTGTGTGTGTGTGTGTGTGTATTCTTACGCCAAGGGGTTGTTATCTTGCGCGTAGAAAAATAGTCCGTGATATTACTACACAGACGACCAGACCTTGTATCAACAAAAAAGTTAACTTGCCGAATTATTGACTTTGCTATCGCGGCTGACCACAGAGAAAAACTCAAAGAAAACGAAAAGATAGATAAGTACCTCAAATTTGTCAGAGAAGAGAAAAAAACTGTGGACATGAAAGTGAAGGTGATATCAATTATAATTGGAGCTCTTGTTACAGTCAACAAAGGATTGATATAGGCACTAGAGGACTTGGAAGTAAGAGGATGACTAGAGACCATCCAAACTACGGCTTTACTAAAATCGGCTAGAATATTGAGGAGTGTCCTATAGACTTGAGGAGACTTGCTGTCACTCAGACTCCAATGGAAACCCCTTAGCTTCCGCTGGTGTGAAAAACTTTCGAAGGAGTAGTAGTAGTAGTAGTAGTAGTAGTATAATAATAATAATAATAATAATAATAATAATAATAATAGCAGCAGCAGCAGCAGCAGCAGCAGCTAAGACTATTAAAATTACAGCATAGTTTTAAAATCTTGAAAACTTTCAAGGAGTAATATAAAGGTTACTGAAATGTGATAAATTTTAACATTAATGGTGTATAGTTTTAATATATACTTTTTCAATATATGATATATAAATTTTGCGTAATTTTTAATTCTAATATTATATTCAAACTTAATTTACAAGCATTTAAAATTATAATTAACATTATGAATAAATCAATTATAGCTTTATCCATATATTTGTTTTTACAAGCGTTGTTGCTTGATTATTCATTTAGATTCATCGCGGAAAATCTGGCGGAGGCGCTGATGTTTATTTCTGTTCATTCAAGAATAAAAGTAATGTTATGTTATTAAAAAAAAATATTGTGTTATTAAATAATTCCATAAATGTTATTTGTAATTTATTTTTCGTTTTCTTATTCATAATTATACAGTATTTGAAATCTAAAATATAATTGCCCGTTAAGACAAATCAACGTTAGTAATTTGATATAAGTTTATAAACAAAGCAATTTTGATGTTGGATTTTTTGAAAAATATTTAATGTCTGTACGATTTAAAAAAAAAAATTATTATATAATTCAAATCTAATTCATCAGCATTAATATCTTAGATTATTATTAGCATCGTAAGTTGTTTTTTTTTAAATATAGTTTTATTCATTTGTTTCTCCTTTTTTAAATGGTGTTATACATACATATATACATTAACTTAACTACTTTTGCACTTCATAGATTTCGCGGAAGACAGGCAAAAACTGTTGTTTTTTTTTCTATCTAGATGAATGGATGATTTAATACATGGATAAATAAATTTTCATTAATATTTTCTAAAATTACATAAAGTTTAATTTTCTATGAGAGAGAGAGAGAGAGAGAGAGAGAGAGAGAGAGAGAGAGAGAGAAAATTAATTTTTTTGTATTTGATTAAATATTGCTTTTGTCAAACGAAACAAAAAAAAAACCTCTCCAAAAAATAAAAAAATAAAAAATCTGATTAGGAGCAGTAAAATTTGTTAAATTTTTTTTTTTATTTTAATTCTTGAAAAGTTAATTATTTTTTAATGTTTGGTGTGTGAATAAATACCGAATTTATCAAAGCAAAACACAGCCACTTAAAAAAGAAAATAATTTAAACTTTTTAGTTGCAACAGTAGAATATGTATTTGCATTTTTTTTTCTTTTTATTATCAATATTGGATGAAGCAAAAGAAAAGATAATATAAATTACCATTTAATATTATCTAAGAATTGGCTATTAACTTTTTTTTCTTGTTTTCCCCGTGAACTCTGGAGCAAAATATAGTTATAGTGGAACTCGGTAGTACGGATTTTTTTTTCGTCAGAGGTTCTAGAGGGCACGCTCTACTCCTTTAAATTCGAGACCCATAAATTTTTAATATAAAAAAGAACGTTAGTTGTTGTTTTTTTTTTTTTTTTTTGCACGTGGTCCTACTGAACATGAGTTTTTTTTGGGGGGTGCACGTAGTCCTATTAAACATGAGGGTTTTTTTTTGCACGGTGGTCCTATTAAACATGAGTCTTTTCTTTTATCAAAGGAAACAAAAAAAAAAAATACCACTCCTTTAAAAAAAAAAAATCTGATTAGGAGCAGTAGAATTTGTTTAATTTTTTTTATTTTAATTCTTGAAAAGTTAATTATTTTTTAATGTCTGGTGTGTGAGTAAATACCGATTTTATCAAAGCAAAACACCGCCACTTAAAAAGAAAATAATTTAAACTTTTTAGTCGCAACAATAGAATAATATGTATTTTCGGGTTTTTTTTTATTTATACATTTAATTTTCCTTTTTATTATCAATATTGGATGAAGCAAAAAAGATAATATAAATTACCATTTGATATTATCTAAGATTATTAACTTTTTTTTCTTGTTTTCCTTGCGAACTCGAGAGCAAAATATCGTTATAGTGGAACTCGTTAGTACGGATATTTTTTTCTTCAGAGGTTCTAGAGGGCACGCGCTACTCCTTAAAATTCGAGACCCATAAATTTTTAATATATATAAAAAAAAAAAAGGACGTTAGTTCTTTCCTTATGGATTATTAATGAATATGAAAGGATCTTTTTCTGCTAATCGTCCCTGCAAAACAAAAATACCTCTTGCCAGTCAGCTGGAGCTGTAGAATACAAAAACTACTTCTCTGTAGAGAGGATAATCCTCCAACGAGTGTCCTAGATATGACACTAAAAATCTGATGCTGAGATTCCAGTAATGCCGGGGATTTATGAATGCGGAGTACAGTCATCGCTATTGTTTCCAGGTCCACTCTGGCTTGAAGTGGGAGCACCTGATAGGACCCTATTGAACTAAACTGAATTGTTTGAAATTTAATTTGGTGTTAAGTGACCCGAAAAGGGTTGATACGCCATTAAAAAAAAAAAAAAGATTACTCACTCAACCAACAATACCTCTTAGCATCAAAATCATTTTTACAGACAGTGCACATCGGGCATTCCTTGGATGAAAGAGAACAGCCTCTATCAATGATGAATAATACTGGGATGAAAAAAAAAAATCCTTCACTCACTTCGTAGTTGTTTAAACCAGTATAATCTCACTAATGGCATGCTAAGATCTTCACAAACAATAAAATATAAAAAGATGATAAACGTTATTTTATACAGTTAAATAACCATTAGGAAGAAATACAAGGTTTGTTGAGTTTTATGGCATATCAACCGTTGTAGGTTATTTAATACCAAAACAATTCAGTTTAGTACAAGCATGCCATTTAATTCTGTTTAACCCATAAATAGGGCCCTATCAGGTGCTACTATTCCGAGCCAGAGTGGACCAAGGATCAATGGCAATGAATGGATACTCTGCATTCCCCAAAGCCCCAGCATAATTGGAACTGTCACGTGATAGCTCACGGAGACGAAGAGGTAGGAATGATACTATCCTCCCGTATTGAATGAGAGTATCAAGCAGTCAAAAAGTGACCGTTAGGAAGGAATGTGGGTCACACAGGAGACCAGATGTTCGTACTTAAGTGACCTCAGGTCGCCGGACATCGGAAGGGGAAAGAGAGAGAAGCCAAATGATTGGCTGGGACCCCAAAACGGAAGTGGGGTTCCCTTACCCTCAGCGGAAGTAAATACAAAAAAGGTAGTTTTTGAGCAAGGCTCGCGGCAGTCGGACCATAGCCATTTTACTCCGGGCAAAAGACAAAAGATTAGCTGAGACACGAAGGACCCCAAGTCCTTCAAGCCAGTATTAAAAACAGTACAAAGTCTAGTAGCCCGTGAAAGAAGAAAATTCTCCAGGGGAACCCCGTCGAAAATAAGATAAGTAACTTTGGGACATTTTTCCTTTACACCCAAATTTTGTTTACCACTCTCTCTCTCTCTCAATTTGAAAAAGGATAAAAGCCAGGAAAAGACATTTATCTCCATGGACTATCCTATTATATGTTTTGACACTTTGAACGTATATATATAACCGTAGTAAAGAACCTATGTATTTTCATTTTACCATGTGGTCTATGTTGTTATTCCATGCTTTCCTTTCAGCTTCTATTCGCCTTATATTATCTTGCTTAGAACTGTCCTATTAATTCCTAAAGTATCACACGGGAAACCGGAGTTGCCGACTACAACAATATTAATATTATTACGACTAAAACCTATAGGCTCACTTTCTTCCATTATCTCGGGGAAAGAAGAAAGCGACCTGGTGGGTGTGTGATAGTGTGAAATTTGGAACCCCTTGCCAGCGGCGGTCAGTCTGGCCCTAAATTATTCCCTCACGTAATATGCCAGTTCTTATCTGCCTGAGAGAAGAACTCTGAACAGGACTTATTCTGTAGGGGATCAAGTGCCAACCTGCCCCGTCCTCACAGGTGCGAAAAATGAAGTCCCGTTTTGGGATTATAGTCAATTTCGCGTCACAGAACCTTACCATCAGATCGTTTAGTGTCATATCAAGGACACTCGTTGAGTGGGGGGGGGTCTTACCCTTCAGTAGAGGTGCAGTCGGTGTATTCTAAAACCCCAGCCGAGTGGGTAAAAAGAAATACAAGTAGAAGGAAACTACAACACATGGCGAGAAAAGTCTAAATGCACAGATATACACTTCGATCGCAATAAACTTATCAATTAAAGTGGATATATCGTTTGAAACCAACTGCATAACATATGATGATAAACAGATAGTTGTTGATCTGCAACGAAAGAAAGGGTTATACTCGAGATGAGCGTAGTCGGAACAGAATTCTTGAAAAAAGTTATTAAATGAAACATGCAAGAAAAAAAGATGGGTCTACTACACAGACAATATGTAGTGCCGAAGTGAGAATGCAAATTGGGAAAATAATATGTTAAAATCACATAAGAAATACCTCGCTAGTAAAGTAAAAAACACATTACTCTAAAAATATACTAAAATATTACAGAGTTCAAACAAAACTTATCAATATAAGTATGAAAGAAAGAAAAAAGTTCTACAGGAGAATTAGAGCCATATTAAAAACAAATGAATGAAAAAAAATAAAGTTATAGCCGTAAACACACTGGTCATACTGGGATTGATATTAGTTTTAATATTAGAAGCTGAACGTTTGCTTAAATAAGGAAATGTATACTGAACTAATAACCTGACAAAGAATCCATCAGCCAAGAACAGATATAGACCGTCTTTACGTCAAAGAGAAAATGATGGAAGAGGATTAATCCAACAATGACTGACCAATAAAACTGCCACTTTAAGATATGGGAGCTCTTGAACAGATTGAAAGCTATAGTGAGTAAGCACACACGAAAAGAAAAGAAAGATATATCAGTGAAGTTATAAATAATCTAACAACCTGGAAATAGAAATTGTGAAAATGAGGCATCTTAAAACTACTATCATGCCAATAATATTGGGTATGATCAAGAAATAAACAAATAAATACATTAACAAAATACCTGGCAATCCCAACCAATATGAAAAACAAATAATTGCACTTTGCAAAACTGCTCATCTTTTTTGGAGAGTAATGTAAATGTGGCAGAAAAATATCACCCCAGAGAGGCAGCTGAAATACATAAATGCCTATAATAATTACTTTATAACCGACAATTTTTTCCTCTAAGTATCCAACACTGGTATCATTTTAATTCTACCACATTTTTATAGACAACATACGTACACTTTCATTTTTTGTAACGCATACAACCCTGGGTAATAATATGGATTCATCAGTTTTGGAAACTGTTTCCTTCATTATTTTTAATCCAAGAAAAATAAACACACACTAAATCTGAGAGAAAATCATTTTCTTTTAGTGAATAAACCTTCAGATTTCGTAAAACACGCATGGGTTGTCTTCGTTGTGTAATGGTTAACGCATTGGACTACAGAAGCATAGCAATCGAGCTCCAGTCGCGGTATTGCGTTCACTTTCGGACAAATAGCCTTGGATAAGTTATGAAACCCCTTATCCTCCTAGCTATGAGTCAAATACTTCCACTACTATTCTTCTAGAAAGATGGATTTAGCATTAAATAACCTAAAGTATCTATTTTAATTTGTAATAAAGATTTTTTGACTTTAAATAAAGGAAAAAATTATGAAATTCATTAGACCTGAAGATAAACTCATGGAATCCCCAAGAAAAAATTGTCAGTATTTTGCTCCTATCAATACTTTAATGACAGTTTTTTGGCATGGACTTAAGTAAAGAAAACCAGTACTTTTCAACAAGTTGATTTCATCTTTCTCAAATGGGGCTTAATTAATAAGACTTACGGTCTGGTGCCTTGACATGGACAAGTTTTTTGGGTTTTTTTAAAAATTTGCACCATTAATTTTCGAATGGATTAAGATCTGGACTATTTATTGACTATTTCAATGAAGTTTTTTGCTTTTCCTGAAAAAAATCTTTGCCCATCTTTTCACAGTGTCATCCCAAAAAGACCTCCGTATTATCTGTTGACGGATTTTGATAGTTGTCCAAAAATTTGATGTATACGTTTTTATTTGTTTTTAAGGTAATGATTTCCATCGTACTTGGTCGTTTATTTAATATCACCGCCCCAAATCATTAATGAGAAAGGGATTTTTTCATCATGTTTTAATCGTTGAATATTTCTTAGGAACGACTCAAGACACATTTCTGGCATCATCACCTTGCCTACATTCGTGGTTCATCCGTGAATATAAGTTTCATCCAATCATCAAGATACAATAATTTCTTCTCATTAGTACTCTGCAATCTTACTATCTAATACTTAGCTTGTTTGGCTTTTCTTCGTATAAACCACGTTTCAGTAAGTGTCTTTCTGACATTTTTATTACAGACATCATCTGTTTCTGCCCATTTATTTTACATTCACTTGGTTGTCCATTTTCTCTTTGCACGGCTTATCCTCTCAAAGACTTTCTCCTGAGGCATTAATGTCTTCCGTGATCTGCCTGTATGTTTTTTATACGATCTGATTATATCTTTAAATGTGAATCAAGTTTAGATAGTACTCAGTGTGAATAACCATTCGTTCAGGTGACATTCTCTGTTGAGTTTCTTGAACATTTTATGAATTTTTTTTTTCCATTGGCCTCCATGTCAATGCACACAAAACGGAATATATGTGCTATAATCAAACAGGTGACATCACCACACTAGACGGAAACCCTCTGAAACTAGGGGACAAATTCACCTACCTAGGAAGCAGCGTCTCATCAACCGAAAAGGACATCGACACGCGGCTAACAAAGGCATAGACAGCTATCGATAGGCTAACGATCATATGGAAATCAGACCTGACTGATAAAATAAGACGCAGTTTCTTCCAGGAAGCGGTCGTATCGATACTGCTGTATGGATGCACTATTTGGACGCCAACTAAACGGCAGGAGAAGGTAGACAGCAATTACACAAGAATGCTGCGAGCAATATTAAACAAGTCCTGGCGGCAACACCCCACAAAGCACCAACTATACGGCCAATTACCACCCATCACGAAAACTATCCAAGTAAGACAACCAGACATGCAGAACACTGCTGGAGAAGCAGGGACGAGCTCATAAGTGATGTACTCCTATGGACACCCTCATATGGCCGGGCAAAAGCAGGACGACCAGCTAGAACATACCTTCAGCAGCTATGTGAGGATACGAGATGTAGCCCTGAAGACCTGCCAGAGGCGATGAACGATAGAGAGAAGTGGCGAGAGAGGGTCAGGGATATCCGTGCTAGCGGCATGACATGATGATGATGATTTCAAATAATTTTTTTTCGATTCGTACCATGTTGTAGCATCATCGAAAATCGGTCACCAAATTTCTTGCTCTGCCTGGCAAGAATTTTAACTGATGAATCATAATCAATTGCTGAAATGAAATCAAGTTGTCGTTATTGAGTTCCATGGTAAGAGATCCATCTAGACATGTGTTATAGTTCTCCCTATTCTGCTAAACAAATTCATATGAGAAGTAATTCTTGTTTGTGATTCCATATTTCTTTTTCATAATTTTGTAATTTCATAATTTGTTCCCCTAAATTATGTAGAAAAAATCTCGATTATTGATAAAAGTGAATACGCTTAATTAGCTGCCGGTATCTTATATGAAGCCAGAATGTTTGGCTACTAAATAAAATAGGTTTTATCTCATATGTTTGGTTAATGTTTTATAACGTATCAAACTTTGAGGGTTATTAAATATCAATTCATATATATATATATGTGTGTGTGTGTGTGTGTGTGTGAG
>OY757918.1:38516016-38528516 GCA_963585895.1 Sepioteuthis lessoniana | reverse complement strand
CTTTGGGTCCACTTGTTTGATGTCGCGCGGAATAATCCATCTTGCTTCGGTATTTATTACCTGACCAACGCACTCTGTTTTAAATGAGCACCAGCCGCAGGGACAATAGCTCTCTTTGACGGGAAAAATTTATTCGCTCACCATACATCTTCTATTTCTCGTACACCTTTTTGACCAACAACATTTGTGATAGAAAACTACTCAAGATCTGCATATTTTTGGCTGGATATAACATAACGATAGGCGCTTTTTTATTAGGCTGTAATATTTTAAGCCTCTCAATGCTTTGGGACTATTGTTTCCTGTTAATGATATGTCAACTCGCTAACAGTTATTTTAACCCTTGACTTTTCAATGTACTGTAATATTTACGTTTTCTTAGAAGCTTTTTACGTATTTTTAGCAAGTATAAATAGTTTTCACACGGTTTTATGGTTTTAAATATGTTTTCAAAAAAATATTAATAATCATAAGTAGAAAATTATAGCTTCACGTAACTATCCCAAATGAAAATAATTCCTATTTTTATTGTATCAAGTATTCAAACTAATACTCATAATTTTCAAACATTTTTATCTGATCCAGAGATGCGACCCAATTTTCGGGTCAGAGTTGACATAGGAATACTGGCGGGGAAGAGTTATATCCGGCTCCGCAGAACTCTAGAACTGGAGTCATACAATCATATCCAATTTAGTATCATACCCAGGACGCCTTACTCCTTTTAGGGAATACAATCAGCGAATTTGCCGACTGGGTAGCGTTTAAAAAAATCTTGTGTTAGTAACTTCTATACTAATCAGCAACTGACGTCGGAAGAAATTTCAGATGCATAAGAAAACTTCTTTTTTTCAATTGAAAGAGAATTAAAACAAAATAAACACTCACGTACACACAAACACACACGCATATATATATATATATATATATATATATATATATATATATATATATATATATATATGTGTGTGTGTGTGTGTGTGTGTGTGTGTGTGTGCGTGCATTTGCAAACCCTCCGAACAGACAGGATGTAACAGTAGGTCAATTTCAAGCGGATTTTAACAGGCGTTTTATCGGAGTTTTCATTCTCTTTGGTTGGTTGCTCACCGAAGGCTACCCACTATTTATTAGTCAACCCTACTATTTATCCATTGCTGAAGGAGGGAATAATTGGATTCATACCTTTCCCAAACGTATTAGTGTTATGTGAAATGCCATTCTTCTCTTCGGGGATTTGAACTCGTTTCACCGTGTCCATTTCAACGACAAAGGCACACACACACACACACACACACACACACACACACACACACACACATATAGATGTATATACTTTTTAAAATTTGATTTTTAATGGAGACCAATAGTAGGAAAGAAAGACTTAAAATAACCAAAACCTTGATTATAAATTAAAAAAAAAAAATCAACCCTTGAAAACCGTTCCCCAAACTGGTACATCGAGTTCCAAATGTATTTAATGATTAGAATCCCATCTCTTCTCATACTGCCGCAGGACACCAGCCGGCGCCAGACCGACTAATTCCATTCTCATTTAAATCACGACCGTTGCACAATGGCAACCAATTCTAGTCGTATCATTCTTCATTTGGCTTGATACAATGAAAATTAACCTTTTCTAAATTCAACAAAAACAAACCATACAAATCTTAAAAATTTCAGTGGACGCAGACAAATGTGTACGAAACCCTAAAACTTTTTTGTGTTTTCTGCATAAATTCAATCTACAATTACTTTCCTTTGTTAATAAACAAGAAAACACATAGAAAATGTCCTACATGATTCTTTGCCTGTTTTTCTTTTTACCAAAATACATACAAACACTCTCTCATACAAACACGCCTACACTCATTCACGCACCTCGATACACACTCTTGATTACACATATACCCTCCACACACACTCACACACACACACACACACACACACACACACACACACATACACATATATATATATATAAACTGAAAATAAATCCGATGATATAAAATTTTACAGAGATGAAAAAGCTCAAGGTCTATAGAGGATTATTTTATTGGGAGAAATATTTGCCAACGTTACATTTTTCAATTTTTACGCCATCATTAAGATGTGAAAGTAATTAAATGATACGAAAGTCACCATGTTTGTTTCATTTAATAACTTGTGCGTACATATAAAGGTTTGAAAACCGAATCATTTAACTATGGCAAATATTTTTACAAATAAAATCAACCGTTGAAAACCTTGTGCTTTTAATCTTTGTGCATAATTTTCACTGCAAAGATCCTATTTACCCAACCCCTCCGCTCGGGCAGGATATGACACAAGGTCAATTTTTTAAGCGGAGTTTAGCAGGTTTGAATTCAGAGTTTTCCTTCTCTTTGACTAGTTGCCTCACCAAGGCTGAAGAACCTAGTCTGCCCTGCTATTTACCCATAGGTGGACGGAGAATAATTGGATTCATACCTTTCCCAAGGGTATTAGTGCTATGTGAAATGCAATCAGTCTTGTCCAGGAATTGAACTCGTATCGCCGTGTCCATATCCTGTGACGATAACCATTACACCACGGCACCTCCACTTTCACTGCAAAGATACGTCCGAGTCTACGCAGGAATACGACGCTAACAACCAAAACCATACACTATGACTAGTCCTTTCTTAACAATCGAGATATTAGCAATAAAATGTACGATAACACAAAGAAACAATTTCGATGATCCTTAGGAGATATCCGAAGCACTTACTCTGAATGACGAATATGAGAACTTTCTCAATGCCCACATCGAAGCAGCAGCAGAATACTTACTTACCAAAGAAAGAGCCAGAGTTCCGTGGGTGACATTAGTAGTTAGGACAAAAAGAGACAACGTGAAAACAATATCCCTATGAAATAAAAGGAACCTAACTAATGCCAAAGCTTAGAACCTTAAGAAGGCATGAAGAAAAATAATTAACGAACACCTAAAAAAAACAATTAGAATTAATTGTAGTCAGATCAATAAAATAAGAAATTCGCCATAAGATAAATAATATCGAGTAGCGTAACAGATCGTAAATGGGTGAGTAAAAAGAAGAGTGTCTTGAGAGCTAAACTAAAAGCTGTTAGACAAGAAGAACGAATATAGGTGTTAAAAGAACATTTCAAGGATCTGCCTGGAAAACCCCCAAAAGTTACAGATAAACCTTTCACGAAAATTATGACCAACTTGACATCAAACAAGGACAATTCAAGGAGAACATGACGTAGTACGAACAGAAATTGAAAATAGAAAAGTTGCCGGTCTTGACGAAATAGCACCAGAAGTATGGAAGACAAGATAATTCGATGACTTACAGCTTCGAAAATGCAACGTCTTATATAATCAGAACTCAACAGAGGGATACACAAAAGTCTGCATCCTCGCTATCTACTAGAAAGGTGACATTCCTATTGTCGAGAACTACCGAGACATAACCTTACTACCAGAGCGGGTAAGCTTTATTATGCTCTACTACGCAACCACATTGGACCAGAAATTGGGAAAATTTTTATAAAGAATCAAATTTTTTTTCGAGAAATCGATCCACAGCATCTCAGGTTCTCAGAAGCTGTTGAATTTTAGGAGTTCGTGAAAAAAAATCGAGGTAACCCTCTTATTAGTAGATTTTCCAAGGTATTTGAGTGGAGATATAGCAAATACTTCTAGCATCTGCCCCCCCCCCACAAAAAAAAATCTGTCACTGTCAGAGAGATGCTCTATAAAAAAGCAAAACGTAAAAGTTGGCTCACTGGATGGAGACACAGGCTTCTTTGACATTGTTGCTGGTGTTCTGCAAGGGTATACATTTGCTCCATATATCTTCATAATCAACCTAGACTACGTACTTTGATCGTCGATAGATATAATGAACGAAAATGTTTTCAACTACAAAAAACCAAAAGCAGACCATAGCCCGCACAAACTATTCCGGAATCAGACTACGCTGATGACATAGCGCTTTTGGCAAATACGCCTGCCCCAGCCGAATCCCTGCTGCACAATATTACGCTGGCATTGACCTCCATGTGAATGCAGACAAAACTGACGACATGTTTTTATAAAAAACGAGACACCTCCACTTTAAATGGCTGTTCTCTGAAATCAATACGCAAATTCACGTACCTCGGAAGCAATGTCTCATCACTGAAAATAACATCAATATGTGACTAGCTAAGGCATGGAGTGCTATCGATAGGTTATCAGTTGTATGGATGTCAGTCTTATTTGATAAAATAAAAAAGCAGTTTTTTTCCTGGAAGCTGTTCTGTTAGTTCTATTAAATGGATGCACCACATGGACAGTGACTAAGCGAATAGAGAAAAAAAAAACGATAACTACACCAAAATGCTCTGGTCTATATTGAACAAATCCTTGAAGCAACATCCCACAAAAAGCCACTGTATGGACACTCACCACCCATCTTTAAAACCATCCAAATAAGACGAACAAGACATGCGGGGGACTGCTGTACTAGTAAAGACGAACTGATAAGCGACGTTCTTTTATGAACTCCTTCAAACAGACATGCAGGTTTTGGCTGATTAACAAGAACGTATCTACAACAGCTCTATTCGGACAAAGAATATGGTCGTGAAGACCTGTTGGAAGATAGAAGATGGAGACGGATGCGAGAGAGTGAGCGAGAGTCAGGGAAATCCCTGCAAGCAACATGACATGAGGATGATATATATATATATGTAGGACATTCACTAAATAAAGGGATTTGTTGAAATAGTGTAATATATATATATTTTTTTTTTTGCTTTTTCTTGCATAAACGTAACTCTAAATTGTTTGAAATCAGTTTATTGTAAAATTTACTCAAATCTCGCAAGAATACTTGCTTTAAGGCAATTCAAAACGGCTGCAAAAACAGAGTGCTCCAGGCTTAAACAAAGATCTATTATCAAATGTTTAGTGGCTGAAAAATGCAACCCATATTAAATTTACATAATAATGTGTAGGTGGTACGGAGTAGTATTCCTTTGAGAATATTAACTTTATTTACCAAATGTTATCTATCTATCTATCTATCTATCTATCTGTTCTTTATATCTATCTATCAATATATATATATATATATATATATATATATATTCGTGTGTATGTGTGTGTGTGTGTGTGTGTGTGTGTGTGTGTGTGTGTGTGTGTGTGTGTGTGTGGAATCAAGTGATTTCTACTCCAATAAAATTACTTTTTGTACAAAAGTAGGTTAGAGAAGTCGTCATTTTTGGATCTGAATTTTTCCATTGATTAACTAATCGGCGCTTACATCGTAGTTTTAAAATTTAATTGAGGAGTAAGATGACAATATTCAAATTCCCGCAATAAGTTTGAAGCATCAAAACCCAAAATAATTCAAGATATTTTTCCCCTCCAAGATTGTAAACGATACACTTTTTAACCAATGAAAACCATAGATAAATCAATAACGTTTTAAAATCGAATTTCGAGCCTACCTCAATCTAATAAATAAGCAAAGAAATACATAAAACCTGCAGTAGATTTATTGATCCATTTTGTAAATCTACCAAAATTTTCTCCGTCATTTACGAGGATCATTAAATAAATTTCCAGACTTTTTTTCGTATGGGCACTTTTATTGATAGTAGGCTCATGAAACTCTAGTCCCCTTCGAAATAACCTCTTCCGGCTGCAATGTAGCTGTTGTACCATTCCAACAACTTCTGGAAGGTCCCATGGAAGTCCTGTTGTGTGAGCGTGTCAATGACATTCGTCACAGCCTTTTTCATCTCCTCAATTGTCTGATAACGACAGACTCTGAACTTATAGAATAAGCAAAAGTCACAGGGAGCCAGGTGTGCACTATAGGGGGGGGGCTGAGGAACTGTCTTGATGCCCATCTTGGTCAAATAGTCTGTTACGAGGATGGAGTTGTGGACTGGTGCATTGTCCTGGTGGAAATGCCACTGACTCGATTTGAAGTGTGCTGGCCTTTTCCCAAGGAATCTCTTCCTGACCTCCCTTAAAACCTCAGCATAGTAACCTTAACCCTAACCTTAACCGTTTGCCCAATCAACTGTGGTGTATTGACTTCCTTACTCCTCTCACTCCTCTCATCAACCCTAACAGACTTCCTGCCTTCCTTGAATCTCTTATGCCACTCAAACACTGGTGCTCGATTCATGCAAGATAGTCGAAAAGCTGCCAAAAGCATTCCATAGTTTTCTGTGGTATTTTTTCAAGTTTAAAACAGAATTTTATTGCATATAGTTCTTCTAAAGTGTCCTCACATCTAGATTGCATTTTTGAAATTCACCAGCTGTGACAATCAGGCTTTAGTAGGGTGTATTCCAATTGCTGCTGTAGCTGCTCATTTGAAGCTGAAATCATGAAAATTGGTCAGTCATCTCATAAGATGTATAGCAAAAACATACCGAATTTGCAAGAGTCTATGGCAATTTCAAGTGCCTGTACAAAAATGCCTGGAAACTTATTGAATGCACTATGTATTTGAGTTAAAATCTTTCACTCTTTTTCCTTCAAATGTGGATTTAATCTTACTTCACTTAATTATTTGAAATTAAATGAAAACAATTTGTTTTTATGGACATGCTTTCACTAATTATCCTTCCCTAATTGATGAAATATCTTGCTATAACTGTTTACGTACTTTCTCACCTACATTGTGATAAAATCCCACAAATATATTTATACACGAAAAATACATCAACAAGATTAAGGCAATAAAAACTGCTACATTAAAAATGTATGATTTTTCTTCTTTCTGAGAAAACATATTGGGGAATATTTACTTTCGAACTAATATAAACTTTTCTGACCAGAAATCAGTAACTTATGCTTTTCAACAAACTTTTCGCTCAATTTTTAAAAAATAAATTCATTGAATTTGCAAATTAGTATCATTATCATCTACACAAACACACAAACACAAACACCCACCCACACACACACACACGCATATATATATATATATATATATATATATATATATATATATATGTGTGTGTGTGTGTGTGTGTGCGGACAGATAGACAGATAGATATATACACGAAGGTTGGCAGAAAAATTCAGAGACTGAATCAGATACTTTTATGGAATGTGACCAAATATAATTTATTATTCAACATAGCCCCCTTGTTGTTCACACATCTCATACATTGGTGTTGCAGTGCATGGTTCCCTTTGGTAAAAGAGTCACAAAACCAGATATGACGCTATCATATAGAAATATCAGTCAATGCACTTATCAGCTCTCTCTCGTACACTGAGTGCCCCATTTTTAATATTCACTTGAGCGGTGTCCATCTGCTATTAAAATATTTTAATGCATATGCTTTTTGATATATTTTTAACAGCTGTCTGTCAACTTTTTGGCGGATAAATATCTGAACAATAAAAGAAATTGCTTTTGTAGAGGAAGGATATTTTACCAGCGAAGCGGTACAATGATATGAAATACCCAGTACACTCTAAACATGTCGTATTTTTTTTTATCTACTCGTTGCTCAGTGCCAACACCACGTGAAAGTTAATTCTCTACACAGCTATTGGAATGGTGAAGCATTTACATAGGTAAACTATCCAAAGTCTCAGCTTCATTTGATGATCGTCTAGCTTAATATTCAAAAAGGGTTCTTATCGGCAAAGAACAGCAGTTTCCGATAAGCTGAGGTAGTATTCTCTGGTGTCGAATGTTCTATACAGGATGCAGTATTTGGAAGAACAATAATTTCAGTTGATTAAATATAAACAGTTTGATTGTAATATATCAAGTGAAATACAATTAACCATCAAATGGCATCTATCGTAATACAAAACGAACGACATCACCAAGATAGGCTATACGTATGTCGGTCTTAAGTTAACTTTTGCAAGTTAGTGAAACGTTGGAGTTATTTACTGATGAGTGCGTAAGTATGTAAATTCGTTTCATCTCTTGATTGACTTCGGTGATTATGTGCGTGCTTTGACTCACTCAATACAAATTGATTCTTTCTGCATTCGAAATACCAAATGAATTCGTAGCAAGAAACCTTGTTATACATACATTTCTTCATAATACACATCAATTCCCTCACTCAAAAAAAAAAAAACATCCAAAATCAGCTTTTTTTCAAGTCAAGTTAAGGGTAATTTCTTCTCGACTTACTAAATCAAAACAGTACTCCAACATTGTCAGCCTATAAAGCTGTTGACGCTTTTTAGATTCGAAACCCATAATACGATTAAATCTCTTGCCATACGAAGTCACATCTGATATTTTTAAAATCAACTTTTCCATTGGAATACATCGAGAAACTGATTTTTCACATTTAACTAATCACCACCACTGTGAAGTGTGAATATTATAACTAATATATACTAAAAATCAAGTAAACCCTGTTACATTACCATCAGTTCACTTTCTCACATAGCACAGAGGGAAATTCGGCAGGTTCATGGAAAGGGTCTGACATAATATCGAATAGTGATCCTGATGCAGTTAGTAAAATTCCATGTGATAGGCAATGCTAACTAGAAAAAATGATCAAGCTGACCTCAAACGTCTCAAAGCGTTCAAAATTGACAAGTTGAGGTGAATGCTATTCAACAAGTTCCAAGAATGTTCTCTTCGTGGAGTTGAAAATTTTAGAAATGTCATATTATAGTCAAGACAAAAATGGCCCGGATGATATGGATTCAATCTCAGGTCGGGTCATACCAAAGACTCAAAAAATGGTACTTGATGCCTCATTGCTTAACACTCAGCATTATAAGGTAAGGATTAAGGATAAATTGGAGCAATCCAGAGAAAGGACTTGCTATTACATAGCCAGATACGGATCATGTGCGAAATGTACATCGATTGTCCATAACTCATTTAGATAACATGTATACATAAAAAACTTAGGAATCTCTAAATTCGAAAACCTGTAACGACTTCTTTGTTCAGGTACGAAACCTTTTTATTACTTTTAAGTTAAAGGTTTCAACATAAGGAGAGAGACACAATCTTTTTATGCTGGCTTCTTCATCTGGCCCCTATCACGTGCGGCACCCATGGCGCGCAAATTCGTCTACCTCAGCGAGCCCCAAAAATAGAACCTCCTCGTTCGGCGTCTAGTTTCAACTCTCTAATTTACTTCGAAATCCTCAAAATTCTCCGCGCGCTTCCGGTGCGTGACGTCACCTACACTTTGTCACCCGTTTCATCATCTCAGGCTATTGTGACATCACTGAGTGACATGTCTGCTCTATGCGCGCGCGCCTTACCACCTGCATCAAAGTTGCACCTAACTAACCTATGCACTGAGCCGAATGGTTCTCAGCCTAACTAAACCCAAAGGCATGAACCGAAATCCCTCGGCTATTATATTACATTGCGCCCCTCTTTACACCTTCGTGATGTGGCTATTGAAAAGGGAGCCTTCGGGTCACCCTCGATGACGGTCGCCAAGTTTACTTACTCTTATATTATAGTCTTTGATTATATAATGAAATCATGTCTTTTATTCTTAAAAGAAATATATTTTGTACGCAATACAATTAATATATTCTAGTATATTAGTATTTCCTATGTTTCCAACCATTTCAAGACAAGATCACTCAATTAATAAATCAATATGTATATATATATATATATATATATATATGGAGAGAGAGAGAGAGAGAGAGAGAGAGAGAGAGAGAGAGAGAAGGTCATTTAATAGATTTGGAGAATTTCACACAAACATAACCTAAATACGTTCCTTTTCAGAATTTTTCCATAAATACAGACTCTACATTGTTCGCATTGGTTTATAGTAAGATGATTTTAATCTGTTTAATATATTTATTTTGAGGGAAATGCATAATAAGGTCTAATCAAGTTGAGCGTTGTGAGCACGGAGAAGTATATTGTTATGACCGATTATTACGGGGTCAATAAATAAATAACTCAACACGGAGACATAAGGTGCTACACAAATGTATCAAAGTCTCTGAGGTGGGTCTCTTGGTTCAACGTACACAAAGACAGGCAAGGTGCTTGCTGCTGCTGCTCTCTGCTGCTCTCTGTTTATTTGTTGCTGCATCCTACCAGACACGACTTGACACATGGTCAAAAGCTCGAAGGCCGATTAAAGTGGGGATAAAGGGGAAGGGAAGGTCGGGAACGAGCCGAGACTCGAACCCTGCTGGTCTATGCTGCTCATAGGTTCACTTGGTGCAATGTGAGCCTGATGAGGCAAGCAGTTTCACGAACCCAAATGTGGGTCCGGGCACGTATGCCGGGTTATGGCTTGAACTAGACAGCAAGGTCTAGTGCTATACAAAGGTTTCGAGAAAGTCCACGGGGACCTCTCTCTCTCTGCTGCTCTCTGCTCTAACAGCTTAATTCTAAATTAATATTCTCTTTGAGTAAGTCCATTATTCTGGTCACAGGTGAGTCACCTACAATATATATTTACTTTCAAAAAATACACATATGCAAAACAAATATTTGCAACGATGAGTTTAAGTCGAAAATCTGCAACTCTGGTTAAGAGAATGTTCTTGGCGCCGCGGTCAGTAAGGAAGATCATACTAACAGTCCTCTCGGATATGAAAGAGCCCGTCTCAATTGATTTCCTTGAAAAAGATACAACTTTAAGCAGTGTTTTCTATTGTCGATTCAGTAGCAAAATCCACCTTAGTTATTGAATGGCTCTTATATATATATATATATATATATATATATACCAAACCCTCCGCTCAGCCAGGACATGACACAAGGTCAATTTCTAAGCGTAGTTTAACGGGTTTCAATCAGAGTTTTCCTTCTCCTATACTAGTTGCCTCACCAAGGCTGAAGAACACAGTCTACCCTACTATTTACCCATAGCAGGAGGGAGAATATATATATAAGTATGTATGTATGTGTGTGTGTGTGTGTGTGTGTGTGTGTGTGTGTGTGTGCGCGCGCTGAGTGAGAGAGAAAGATAATTTGGATGTTTCATAAAGCACAATTACAGGAAAATAAAAGGGTAGATTTTACATACACGTTATAATGCCCATTAAAAGATATCAGTATTTAGAAGTTGAAATGTTAGCGTATTTGCAAGCCTAATTCCTGAGAGCATTTTTTAAGTGGTGTCAGCGGTATCATTATTCCGCAACGAAAATGTTTCCCTCATTATAAAATATAAAATCTAAGAGAAAGAAAGCCAATGTTATTTACCATAAATTCAATGATATGTCACATATTCCAAATCTTAACATTGTGTGGGTAACAAATTTAATATTTCCTTTGTCTACACATAAAAATCGACATAATTGCGTTAAGTTGAGAATTATAGTAATATTGGAACTAACTTGTCAAAGTTCTGTGGGATACTTATAGATGTTTAACTCGCTTAGTCAGAAAGTTTTAAAACCTCTCTTCGCAGATTAGGTTGTCGGCAATTTTTGCTGCCAAAAAATGTTATTATACTATAAATATAGTTTGTCTAAAATGGCAGCACTCAATTTCAATCTCTCTCTCCATCTCTTTCTTTCTCTGTCTGTCTGTCTCTCTCTCTCTATATATATATATATATATATATTGTAGTGTGTTAACTGGCTCCAATTTATACGTCTGTAATAGTGCGAATTCTGTCATATCATCATTTTTTGAACAATCTCTATATATATATATATATATGTATATATATATATATATAGTTCAAAATATATGTAAATTATCATGAATTGAATATCTGTCGGATTGTCAGCAGTTACCTGTTCCATACCCAGATATTTATTCGTTCATTAGCGCTTAAGAATTCCCATATTACTCTCCCTTTAAACCGTTGGATCAGCATTTTATTAATCTACTTAATATACATATATATTTATATATATATATATTTGTGTGTGTGTGTGTGTGTGTGTGTGCTCATTTTAAAGATTTCTTTGCTTAGTTTTTCTTAGTTGCTATAGAAAACATTTAGATCAATTTAAAAACGGCTGTCAACTTTATTACCAACTCTATCGGCCAGTATTTGCCAATTTTTTAAATTTTCAACAACAATTTGAAACAATTTAGTTTTTGTCCCTTTACACACACACACACACACACACACACACACACACACACACACACACACACGAGCATATATATTATATATATATTATATATATATATATATATATATATATAATGTACTTTTGGTGTCGCATATGCATTAGTTTGAAGGATGTTGGCTGATCGGTTAACATTCTACTGACTAATGGATATGCTTCCCCAAATGGTATAGTTTACAACTCTTTTCATGTAACATATCGTTTCCTTCAAGAAATTATTCCAAAAGATTCTTTCAAAAATATTTGAATTTTTTTTCCTACCTTTTAAAACTCGTGGGGGTGTCCTCGTGGTGTAATGGTTAAAGCGATGAACTGCGGAATCGTAGTACGCGAGTTCGTACTCCAGTCGCGCTATTACGTTCACTTTCGGGCAAATACCCTTGGGAAAGGTATGAACTCCCTTATTCTCCCTCCAGCTATGGGTAAATAGTAG
>OY757918.1:38508009-38515816 GCA_963585895.1 Sepioteuthis lessoniana | reverse complement strand
CAATTACTTTCCTTTGTTAATAAACAAGAAAACACATAGAAAATGTCCTACATGATTCTTTGCCTGTTTTCTTTTTACCAAAATACATACAAACACTCTCTCATACAAACACGCCTACACTCATTCACGCACCTCGATACACACTCTTGATTACACATATACCCTCCACACACACTCAAACACCACACACACACACACATACCACATATATATATATATAAACTGAAAATAAATCCGATGATATAAAATTTTACAGAGATGAAAAAAGCTCAAGGTCTATAGAGGATTATTTTATTGGGAGAAATATTTGCCAACGGTTACATTTTTCAGTTTTTAACGCCATCATTAAGTATGTGAAAGTAATTAAATGAACACGAAAGTCACCATGTTTGGTTCATTTAATAACTTGTGCGTACCATATAAAGGTTTGAAAACCGAATCATTTAACTATGGCAAATATTTTTACAAATAAAACTCAACCGTTGAAAACCTTGTGCTTTTAATCTTTGTGCATAATTTTCACTGCAAAGATCCTATTTACCCAACCCCTCCGTTCGGGTCAGGATATGACACAAGGTCAATTTTTTAAGCGGAGTTTAGCAGGTTTGAATTCAGAGTTTTCCTTCTCTTGACTAGTTGCCTCACCAAGGCTGAAGAACCTAGTCTGCCCTGCTATTTTCCCATAGGTGGACGGAGAATAATTGGATTCATACCTTTCCCAAGGGTATTAGTGCTAGTGAAATGCAATCAGTCTTGTCCAGGAATTGAACTCGTATCGCCGTGTCCATATCCTGTGACGATAACCATTACACCACGGGCACCTCCACTTTCACTGCAAAGATACGTCCGAGTCTACGCAGGAATACGACGCTAACAACCAAAACCATACACTATGACTAGTCCCTTCTTAACAATCGAGATATTAGCAATAAAATGTACGATAACACAAAGAAACAATTTCGATGATCCTTAGGAGATATCCGAAGCACTTACTCTGAATGACGAATATGAGAACTTTCTCAATGCCCACATCGAAGCAGCAGCAGAATACTTACTTACCAAAGAAAGAGCCAGAGTTCCGTGGGTGACATTAGTAGTTAGGACAAAAAGAGACAACGTGAAAACAATATCCCTATGAAATAAAAGGAACCTAACTAATGCCAAAGCTTAGAACCTTAAGAAGGCATAAAGAAAAATAATTAACGAACACCTAAAAAAACAATTAGAATTAATTGTAGTCAGATCAATAAAATAAGAAATTCGCCATAAGATAAATAATATCGAGTAGCGTAACAGATCGTAAATGGGTGAGTAAAAAGAAGAGTGTCTTGAGAGCTAAACTAAAAGCTGTTAGACAAGAAGAACGAATATAGGTGTTAAAAGAACATTTCAAGGATCTGCCTGGAAAACCCCCAAAAGTTACAGATAAACCTTTCACGAAAATTATGACCAACTTGACATCAAACAAGGACAATTCAAGGAGAACATGACGTAGTACGAACAGAAATTGAAAATAGAAAAGTTGCCGGTCTTGACGAAATAGCACCAGAAGTATGGAAGACAAGATAATTCGATGACTTACAGCTTCGAAAATGCAACGTCTTATATAATCAGAACTCAACAGAGGGATACACAAAAGTCTGCATCCTCGCTATCTACTAGAAAGGTGACATTCCTATTGTCGAGAACTACCGAGACATAACCTTACTACCAGAGCGGGTAAGCTTTATTATGCTCTACTACGCAACCACATTGGACCAGAAATTGGGAAAATTTTTATAAAGAATCAAAATTTTTTTTCGAGAAATCGATCCACAGCATCTCAGGTTCTCAGAAGCTGTTGAATTTTAGAAGGAGTTCGTGAAAAAAAATCGAGGTAACACTCTTATTAGTAGATTTTCCAAGTTATTTGAGGGGAGATATAGCAAATACTTCTAGCATCTGCCCCCCCCCCCAAAAAAAACTGTCACTGTCAGAGAGATGCTCTATAAAAAAGCAAAACGTAAAAGTTGGCTCACTGGATGGAGACACAAGCTTCTTTGACATTGTTGCTGGTGTTCTGCAAGGGTATACATTTGCTCCATAAATCTTCATAATCAACCTAGACTACGTACTTTGATCGTCGATAGATATAATGAACGAAAATGTTTTCAACTACAAAAAACCAAAAGCAGACCATAGCCCGCACAAACTATTCCGGAATCAGACTACGCTGATGACATAGCGCTTTTGGCAAATACGCCTGCCCCAGCCGAATCCCTGCTGCACAATCTTACGCTGGCATTGACCTCCATGTGAATGCAGACAAAACTGACGACATGTTTTTATAAAAAACGAGACACCTCCACTTTAAATGGCTGTTCTCTGAAATCAATACGCAAATTCACGTACCTCGGAAGCAATGTCTCATCAACTGAAAATAACATCAATATGTGACTAGCTAAGGCATGGAGTGCTATCGATAGGTTATCAGTTGTATGGTTGTCAGACTTATTTGATAAAATAAAAAAGCAGTTTTTTTCCTGGAAGCTGTTCTGTTAGTTCTATAAAATGGATGCACCACATGGACAGTGACTAAGCGAATAGAGAAAAAAAAACGATAACTACACCAAAATGCTCTGATCTATATTGATCAAATCCTTGAAGCAACATCCCACAAAAAAGCCACTGTATGGACACTCACCACCCATCTTTAAAACCATCCAAATAAGACGAATAAGACATGCGGGGGACTGCTGTACTAGTAAAGACGAACTGATAAGCGACGTTCTTTTATGAACTCCTTCAAACAGACATGCAGGTTTTTGGCTGATTAACAAGAAAGTATCTACAACAGCTCTATTCGGACAAAGAATATGGTCGTGAAGACCTGTTGGAAGATAGAAGATGGAGACGGATGCGAGAGAGTGAGCGAGAGTCAGGGAAATCCCTGCAAGCAACATGACATGAGGATGATAATATATATATATGTAGGACATTCACTAAATAAAGGGATTTGTTGAAATAGTATATATATATATATTTTTTTTTTTTTTGCTTTCTCTTGCATAAACGTAACTCTAAATTGTTTGAAATCAGTTTATTGTAAAATTTACTCAAATCTCGCAAGAATACTTGCTTTAAGGCAATTCAAAACGGCTGCAAAAACAGAGTGCTCCAGGCTTAAACAAAGATCTATTATCAAATGTTTAATGGCTGAAAAAATGCAACCCATATTAAATTTACATAATAATGTGTAGGTGGTACGGAGTAGTATTCCTTAGAGAATATTAACTTTATTTACCAAATGTTATCTATCTATCTATCTATCTATCTGTTCTTTATATCTATCTATCAATATATATATATATATATATATATATATATATATATATATATATTCGCGTGTGTGTGTGTGTGTGTGTGTGTGTGTGTGTGTGTGTGGAATCAAGTGATTTCTACTCCAATAAAATTACTTTTTGTACAAAAGTAGGTTAGAGAAGTCGTCATTTTTGGATCTGAATTTTTCCATTGATTAACTAATCGGCGCTTACATCGTAGTTTTAAAATTTAATTGAGGAGTAAGATGACAATATTCAAATTCCCGCAATAAGTTTGAAGCATCAAAACCCAAAATAATTCAAGATATTTTTCCCCTCCAAGATTGTAAACGATACACTTTTTAACCAATGAAAACCATAGATAAATCAATAACGTTTTAAAATCGAATTTCGAGCCTACCTCAATCTAATAAATAAGCAAAGAAATACATAAAACCTGCAGTAGATTTATTGATCCATTTTGTAAATCTACCAAAAATTTTCTCCGTCATTTACGAGGATCATTAAACAAATTTCCAGACTTTTTTTCGTATGGGCACTTTTATTGATAGTAGGCTCATGAAACTCTAGTCCCCTTCGAAGTAACCTCTTCCGGCTGCAATGTAGCTGTTGTACCATTCCAACAACTTCTGGAAGGTCCCATGGAAGTCCTGTTGTGTGAGCGTGTCAATGACATTCGTCACAGCCTTTTTCATCTCCTCAATTGTCTGAAAACGACAGACTCTGAACTTAAAGAATAAGCAAAAGTCACAGGGAGCCAGGTGTGCACTATAGGGGGGCTGAGGAACTGTCTTGATGCCCATCTTGGTCAAATAGTCTGTTACGAGGATGGAGTTGTGGACTGGTGCATTGTCCTGGTGGAAATGCCACTGACTCGATTTGAAGTGTGCTGGCCTTTTCCCAAGGAATCTCTTCCTGACCTCCCTTAAAACCTCAGCATAGTAACCTTAACCCTAACCTTAACCGTTTGCCCAATCAACTGTGGTGTATTGACTTCCTTACTCCTCTCACTCCTCTCATCAACCCTAACAGACTTCCTGCCTTCCTTGAATCTCTTATGCCACTCAAACGCTGGTGCTCGATTCATGCAAGATAGTCGAAAAGCTGCCAAAAGCATTCCATAGTTTTCTGTGGTATTTTTTCAAGTTTAAAACAGAATTTTATTGCATATAGTTCTTCTAAAGTGTCCTCACATCTAGATTGCATTTTTGAAATTCACCAGCTGTGACAATCAGGCTTTAGTAGGGTGTATTCCAATTGCTGCTGTAGCTGCTCATTTGAAGCTGAAATCATGAAAATTGGTCAGTCATCTCATAAGATGTATAGCAAAAACATACCGAATTTGCAAGAGTCTATGGCAATTTCAAGTGCCTGTACAAAAATGCCTGGAAACTTATTGAATGCACTATGTATTTTGAGTTAAAATCTTTCACTCTTTTTCCTTCAAATGTGGATTTAATCTTAACTTCACTTAATTATTTGAAATTAAATGAAAACAATTTGTTTTTATAGACATGCTTTCACTAATTATCCTTCCCTAATTGATGAAATATCTTGCTATAACTGTTTACGTACTTTCTCACCTACATTGTGATAAAATCCCACAAATATATTTATACACGAAAAATACATCAACAAGATTAAGGCAATGCAAACTGCTACATTAAAAATGTATGATTTTTCTTCTTTCTGAGAAAACATATTGGGGAATATTTACTTTCGAACTAATATAAACTTTTCTGACCAGAAAATCAGTAACTTATGCTTTTCAACAAACTTTTCGCTCAATTTTTAAAAAAATAAATTCATTGAATTTGCAAATTAGTATCATTATCATCTACACACACACACACACACACACACAAACACAAACACAAACACCCACCCACACACACACACGCATATATATATATATATATATATATATATATATATATATATATATATATGTGTGTGTGTGTGTGTGTGTGTGGATAGATAGACAGATAGATATATACACGAAGGTTGGCAGAAAAATTCATAGACTGAATCAGATATTTTTATGGAATGTGACCAAATATAATTTATTATTCAACATAGCCCCCTTGTTGTTCACTCATCTCATACATTGGTGTTGCAGTGCATGGTTCCCTTTGGTAAAAGAGTCACCAAAACCAGATATGACGCTATCATATAAAAATATCAGTCAATGCACTTATCAGCTCTCTCTCGTACACTGAGTGCCCCATAATAATGAGACATTTTATTTTTAATATTCACTTGAGCGGTGTCCATCTGCTATTAAAATATTTTAATGCATATGCTTTTTGATATATTTTTAACAGCTGTCTGTCAACTTTTTGGCTGATAAATATCCTGAACAATAAAAGAAATTGCTTTTGTAGAGGAAGGATATTTTACCAGCGAAGCGGTACAATGATATGAAATACCCAGTACACTCTAAACATGTCGTATTTTTTTTTATCTACTCGTTGCTCAGTGCCAACACCACGTGAAAGTTAATTCTCTACACAGCTATTGGAATGGTGAAGCATTTACATAGGTAAACTATCCCAAAGTCTCAGCTTCATTTGATGATCGTCTAGCTTAATATTCAAAAAGGGTTCTTATCGGCAAAGAACAGCAGTTTCCGATAAGCTGAGGTAGTCTTCTCTGGTGTCGAATGTTCTATACAGGATGCAGTATTTGGAAGAACAATAATTTCAGTTGATTAAATATAAACAGTTTGATTGTAATATATCAAGTGAAATACAATTAACCATCAAATGGCATCTATCGTAATACAAAACGAACGACATCACCAAGATAGGCTATACGTATGTCGGTCTTAAGTTAACTTTTGCAAGTTAGTGAAACGTTGGAGTTATTTACTGATGAGTGCGTAAGTATGTAAATTCGTTTCATCTCTTGATTGACTTCGGTGATTATGTGCGTGCTTTGACTCACTCAATACAAATTGATTCTTTCTGCATTCGAAATACCAAATGAATTCGTAGCAAGAAACCTTGTTATACATACATTTCTTCATAATACACATCAATTCCCTCACTCAAAAAAAACAAACATCCAAAATCAGCTTTTTTTCAAGTCAAGTTAAGGGTAATTTCTTCTCGACTTACTAAATCAAAACAGTACTCCAACATTGTCAGCCTATAAAGCTGTTGACGCTTTTTAGATTCGAAACCCATAATACGATTAAATCTCTTGCCATACGGAGTCACATCTGATATTTTTTAAAATCAACTTTTCCATTGGGAATACATCGAGAAACTGATTTTTCACATTTAACTAATCACCACCACTGTGAAGTGTGAATATTATAACTAATATATACTAAAAATCAAGTAAACCCTGTTACATTACCATCAGTTCACTTTCTCACAATAGCACAGAGGGAAATTCGGCAGGTTCATGGAAAGGGTCTGACATAATATCGAATAGTGATCCTTGATGCAGTTAGTAAAATTCCATGTGATAGGCAATGCTAACTAGAAAAAATGATCAAGCTGACCTCAAACGTCTCAAAGCGTTCAAAATTGACAAGTTGAGGTGAATGCTATTCAACAAAGTTCCAAGAATGTTCTCTTCGTGGAGTTGAAAATTTTAGAAATGTCATATTATTGTCAAGACAACAATGGCCCGGATGATATGGATTCAATCTCAGGTCGGGTCATACCAAAGACTCAAAAAATGGTACTTGATGCCTCATTGCTTAACACTCAGCATTATAAGGTAAGGATTAAGGATAAATTGGAGCAATCCAGAGAAAGGACTTGCTATTACATAGCCAGATACGGATCATGTGCGAAATGTACATCGATTGTCCATAACTCATTTAGATAACATGTATACATAAAAAACATAGGAATCTCTAAATTCGAAAACCTGTAACGACTTCTTTGTTCAGGTACGAAACCTTTTTATTACTTTTAAGTTAAAGGTTTCAACATAAGGAGAGAGACACAATCTTTTTATGCTGGCTTCTTCATCTGGCCCCTATCACGTGCGGCACCCATGGCGCGCAAATTCGTCTAACCTCAGCGAGCCCCAAAAGTAGAACCTCCTCGTTCGGCGTCTAGTTTCAACTCTCTAATTTACTTCGAAATCCTCAAAATTCTCCGCGCGCTTCCGGTGCGTGACATGACCTACACTTTGTCACCCGTTTCATCATCTCAGGCTATTGTGACATCACTGAGTGACATGTCTGCTCTATGCGCGCGCGCCTTACCACCTGCATCAAAGTTGCACCTAGCTAACCCATGCACTGAGCCGAATGGTTCTCAGCCTAACTAAACCCAAAGGCATGAACCGAAATCCCTCGGCTATTATATTACATTGCGCCCCCCTTTACACCTTCGTGATGTGGCTATTGAAAAGGGAGCCTTCGGGTCACCCTCGATGACGGTCGCCAAGTTTACTTACTCTTATATTATAGTCTTTGATTATATAATGAAATCATGTCTTTTATTCTTAAAAGAAATATATTT
>OY757918.1:38455509-38505509 GCA_963585895.1 Sepioteuthis lessoniana | reverse complement strand
TCAATTTAAAAACGGCTATCAACTTTATTAGCAACTCTATCGGCCAGTATTTGCCAATTTTTTAAATTTTCAACAACAATTTGAAACAATTTAGTTTTTGTCCCTTTACACACACACACACACACACACACACACACACACGAGCATATATATATATATATATATATATATATATATATATATATATATATATATATATAATGTACTTTTGGTGTCGCATATGCATTAGTTTGAAGGATGTTGGCTGATCGGTTAACATTCTACTGACTAATGGATATGCTTCCCCAAATGGTATAGTTTACAACTCTTTTCATGTAACATATCGTTTCTTTCAAGAAATTATTCCAAAAGATTCTTTCAAAAATATTTGAATCTTTTTTCCTACCTTTTAAAACTCTCTAAAAAATGACATCCTTGCTTTTACACAAAAAACTTTTTCTTATAACGATGACCTAAGGTCAAAACAAGTTGAGAACCATGAAAAAAATTACCGATGTAAAAGTAATATTCCCATTTGTCTTATCACTTTTGTCCGCATATATATACATATATATATATATATATAAATATATATATATATATATATATAATCATATTTCTCTTTTTTTTCTCCTTCTTAAAATATTCAAGTCCAGAAGAAAACGAGTTCCTTTTTGTCAAATGGTTTAGGCAAATGTTACTACTGACATTTTGTTACATTGTGTATTTCTTTTCTGTTTCATTTTCATATATTTACTATTTCTTTAGCTGAATCTGGCATTCTATTTTCGACAAATTTATCGTGAACCATTTTTTTGCCTTCGTCTCTTGTATGTCCACAAAAAAAAAATAAACGAAAGCTGAAAAAAATGTCTGGTTTAAAGACAACATGAAAAACCATTTATCTTTAACACATTTGCCTGAAAGTTGTCGTTTTGAACACTATCAGACAAACGACTTTCTTCTTGTCATCATCGTCAGTTTTTGAAGTTAAAAGCTTATAACTTTGTGTCTTGCGTGAAGTTTTTTACTTTGATTTATTATTATTACTATTATTATTATTATTATTATTATTATTACAATACTGCTTGTAAGCTTTTTTGTACCTGACATCCTAGTGGCAGCAAGTCTCTTTAGGACTCGTTCAAATATTCCAACTGTTCTCAGCTATTCTCTGGTCTGGGCAGTTTCAATCCATCCTCAGATCTTTAGTTCCTCCAGTCTTTTTTGCTAGTTCTTGAGGATTGTTCTCAGTTTTCGGTGATTAGTAGTATCACACTCACTTTTATATTTCAAAACTTTTTTTCAGTTCTCGGTTAGTGTATGACTTTCTTGAGTTTTTCAATTTTCATTATTTCAAGTATGGGATCTGCTTGAAAGGGGGAAGTTTACTCGCTTACATGTTCTTTTATTCCTGCTTACTACAGATCTTGTACACTTACTCAGATATTATGATGAATTTGCTTTTCATGTAGTTTTCTGTTTGCACCCGTCTCTCTCTCTCTCTCTCTCTCTCTCTCTCTCTCTCTCTACTTCTAAAAGTGCATTCGCTTCAAAATAATATATGTTTTCATTAGATTTGGTTTGGTTTCTTTGTTTAATGGCATATCAACCTTTGTAAGTTATTTAATGCCAAAGCTATTCTCCTAGAAGAACAGTAGTGGTGATATTTAACCAATAGCTGGAAGTTTTCATTTGCATATGATATATATATATATATATATATATATATATATATATATATATATATATATATGGGTGTGTATGTGTGTGTGTGTGTGTGTGTGCGTGTGTTTTTGAATATATATATATATATATATATATATATATATATATATATATATATATATATATATATATATATGAGACTTCCTTGGGCAGTTATTACACTCTGATCAGTTACTTAACTTTCTCAGTTTGGAGAATAATTGGGAGCGTAATTTAACTTTATGGCCCTGACTTGTACGAGTTGGGCAATTTGATAAGTACAATGCTTACCAAATTCAGCTGTCAGTCTCTTTTTACTGCCGGTGAATCTTACTGAGTGCTTCATATTTCTGGACGTGTGCCAAAGAAAGGTAAACTTAGTCAATTACCACACGTGTAGAGTTGTTTGTTTGGAAATGGAACAGGTGACCCAAGTTCAAATCCTGTTTGTTTGTTTGGGTTTTATAGCATATCAACCTTTTTAGGCTATTTAATGCCAAATCCATCTTTATAAAATAATCAGTTCTATTTCAAATAATTGAGTTTAGCATAAGTACACAGTTTAATTGTCAAAATCATTTCCTTTTTAAGCTATTCAGTTTAGTCAAACAGTTATATTTCAAACAATTTTGTTTAGTATAAGTATAGTTTTTGTTTACACACAGTTATATGCTACAACAGTTCTATTTCAAATTATTCAGTTTAGCATGAAGAAGAGTTCTATTTCAAATAATCCAGTTCAGCATATATACGCAGTTTAAATGTCAAAACAGTTTCATTACAAGTAATTATATTTAGTGCGCAACTGAGTTCTAGTTGACCCATAGATAGGACCCTATCACGTTCTACCACTCCAGGCCAGAGTGGACCTGGGATCGATGGCAATGAAGGAGTAAGCCGCATTTCCCAAAGCTCCAGCCTTACTGATACTTTACCATCGGATTGCTTCGTGTCATATCCAGAAAACTCATGTGGTGGTGGGGGGACTTACCCCACTGCAGAGAAGCTGTCGGTGTATTTTACAGCTCCAGCCGACTGGGCAAACATGTTTAGAAGTAGCAAGGAGAAAAGTTCCGATGTATCTGTAACCATTATGACAGCAGCATTAGTCAACACCGCTTGGAGCTGGGACCAGTATTGAAGATGTATCCCACTCTTAATCTAGGGACCAGTACTGAAGCGTCACCTTCTATTTATATTGTAAAGTGAAAAATTCAGTTCATATTTACAGTGGAACCTTGACTTACGAAAGCTCCATTATACGAAAAATTCAGAATACGAAACGGACTTTGAAGAAATTTCCGTCCCATTTAACGAAAAATATCTTCCAGATACGAAAACGAAAATCGAAAATGCCCGACTCGAGAGGTAATTTGTCATTTTTCGTGACAATATTTGTTATTAATTTCATTGCTTTTATTATTTTCTCATCTTTTTTTTAACATTTATATAAATGACTATGTTTTCATTAACGAATATATTCCTTCGAGTGGGTATAATATTTACACTTTATACGACTGCTTTTGAGGGCTGGAGTTATTTACGCCGTCTGTAGGGTAAATCTTATCCCATACTTCGAAAATTCTAAGATAAGAAATCCCCTTCCGAACGAATTAATTTCGTATCTCGAGGTATCACGGTTAAGTTAATGCGCTTATCCATATGATATTTTTAACATAAATACGAGATAGTTTCTGTCAGTAACTTTATTTTTTTCATTCGATAAGGTTTCATGAACTTCAAAGTTTGTCTTTACTTGCTATTCTCTTTCAATAAGGTTATTTTTGTCTGCTACTTATAATTTTTTTCTTACTATGTTTCCTCTGGAAAGACATGCACAGGTCATCTAGTGCATAATTTTGTTAGTTTGTCAATTGATATGTACAAGTAGACTTCTCTTCGAATTTTCGTTTCTTGATTTAGTAATACCTTTTTTCTCTCTTTTTCCTAGATTTATTTTTGGTTTGGTTGGTTGGTTTTATGGCATATCAATCTTTGTAGGTTATTTAACGCCAAATCCATTTTTAAGTAAATAATCTGTTCTATTGAAAACAGTTCAGTTTAGCATAAGTACACAGCTTAATTGTTAAAAACATTTCCATTTCAAACTATTCAAGCAGTTACATGTAATAATTCAGTTAAGTGTAAATACAGTTTTAATGTCGAAAAACAGTTCTATTTGAAATAATTCAGTTAAGCATAAGCACGCAGTTCAAGTGTAAGTACGGTTTAATTGTCAAAAACGTTTCTATTTTAAGCTATTCAGTTTACTCAATTTATTTTAGCATAAGTATGCTGTTAGTTCTATTTAACGCATAGATAGGGCCCTATCAGGTGCTACTACTCCGGGCCAGAGTGGACCTGGGAGCGATGGCAATGAAGGGGTACTCCGCATTCCCCAAAGCTCCAGCACTGCTGGAACCTCACCATCACATTTTTTAGTGTCATAACCAGGACACTCATTAGGGGGGGTCTTACCCCTCTGCAGATGTGCAGTCAGTGTATTCTACATTAGAGTTATTTTTGGTGTTGCTATTATTGATTTAAGCAGTTGATCTTTCGTCGATTTTGTTTGTGAATTCTCTAAAATCAAAAGTTGACACTTTAAGAAAATCCTCAATGATGCTGAGTACTCTACCTTGTTTATTTATTTTTTATCACATACTGTTTGTTAACATCCTTTCAAAAGTGTAATGCCATCTGCATCGCCATCAAATTTCTCGTTCTGAGTTCTTTTTCTAATTCAGTTTAAGAAAAATGCGGAGTATTCATTATCCAAGTATTGATCCAGGTAGCATTTCCTTTAATTAACTCTCTTTTGCAGTGTTTATTTTCCAGTAGGTGTCTCGTCCTTCCGTTATATTCTCCCATGATTTTTCTTATATTTATATTTGCTTAGTTGTTTCCGTTTCTAAAATTACCAAGGTTGTTTTTTTTTACTTTTCTTTTTCTCCGAAAGGTTTAATTCTTTCCGGATGAATTTGTTCTATTGTTATTTTAACCTTTGCGAGTTTTTCACTAAAACTTGATTTCCTCGCTGAAGTCCGAGTGACAACAAGTCTTCCACAGTATTCAGGACTCTTCCAAATATCTTAGATGATTTTAATTATGCTGTGATCAAGACGATTGCAGTTGTTCCTCTGATCTTCAGTTATTCCAAACGTTTTTCCAGATTACAGAGAAGTGTTTTAAGCACACTAATCAAAATTGGTATAACCTGTTTTCTTTCATTTTCAATTAATGGTCCGCTGGAAGGGCAAAATACGGTGAATGATTAACTTTCTTCATTGTTGATAAACAGTAAGTTCGGTCTTCTGGCTTCGATTGGGTGATCCACATTTTTAGCTCTGGTCTTCAGGCCAGTAGTGGGTGATCCATTCTACAAGGTTTGATATTCCAGCTGGGATTCGGGGATCATTTTACTAGTTCTGATTTTCTGGCCGGGACTGAGTGATCTATTTTTGCTAAGTCTGATCTCCTAGACGGAAGTTGCTGATCTGTTTCTATCACAAAGTTCTAGACAGGTGTATGCATCTCAATCACACTGGTTTACAAAGAAATTGCGGCAAGCACAAAAATACCATTTTTTTTACCTAATTTGAGGGTGCTAAATTCAAATTTGAAATCCGTTTTTACTCATCACCTCTAGTTTTTTTTAGATATGCATAGTGTGCATTTTGTGCATATACGGTACATAAAGGCGCATATGAATTCAGGGTTAATTCTAATATTGTGAGAATTATGGCTTATTTTTTTACTTATTATGCACTAAATGTAAGTGATAGAATTACAATATATATATATATATATATATATATATATATATATATATATATATATATATATATATATATATATTGACAGTTAAGGCAGCAGGTCTCCATCCACACTCTAGCAGTCATTGGAAGTGGTTGTCCACCAGGCGGCGCAGGAGGTTGGTGTCGCTCAACTATCGTGTTACACTTATTTACTAAATATTAGTCTTACATTTTCAAATGCACATTTAGTTTTCAACTTTGCAGTCCAGATGGTTTGGAGAGAGCCGCGAAACTACGCAGATGATTGTAATTTTTGTTTAACTAATACAACTGGTTTCAATGCATCTTCTAGGAAAAAGATCAAATATCCCAACCTTCGATCTGCTATGAGACCCGTTCCCATTCAGATGATCTTCCTGTACTCTCACCTCCAGTAAATAAGGATCTTCTTTCCTCCTCAGATGAAGAAATGCCTTCAAAGGAGGATTCTGTTGAGTCAATATCTTTGGAAGATATTGAGTCTACATATTCAGGAACAAGTGGCACACTGTATCACGCAAGAAGACATGAATGGTCTTGCTCGTGATTTATATCTGTTAAAACAGCAGTCAGATCTCCCGGCTTCTCTGCTTAAACAGTGGAACCTAGTCCAGGAAGATGTTAAGATCACCAATTTCAGGAATCGGAACAAAAACCTTGCTTCCTTTTTCGACATGGAAAGCAAGTTGTGCTACTGCACAAACATACCTGGTTTGTTTACGTCCCTTGGTTTAGCAACATAATCCTTCAGACTGGCGTCCTTTCATAGACTCTTCCAAGTGAAGTCTCAAGGGTGTTCTTCTGCACAACGAGAATAAATATCCCAGCATTCCCATTGCACACTCTGTCAATCTAAAGGAGTTCTATGACAATATGGAGCTTCTTTTAGAAGCTATTAAGTACAACGAGTATCAATGGAGTCTGTGTGAGGACCTCAAGATCATTGGTCTTATTATGGGTATACAAGCGGGTTTCTCAAACTACTGTTGTTTTCTCTGTCTCTGGGATAGTCGAGCTGTATCCCAGCATTACAAGCAGAAAGACTGGGGGTCTTGAAGCACTTTTGTTCCTGACGAACATAGCCTCAAGTAGAATTTTCTGGTGGACTTGAATAAGGTGCTTCTTCCTCCTCTTCACATAAAGCTTGGTTTGATGAAGAATTTCGTGAAGGCGTTGCACAAAAATGGTGCTGCCTTCCAACACTTGTCTACTGTGTTCCCAGGTCTTAGTGCTGCTAAGCTCAAGGAGGGGCCAAATGAATAAGACAGCGTAGAAGATTGTGTCTCTCCTCCTTATGTTGAAACCTTTAACTCAAAGTTAATAAAAAGGTTTCGTACCTGAACAAGAAGTCGTTACGTGTTTTCGAATTTCGAGATTCCTATGTTCTTTATATGTTCTATCGCTATGAACATTATATGTCTATTTCGCACATGGCGTTAATTGTGGTTATGTAACAATATTTAGGACAGTTATTGAGTTTGGTCTTAGCCATCTGCTGTCGGTGTATTCTACAACCTCAAATGACTGGACTATTACTTTCTTTTTCTATAACTAGCGGCTATTTTGAAAAAAAAATGTATTATTCATTATTTCTTTCTTTTTCTTGTTAAATAGTTTCAGAATTGATGCTTTTTTAAAATCAAACAATAGATAACGATCGAAATTTTGTATATATGTTATTGTAACGGGAAAAATGTCACATTATAGCGAGATTTTTTGTCTGCAGACTAACATTAAAATGCTCTTTGATCATGGAACAGTTTCTTCTCCAATTTTCTATTAAATAAATGTGGGTCTTGTTTACGTTCATTCTGATCATTATAATTTTTTGGGCGAGAACACTTAAGTAAACTTTGTTAATTATTTCTTTGAAATTCATTGAGAGAACTATATATATTATGTGACTCATTTTGAAGCATATTGGAGGTTGAAAGAAATTTAATCAATTCATTTGTATGAATTATAAGGATTATATTAATACTCGTGAGATCCAATAGGATTTTGAGCCCCATCAACCTGGTCTTTTACACAAAAAAAAAAAAAAAGGATCAGTAAATCATTATTTATACTGTTGAGACACTTTTGGCATTTCGCTGTATTATTTTTTTTTTTTTCATGGAGTTTTTTGTTATTGCCTTTTTTAGTTGGAAAAGTTATTTGGGACATTGGCCCAGCGGTTAGGGTGTTCGCCAATGGCCCGGGAGACCTGGGTTCAATCCCAGGTCGAGTCATACCAAAGACTTTAAAAAATGGAACTTGATACCACCTTGCTTAACACTCAGCATTATAAGGTACGGTTCAAGGGTAAAGTGGAGCAATCCTGGGAATGGAGTAGACCCCTCCCTTACACCTTGGTGTAGTAGCTATCGAAAAGGGAGCCTTCGGGTCACCCTCGACTATGGTCGCTAACTTTACTTTACTTACTTCTATCTTACTTAAGGCTGAAATAATAAAACATTTTAGAGAGCAGAAAATTTGATTGAACAATACTTTTCCGTGGATAGAAGCAGTAGACATTAAAACATTGAAGTTGATTTTTTACTTTCGTTGGAACACTTTCACTGGAACCGGATCTATTCCTGAATTTGGGAAACGTGAAGCCCACTTTCATTTTCATAACTCTCAGTTTCACTGTAACCCAGACTTGCTGTGCTTGTTAGATTCCAATGTATTCTTAAAAAAACCTGTTAAATCATTTACAAAGCATCATTATTATTTGTTATATGAAAGTGTACAGATGTGTGCAGATTGTTCTTATTGTAACACAACGGCTCCAAATAGACTTTATGTGTAGCGCTACCTCTTATGTTTTATTCCGACCCCGTGGTAACCTCACCGTGAAAAGAAGTGACGAATACAAAACACTGTCTGTTGGCCCACTGGATACAAAAGTTTATTGTTACTGTCTTTTATAAATAGTAGTCGAAAAGAGAGTCGAGAAAATATGTCTACTAATTTAATAGATAGTCTTTAAACCACCGAGGCGAAAGAGATAGCCACAAACTTTGTGCTTTTTTTCCCGCTGATCCGGCTGACACCTCCCTTGGGGCTTAGACTCTCGTCTGTGTACTTTTTGCTTGTTCTGATGTTCTTTCTCAGATTTTCTCCCCTGCCTCGGATACCTTTCTTACATATATTCTTCAAATGGTTCCTTCTGTAATGCTTTTATCATACGCCATCTTTAAAACGTTTACTGAGACGTCTACACAAAAGAATGTTTATTCTCCTCGTCTTTGACGAATCGAACCCACCGAAATTAAACATAAGTTTAGCTAGAAAACCATTCATTTTTTAAGTAATTAACGAAAAACCCTAAATATTTTTCATTATTACATCGTAGTACTTGATAAATAGAATTACTAATATTAAATAGGAATACATGAAACCTTAATATTGTGAAAACAAATGATTAATATTGAATAGAATTATTACAGTTAAGTATCAATACATGAATGCGTTAAAACTGTGCGTAAAAATGGTTATCATTAATGAAGATTATAAATGAATAAAATGAATAAAGAATTATTAACGTTTGTTTGTAAGAGATGAAACTATTCAACACAGAGGAAAAAAATAGATCTAACTGGTTTTGAAGCTCATAAACGGAATTTAGCATAAAATAGCACGTAAATGTCGATATGACATCCAGCCCCAATTAAAAAAAAAAACAATCGACTAGATCTGATAGAAAACGGTGACTTATTTCAATAACCTGTCATATCACACACACACACACACACACACACACACACACATATATATATATATATATATATATATATAAATATATATATATGCAACAAACATATTGGATTTGGAAACTGAAGGAAAAGTGCATTTGCTGTGAAAACCATCACTTAAGGTTTACCTTCAGTCAAATATGATTCAATGGCGCTATTTGGTTGATTTTTTTAAATTTCTTTTTGATATATCAACCCTTATAAGCTATTTAATGCCGGGTCCTGTAATATCCAGCCCACGATACTTAGATGAAGAATTCAGCTATATTGAACATTCTCTTAGAAGCCTAAAATTCTTTGATTTTTCATGTTAAACGCTAGAAAAAATAAGCTCCCAACATACACTGGTCAAACAAACTAAAGAAAAACACTCCCACTCTCCCTATAACCTCAGACCTATATCTCTACCGACTATTAGCCATAACAAATCTCTCTCTAATAAATTAATCAAACAATGAATACCAATAATGTAAGCCACATCACATACCTTAAAAAAAATCTCATTAACATCTTCCAATGCACCAACAAAGTAACTTCTCAAGCAGGTATATAACCTATTCCATGCAAAGATTGTGACAAAAATTATGTCTGCAAAACCCAAAACTTTCCAGAAAAAAGAATCTAGAAACACAAACGATCCATTAAATCAAAGGATGATTGAAATGCCCTTTTCTCCCATCATTTTTTATTTTTCCTAAGCCACTCTAATTAAACCCGGACATTGCAAAAAATCCCGCAGATTGTGACAATCTGCAGTCATTTACATAAGCAACCACATTCCCCAAAAACCTGGATTTCTCAAGATTTCACCTCTATTAGCATATATCAGCCTTCATGAAAATAATATAAAAATAGAAAATAGATTGAAAAAAATTGAACAAAAAAAATCGATACAAAAATTTTTTCTCATACAGTGCCTCCATACATTTAATTTTCTCTTATAGTGCCTCTATACTTTTAATTTTCTTTTCCATTTGATATTCCAATGTAATCAAATTTTTGTTAAGGAAACGGGATATATCCAAACCCATAGCTCCATCACCCCAACATACATTTCACAATTACTCCTTTTACTTCCTTGCGCTTCGTCCCCCTCAAGACCTCCCTCTTCCTCATATTATCTCTCTTTCTTCTCACTGAAATTAAGTCAAAACCAATAACCTCTACCACCACCACTCAATCCTAGATTTATTTTTTTCCTCTTTCCTTTTTTTTATCTATGGCTTTAGAACCTACTCCCTCTCATAATCCCATTTATTCCCTTTTATCTATTTCTGTTTTTAATAATCTTTAGAAAAACTATTATCTTATTTGAAAAAGTTCTATCAATGAAAAAGAACGAAATATTTTGAACTGAATCCATTGTCTGTGTTTTAGTATATCCACTTTTCCATTTATTTTTCATCATCTTGTCAGATCTACTCAAAATATCTACCTCCTTTCTATCTCTCTCTCTCTCTATATATATATATATATATATATATATATATGTGTGTGTGTGTGTGTGTGTGTGTGAGCACGCGCGCGTGTGTGTGTGCGTGCACGTGCGTGCGTGCATGTGTGTGTGTGTGTGTGTGTTTGGATGTATATGTATGGATCTTTAAAGGAATATTTAGTATATAACAATTCGTAGATCAGCCAGTGTTCATTCATTTTCATATTTTCAAATACGTTCAACTATTCCCATCTAATAAAAACAGTTTCATTTGCGCTCAGCTAAACGGTTCCAGGTATTTCTTTCTAGCTCTAATAATCCTTTTTACATAATTCATGAGTCCGCTCACAGTTAAATTGCTTCACGTATTGCTATGTAATACTTATAATTGAATTAACATCAGTCATTAGTTCATTCTCAGTTAAATGCTTTCAAATATAATAAAAGATTAAATAGTACTATTTGATTCATACATGAGTACCTTACCAGTAGTACCACTCAGGGTCAAAGAGGCCCTGGGAGTAAGGGTAATGAAGAGGAACTCCACATTTCCTCAAAGCTCTTCGTCTTGATCTTCACTGTCTGATAGTTTAGTGTGGCCTCCAGGACACTCGTTGCAGTTGGGTTTTCTTACGCCTCTGCTGAGGTTTAGTCGGCGTATTCCTCAGCTCCAGCCAGCTGAGCCAAACACTGTTTGGGAAGCGTAACTATTTCTGCCTTGAAGCTGACCATATATCTTTCTATTTGGACATTTTAATATCTATTTATCTATCAATGTATTTGTGAGTCTTCACACGTAATTCGTTCACATATATCATTCTATGAGGAAAAAATACATGAAAAAGAAATTATTCCGCGTATTTAATCATATATATATATATATATATATATATATATACCCACGTTTAATGTTCGAGTTTTGTTTTGATTTTCAACCATCGGCTGCTGGTTGAAGTAAGTGATATTTCATCTCATTCCAAAATTTCTTTTATCGGAAATAAATTTTAGAAATATATTCTTCTGTAATATATCACCTTCACCAGCGATGAACCTGGCAGATGTTTTTGACAGATACATCTGGCTGTAGATAAAATCAACAGAGTGATTACCGGAAAATAAGTCATGCGTGGGTGTGGCCCGAGACCAATGAAAAGCAATCAGTGCATTGGTGTAAGCCGAGACCAATGAAAAACAAGCAATTCGTGGGTATAAGCCGTGACCAATGAAAAGAAAGCATTGCATGTGCGGCATATGTAAGTTATAAGACTATATAAGGTCTAGAATTTAGATGGAAGTCAATTGCGATGGGCTGCTCAGACTCCCGGCTACTCCTTCGTGTGCGCGAACTGGCTTCAATTGCTCTCCTGTTCTACACAAGAGTCACCACCGAAGAATAAAAATATAAGATCATAGTTTAGTTTTATATATACTTGTTCTTTGTTGTTTGGCCAGACCCAGCGGTAACAGACTACACTTCACCTTGAATATTGTTTTTAATAAAACCGAAATGACCACTTACCTCTCATCTCACAAACCATCGAGATAAGACGAACAAGATTTGCGGAGCACATTTGATAAACATATGGACTAACTCATAAGCTATTTCCTTTTATAGTCTTCAGTGCATGGACGAGCCAGTGTTAGCTGACAAACAAGAACTTATAGTCAAACCTATCAGGATGTGATGGATGATAGGGAGGGAAAGTGCGATACACATACGGAACTCCTTCCTTTCAGCGTGACTTGATGAGGAGTAGGTGGAGGTGGAGAAAGAGATATCTTATTTTGTACTTTCTGTCAGATTCTCATTCTTTTGTAAAATTATCGATATATTATTTCATATAAATGTGTGTTTGTGTGTGTCTGTTGATCTATATATTTAGTTAAATTTGTCTGTTTTTATCTATCTATCCATCAATCTATCTGTCTATCGACCTCTGACTGCCTGTCTGTTCTTTTCTCTCTCTCTCTCTCTCTCTCTATATATATATATATATATTTCTGAGGCCCAGACATCATATTATTAAGCCTTTGATCTATTCAAAAATAGCAGTCTGCTCATCAAAAACTAATATGAAAGTTACCAATATGAGTGTCTTCCAGTTATTGGTATATTATCTCTGCTTGATGAGATTAAAGTCGATAAAGTGAGGACACAAGTAATAATAAAAATCAACAATTAGGTAAAATCAACTTTATTAGACTAGAAAGTATCAAGAAACTCGTAAACAGACTAACACACAAACGCGACACACACACATACTGAATATAGATATACACTTTTAAAACACACACACACACACACACACACACACACACACATGTATATATATATATATATATATATTTGTACATATGTATAAAATAGTGTTGCCAAGAATCAGCTTACAAATCAGACTTGTTTAATATATATGTGTATAATGAGATTTGTCATTATTTATTTTACGGCATATCAACCCTTGTTGGTTGATATGCCGTAAAATAAATAACCAAACAACAGTTTATATATATATATATATTGTACAAAAATAAAAATATTTATGAGTTGGTTCGTTGGGTGGTTTATTTTTACGCAATATCAACTCATGTATGTTATTTATTCCCAAATCATGTTTATATATATATATATATATATATATATATATATGTATATATTATGCGTATTGTTTGTAAATAAGTAGTTTCTAGGTAACATTGTTTCTGAACTAGCCAGAGCTCATTTTTTGAAATTGTAAAAGATCCAATAATAATAATAATAATAATAATGATAATAATTGGCGGCCGAGTGGAGACCAACCATACAACAGCATAATTGAAAATGGCCAGAATACTGAGAAGAGTCCTGGAGACATGAGAAGACTTGCGGTTACTCAATCTCTAGTGAAATACCATCAGCTAATGCTGATGTGAAAAAATCTAATGAGTATTAACAATAATAATAATAATAATAATAATAATAATAATAATAATAATAATAATAATTCAATTTAAGAGTCATTTTTGCGCATTGTAAAGTGCTTTCCAATACAGAAAATTATCTAATATTTCTACTTGACCCACAGAAGTAATCCAGTAAGGTGCTTTCACTCCAGATCAGAGTTGAGCTCGGATTATTGTTAACTAAGGAGTACTCAACATTTTCCTGGGTTCCAGCATTTTATTCTCACTATCAGACGGTTTATTGTCGAATCTAGGACACTCAATGTATACGTGGGCGTCTTACCACTTTCCAGAGATGCTGTCGGCGTATTCGATAGCTTCAAGCGACTGAATATAAGAACTTAATAGAAACTTGATATAATGGAAGATAACATTTTCTACGATACTCAGTGGTAAATTTCCTTTGGCCTTGTTCATGTGTGTACTTGTTCAGGGTTGGTTGTTTGGTTAGTTGATTAGTTGGTTGTTTTTTTTTTCTTTTCTCCATGTCAATATTCTTTTGATTATTTAATATTGAAATCAGTCTTTTTTTTTATTTCAGTAATTAATGGCTTAAAATAAATAATGATGAATATTCTTTGTAAACGATTAGAACTTTAAATAAACATTCTTACGCCAAATGTTATAAAGACCATTATTTGAACAGATATTCATTTCACTTATTCTTCTAATAGATATCATCATCATATCGCGCTGGTAGCACGGATATCCCTGATCCTCTCTCGCCACTCATCCCTATCGTTCATCGCCCTAGGTAGGTCTTCAGGACAACATCCCGTATCCTCACATAGCTGCTGAATGTACGTTCGTGCTGGTCGTCCTTCTTTTGCGCGGCCATGTGTGGGGATCCATAAGAGTACATCTCTTATGAGTTCATCTCTGCTTCTCCAGCAGTGTCCTGCATGTCTGGTTCGTCTAACTTGAATAGTTTTCATGATAGGGGGCAGGTGGCCGTACAGTTGGTGTCTTGTGGGGTGTTACCAAAATATATCCGGGAGAATGAGATGCACAAAATTCTCTGGGATTTTCATATACAAATAGATCACCTAATCCCAGCCAGAAGACCAGACTTACCGATAATAAACCAAAAAAGAGAACCGGCCATATAGTGAAAATTACTGTCCGGTGAATCACTTAGTGAAAATCAAGAAAACAAAAAACGATAAAAGGACCTTACCAGAAAACGAGAAAAATCTGTTAAATATTAGAATAATTGTGATACCAGCTGCAGTGAAAAGGTATTAAGTATTCGACGAGTCATAAAGTTCATCACGTAAGTTATAAAAAAAACTGCTTAGTGGAATTAACAGCAGGACGAAAACTTTATGAAAGGAGAAAATCCAGAAAACCACCTTCCAGGAAAACTTGCTCTCGCCACAATATATGTAATGATGATAATGCCAATTACATATTTTGGTTTTATGGCACATCAACCCTTTTAGCTTATTTTACACCAAATCCATTTTTATGCATATAAACAGTTCTATTTAAAACGATTCAGTTTAGCATAAGTTCGCAATTTAAATGTCAAAACAGTTTTATTTCAAGCAATTCTGTTTAACATAAGTGCACTTTATAAATGTCAAAAACAATTCTATTTCAAACAATTCAGTTTAGCATAAGCACCATTTTTTGTTTACGCACAGCGAAATTTAAAAACACTTCTATTTCAAATCATTCAGTTAAGCATAAATACACTGTTTAGTTCTATTTAACCCATTGATTGAACCCGATCAAGTGCCACCACTTGGGACCAGAGTGGACCGGGGAGCAATGGCAATAAAGGTTTACTCTGCATTTCCCAAACCTCCAGTATTTCTTGAACCTCACCATCAGATTGTTTAATGTCATATGCAGGACACTCATTGGAGGAGTCTTAACCTTCTGCAGAGATGCAGTTAGTGTATTCTGCACACCCAATTTATTTCGGATGTCTACTGGAGCTACACTAACATCGGAAGTAGTGTCTCATCAACCGAGAAAGATATTAACATGCGACTAGCTAATGCATAGAGTGCTATCGATAGGCTATTGGTCATATAGAAGTCAGACCCGACCGATAAAATAAAACGCAGTTTTTTACAAGCAGTGGTCGAGTCGATACTGCTATAGAATGCTGCGAGGAATATTGAATAAGTCCGGGAGCAACACCACACACAACAGCAGCTGTACAACCACCTGGCACCTAGCACGGATCTCCTTGATCCTCTCTCGCCACACGTCTCTATCGTCCCTCGTTCCTGGTAAGTCTTCCAGGCTACATCTTTGATCGGCCCCAGAGCCGTTGTATATAGATTCTAGCTGGTCGTCCTGTTTTTGCTCGTTCACGTGAAGGTGTGCGCAAAAGTATATCGCTTATGAGTTCGTCCCTCCTTCTCTAGCAGTGTTCCCCATGTCTGGTTCATCTAACTTAGATGGTTTTAGTGATGGGTGGTAAGTGGCCGTAAAGCTGCAGCTTTGTAGGTTGATGCCTCCAGGACATGTTCAATATTGTTCTCAACATCCTTGTGTAATTGCCGTCAAGCTTTTTCCCAATAAGTTTAATTAGTGTCCATGTAGTGCATCCATATTGCTGTATCAATACGACCGCTGCTTGGAAAAAACTGCCTTTTATTTTATCGTTCAGGTCTGACATCCATATGACCGATAGCCTATCAATTGCTGCCCATGCCTTTGCTAGTCGAACAATATTATCCATCCTGGAAAATGAGACGCATAAAATCTTCTTGGATTTTGAGATAGAAACAGATCATCTAATCCTCGCCAGAAAACCTGATTGGTAATTAACAAACAAAAAATAGAACGTGCTGTTTAGTCGACTTTGCTATCCCGGAAGACGATAGAGTGAAAATCAAAGATAACGAAAAAAGAGATAAGTTCTTTGATATTGCTGGAAAACTTAGAAGGTTAAGGAGCATGAAGTGACGATGATAGCAAATGTAATTTACATGCTTAGAATGATCTACAAAGGACTGATAAAAGTGGACTGGAATATTTAGAAATCAGAGGACGAGCCGAGACCATCCAAAATACAGCCTTATTAAAATCTGTCAGTACACTGAAACTTGCTGTCCTCCAAACTCCCGTGAAAGACCGTCAGAATACTATGAAAACCTTGCAAGGAGAGATTTAATATTAAGAATAATAATTTCACTAGTTTATATGTTTACAGTTATTCTTATCAAATACTAACGGAGTGCTTGTGGTGCAATTCACATCGTCGTAGAAAATGGACAGGGAGACCCAAGTTCGAATCCCGGTTCAGGCTGATAGTATTTAAAATAACACTAAAACTCCCAAGAAAGGTATGAATCCAGATATTTTTCCCTTATGCAATGGGTAAATAGTATGGAAGACTAGGCTCTTTATCATTAGTATGGCAAGCGTTCTAAGAGAAGGAGAAGTCTAAAGTCACAACTGGTAAGCTTCGCTTAAAAAATTGACCTTGTCTATCGTTCCGATCAGGCGGAGGGCTTTGCAAATATATACAAATAATTCTTAAACGATTTTCTCTGACCCATAGATGTGTCCCCAAAAGGTACTACATCTCAGAGTGGACCTGGAAGTAAGGACAACGAAAGGCTTACTTCACAAACGCCTTATTGCTTCAAAACTGAAGCCTCACGACTGGATTCAGTTTATTGTCATTCATAGGAACCCCTTTTTTGAGGGAGGCTTCCCCTCATCAGAGGATACAGGCAAAATCTTGGCCGTCCCTTTTATGACTTGCTGACCTTTTTTCATAGATGATCAGTTGCTCTAAAAAATCTAGAAGATGCCATTTCTATCTGACTCTTTGAAAATATGTCACCGGTCATAATATCTGCTCAAAAGGCGGTCGTTCAATTGATTTAATTTAAAAATAATGTTCAAAATGGCAAGGGTTAAGCCACGCTGGTCGGTTTACAGGATTGAATTACACATGTGTCAGTCACGTCACGCTGGTTGGAAAAAAGATAGAGTGCACGATCTTCCTGACATCTAGAATGGTTTCTCTGACAAGAGTGATTGTTCGCTCTTTGCCTGGTTGGAGAAAGTGGTACGATATTAAGAAATCTATATGTATTTTAGCCAAACCAATTTCTTTAATATTTCCTTGACTACATTCTCTCTCTCTCTCTCTCTCTCTCTCTCTCTCTCTCTCTCTGTATATATATATATATTGGAGGGCGTTTGTGATGTAATAATTACTGTCTTATGAAATGGACTAGACGACCTGAGTTCAAATTCTAGACCTGTCTGTATTTCGATTAGCGCTACTACATTTGGGAACGATATTCTCTCTCCAGCCACGGGAAAATTGTTGAGAAGCCTAAGCTTTTTAACTTTCATATAGCAATAACTCTAGGAGAAGGAAAAGTCTCCAATAAAACCTGTTAAAATGATCTTAAAATTTCATCTTGTGTCGCATCCTGCTCGTACAAAGGTCTTTGGTATATATACATATACATATAAATATATGTGTAGTCGGGCAGCAGTCTTTCATTCAAGCATGTTTGATAAAATAAAAAAGACACATTTTGCCAATATAATTCGATTAAGATGCTTTCAAGTTTCCTGATAAGTGTCTTGTTTCAGGTTGGAGTTAATGGATGAATGTTCCAAAATTGTCCCGAGTGCTTCGGACATTTCATAGGCCATCATTAGGGGTTGCTTGCATGTCTTGTTTAAACATTTTTTTTTAGAATTTGCAAGTTTTTAGGCGTTTAATAACATAATAAAATTACGTAAACGCAGAGTTGCATAAAACTGAGATGCTGGTGAATTTAAAAACAGAACGCTGTCAATGGAAATAGAATATTATCAAGAAATATGGAATATTTAAATAATAGCTCCATGGTCTTACATCTTAAAACTCATTCTATTCCCAATTCCAAATTTGAAAAATTTTAGTTGAAAACACCACTAAAATAGCACATAAAATAAATAAACTACGATACACATACAAAATTCAATAGAATCAATTTTGAAAATAGCGACAATGTTTTGAAATGCCTTTTTTTTTAATAATCCATATTTCTTGATAATATTCTATTTTTATGGATAGTGTTCTGTTATTGAATTCATCATTATCTCAGGGTTATCTAACTCTGCGTTTATGTAATATTGTTATGTTAAAAAAATCTAAAAACTTTCAAAACTCTTTAAAAACACTCTTTATACATGCAAGTAACCTTTGATGATGGCCTATGAAAGGTCCGAAACCGCTCGGGACAATTTTGGTAAATTCATCCACCAATTCCAACTTGAAACCAAGACACTAATCAGGAAACTTGAAAGGATCTTAATAAAATCATGTAGACAAAATGCACCTTAATTATTTAGTCAAACATGCTTATATATATATATATATATATATATATACATATATATATTTCAGTACATTCCGTCTATTCATATCAGTCTATTTGAATGTTATCTCTATAAATGTATGTATGTGGATATATATTGATATATATATCAAACACACATACACACACGTGCGCTCGCGCACACAATTGCGCGCAAACACACACAAACGCATAGTGACAGATTTCCTTAATAGAATAAGCTTAAGATATATAGAACGCGTAGATGAGGTTCTTGCTCAGTGTGTCAGCGTTTCAAATTCTACTGTTTTATTTGAACCCGAACACAGACTTTTGTCACAAAAAAGAATCAATTTTTTTTACCCATGATGTATGCATCAGGTTTTTATTATTGTAGGCAAAATGGCTATTGTACTAGATTGAGGACTCTAAGTAAGAATATATGGACTCCATTCTTGTTATTAAGTTCACTTTTGAACTAATAAACTTAGAAAAGGTATGAAACGCATTATTACCTAATCAGCTATTGGTTAATTAGTTTCACTGCTTTTTTTTCTATAAGGATGGCGTTGACATTTGGTAACTCATGAAGATTAATATTCCATGAGACAAAGAAACCAACCATTGCTCCCATTTTTTGTGCTTTCTATTCTTCCAGTTTCTTTGTTTTATTTAGAGGTTTTTTTTTCAGTTTTAAATTCTCCAGACAATTCTTTGCATCTCATTTCATCTTTTGCCTTCTTTTCTTTGCACTTTTCTCTTCTTTTTATCTGTCTATCTCCTATTTCTCCTCGTTCGAATTGCCGCTCTGTACACTCTTTCTGTCTCCAACACCTCGATCTTTATTTTGTTATTCATCCAAAAAGCTTTCCTTTAAGCGAATAAATTTGCTGAAGAGAATCCAAGGCAGAGACAGTTCTTTTTAAAGTTAGGCACCGACGATAAGTTACAATTTTGTTTTTTCGCAGAGAGAAATCGATATTAAGTTAGCCTTTGGTCAGTTTCTCTTCTCTCGTCGTTTTTCTTATCTGTCTTCTTATCTGTCATCAAACACAGCGACACAGCTGCGTCAGAGTGCCATACGAATAAACAGTAAGACTAACCGTGTCTTCGAAAATTTTACCATACAACTCTTCAACTTTAATCCTAACGTCAATATTCTTTTCCACGATTACAATCAACAACTCCAGAAACCGCAAAGAGAACTGTATATGCAACTGTGTTATTTACACACCATTACTATAGTAACAATAGTCGAACACGGAAGAGATACTTTTTTTTCTTCTCAAATAACGAACATATATCTCGAGAATAAAATTACAATTATAGATCCGTCACAGTGAGATATTTGTTCAAAATTTTAATTTAAAAAATTTATATTATTTCCAAAGATATTCAACTGTTAACTATATACTATAATAGCATATATTATTTATAATGTACTGTCATAAAAGTTATGACAATTAGTGTTGTTTTTCTTTTGACACAACTTTGACACAACTTAGCTATGTGATTTTATTTGTCTTTCATGTTTTCTGTTGAATTAAGTGCGGAAGCACACCCAAATACACACACCGACACACGTAAACAAACACACACACACACACACACACACACACACACACGTTAACACACAGACGCACACACACATAAACACACACATATATATATATGTGTGTGTGTGTGTGTGTGTGAAATGGAAAGTTGGATAAATCAAACACTTAACTCCAATTTAGATGTGTGATATTTCGTTCGGTAGGAAAGAAGGGAGGGATTTAAATTCAAATGTATCAGGTTTTATTGAAGATTTTTTTTGTTTTAAAAGTGGTGATAGATTTTAGGGAGCTGATAAGAAAAAAATACTGAAGGGTTGGGTGATAGAGTTTTCAGCATATCTTGTTTCATGGAACGATATTGACTAAATTATGACGTCGCAGAAAGTTGTCTATATTGTGGTGTCTAGGGGGCAATTTCTATCTCCATTTTCAAAACAAAATTTATTTAATGGATATATACTTTTTTATTCAAACGTCGATACATATGATAATGTGTAACTCATCAATTATTCTCAGAAGGATATTAATTATCATAATCATATTTATAATATAAAAGATGAAATTTAGTAATGATACTGACATGTATGGGGATTTTTATAAGCCCCGAAAAGCCCGTTTTATTCTTACGTTTTGTAAAAGAATAAACGGTACTTAAACAGCAGTAGAGAGATAGTGGCAGCCTTTGAAGAAAGGAAGATGAACGCCTTTTACACGCAACAAAATTTATATACAACAACAACAACAAGAACAATAAACAGGGTTTTACACAAAATGGAATAAACAACGAATTGGAAGAGTTCACAAAAGAGAGTTCAAGGAAGAGTTCAAGATGTAAAATATGGTTAGGTTTGTTGTGAAGGTTATAAGGTTGTAAGGTAAAGGTTTGGTAGGTTTGGTGAATGTAAGATGTTTGAAGGTTTGGTAGGTTTGTGAAGGTTTGGTAGATTTGATAAGGTAAGGTGTTTGAAGGTAAAGTTTGGTAGGTAAAGTGAGTATGATAAGGTAAAGGTTTGTGAAGGTTTGGTAAAGTGAGTTTGCAGATAAAATGCCTGCTGGAACTTAACTGTGTGTATATCCTGATCCTTTAAACTCAGCACGTGCGTTCGTCGCCCTTGGGTCCTGTCTGTGGTGGAAGGTACCAAATACGTGTGCCGTCAAAGGGGCTACTACGAAAAGGACCTGTTGCTAACAGTTGTGGGAGTGGAACCAAAATTGGGAGAATATCCAGTGGAGCTCCTTTTTATAATGAACGCCACGTGACCCAAAGGGGCTGATGCTGATCGGTGAAACAGGATCACCAGTTCCTTACTAAAATTTCCACACATTCCCGCCTGAGGAGAAAGCCATGAGAATGGTGATGTATCATAATTGTTCAAAATAGATAATCATATTCCTCTGTAGTTACTGTGATTTGAATTTGATTTTTTTTTTTTTGTGCATATCTAGCATCTTGAGTTCTTTTATTTAAGCATTCTGAAAACGCATCCGGACATGTTTTTTGGGGTTTAAAACTAAAATTTACTCGCTCCTTGGGACAGGAGGAAGAACCTGTAATGATAGTCTGGTAATTGTTCTCCGGAGCGCTCTTCATAGCTCTCGCCCGGGCAATTTGTTCCTGGTAGAGGAAATGATGACTGTTACCCAGGGGCCGATGCCTGTAGGAAATTCCCAGGCTATTCCATTCATGCATTTTATTGTCTTCATGTCCAACAACTGGATTATATCGACTCCTATAAGTCCATGTTTGCGTACCTGATCACTGCCATTATCGGTGATGGCTAATTTATACTTTAGATTATTTAAGTTTTTCTTTACCTCGCCGAAATGATCAATTTTCAGGTTTATGTCGAAGTCCTCGTCCACTAGGACTCGTAGGTGAAAGGTTCGATCCTTATCCACATGAATACCCAGTACAACCTCCTCTAATCTCTTCTTCCTCGTGCCCAAGAAGGTGCTTACTTCATAATCCCCTGGGGTGAAGGAATGCTTTTTGCATTTTAATTTTTCCGCCACCCCCTTGGAAAAGTATGACCTCTGGCTGCCGGTATCAAGTAAACAGTTGACGTTGTGTTTCTGTCTGCCCTTGCACACTAAAAGGGATACCATAGGTAGGATGAAGGGTTGGTTAAGGGTGCGAGAGCTGTTGCACACATTAATAGACAATGCTGAATTCTTTTTCTCTTCCGCCTTGTCACAAAGTGGGGTTACCTGATTCCTCGAGTTACATAGCGAACATTTAAAGGGTAATCTGTTCCGCTTCACTAGGCAGTCCTTCGTTTTATGCCTGGCGCTAGTACACAGTGTGCATAAGTTTAATTCTCTGCACCTAGCTTGTGTAGTCTGGGCACTAGCGTATGTCGAGCAGCAACTCATAGGGTAACTCTCTTTTTTGCAAAGTTTGCAGCAGCTGGGAATACTGTCCGCCCTCGTGGGGAAATTTTCCATTGCAGAGACGTTTTTACACTCTGCCTTGAGATTATTGTTTTTTCTTTGCTTGGATAGACATTATTCCTTTCGGGGTTAAAATTATTTTTCCGCTGGTTTTAATTAAGGTTTTGATAGCCTCATTATAGTTGTCGAATATGTCCTTTATAGTTGGATAATTAGGACCAACGTTATGCATCAACTCTCTTTGGAGAATGGATGGTATTTTGGCGAATATTATGCGGCTAATAATTCTAAATCCTGGTGTTTCTTCCTAAAAAAATCCAGGTTATATGATTTTCTTAGCTCTGATAAATCCGCACGTGTTTCAGACAAAAATTGTTTCACGTTGATGAAATTCGCGCCGTATTTGGGAGAAGCGTCCAACAATTGTTTGAATATCTCGTGCACAATTAGAGGTATATCCAGAAATTCTTCTGTTAATAATTTTATGGCAACTTCATAATTAGCCTCCTCTAACGTCAAATGAGAAAGTAGTCGAGCCGCATAACCAGTCAAATAGCTCTTTAAAAGAGACAATTTGGCCTTATCCGAACTCACTGAAGAGACACAGTTGTAGAACTGTGCCAGGAATTTTTTTTTTAATTCAAACCAATAAGACATTCTTCCACTGGATTTCGGACATTGTAATCGCGGTGGCAGAATATAACTGGGTATGTTAAAAATTGACAGGTCTCCTTCCTTATCCACATTTTTACTGCGGCTACTATGCGGGAGGTTGGTTTGTGTGAACGTGTACTCGCCCTCGTCGAGTTTACGGTTGACTTCAAGTTGGTAACTCACCTTTACACAGGCATCATAAATTTTGGAGTTAAGAGTTTCAATCTCCTTTGACCAAGCTATAACCCTATCTTTTTCTTCTTGGAATAGAGATTTTGTTAAATTTTCTCCGGTCTGTAGGTAGTTAAAAACCCGAAGAATCTTTCTTTTAAGGAGGTCCCTAGAGGCCAGCAGAGCATTTACACCTTTAAGATTTTTAAATTCAGCCATTCTGAAAATTATGTTCCAATTTTTTTTTTCAATTCTGAAGAAGGTAATTTTTCTTCCTTTTTTTTGTATTTAATTCCTTACTTCAAACCAGTCGCCCAACTCCTGCAACTTGCGTTTTTATTTGCAAGAATTGCAATTATCGTTTTATCTGCAAGTATTGCAATACGTGTTTTATCTGCAAGTATTACAATATGTGTTTTATCTGCAAGTATTGCAATATGCGTTTTATCTGCAAGTATGTGGGAATTTTTATGTACCCCGAAAAGCCCGTTTTATTCCTACGTTTTGTAAAAGAATAAACCGTACTCAAACAGCAGTAGAGATTTGGGTGAGAGCTTTTGAAGAAAGGAAGACGAACTGCTTATACGTGCAACAAAATTTATATACAACAACAACAAAAACAATAAATTGGGGCTTTACACCAAATGGAATAAACAACGAATGTGTAATTAACAGTTCAAAAAGGAGTTCACAAGGTGTAAGATAAAGTATGGTTAGGTATTGTGTGAAGGTTGTAAGGTTGAAGGTAAAGTAGGTTTGATAAGGTAAAGGTTTTGTGAAGGTTTGGTAAAGTGAGTTTGCAGATAAAATGCCTGCTAGAACTTAACTGTGTGTATATCCTGATCCTTTAAACTCAGCACGTGCGTTCGTCGCCCTTGGGTCCTGGCTGTGGTCGAAGGTACCAAATACGTGTGCCGTCAAGAGGCTGCTACGAAAAGGACCTTTTGCTAACAGTTGTGGGAGTGGAACCAAAATAGGGAGAATCTCCAGTGGAGTTCCTTTTTTTAATGGACGCCTCGTGACCCCAAGGGGCTGCTGCTGATCGGTGAAACAGGATCACCAGTTCCTTACCAAAATTTCTACACATGAGGAATTGAGGAAACAATTCATTTATTTAAGGTGCCAAATACTGGTCAGTATTTGCGGACTTTTCTTATTTTAGAAAAAATGGCTTTCTAATTTTTTAAAAAATCTCTCTCTCTTTCTCTCTGTCTCTGTCTCTCTCTTTAAATATATATGAACATTCCATTAATAAATACATCCGTAAATTACTTTTTATGAAAACTTAATTTTCCTCCAAAGATACAAGGATTATATTTCTGCTGTATTTTAAAGTAAAAAATGGTTTGGTTGTGTTTTATGACAAATCAACCTTTGGGGGTTATTTAATGACAGATACAGTTTATAAACCCCCCCACACACACACACACACGTATATGGATTTTGAGTGAATAGTTTATTCATTTTTATCAATTTTAAACGATCCAGAACTTATTTGCTTGCACACAGTTAAATTGTTTCAAGAACTACAATTTATCGTTGCTCACATTAAAATGGTTTCAATTATAGTTATCTAACTCTAATATTTCTATGTGATATTAGTTTGTTCTTTGAGAGATTAATCATTTCTTAGAACACAGTTACATTCAATCAAACAGGAATACGCCTATTTCGTACTCCCGTCGAACACTAAAAATTTAATTCAACACCAATCATTTGTTTGCACATAGTTAAATCGTTGAACAGTTGTATTTTACCCATAGATGGGACACTGGGTCAGAGTGGACCTGAAAGTGATCGAAATAAAGAGTACTTCACATTCCACGAATCTCCAGGATTGGAGATAAACAATCATACGCATTTTAGAGTCATATCAAGGACACTTGTTGGGGATGGATTGCCATCTGCCGAGATGCATTCAATGCATTCTACAACTTAAGCCATCCGAGTTGTCTTTGTACAGAGAATTTTAAAACATACAAAAGGAAATATATATATATATATATATATATATATATATATATATATATATACATATATATATATATATATATATACGATAGACACTTCTGTTGGTTTCAATTAATCGGAGTGAAACAGCTGTTATCAGTTATCTTGTTTCTCATGTGACACTTCAGAACAGCTAGAGACTTGCAGTAAATCTGCAGATAGTATGCGAAACATAAATAACTGATAAATTAGCTGGAATGGCTGACCTACTATTTCAGCAATTTGATATCAGAGATGTTTTTGCCAATTGTCTTGATGACTTGTGTTACATTTTGCCCACCCCCGACTTTGATTTGATTGGTAAACGCACATTTTCAAACGAGCTAAAGCACATTTTTTTGCTATATCTAAATAGTTTCAAGTATTGCTATGTGATACCAATAATTCAGTTTTTAAGAAGGCTTAGGTTGTTCCCAGCAATACTATGTAACACCAGCACTACAGTTTTATGTCAATTAGTTCGCATACTGTTCGATTGTTAATCTGTTCTATTTGAACCATCAAATACAACTATTCCGGGTCAGAGTGCACCTGGGATTTATGGTAATGAAGCAGTACTCCACAATCTCCAAGACTCCTGGACTGAAACCTTACCATCAGATGCAATTTAATGTCATACCCAGGAGACGCGTTGCATCTCTGCAGAGGCATAAGACACCTCTCAGCAGAGATACCGTCCGGATATTCTACAGCCCCAACTTATTGTGCTTACGATTTGGTCACATAATATATATATATATATATATATATATATATATATATATATATATATATATATTTAAACCGGTTCATTGGCCTAGTGGGTCGAGTGTTCACCAGTGGTCCAGGAGACTTAGGTTCAATCCCAGGTCGAGTCATACCAAAGACTTTTAAAATGGTACTTGATACTTCCTTGCATAACACTCAGCAATATAAGGTACGTATCGAGGGTAAAGTGGAGAAATCTAGGGAAAGGAGTAGAGCTCTCCTCTTCACATCTGTGTAGTAACTATTGAAAAGGGAGCCTTCAGGTCGCCCTCGACTACAGTCGCTAACTTTACTTACCTTAAATGTATATATATATATATATATATATATATATATATATATATATATATATAGAATTAACTTAAATCGCTAGTCGAAAATCTTCTACTAAAGTTTCACCTTAATGGATCATCAGGAAGTTTACGCTCGACTAAATTCTAAGGAGAAATTGCTTTGCTTTATTCACCAAAAACCCCCACCTATCCTAGAATTTGCAATTTTTTTTTTTTTTTTTTGTTGTTGTTTTTTGGTTTTTTTCTGGTACCGTGAATACTGGTAGATATTAGATTAGTTAATATATATATATATATATATATATATATATATATATATATATATATATATTATTTGGCAAATAATCAGTTGTAAGTGTAGATATCTTATAAAACACAAGCAACCCAGGTTGATATGCACATTAAACAAAGAATTCATCCTAAACCAGTTGACATAGCCGTCGTCAATAACTACGCTGCAGACTTTCATTCAAGTGACTACGTTACACTTGAAAATCCACATTCGATATCAATATTGAACAACGGATCGAACTCTCTTCCTTGTTGGCAGTAAGATTTAAGTAACTACATCAGCTGCTGACTCTGCTTTATATTACTGTACATAGCTAAATACTACGATGAATAAGAAAATGGTTTCCCATGTTAACAAATGATAACATTACTTTCTTGTTTCCCTCTCTTAGTGATTGCTACTGAAACATTTCACCTGTGAGGTGTTGTTTAATAGTGACCATCCAAAGATGAGTCGAGAATAAAACCGGTTGAAGCAATGTCAGTTGAGTAAATGTTGTAATAATGAAAAACAAATAGTTTCAAATATTCAATTATCAGATCAGAGCACATTAGCGGTTTTCTCGACTTCTCAAACACCTGAACCAGTTTTATGTATAATTCTATAAAAGAAAACGCTAAAAAAATAATTCAATAAAATTCTAGCTTTTGTTTTATTCTTCCCAGACATTTAGAAACACTTGAGGAACTCAGTGGAAGAGGTATTTTAAATAAAGAGAATTTATTGAATAGAAAAATAACACACAGACCTATGTATAAGAAATAATTGGAGGAATGGTTCATGATGATGATGATGATGATGAAATCACTGTTAACAAACTAGGGTAATATCTTTCAAATATACCACACAGTGCCCAGGTTCATGTACTAACCCCTTGAACTTTGAAAAGAAGCAAATAAAGAATGTGAACATTTAATTTAATCTGATTTTTAAAAAATTCTGACACATCAAGATGTGCCAATATTACGGTCTCATTTGTTTCTCTCTCACTATCTGTCTCTATTTGCTATCGCTTTTCTTACGTCTACAAGATAGAATCCAGTCTCTTTACAAACCTGTTAAATATTTTTCATTGGCTTACACTGGTATGTCCATGCGTAGGAGTCCATCACAGAATATAATTTATAATTTCCTCCTTACTTACCTGCAATGCGCAGCATATCTCGCTCTTTTACTTGGATGATTGTCGGGAAATGAGGTCAGAGGTCATACAACTGCTATTTTGTTTTATTGAATGCTTTTCGAGAAATGAGGTCAGAGGTCATACAACTGCTAGTTTCTTTTATTTCGATGGTTTTTGAGAGATGTGATCAGAGGCCATACAACTGTTATTTTCTTTTATTGAATGATTTTCGAGAGATTAGGATACAGGGCATACAACTGCAAGTTTCTTTGTAGCTGCTTACATGATCTGTTTAAAACAACCCACATCATCGTCTAGCTTTTTTCTCCAAACATTTCGTTAAGTCTTTGTGGTACAACCATACACTATTACGGACACAGCGACAGCATAGAAGAATCCCAGTTTTATTTTATCAGATTTATAAGATTTCAATATGATTGGCCTAGCGGTTAGAGTGTTCGCCAATGGCCCGGGAGACCTGGGTTCAATCCCAGGTCGAGTCATACCAAAGACTCAAAAAATGGTACTTGATGCCTCCTTGCTTAACACTCAGCATTATAAGGTACGAATCAAGGGTAAAGTGGAGCAATCCAGGGAAAGGAGTAGCGCCCTCCCCTACGCCTTGGTGTTGTAAGCTATCGAAAAGGGAGCCTTCGGGTCACCCTCGACTATGGTCGCCTACTTTACTTTTACTAACATGTCAAGAGGTGTCAACACTTTACCTCTGCGTATGTTAACACGCTTTTTAGAAAATGAGATCTTGTCGAATTATATGAAAATGTTTACTGATTTTGTACTTTGATATTCCAAGAAATACATATTTAGTTCTTGAAGATCTTTGAATCAGTCATCCCATTTCAGCTTGTAAAAAAATAAATTCTATGGAAGCTGGAAGAGTCACCCAGTGGTTTTAAAAAGATTAAGTTAAATATGTTCTGGTTTCTTCGTTTAAAAAAAGTATCGTCCCTCGTATCCCGCTGCTGTAAATGGCCTTGGTGAATTCCTACATGTCTGCCATTGTTATCTTATGACTGCTCTATCAGTGATGGCTATTTGTTTGATGGGAGAAGAGAAAAAAACTAAAGCAGAACTTGCCTCTAACGTTAGGACCTCTGTTGTTTTAAGCCTTTCATTCAATTTCAGAGGAAGGAAATGAAAATAGATAACAGATACCATGCTTGGGATAAATTCCTGGTTCTAGAATGAGCCAGCTCTTCTCGTATCCTCGAATTGTTCAATCGCTCTCCATCCACGCCAAAGCTGGTCTCATCATACTGCAGTCACAAAAAGAATGGGCGAATTAAGAAATCCATATTCTTTTATTGTCATTTGCAGAACACCCAATCCCTACTTCCGCTTCCCATAGGCAATATAGTCTGGCAATCCCCCACCAACAAGTGAATAATCGATTGTCTCTTATGACCTCTGAAAGTCATGTTTAACTTCCCTTTTCAGCCCGATGTGCTAAGTCAAACATATAATCTTATAGGTAGCCTACAAGACGAGAACTGAACTTTGCTGAACTTTGTCAAATCGTCTCTCTTCCTGTTGTTGTCCTCTTTTTAATAATTTATTTAATCACTGGTCAGTGCCATTTGTTTACAATATTACAGGTACTCCATGATCCGGCTTCTAAACCCAGCCCTTAACCCTTCTAGACAAGGAGTTAAGTGCTGCCTGAAGAGTAGGTAAGTTGAAACTGAACTTTTTTTCTTTGAATCACATGACGCGAATATCTGGTGAACCAAAAAGAATTGCTAAGACTTATCTAAGTTATTTAAACACCCGCCACCCACGGAGTAGGAATATTATTAAAGAGTTGGTTTAGTACAGTGAAAGCAAGCATCCTGAGGGTGATGCAAAAATTACTATTGTTCTGTATGCGTTCATTTAAGGAGTGACTCAAACTCCGAGGAATAAACCATGACCTAATGGTTTTAATACAAGGTGGAAGGTGCTGGCCGGGAAGATCCTTCAACCTCAGGAACCAAGACGATTTATCTTAAAGCCACCCAACACAATTGGTTTGATTTAGTTTCTTAGTTTAACGGCATATCAACCTTTGCGGGTTATTTAGCGCCAAACCCATACTTATAGAAAGACAATACTGGAACAAATATAATCCATATTTTGAAAGATAAATGACTTCCTACTTTTCCCGAGCGTATTATTTCAAAATTGAAAGTTATTGGATGGTTAAAGTTCGAAATCAGTAATGTGTCATCCTCCAGCACGTTAGCCACTACGCTATGGGTACTACCCTCCATGAATGGAAATTTGTGGTCGGGTATGTCGTAGGAGGAAAAGGAAGAAAAGCCGCAAGTTTTCTTAGCAATTACGAAATTTTCAGACGTCGGTTGAGATCTACGACTGCAACCATTAAAGTGAGTTGTCAGGTCGGTTAATCATTCCTGGTAACCTCCAGTTCTTATCCGAAATGTGGAAAAAATTATTTTTACTCTGATTTCAGTGTTTTTCATGTCACTCGTTTATCTTAGCTCACCTTTTTTGCTTGCCTGTGAGTTAGCCTCATTTTCCAGGGTGTATCCCGGTTCAATGACTGTAGTTTCCGACAGAAAACATTTTATTTACTTTACAGATCTATATTTATATATAATTTTCACTTCATCCCCTGCACTCGGCAACAACAGGGTCATTTCCAGGTTAGTACATTAAACACCATCTAACCTCCATGATATGTATTCGGCAACATAATGCCACTATGTCAAATAAATATCGCAGCTAATTTTTTCGACTGAACATCTAATAACAGTTCAAGTAAAACAATAAAATTCCATTTGAATTTTTTTATCAACTTGTAACTAAGTGGTTGATTGGGTACTTCGATTCAAATGATTAATTCTAAAAGTAATTTCATTAATTTAAATTAGTCCAAATGCAAGTATGATTCATTTGGAAATTAAGGTAATGAACAAACTGAAAATATTCTAGCGAGATTAAAATTTTGAAGCTAGATAGAGACATAAGATGATCTAAAGAATAAAACAAGTTTTAGATTATTGATGTGGACCCAGGTTGGGACCACGAAAAGACAACGCGGAACACGGTATAAGTTTAAAGATATATTGAAGTAACAAGATACAGAGAAAAGTGGTGGCCTAAGTTAGGCTTAATTGTCAGTCGAATATCGGTTGAGTATCCAATATCTCCGAGAGTTCTTGGCTATCGATTAGGATAGAATTTGGAAGAGTCCATGAATGGGTAGGTAACGGTCTCATAACAATTAGAATAATGAAATCCAAAGCACATACAGGCAACCCACATGTTATTATGGGCTTTTATGTGAAGGTTTTCTTTTGCTATTATTTAGCCAATGAATTAATAAATAAAAGTTATATAGTAGTACTAGGCTTTTTTTTTACTAGTATGCAAACACACATGTCCCGTGAGCTGGGTGGCATTGGACAGAGTTCGATTCCTTCATTTTGACGTTGTATGTAATATTTTCAGAGTAAAGAGAATTGTGGTATTTTATATTTGGTTTTAGTTTATCTTCATAATTTTATAATTCGTTTTATCTTATTCTTTCGACTTTTATCATTGAAGTTATATTTTAAAATTTTACGTATCTTATTAATCTATTAATTTTCATTATGCAATGGGTAACGAGCTAAGCAAGAAGATTATTATTGCAGCAATGGACTCTCATTGGGTACCCCTATAATTCTGGCCTTGTGTAGAAACTAAACTAAGCTAAGCTGGGTAAATAATATGCTCTGCACACGTCACATAATATTGTAAGGGACACAGGTTACTGATAACAAAAAAAGGTTAATTTTAATTATATAAGTGATAAGATATTTTCTATATATCCTATGATTCCCTGTCCGTCTGTCAGTCCAACCTGTAAAGGCTCCGCCATTTTTTGCTCGATTTCAACTATTGTTTGAGTTATGGCGGAATATATTTTAAACTCTACAGAGAGATCCGATAATAAATATTCGTTTGGTAAGAAATGTTTCTTTCTTGTTATATGTAGTACCTTCAATAAGTTTCAAGACTTTTTTGTACAGGCATTTAAAATTGTCATAGACTCTTAGAAATTCAGTATGTTATTGCTATACATCTTATGAGATGACTGACTAATTTTCATGACTTCAGATTCAAATGAACAGCTACAGCAGGAATTGGAATACAGCCTACTAAAGCTTGATTGTCAGAGCTGTTGAATTTCAAAAATGCAATCTGAACGCGAGGAGACTTTAGAAGAATGATTTGCAATAAAATTCTGTTTTAAACTTGGAAAAATGTCACGGAAACATATGGAATGCTTCAGACTGATTTTGGAGCATCTTGCATGAATCGAGCATCAGTGTTTGAGTGGTATAAGAGATTCAAGGAAGTCAGGGAGTCTATGAGGGATGATGAGAGGTGTGGGAGGAGTAAGGAAGTCAATAGTCAATTGATTGGCCAAATGGTTAGGGTTAGGGTTTCTAAGTTGAGGTTTTAAGGGAGTTCAGGAGGATATTCCGTCGGAGAAGGCCAGCACTCTTCAAATCAGGTCAGTGGCATTTCCAACAGGACAATGCACCAGTCTACAACTCCATCGTTGTCACAGACTATTTGACCAAGATGGGCATCGAGACAGTTCCTCACCCCCCATATAGTCCAGACCTCGCTCCCTGTGACTTTTGGTTATTCCCTACGCTCAGAAGTTGTCGTTATGAGGAAATGAAAGAGGCTGTGTCAAAGTTCATTAACACACTCACACAAAAGGACTTCCATGGGGCCTTCCAGAAGTTTTTGGAACGGTACAAGTGCATTGCAGCTGGAGGAGATTACTTCGAAGGGGACTAGAGTTTCATCTGTGTACTATCAATAAAAGTACCCATCCAAATAAAGTCTGGAAACTTATTTAATGATCCTCGTATATATATATATATATATATATATAAAAGAAAAACCTCAAAAAATATTTAATGATCCTAGTATCTTAGTTAAAGAGTGTCGTCATAAACTGCGTACTCATTTTCTTGATGATGGCTGCGAGAGACAGATTGCGCCCTAGATACCTATATTCAATAAATCAATTTCTGTTGCTATTAGGTGATGAGACGGTAAGAGATAATTCCTTTACTCTCTACTTGTAAATGAACTATGAAAACTAATAAGATTTATTTTATATACGGAGACTTATTTTAGAATTTAATAAAAGTGACTCAACTTCGTTTGATTTTGATTGTAATCATCTTATAACAAACCTGTATCATGGCGATTTGATTTGGTTTATTTTTCAACGGCATATCAACTCCTCATGGGTAATTACATGCTGAAATTTAATTGTTTTGTAAATGATTCATAATAGTTATAACTATGTCAATGCACACAAGACGGAATATATGTGCTTTACTCAAAGAGGCGACGACTCAACACTAAACGGTAGCTCTCTGAAACTAGTCGACAAGTTTACCGACCTAGGAAGCAGTGTCTCATTAACCGATAGAGACATCAACATGTGACTAGCAAAGGCATGGGCAGCTATCGATAGGCTATCGGTCACATAGAAGTCAGAGCTCACCGATAAAATAAAACACGGTTTCTTCCAAGCAGCGGTCGTGTAGATAGTGCCGTATGGATACACTACTTGGACGCTAATTAAACTTATTAAATAAAAAAATATTGACGGCAATTACACAAGAATGCTGCAAGCAATATTAAACAAGTCCTGGAGGCAGCACCTCACAAAGTAGCAGCTGTACGGCTACTTACCACCCATCACGAAAACAACACAGTTAGACGAACCAGACATGCGGGATACTGCAGGAGAAGTAAGGACGAACTCATAAGTGATATACTATTCTGGACCCCTTCACATGGAGCAGCAAAGGTAGGACGACCATCTTGAACCTACATACAGTAGCTCTGTGCTGATACGGGATGTAGCTCTGAAGACCTGCCGGAAGCAATGGACGATAGAGAAGGGTGGCGAGAAAAGGTCAGGGATATCCGCGCTGATGGTGCGACATGATAGTAATTATAACGATTACGTTGTTTGGAAAATACCGCCTGATTTTAGAATTAATTCTCAAGACTTTTCTGACATAGCATTTTAGGATTAGTTTTATAATAAATGGACATTCCTAATGATGAAAGTGTCCTTTTTGTTAATTTTCTGTCACTTCTTTCAGAATTTGGTTTTGAAAGTTATATGAAAGATTTATATGAAAAAAAGAAGTGATGTGTTTATTTTTTTGCATGTATTGAAATTTGGTTATAATATTGTTTTGACCATAGATAATCAGGATTTCAATTCAGAAGCTTTTTGACTTGGAATATAAGATTTTTTTTCTCTTCCATAATATTTTCTTGATATATCAACCATCCATATTTTCATTCATCTGGACTCTTTGTTATGCAAAAAAAATATTACCTTCCAAAAGAATTGTAGAAAGTGCATCTAAAGCTATCCTGGCATTCACACCTTTTGTGTTTTATCGTACCGACATAAATAAACATCTTAATCGATGACAAAAATGCATAGATGCTCAGGTATCATATTTTGATTGATTAAACACTGTTTACATTCATTAAAATAAAAGTTTATTCTAAAACAGACATTATTTTCAGAACAAACTAATATATTTTCAAAGTTTAATTGCATCTATGGATTTCATTGTTTTTTGTTTTTCTTGTCTCTAATCGTTTGTTTGTTCACGGTTATCTGATATCAAGAATTCCTCTCTAATACAAATAATTTGTTCACTTTTGAATTGTTTCAATTATTCCAATGTAATACAGCTAATTTTTACAGAATTATTGGGTTTAAACCAACTATCCATTTTATTGCAACATACATCTTTAGGCTGCTGTAAAATGCACCATCAATAATATCTTTTGTTTATTCGATGTTTCAGCTATTTTCAAAATCTTACTTCCTCGCTAAAATGACCTGAGCGAGATTGGTCATGTCTTAGCCGGCATGAAACATCGGTGCTTATGAACACTTCTTGTTCACCTCCAACATTTTTAAATGGCTTCGCGTTTAGTCCTTTATATCTATGGTCAGTCTATGATATGACCAATGAGTAAGTGTTTCCGGTCTTCAAAGAATATGTCAGCCTATAGTGGATCCATTTCTATCTCAGTAAATTATTTTCTCTTAAACCGACGGCATTCTGGTATATTTTAGATTAAATTTTTCCTTCGGTGTTTCTTTTCTATCACAGCCACTTTGTAGCTGCCTTTTCCGTTATTTTGCGTATGCCATTTCTTTTTTGTTTTCTGTTAGATTCAGAGTTGTTAGAATTTTACTTAGACAATAGCACGAAAACCCTTCATCGTACTTCTACCAGTTCACAGCCTGCTTTTCTGCCCTAATTTCTACATTTTAATACAAGGTCGATGATGATGATCGTTGATTATTTCTTTTCACCATTTTCCTCCCATGAATATGTCCTATCACAATTATATCTGTTTTGTAGCATTTGAGAAAACAATTAGGTCTGATTAAGAAGGTGTCTTCGAGGTGTAAATTGTTAACGTGCTGGACTGCGGAATAATAGTAAGTGTAGTTCGAACTCCAGTCACGCTATTTCGTTCACTTTCGGACAGATACCCTTGGGAAAGGTAAAAACCCCTCCTTATCCTCCCAGCTATGGATTAAATAGTACTACTACTGTTCTTCTAAGAAGATGGCTTTGGCATTAAATAACTTGTGGAGGTTGATTTGCAATTAAACAACAAAAACAAATATGTCTGATTATAATGATAGCTAAGTAATTATTCGTGAAACTTTGTATCCATATGTTCACTTTCAACTACAGGGGTTTGGCAGTTGGAAGCCATTTTGGTCTTGTAATTACTTTTGAGCGATTTGGCGGGGGGATTTAAGGAATTTTATATATTTATCGGAATGATATTCTTTTCCCTGCTTGCCCAGTCTGCTGGGACTGTTGAATACACCGACTGCACCACTGCAGAAGGGTAAGACACCCACGAATGTCCTGGATATGACACTAAACAATCTGATGGTGAGATTGCAGTAATGCTGGAGGTTTGGGGAATGCGGAGTACCTTTTTATTGCCATCGCTCCCATGTCCACTCTGGCCCGGAGTGGTAGCACCTGATAGGGCCCTATCTATGGTTTAAATAGAACTAACGGCATACTTATGCTAAACTGAAACCATACTTACATTTAAACTGCGTACTTATGCTAAGCTGAATTATTTGAAACAGAACTGATTGAAACTCTATTTACACTAAACTGAATCGTTTATCATAGAACTGTTTTGACATTTAACTCTAACAAAATCTGTATGTATACTCAACTGAATTAGCTGAATTACAACTGCTTCACTAAACTGAATAGCTTGAAATAGAAATGTTTTTTACGATTAAACTGTGAACCCATGCTAAACTGAATTGTTTGAAATAGAACTGACTATTTACATAAAAATGGATTTGGCGTTAAATAACCTACAAAGGTTTATATGCCATAAAATCCAGCCAACCAACCAACCAGTTCTTCCCTACATTGCTTCCGTTATTGCTAGTGATCTTAGCTCCTGGTGGTGACGTCAAAGTTACGTCCCTCACTCAGTACCTTATTGCAACTACTAAATAACTGTCTTGGTGATCCTTTTCCTCCAAAGAGTTGACATGATTGCTCATTTATTTAAGCCATATATGTAGCTTTATTAGGCTTGGCAATATATTGTAAACAACTTGGACTAGGAATCTGATGTGAATGAAGTCGGATTTCAATATATTCGAATATACTAGTCTCCTCTGAATGATATTTTCCAACTTTATCCAAATATCTTCCTGACATTGGCTAATGATTTTACTAATCTGAACCTTTTCTACTCTTGCTCGAACTTTTTCCCAGAAGAGTTATCATTTTTTCTCTTTAGTGTTGTAGCCCTTGAAATTTGGGTATTACCTCTATCCTCCTCGTCAGGTAGCGACTGTGCAGACTATGGAATTTTTCTCAGACGTTCCTCTGACCTTGAACTCCCGGAATGCTCACCATTTTCTGCATGTTGGTACTTTGATTCTTACTGTCGATATTTGGTGATCATGTGAACCTCTGTATAAGATAACCTGTTGTTCGCGTCACAATTGATTCTTTGGAGATACAGCTAATTGGAAGTTGCCGTTTGTTTTGTGTTCAATACAATTCTGTCCTCCTCTGGCTTCTTGGAATACGAAGCCATCTTCACTGAGAGTTGCTGACTCTCCTTTTCATTTCTATTACTGTTGTCATAAGTGATTCATACATCAAAAGAGACAACACTATCATTGCTAATACGTCCGTGTTTATACATTCGGGCTTTAAAACTCTAAAGCAAACCTCATTTATTGTCCAGTCGGCTGGGGCTGTAGAATACACTGACTGCACCTCTGCAGAGGGGTAAGACCTCCCCTAACGAGAGTGCGGGATATTACACTAAACAATCTGATGGGGAGGTTCGAGTAGTGCTGGAGCTTTGGGGAATGTGGAGTACCCCTTCATTGCCATTGCTCCCAGGTCCACTCTGGCCCGGCGTGGTAGCACCTGATAGGGCCCTATCTATGGGTTAAATAGAACTAACAGCATACTTATGCTAAAATGAATTGTTTGATTAAGCTGAATAGCTTGAAAAAGAATTTGTTTTGACAATTGAACCGTACTTACATTTAAACTGCGTGCTTATGCTTAACTGAATCATTTCAAATAGAACTGTTTTTCGACATTAAAACTGTATTTACATTTAACTGAATTGTTACATATAACTGCTTGAATAGTTTGAAATGGAAATGTTTTTGACAATTAAACTGTACTTATGCTAAAGTGAATTGTTTTAAATAGAACAGATTATTTACATAAAAATGGATTTGGAGTTAAATAACCTACAAAGGTTGATATGCCATAAAACCCAACAAACCAAACCAAACCTCATTTATTGACCCTAGGTTATCAAATTTTAATGTCATCGTAGGTTTTCAAAAGCGATACAGTATGCTTCATGCTACTATCAAATATTTTCTCCTGGCTTTTGACTGTTTTCCTTGGATTCTTAGTATTGTTGTATCCGCTAAAGTAAACCAAAAATTATCCGTTATTATCCTTTTTTTTTATTACGAACGATCTCGATTTTGATGGTTTAAATTCTGTTCTTCCTTCTTAAAGGATCTCTTCAAGCTCTTTTAATCATCATCTACATCGACTTTCGTCAATAGGAAATGTTATGACAGATTGTTCGTGTAAACCTTTATTGGGGGCTGCTATATTCTGTTTTTTTATATGAGCCCCCGTCAAAATGTTCCTGCTGATTTGACTATCATATTCATGGCCAGGGAAAAATATGACTAAAATGGTGTAGCCGGGAATAAATCCTTTTTCGATTTTATGCCATGTCATTGTTTTCGGACCATTAGCGACTCTTACTTAAAAATTACTCTTGTAATTCACAAATAGGTAGTGTGTCTTACAATGCAGATGGTGTCCTTGCATTACTTCTTCAACCGGTCTGTGTGGAATGGGATTTTCTATTCCCCAGTTTCACTTATAAGCTGTGCTAATATTCCTGAGTGTTCAACACAGGCTGACTTTTCAGCAAACCCACCTCTCTGTACTGATGAATCTATGTATTTGCTCTTCTGCAGGAAGCTGGTTAATTTTTGGTTTAGGATGCTGAAGAGAAATGACCTTCTGTGTCTAATAGGGAAATGAGTCTGAATTGCTCTCATCTCTTCTGCGATTGTATGAGGAATTGTTTTGAGAAGTGTTCATTTCTCTCTCTTCACATTCAGATTGGCCAATTCTTTAAAAAATCTGTGAGGAATAGATTTAATGGACCCAATGGAGATGATTATTAAGGATCCACGCACCTAAACTTTTTCTTTTCCTTATCTTTTATGTCCCACAGTTATGCTAAGTGATTTTAGTTTATTGCTAAAATAGATAGCATCTTAGCTAGTGGTAGGCGTGTATTTCTGACTTGACTTACCCGAAAACCTAATTACTATAAAGAAACAATGTTTTAGTACATAGTTATAACATTTCAACTATTCCTCTCCAATATTAGCTACACTTCTATGGGTTTAAGTATTCTTATCTATTACTAATAATTTCCAAACAGATCTATTTTACCCACACCTGGTACCTAGACAGGTGCTCACACTCCAAATTAGAGTGGACCTCCACAGAACTCCACAAGTTGATCCTCATCACCAGTTGCAGTCGTATCCAGAATACATGTATTATTTGTAAGTTTTGCAATCAAATAAGATTAATCAGAGATAATCCATCATGTCAAAGAGTATACATATTTACACAACCCCTTTGCCATGGACAGGGAATGACACAATGTAATTTTTCCCTCGCCAATACTGGTTGTCTAAGCCAAGTGAAAGAGCCTAGTCAACCTAACTACTTATCTATAGTTGATAGGAGAAGAGATGGATTTATGTCTTTCCTCCGAAGATTATCTTGAAATTAAAGATAAGCAGCCTCATTCAGGAATTAAACTCGGATCGGTATTCCATTTTAGAAGAAGAAGAAGAAGAAGAAGAAGAAGAAGAAGAAGAAGAAGAAGAAGAAGAAGAAGAAGAAGAAGAAGAAGAAGAAGAATGCAAATTTTGAACTAAAAAAGTACCGAGATCTTGCCTAAGCAAGGTATTATAAGAAAAAAAAAAACACACGTATATAAACAGATATATATATATATATAGTCATCCACACACACACACACACACACATATATATATATATGTGTGTGTGTGTGTGTGTGTGTGTGTGTGTGTGTATATGAAGAAAGTAGAAAAACAGATAATACGAATTAGATGAATTTGTTTTGATAAAAAGCCAACGTTAAACGTTTCGGTTTTAATAACCTTCGTCAGTACTTTGATATCATGAGAATTATTCACACAGCGATGGATGCTTGTCTACATAACAGAAACAAATAAAATGTATATAACGAAAAAGACATAAACATGCATCTACCGTTCTTAATGTAAAAGTATTCAGTTTTTCAAACTTCATACGGTCGGATTCAGATTTATATTTACTTCCGTACTATTTGAAAAAAAAACAAAACAAATACCAAATACATTCTTACACGACATCTAACATGGATGACTTCAAAACGATCTGTACATATAAAACTTAATTATATCTGCATATTTCTCTGAAAACAGGAAGACTTTTCTGATCTCTTAAAAATCCAATATATTCAAACATCATTCCACCTGCCAAACACGTACTTGATACTTTTATACACTTATATATTTACATTCACATTTACAAATATACATTCAAAAGAAAAAAAACAAAAACAGAAACATTAGTTTCAAAATTACAGCAATTAACTTCGGTAATTGGTATATCATTTGATAGTTGCTGCAAGAGAGACATTTACAACCAATCAAAAATACACCAGGGAGATCAAAGACAAAATAAACCTTACGAATTAAAGTGAGTGAAATTTTGCCAAAAAGAAATAAGAAATCCCAACGCAATCCTCTAATATATCAAATTGGTTTACTGATAATACAGTGAATAGTCTTTCCATTTTTGTGTGAAGGAGTGAATCACAATAATGTTTATATCAATTTTCGTAGAATTTTTATTGAAACTGTTATTTAGGATAAAAGATTAAGATATATTTCTTAACTTAATGAGGATAAACGGTAGGCTAAGCGCGCTTTTCCGTCTCAGAGTATGGTGGTTATTTGCATAATGAGTGCAGAGTATTACTTTTCTTAGCTAAAGATAAGCGCATCTGGCTTTTTCATTCCATTTCTTTGCCATATCAGGCATTAATATTTTTTCTTTCGATAGTTACCTTCTAGATGCCTCAGCAGCTCTTCGTTACCACTGTCAAACCATAATTATTTCAGTTTATCCTGATTGAAAATTGGAGAAAGGGCATCTTTCATAAATAATGAGTTGAAGTTATTTGTTTTCACCATACGACGAGGATTGTTTTACAGTTAAGTAACCATTTAAGCAACCTCAAGGTGAAGTATCATTGGTGTAGTGGCTATCATGCTGGACTGCAACATCGTAGTGAGTTCGAACACCGGTCACACTGTTAAGTTCATTTTCAGTTTAATAGTTTAGAAAAAGCTATGTGCTTTCTAATCCCCTCTGCTATGAACTGAATAGTACAACTCATATCTTTATACAATGATGGCTTAGGCTTAAAATATCCCACGTATTTGATGTGAAAATTATATAACGGTACCCGACCAAACCAACAGAATGTACTCAAATTGAAACGTTTGTGCCTTATCTAAGCAAAACGTTGAAAATATCATGCAAGAATGAACTCAGTGGTTCCTTTTAGATTACCGAACTTTAACTTTCAAAATACTTATATATATATATATATATATATATGCGTGCGTGCGTGTGTGTGTGTGTATGTGTGTGTGTGTGTTAAGTGCTCGTGGTTTAATGATTTTTGCTGTAACAAAAACTAATTGAGCAACTCGTGTTCAAATCCTGAACAAAGATATTTTCATTTCCCATAGGGCTAATGCTGTTAGGAAAGGTAAGCATCAAACACTTCTCTCACTAGCTATGGGTAAATAGTCGGGCAGACTTGGTCATGGCGAAGGGAAACAAGAAGAAGGAATTCATCCAGTTAAATTCTTCTTATAAATTCACTTTCTGTCATGTCCTGCTGGCGCAGAAATATTGGTAAATCTATACTAATATAGGTGGCAACCTCATACCTATTTGCCATATAAAGCAAATCTTAATGAATAGCAACTACTTACCGCCTTGTGTACTCCAGTCTAATGTTCTTACTATCGTTACTGAAGTTCCATTTGAGGGAAAACGCAGTTTAAAAACCTCTTCTATTGATCTACTTAAGAAAATATGGCTTGTAAATTGACAGCAGAATTTTATTAAAAAGTGAAGTATGTTCTTGTGACTCGAGGAGCAAGACAAATTTGATATATGCAAAGCGCTAATATGCTTTTAAAATCAGCTGTCAGCAACTCGGAATCAATCTAGACAAGTGTATTCAATTGACACATGACTGTTCAGTGAATGTTTTAGTCATAAAGATGAAATTTCGCTCGGATTAATTTCCTTGGTTGTTTATTAATATCTGCTTTTATTGCCAAAAGGAACCACGAAAATGTAATTTTAGCATAACGATTATTATCATTGGAAATGGAACTGGTGACTCAAGTTCAAATCCTTTTTCTTTGTTTGTTTGCTTGGGTTTTATAACATATCAGAAATTGCTGGGTATATAATGCCAAATCCATTTTTATACAAATAAACAGTTCTATTTCAAACAATTCACTTCGGCATAAGTACACAGTTTAATTGTCAAAAACAATTCTATTTTAAGCACTTCAGTTTAGTCAAATAGTTGTATTTCAAACAATTCAGTTTAGCATGAGTACAGTATCAATGACAACAACTGTTCTATTTCAAACAATTCAGTTTAGCATATGTTTGCAGTTTAAATGTCAAAACATTACTATTTCAAGCATTTATGTTTAGCATAAGTATACACTTTAATTAAATTTTATCCATAGATAGAACCCTATCACTTCCTAACAATCCAGGCCAGAGTGGACCTGATAGCGATGGCAATGAAGGAGTACTCTGCATTCCCTAAAGCTCCTGCATTACTGAAACCTCACCATCATACTGTTTTGTGTCATATGCAGGACACTTGTTGTAGTAGTCTTACCTACTCCGCAGAGAAGCATTCGGGGTATTCTGCAGCCCCAGCCGATTCGGCAGTTCATATCCTGGGTGTGACGATATGCGTTTCACAAAAAGCTAATGCCCTTGTGGAGGAATGAATCTAGCTCTTCTCTTCCTCAGTTTTGGTTCAATAAAAGGGCTGACTTGGATCTTCAGCAGTGGCTAAAACAATAATTACTACGCCACGGTCTACAACGTAATATTAACGTTTCAAAAAATGAATATATTAATGTACTTCAGTATCATTTGAAATATTCTAAAGCAGATGTATTTGATGCATATATGAGATTGTAGGTTGGTTGGTTGTATTTTATAGTATATCAATCCTTGTAGGTTATTTAACGCCAAATTCTGTCGCTCTCTATATATATACATATTTAACCAAAGATTTCTAAACAAATACTTAGGTAGGTAAAATTTTATATAAGCAGGATTTCGTTTGTTTGCACAAGATTAACCAGTTTTAATTCGTCATATTTTTTGGTACAACTCTGTCTCTCTTAAGAAGGACAGAACGTCATCTATTTGGACGTTCTCGAACAGATCGGTTAAACTATTTACTTTGAAAAATCGCTTTCTGATAACAGCGAAAGCCCTGCATTCTAAAAGAATATGTTTAACCGTGCAAGTTGTCTGACAGGTCAAACACTATGGTTGTGTTTTCTGGTTCAGAATGAAAGAGTTAGTAAGCCTTGTATGACCAATTCGCAATAGGGACAAAACGATTGATTTTCTCGATTCTGGTCTCTACTCTCCCAAGGTTGGCTGAATTTGGAAGAGTTTATTTTGGATGTTATTGCTTCATCGTTGTTGCCATTTTGTATAAAGTTTTGGTTAAATAAAAGGGCTGTCTTCAAGCTATGCAGCTTATATGAGACCCACAAAAAACTAAAACTTCGGAGGCGCGCTGACTGAAGCAGTTATCATCGCAGAAAAAAGAATCAACAACCAGAGTTCACATTCATGATAAGGATGCTGTTATATTGTCATCTGCTGATTCATGCAGAAATATACATATATATGCTGGATACATACCGACGCAATGATAACAGACGCAGTAATAAACGACGCAAGAAGGAAGACGCAGGAAGACTTCTTTAACAATATTTTACCTCTCACTTAATTGCAAGTGTTCGAAAGGGTTGTTCAAGGGTTGCATGTGAGAGGGAGCTGGAGATCGAATATAAACTGTAATATCTTGACCCCACTGTTATGACCGTCACGTTGTGTCTTTCTTGTTCTCTTCATGCTCAACCGGAGGCCTAGGGCCCACTGCTGGATGCTGGCTTTCTTTATTGCATCTTATCAGCATCTTCTCTGGACCCCAAACTCCATCAGGGTTTCGGAGGGCCCACTCGGTCGGGTGTGGGTTTCCCTACCACATCTGGTCTCTAGCTGTCTGGAATTCTACTGGCAACTACTCTGGCTCGTCGAACTCAGCTGAATTATATAATCGTTCGACGCCCACTCGATCTTTGAAATCGAATGTTTAATCGTCATCAAGCGGAAATAACTGTCATGCAGTTCAGAGGTCAGTCTCTTCCGGTGCATCACTCTGTAGTGTACCATGGGAATTTTTCTTGCTCGTTCCATTTCATCAGCCAATTTCCGCCCACACGATTTCCTCTCATTACTGCCATTAGAATGTGTCACCTCCTTCCGGTGCATCACCTTGAATGGCATTTTTGGCCGGGTCAAAAGGTCAAAACATAACAATGCCTCTATTTCCCTTCATGCTAATATTTTTGGGAAAGGCATAAATGATTCTCCTATGAACGCAGAAATGGATAGAAAGAAGAGCAGACTGGATTTGTTTCACTTTAGAAGAAAAACAATTGAAAGTAAACTATTTTTACTTCGCTTAATAAATGACTGGCCCAGTCGGCTGAGGCTATACAATAAGTGTTTTGGATGATACTAAACAGTATGATGGTAAGACTTCAGTCCAGCTGGGGTTTTGACAAATACAGAGTAACCCTTCATTGCTATCGCTCCCACGTCCAATCTGACCCGGACTGGTTGCACCTTACTGGGTTCTATCTATGAGTCAAATAGCAAGAGAATAAAAAAAATCACCTGAAGAAGGCCAGAGGTGAAATTTGGCCGAAATGTAGTGAAAGAAGAAACAACACAAAAACTACCAAGATGAGGACAAAAAGTCCGCAATAAATAAAAAATTGATTCTCAGATTAAGAAGCGTCATCTCAAAATGATTCCAATTAAAGACAAGTCAAATAGCAGTGTTTGACATTTAAACTGTGTACTTATGCTAAAATGATTGGTCTGATATAGAAGTGTTTGATCATTCAGCTATGTGTAAACAAATGATTGATGTTTAATTGAATTGTTAATGATACATAGCAATACTTGGAACCATTTAACTTTGTTCACATGCTAAATTGAACTGCTTTAAATAGAACTGTTTGATAATTCAACTATGTATAAACAAATGATTGGTATTTAATTGAATTGCTAAGGATGCATGGTAATACTTAAAAACATAGAATTATGTACAAGGAAATGGTCAATAGTAAATAGAATTATTCGTATTAGATAGAAATAACAGAAACTATTTAACTGTGAGAAATATATATATATATATATATATATATATATATATAAGATTTTTCATTAAATAACCTACTATAGTTGATATGTCAAAAAAACCAATCAAACCAAATAATGTATATTTAATATATATGAATACAGTGAATGTGGTATTAAATGACGTACTATGGTTGACATGCCATAAAACCAAACCAAAATTTATATACTTTATATATGTATAAAAGAATCTGGCTATAAATAATCTAAAATGGTTGATATGCCATAAAAACCAAACCAAACCAAACCAAACTAATAAATAAGCTTGTGTCACGTACTGCCCTTGAATGAGGGATTGGCTAAATTCTTACAAGAAACTCAAACACAGGATTTACTTTTATCGCATTAATAACCAACTTTTCTGCTGATGAAAATATAAGAAAAGCAAAATATTAAAATGAATTAAAAACAAATCTTTTTCATGATCTGATATGATCATTTTATTTATATAAGGAAAGAGATAACCCTTCACCAATAGTAAAAAATCAACGAAACAAGCTTGCAAACAACAGTTTTTTGAAAGAATATTTTGTGACGCCCCTGTGTTCAGCTATTATAGAAAAATGCTTTGTATCTTAACTATTATCCTTGCCAAAGAACATTTTTTAAAAATTAAAAAAAAAACGAGTCAATACTTTTAATTTGGGTGGATTTCATCAAGGTGGGTAGTAAGTTGCAATGATATATCCCTTCTTTGGTGCCTTTTTAGATTACACTTCCTCAATGTCATAGTTTTTAAATGTCAGTTTTGTGGGTTAGTGTTTTGTTTGTCAGATTTTCTTAGAAAAAACATGGCTTATTATATGATCAGAAGGATTCACCTGCAATGTCTTAGCCTATTAATATGGAGGTATATTTTTGTGTGATGCTTAACACTCAGCAATAGAAGATACTATCGAGGGTAAAATGCAGCAACCCTGGGAAGGAGTAGCCCTCTCCCCTATACCTCTGTGTAGTAGCTATTGAAAAGGAAGCCTTCTGGTCACCCTCGACTACGGTCGCCAACTTTACTTTACTTTATCCTTATATCAAATTTCGTTAAGCAAACGGGGAAAATTCTGAAATTTGAATGTCCTTCGTAGTAGCTATGTCTTTTCAAATGAAAATGGCTTAACAAGATCCTACAACAATTTTTCTGCATATCTTCCTTCTTCAATTGCCCAGTCGACTACGTCTCCGCAGAATGGTAAGACTCTCCCAAGGAGATTCCTGGATATGAGTCTAAACTATCACATGGTAATGATCCAGTAATTCTGCAGTTTTGGTGAATGTGATGTACCCGTTCAATGCCATTTCTCCCAGTTCCACTCTGGTCTGGAATGGTCGGACCTGATAGAGTCTTATCCAGGGGTCAAATTGAACAAAACTTGTTATATTTTGACCCTCGCCCCGGCCCAAAAATGCTATTCCAAGGTGATACACCGGAAGGAAGTGACACATTCCAATGGCCAGTGATCGAAAGAGATCGCGTGGGCGGATTAAGGCTTATGATATGGGACAAGGTGAAGGTCCCATTGTGCCACTATAGTGATGCACCGGAAGAGAGTAACCTCTGAACTGCATGACAGTTATTTCCGCTTGATGACGATTTCAAAGATCCAGTGGGCGATCGTGTGGGCGTTGAATTATTATATAATTGAGTTGAGTTGGGTGCCAAAGTAGTTGCCAGCAGACTTCCAGATAGTAGAGACCAGATGTGGTAGGGAAGGCCACACCCGACCGAAGGGTCCCTCGGAAAAGCCCCGATGGAGTGGACCCCAAGACCTCTGGTTGAGCATCTAAGAGAACAAGAAAGACACAACGTGACGATCATAACAGTGGGGTCAAAATATAAAGTTTATGTTCGGTCTCCAGCACCCTCTCACATGCAAACCTTGAACAACCCTTTCGAACCCTTGCAATAAAGTGAGAGGTAAAAATAATTGTAAAGAAGTCTTCCGGCGTCTTCCTTCCTGCGTCCTTCATTATTGCGTCTGTTATCATTGCGTCGGTATGTATCCAGCACATATATGTATATTTCTGCATGAATCAGAAGATGTATATGTATACAACAAACTGTGTACTTTTGCTTAACTGAATTGTTTGAAAAAGAACTGTTTTTGACATTTCAACAGTGTACTTATGCTGAACTGAACTGTTTGAAATAGAACAGTCCGAACTTTTGCTATACTGAATTGCTTGGAATAGGACTGTTTTTGACAATGAACCGTATGCTTATGCTAGATTAAATTGTTTGAAATAGGACTCTTTTGATATTTAACCTTTTCAAAGCAAAAACTATGCTTATACTAAACTGAATTATTTGAAATTTAATTCGGCGTTAGATGACCCGAAAAAATTGTATTAGCACAAATTTTCAACTTGATAACATTCTCCATACCAAGAAAATTAGCGGCTTTTACCGCGGCTGAATACCAGTTCCTGGATTAGTGTAAACCTTTCATCAACATATATTTATCCAATCATTGCGCCACGGACTGAATGTGAAACAAGGTAAAACTTTAAGAGCAATGAAGCTGGTTTTAATTAAGTGTTTTTCTTCTCTCTGATTGTTTGTCTTAACAAGGCTTAAAAACACAGCCTGTCTGTCAATTTACTAATAGTTAAGAATAGAGGGAATTGATTCAAACCATTCGGTTTATCATAAGTACACTGTTTAGTTCTTTATGGCCCATAGACATGACTCTATCCAATACTACCACTCCGGGTTTGAGTAGACCAGGGAGCGATGGCAATGAAGGGGTACTTCAGATTCTCCAAATCTCCAGCATTACTTAAGCCTTAACCATCAGATTGTTTCATCTCATATCCAGGACACACGTTTGGGGAGACTTACACCTCTGCAGAGGTGTAGACGGTTTATTCTGCAGCCCAAGCTGACATAGCTATACTCCATTGGTAAAATATAGATACTTTGTAAATTACCATTTAAATTCAAGATTTTATCCGTCTTGATCTTCCTCCTTATTTGGAAAACATATTCGTAATTTACATAATACGCAAACATATTTCGCTCCAATGAAATAAATAAAATTGCATTTAAGTGAAAGTACAATTTTGCATATTTCAATTTTATTGAATTTACATGTCTGCTTGCTTCATTTCTACAAAATAAATGTAAATACATTTCTGCTTGCCATATTTTAGACTTTAGCATATTTTCATGAGAAAAAAAAAAATGTTAGGATTGGCGATTTTTTCTTTAATTTAATGCAATTTTAAGCATTTGAGTTTCAAGAAATTATATATATATATTAGCATGCAGATGATGCAAATGAAATAAAATAAAAATGAAAAAGAAAGGTTGTCGAATTTAAGTCTATGTGTAATCAAAATCGTTGAGAGGCAATTTTAAGAATGCCTTGTTATATTCATTAGAAACTGTGGGATAACATTTTGATGAAAGTATTTTTTTTCTTTTGAAAAAAAAAAGGAAAAGGAATTTGTGAAATAGACTAAATCAACATGATTTGAATATTTTATTCTTGATACTTTTTGGTTGAATATGATTTTGGATTTTCAAAATAACATGGAACAGCCATAAAAATGCAACAGAGTTTGAGGGTAATAGAATTTTAAATATTCTGAAAATTCCATAAGGTTATTCCAAGCAATTTCAGAATGTTAATGGCTGATATTAAAAACTAAAATCACACACACACACACACACACACACACACACACACACATATATATATATATATATATATATATATATATATATATAACTGCTGATGCAAAGACAGTAAAAAATTGATATGAAAATGACCATAAGAACAAATCCTGTTTTTGGTGCAGAAGCATCATTATAGTTAATTCCGGATACCTCATCAGTATCAAAATACCATCAAACTTTATTGATACACACACACACACACAGACACACACACACACACACACACACATATATATATATATATATATATATATATATTATGCAATTAGACAGCAAGTCGTTATCTAAGCATGTTCGGTTAAAGAATGCGGAGTGTTTTCTTTTCAAGACCTTCAAGTGAAGGCGTTAAAGTCTTTTTGTAATTTTTTTACGTCTTCTTCAGGGTGGAGAAAAAAGTGTCCCACTGTGACCCAAGCACTTTCGACCATTTCCCTGGTCATCCTCATGAGTAATGATTGTTGCGTTAAATTTTATTTATATTAATTTGGAGTATTCGTTTTAAATATGGATTTCGCTTATTTTGGTAGGGTGGTTGGGTTAGTTATTGAATATGTATAATATATTATTAATTGTGAAGTTATTTCATATATATATATATATATATATATATATATATATATATATTGTTACGCCGCCATGTGCCCAACGGGTTTACAGAGTGCTGTTCGTTCCTGCCAAGTTCACCAGTTAAGGCAGGGCATAGACCTTTTGCTGTGGTCTGCCAAACGCTATTTAGTATCACGGATACTACCAACTCCCAAGCGGAAACCCATTTTAAAGACTCTGGGCGAGATATAAGTGAATTATTAAGAGTCAACATACCTAACTGGCTAACTTGCCCCCCCGCCCCTCAAATACGAGGTCTTCGACAAGTACAATTCTTCACAATAAA
>OY757918.1:38428009-38450509 GCA_963585895.1 Sepioteuthis lessoniana | reverse complement strand
ACACACAATCACTTCACGTGACGCTCTTGATTACCTTAAAATAAATTCAAATGAATTACGTCGATTCATTGGGAATGCATTCTATTTCTTAACAAAAAAATCAACTCAAAATATTCGTAGTATAGACTTACTTAAATTCAAATATTACTCAATGCAAATGGTTGTCATTAAGATTGTTAGCAAGATGCCTAGAATTCATATAAGGATACAAATATATACGTTTTGTCTATTTTTTCTGGAGAACGAGATAATCTAGAAAATCTTTTAAAATCTTTTATTCTTTTTCTTGATTTAATTTTCTCGGAATTCGTAAAATCTTCCCACTTTCAAACATCTTTGTTATTAAAAAATTGCATTTTGTGATTCATGTTGGGTTTATAAGAATGTGTTCATCACGCTGTTGATATTTTAATTCCATGACAATGTTTTAATTTCTACGTCATCTAAAACAGATACAGCTCTAATGCATTCCCCGGTAAAACTTATTGAATTAGCACATTTAGAGGATGTTCACTTAAGTTAATTTTTTATTTAGCAGTAAATAAGCAAATAACAGATCAGGCTCAAACATTTTTCATTTACTCCTTAAACAAACCAGATTAGATTATTCAAATTTATATAATGTTTTTTTGCAAACAATCTTTCTTCTAATCTTTACCCATTTCCAAATATGTGTCAGTTTCTCTTTGTGACAAAAATTCTGTACTTTTTAAAAATCTTACTCACTTTTAAACGGCACGAGACTGAAAACATCTACAAGACTCGTCATATTTCTCTGATGTTTGTGGATTTGAACTTTGATCTGCCACATGTCAAATATTCCTACCGAATATTCGGGACATACTATTGCATGGTTATAATATCTTGCAAATACCGAGATTATCGCTGATTAAAAATTGGTCGTTATCACTGATTCAAATATAAGTCGAGCCATAAATTTTGGAATTACTTAAAGATACAACCTTACCTCTTATTCAAGTGCGTATATATTCAACATGATTTGTATATGTATTCAATGTTTTTGCATAAGTATACAACTTTCTTGCACATGTTTTCAACGTTTTCGGCATACATGTTCAATGATTTCTATATGTATTCAAATTCTTTCACGTTTTTGCATATGTTTTCAAACTTATTTGCAAATGTGTCCAACTTTTTTTGCATATGTATTCAATGTTTTCGGCCAATGTATTCAGCGTTTATTTTTTTAAATTTTCATATGCATTCAAGTCTTTTGACATATGTTTTCAGCCTGTTTGGCATACGTTTTCAAATTATTCGGCATATCTATTCAATGTGTTGTTATATGTATTCAACGTTTTTTGCCTATGTATTCAATGTGTTGTTATATGTATTCAACGTTTTTGCCTAGGTATTCAATGTGTTGTTATATGTATTCAACGTTTTTTGCTTATGTATTCAATGTGTTGTTATATGTATTCAACTTTTTTACCTATGTATTCAATGTATTGTTATATGTATTCAACGTTTTTTGCCTATGTATTCAATGAGTCGTTATATGTATTCAACTTTTTTTACCTATGTATTCAATGTGTTGTTATATGTATTCAACTTTTTTTACCTATGTATTCAATGTATTGTTATATGTATTCAACGTTTTTTTGCCTATGTATTCAATGTGTCGTTATATGTATTCAACGTTTTTTGCCTATGTATTCAATGTGTTGTTATATGTATTCAACTTTTTTTACCTATGTATTCAATGTATTGTTATATGTATTCAACGTTTTTTGCCTATGTATTCAATGTGTCGTTATATGTATTCAACGTTTTTTGCCTATGTATTCAATGTGTTGTTATATGTATTCAACGTTTTTTGCCTGTGTATTCAATGCGTTGTTATATATATTCAACGATTTTACCTATGTATTCAATGTGTTGTTATATGTATTCAGCGTTAATTTTGAATATGCATGCAATGTTTTTTAGTGATTATATTCAACGTTTTTTTTACAGTTTTCCAAAGGGGTTTTGCACATGTGTTTAAAATTTTAGCATATGCTTTCAACGTAATGAATTGGCAATTAAACTGTATATTGACATCCTTTCATGTTAAATGATTCAGTCTCCAAATTTATCCAGGTATCGTCGTTAAGACTGTCTCGAATATTTGTCATGTTGTCAATTTAGGAGAATAATTATATAAAAATAAGCTTCAACTTATACTCCAATATCAACAGTAGTTAATGTAAAAATACAAAAAATTATTTGCAAAAAAGGTAGCAACACTGTTGCCGTTTTATAAACGGAGGCATACATTTAACATATACTGACTGCTTATTTGTTTACATCAGCGTTTCCGGTGCACTTCCATCTGATAGAATATCCTCACAGTTATATTTCCAGATATAATCTGAATTATCTCGACCTTTACCAATTTCGCTAAGTTCATCTCGTCTGATAGACTAAAGTCTTCTTCTACTTGGCATTTTGATTCTCTTGGAGACAAGATAGCTGCCACTTTCTGCTTAGAAAATCATTTCAGCTTTCTACACCTGGCGGCTTTCAGTCGGTAACAGACAAAGCTATTACCGGTTGGTAATGACACTTAAACAACCAGTGAATACAAGGGATGCATTTTCGTTTACTGCAAGATTACTTTTCGCCTTGGTAAATAGGAAAAAAGTCACAAAAATCGATCACATTTCAATGGAGTGGAGTTTCTCTTATTTGTGGTGGATATGATCCAATGGAAGACCATGAATATATTGAACAATAGAAAATAAGAATATACAATGTTTTTTTTCCAATACATGAAAACCTATATATCAATATAGTTGAAACTACCAACCAACATGATTTTTTATTGCTTAAACACGTAAAAATAGATTCATATGCTTTTAATGTTAATATAAATATGATACAATGCAGCTTTGTGTGAAATAATTATCACAAACGAGTAAAGTACTGCTTTTAGTGCTTGATTTCGTTTTTTTTAATTTTATACAAGTCCCTCTATTGTATTAATTATATATACTTATGATTATGGAATGTGATTTATATATACTAATTAAGCAATAGAATTTTCCCCGATTGTATAAAGTATATTATATGACTAATAGATTATGCAAAATGGGAGATTAAATAGACTCTACTTATAAATATATACACATTATATATATACATATATATATATATATATATATGTATATATATAAGAAAGAGAGAGAGAGAGAGAGAGAGAAAGGGTGTGTGAGTAAAAGAGAAAGAAAGAGAAAGACGGAGAGCGATATTAATACAGAGAGACAGAGACAAAGACAAAAAGACAATGAGAAAGACAGAGAAACACAGTGAGACAGAGAAAGATTACTGCTTAATTTAAATGTAAATGTTTCATTTACCTTTAAGTAGAATAACAATATATATATATATATATATATATATGTGTGTGTGTGTGTGTGTGTGTGTGTGTGTGTGTGTGTGTGTGTGTATATACGTCGCAATATATATATATATATATATATGTGTGTGTGTGTGCGTGTCTCTCTCACTCTCTTCCTATATATATATATATATGTGTGTATATATATATATATATATATATATATATATATATATATATAATATATATATATATATATATATATATATATATATGGGGGGATGCCTGCGCGTGTGTGTGCGCGCGTGTGTGTTTGTTTGAAGAAAAGCATTGGGAGTCCTACTGGAAAAAACTAATATCCTACAAATGATTCTGTTAAATAAAAATGTATTTTACTTGATCATGCGCATTTTTCGAAGGCATATCGATGCATCTTTTTTAAATGTCCTAAAATGAATGAGCCAAAATTATCTAAGATAAACTTCAAGCATAGAAATTTAAAATGTATAAGTTATCAAATATTCCATATTAATGCAGCAGTCTTTCGTTTTTACTATGTTGAGTATAAAAGTTCAAGTCAAAATCTCTTGAGTGTTACTAGCCTAATAAATTTTAAGAAATATACATTCATCTTAACATTCTTCAACAATTTTGTTCAGAATTACATCGTGCATGTGCAATCCGCTAAATTCAAAATCAAGAATTTCTAAAAATAGAAAAAAAAAATGGAAAATCAAACGCTTTAGAAAAACTACTGATATTCAAATTTTCTACTTTCTGGGCAGAAAACATCTCAGATAAAAAAAATCAAAAATCAAAAAAGCAAGCAAATATTCCCCGGGATATTAAAAAAAACAACATATCATACACTTGAAATAATTGAATAAACATTAGTATACTCTTTGAATATTTTGAATAATATCTTATTCAACTGAATTAATTGAAGAAGGATCTAACACAAAATCTTGAAATAATTAAGCGTATGATACTCAAGAAATTCTTAAAATAACATATTTTACACCCTCTGAATACAAGAAATAACATCTTATTACCCTCTTAAAATACATCAAAATATTTAATTACTCGAAATCACATCTTTTTGCCATCTTGAAATATTTGAAATCAAATGTTAATATAGTTTTGAATACTTGGACGTGTCATACTTTTGAAGCGCTTAAAATAGCTGATTAGGAAATATTTGAAACCAACCTTATTATACTCTAAAATTATACTCGTGTTGACGGTGGAAACAGCGTGCGTTGAAATTTTTCGGAAATGTAATGTATAAATTTTAAAAATAGCTAAATAAATTTTGCATGATGCCATTTTTTTAATATTTTAAAGAACCGTGTCTGCTGTTGCTTTTAAACGCATTGTCCCTGTACACATTTATCGAGAAAGAAAAGCTATAGACGCTGCCAGAAAATAATTTTAAAAAAAATAAATCATCCACCTCAGAAATGATGTTCGTTGATACTGGTGATGACTTGTACTGAATCTCCTTTGTTTGAATGTGTCAGATGCTCGTATTTATAGCTGTACTTCAAAATGCACAAAAGGAAAGGGTACCTGGGAAACAAACTTAGCCAATGTATTGCAAAAAGCGAGTCTCTGTTTTCCTGACAGAAGAAAACCTGAACGATTTCTGAACATATTTTTGACTCGTGACTAGTAGGAGTCCAAGCAAGAAAAAGAAAACCAACGCAGATATTAAGCTTTTTTTTCTGGATTGGCAATGAATAAATTATTAAATCAATAAAATCTAAGATATTTTGTCTACTTAAGGTCTTTTGTTTGCTTAACTCATTTATAGTGTCATTAAAAAGAGAGGAGAGTCTCCGTGGCCCCAATACTAAAGGGTTGAAGTTAAGATTCGGAGAAATCAAGTTCTAATTCCAGTCACGCTATTACATAAACTTTCAGTCTAATACCCTTGGGGAAATTATGGAATCCTTTATCTAGCCCAGTTAAGTGGTACCTTTACTGTTCTTCTACAAGGATGGGTTCTACATTTTATAAACCACGAAAGTTGATGTGCCCTTAAACAAAGAAAACAAGCCAAAAAAGCCTATATCCCTAATACTATGTATTATATTTTGTCATTATATCCATCGTTATGGTTCGTGAAGTCCTCAGAAATCATGTAGACTTTATACCTGATACATAAAATCCTGAAAAACCAATATCCGTACTGTTCTTCAAGAGCGGTTTTTGCTTTAAATAACCAACAAATGTTGATATGCCTTGAAACAAAGAAAGCAAACTGAACTAACTAAAAAGCAGAAAATCTTTATCACTTCGAAAATGTATTACATTTTTTCAATACATGCAGGGTTATGGTCAGTGACAAGACTTCAGAAAACATATAGACGTAATGTCTGATATACACATTTTTTGAAAAATGAACATTGGAACTTACAAATATACATAGCATGAAAAATCAATATTTGTACTTGCATGTGATCTGTTTCAAAGTGTCTAATTATTTTACTAATAGTAATGTTTGTTTAGGCTTTGTTCCTTTTTTTGTCATTACCTGAAATTTGAAGAATACTTGCCCAGGTAGTTGGTGCTGTAGAATATACAGACTGCACCTCTGCAGAGGAGTAAGGCCCATCCCAAACGAGTGTCCAGGATATGACACTTAACAAACTGATGGTGACGTTCCAGTGATGATGAAGCTTTGGAGAATGCGGAATACCCCTTCCTTGCAATCGCTCATAGGTCCATTCTGACCCGGAATGGTAGCACCTGATTGGACACTGTCTATTGATAAAATAGAACTCAACAGCGTACTTATGCTATACTAAATTACTTGAAATAGAACTGTTTTGGCATTTAACTGTGTGTTTACGAACTGGTTGATCAAATTGAATAGCTTGAAATAGAAATGTTTTAGACAATTAAACTGTGTACTCATGCTAAAGTGAATTGTTTGAAATAAACTGTTTATTTGTATAAGAACTGATTTTGCTTTAAATCGACGACAAAGGTTGATATGTCATAAAACATTAACAACCAACCAACCTTGAAAAATGCATCGGAAAATTGATATAGGAAGCATAACTTGTCATGACGATGTGATTGATCCGATTGGTCCTTTCCAACCCCACGTCTAGTACCGTAAGAACAATGGCTTGAGATGGCTTGGCAGTTACTCAGATCTGGCCTTACCAATCACCTGTCTAGTCCACTAAGGGCCTAAGTTGAGTGTTAAAAGTCATATGATACTTTAAGTTTTGTTTTTTTGTTTTTTCCAGTACCGATACCTAGCTTGCCCAATCGGCTGAAGCAGAGGAGTGACCCCCCCTAACGAGGGTCCTAGATATGACAACCAAACCAGCAGATGGTGAAGCTTGTGTTTGGGAGCTTTGGCGAATGTGGAGTACCATATCATTGTCATTATTTCCTGGTCAGTTCTGGCCCGGGAGTGGGTAGCACTTCATAAGGTCATATGTATGGGTTAAACAAAACAATTTTAGATAAAACTTTACAAACAAATGGCTCCTACTAAACTGAATTGTTAGAAATAGAACTGTTTGATTATTTAACTGTGGGTAAAGTGTAAAGTGACGGGATCATAAATTTAATGAGAGGCAATATTCCTCACGCATATATAAACAAACCATTACCTAAAAAACCCCAAAATGAATGGGTTTAATATTACGCAAGTACAAAAGCGACTCCGCTGTTTCCTTTAGATACGAAGGTTTATTTGATCTGCATCATTCCTCATAGTCTCAACGAACCCGAAAGAAATAGAGTGAAGGATATTAGTTGTTACTATAGAAACGCTAAAAGTCTCCTATTCATGGGAAACAAATGATCAAATCACCGACTTTTAATGTTTCATCCCAACCAGCCGTCACTCCCAAACAGGTCTGCCCCTTTCTTGACCCAAATCTCCATGATGCAGCTTCACCGACTGTCATCTGACTACCCTCTCTCACTGACTACTAAATTATCCTGCTTATATATTATATAAATTATTTCATCAATAGTCTGATTAAAAACACGTGTCATTAAATCCCAGTGTTCCATCATATTACCTCAACCGAAGAAATGTTTATCTTAATTTGTCACCCGCAAAGCCCCCAAAATAAGCCCTTTTATGACAAGGGTGACGCATATGACAAGTGCACGTGCGCAAGTTCTGCCCATTTAAAAATCGAAGGCTGGAACCAAACACTCTATATCCTTTGTTAGCACACAATTTTCCTTCGATTTTGATTTAAACATAAAGTCAAAGTTTTTTTCTACTAAGTCATTGTGACACTATGTGGGTGGAACGCCAGGTAGACGATCTCTTTGTCTGATTTGGCTTGAAACCCAAAGAAAGGGCTTGAACTCGAGATCTCCTACGCGGCCGGAAGTGGAGGAAGCAAGGAAGATCCGAGAGAAGACAGAGAGAGTTGACAAAGAAACCCAGAGAGGGCAGTCAACAACGGAGTCCAGGGGACGGACCGGTCAGCAGAAAGAGGCAAGTGAGGGAAGACAATCAAAAAGGAATTGGCATTCCTTGTAGTTTTTGTAGAAGTTTCGCACAAAATACACGCCCACGATAGTCTACAAATGCACGGAAATGCTGCACAAAATCGTCAAAAAACTCCCTTTCTTGTGCTTGGAGTTTACCCAAGTCCATATTGTTCAGTTGTTCTTCCTTCCACCCTCTCGGTTGTATTTTTGAGGTCGTAAAGAAATGTGAAATACCCCAGCGGAACCCACTAGATAAATCACTGGCCCTGAATAGTATTGGTTTAAAGAAGTTGATAAGTACGGGGTTGGCCGCAGGCGTAGTATCACATCTGGCGCCAGATAGAAAGAAAACCTGACAGAAAAATAAAGAAGGATCACGACGGCCGAAAATGATTCCAGAAACGAAAAGGAAAAGTAAAAGGATCAAAGGAGTGGGTGGGTCGGAGAACGAACGGACATTAAAAAAATGCCCCAAAAGGACCAGGTTAGCAGCGGAAAAAAAGAAAGAACAAGAGATAGATGTGTCGGGAGACTGCTCTCTCTGTATTCCTTTGTCAACTCACTCTATCTTCTCTCGGACCTTCCTTTCTTCCTCCACTTCCGGCCGGGTAGGAGATATCGAGTTCAAGCCCTTTGTTTGGGTTTCGCGCCAAAAACATACAAAGTCATCGTCTGCCTAGCGTACCACCCACTTAGTGTCAATTCATGATTCATCTCTAAAAATAAAACAATTAACAAACATAATTAATTATCATCCTTAATTGTATTGCATAAGTTGATGGCTGATGTTTAATTTAATTGTTGATAGTAGGTACCAATACTTGGAGCCATTTGGGTGGGAGCAAATGAATGAATAGTGTTCAGTCGAGTACTTATAACTGCTTCACTTGTAACCCTGTGGAATTCAGAGGCTGTCACACCAAGAGAAAGAAAAGAAGTTGAAGTGAACTTTAGAAGATTAGTGAAAATTCATTGCGCGTGGATGATGACTTTTGGACGAGCCGTTTAGAAAGAATAATGTTATTTATTTTATCGTAGAACTTCTGTTATGAAACATGTTTGATGGAATGTCAATCAAAAGAAAAATGTCAAACTGATGAATTTGAACCTCTCAAGTTCATTGTTATAAAAATGTAATTCCACTGTCCCAAGACATAAAAATACACACACTGAAACAATGCAAGCAACGGAAATGTCACTCAAAATAAAACTTGTTTATGCAATAAAATGTTCAACTAAAATGTACACAACTTCAAAACAAATGTTCAGGTTTATATTCTTTCAAAATTTTGTTCTCCCTTGTCTTCTTTTTTATGCTTTTTTTTCTCCCCATATATAATCAGCTGAGCTCTGATTCTAACAATTTGCCAGATTTCATTGTTTCCTGGGATTTTGAAATATACTCACTTCAACCAATCCCAGTCAGAAGATCACACGTAGTGGTAATAAACAAAAAGAGCGAATTTTCCGTATTGTAGATTTTGCCGTTTTCCCAACCACAGAAGGAAAATAAAAGACAGAGAAACGATTGACAAATACTTGAACATTAAGAGAACTGAAAAGGATGTAGAACTTTAGAGTAAAAGTAATACCGACTGTAATTGATGGGCTCGAATCAGGACCCAATAGAAACAATTAGTTAAAGACGAATAAGACATCAGTAGAAGAATCGAAACTATCTCGACTACAGCATTGCTGAGATTGGCCAGAATACTGAGAATAGTCCAGGAGACTTGAGTAGACTTGCTGTTATGCAGACTCCCGTAATGATGATATGAAAAACATGTATGAAGATAAAAACTACTACTACAACTAATAATAATAATAATGATAATAATAATAATAATAACAATATATCTCATGATAAAAAATTAGACATGGCTACGAAAAAGAAAAACTTACGCGAGAAACTGAATATCTTCCGATTGCAGCACAAACATCCTCATAAGGACAAACTATGTCAAAGCAAGAATGGAAAAGACACCTCAAAATAGCTGATGTAGACAAAGTTGTGTTTGAGACAAAACAATCTATTACATAATAAGCGAATCTAGTAAATTAGCCCAAAGACTGTATTAGACTATACACATCTGGGTGAGAAAAAACCCACTTTGAATTGTGAAAGAAGTTTAAATTTGACCATAGAAAACAAATAGTACTTGCACAACCGTCGTACAAAATGTGACGCACAAACTTCTTGACCACTCTGCATGCCATCCAGACCTCAATCCAATAGAAAAATTGTGGGAATAGATTGTTTCAAAAGTTTATGAAACCAGTCGATAGTACTCAGCGATTTCTGAACTCAAAAAAGCAATCTTAGACGAATGAGAAAAAATACCTTTGGTTCAACTTCAGAAACAAGTTAAAAGTATGCTTAATCAAATTTTTGAGGTTATCAAAACTAAAAGGTGAGTCTACAAAATATTAGATAAAAAAATGCCTTCATATTCTAAAGTTATGTTCATTGCTCTTACATTTATGACAAAACAAAATTGAAAATTAAGCATAAATTCAAATATATATAAAAAATGAATTGAACTTTCTTCATGTTTATATTTAATTATCTTTATGCCTCATCTTTCATAAACCTAATTTTCATAATCTAAAAATTGTAAACAATATATTTTTCTTTATATTTGAGAGTGGTCTTATACTTTGTCTTGGGGCGTTTCTCCGTGTATTAGCTTTTGAAAAATAAGCTTTCGGGTCGCCTTCGACTGTGGTAGACCAACTTATCTACTTATATATATATATATATATATATATATATATATATATATATATATATTATAGAATATGAAGGCATTTTCTTATCTAATATTTTGTAGACCCACTCTTAGTTTTGATAACCTCAAAAATTATATATATATATATATATATATGTGTGTGTGTGTGTGTGTGTGTATGTGTGCATGTGTGTGTGCGTGTGTTCACCAATAGTTCTAGAGCCCTGAGTTCAATCCGAAATCTAGTCTTACTAAAGACGCAAAAATGGTACTTGATACTTTCTTGCTGAACACTCAAAAGGTATCGATCAAGAGTACAAAGAAGCAGTCAAGCAAATGAGTAGCAATTTTCCTCAAATTTCAAGTTTTTTCTGCGATACTCTTTCTTAATTTTGTCTTTCATCCCCACTTGTTTGATGATGTCTGCCTCCAAGATGCCCAAATATTTGCAGGTTTCCTTTTCTTCGCGTGTTCTAATCTTGTCTTGACTTGGTAGTTCCATTCTGTCAGTCAGATGTCGTTTGCCACTTTTCATTACTAGCGTTGTATATTTTTCTATACCAAATTCCATTCCTATAGTAATATTCTAGTTTACCTGGTGACGGAGTGCCGAGAATGAACTTAGCAGATTCAATGTGTTCGCAATATAACATCAACAAAGTGGTTTCACAGGAAAGAGAAAAATGTAATTTATTTCCTGTGGAAAAAATGACAGATATTTCCGTTTGTAGATAAGATCAAAAAATTACTAGAAAATAAACGGATGTATGTAAGTTCCGATAACCAGCCATAAACTGAAAATATATGGGTTAAGAGGTATGTTCATGAGACTTGAAATACAATATATGATCTGTAATTTTTGACTTAAGGCAGAGATTCGCTAGCCACTCAAGAGAAGGGAGAGACCCGCTGGTCACTCCAGCAAACCTGTCAGCTCCCCCGTGTGTGTTCTCCGGCCGACGCGCAAATACGCACAAAGGGTCCCCGCCTCAGAAGAAAGATATGTGTGAACTCTCTCTCTCTCTCTCTCTCTCTGACTGTATTCCTTCGTCACATAAACATCGGCGTCGAAGAATAAAAATATAAATTATATTCTTATCTATCTACGTGGTCTTCGTTGTTTGTCTAGCGGTACAATATACGACACAATGTCCTGACTGTAGATTCTAACTGCGTGAATTAGTTTCCAGTTCTTTTTCATTTTTTGCAAATAATTGGATGTCATCCATGTACATTAGGTGATTGATCTTATCTTGCAATCTATTTAGTTTGTATCCGACTGTGCATTTTCTGAGTACGTGGTTAAATGGCATGATATTAATTATGAATATTAACGGTGAGAGTGCATCTCCTCGAAATACACCTCTTTGGATCTTTGCTTCTGCTTATCTTTTTCCTCCTGCTGTCAATTCAACTCTCCAACTTTTCATAGTTTTCTTGATAAAATTCATAAACTTTATCATGTGATATTTTGTACACTTTGAGGAAGCTGATTATTCAGTTTTGCAGAACCATATCATATGCCTTTTTGTAGTCAATCCAAGCCATAGCTAAATTGTTCCGTCTGGTCTTGCTCTCATTTAGGATATGTTGATCTATGTAAAGTAACGCTGCTGTACATCAACGGTAGACAAGTTATGGGTCTTTAGATTTTTGGAGCGGTTCCTTTGGTTAGGTCCTTTTGTATCAATATGGTCTTTCCTTTGGCCATCCATGCAGATAATTGTGCTCCTTGTAAGCATCTGTTTATTTCTAGTGCGAGTTTGTCGTGAATGGAGGCGAATTTTTGAACCAGAAACCATGCATCCCATCATGGCCTGGCGTTTTGCAGTTTGATATTTATCGCCACGACTATTATTACAATGAAAATCCTTTTATGAAAAGGTAAAATATAAAAAATATAGCAATTACTGCAAGAATCCAAGACTCTTACCCTGAAGTTCAAATAGATTTTTAAAAAACAACAAAAAAAATACAAGGTCTATGATAATTAAAAGAAAAATGTAGTTAAATTGTTTTTAAGATATATACTTTAATATTATTGGTAAATCTCTCTCTCTCTCTCTCTCTCTATATATATATATATATATATATATATAGAGAGAGAGAGAGAGAGAGAGGGAGGGCGTCATCGCTGACCGTTTCAAATAGAATAAAATAACTAAAAAAAAAAGATTATATATTAATTTAGCATCAGTAATTTCATGTTTTTAATGTACTGTGAAAATATATACAGTAAGTTACGAAATAAAATATGTGCAGATTTAAAAGGTCAAAAGTAAAAGCACGTAGATATATACAAAGTCAAAATTCCTCGTTTTAGATAACGTTAAAATATAAATACATAAAGCTCAGTTACTTGCAATAAATTTATAATTATGCTAAATATATAATAGTTAACTTTTATTTGATAAGATCATTTAACTTACATTTAAAAAAAAAGCAATGAATGCATCAGTTTCATCACGTAAAAACAATTAATAACCATAAATTGGTGCATAATTAAAAATATATAATTCATATATAATCTGATTTGAATAAAGAAAATGTAACGTAGAATAAATAAATAAATAAATAAATGGATAAGTAAGCAAATAAAATCCTCGCTTCCTTTATTCAGTTGGAATTTTCTGAGGGTGGCGTAAAAGATGTCCGTTCATTTCGACGCTCGACTTATATATATATATATATATATATATATATATATATATATATATATATATTGTAGAATAGCTATGGCACTATTCAACACATAGCTGATAGGGATAAGGCATATATCGGGGTTCGAAACAACATACCCAACAGTTTGAATAAAAATATCCTCTGCGTATATAACATGTTATTATTGATGTATTTTATTAATTCATCTTTTTTTTTTTTGCAATGATGTAATGAGTGGTAGAGGAGCAAAATATCTGTTTTCAGCTCCTTTTAGAAATGTTCCTTTGAACTATCTTTAAATGTCTTCTATAACTAAAAATTCATTGGTTCCTCTTTCCCATTTCCTGCGGAACTTTCCACACAATATATATGTATTTATTAAAATGAATGAAATATTCTGATTCATTTAATGCACACATAAAGACTTCTTCTCAAACAAATTCCACACGTCATTTCCAACTGGCCGAGTGAAGCTCTTTACAATCATTTGCAAGGTCTAACTTAATTCGCCACTAGGCGAAAAGTATAGCGTACTATAGGGAGTATTTAACCCATAATTAAAGGTCTTCTAGTGGAACTAACTAACCATAAAACCCCACAAAATGACAATAAGAAAATATTTTACAGATAAAGTAAACAACTGAAAACTAATATAATAAAGTGGAATATCTCTTTTAAAGAAAAATCAAAGGTAGGGGAAAAAGCAACATAAAAAAGAACAACACAAAAAGGTAGGAAAAAAGTAACAGAAAAAAAAATCAAAATATTTCAATGCTTTTTAATTCCCCGATGACATAAACTTAAAACTCCGTTCTGACTTTGCCCAGTCAGCTGGGGCTGTAGAATACACTGACTGCACCTCTGCAGAGGAGTAAAACCCCACCAATTGAGTGTCCTGGATATGACAGTAAACACCTGATAAGGTTCCTATCTATGGGTTAAATAGAACTAACGGCATACTTATGCTAAAATGAATTGTTTGAGTTAACTGAATAGCTTGAAATAGAAATGTTTTTGACAATTAAACCGTACTTACATTTAAACTGCGTGCTAATGCTTAACTGAATTATTTAAAATGGAACTGTTTTTCGACATTAAAACTGTATTTACACTTAGCTAGATTGTTACATATAACTGCTTGAATAGTTCGAAATGGAAATGTTTTTGACAATTAAACTGTGTACTTATGCTAAACTGAATTGTTTTGAATAGAACAGATTATTTATATAAAAATGGATTTGGGGTTAAATAACTTACAAAGTTTGAAATGCCATAAAACCAACTAGCCAAACCAAACCGTCTTCACTATCTATTTTCATGATAACTATATGTTCCCTAATATCTGCGATTACGCATTTCCGATTGTTCCCTGACTGCGTTTTATCCCCACAATGAATTCGAACACATTTTATTTAACTCCCTCAAAGTATTAATCGTCCGGTCTCACACACACACACACACACACACATACACACACACACACACACACACATATATATATATATATATATATATATATATATATATATATATATATATACTGTAAATTTGCGAGGTGCTCGTCAATTTTGCGTATATGTCAACGTCAAGATTTTTAGCTCACAATTCTTAAACCTATACCTGCTTAACCTATACCTGCAGAGCAAGTGAACTGGTCTACTGGTACAATGTATAATCCTGAAAATGTTATATCTTTACCTATATAAATTCACAATTTATTAAAGAAAATATACCATCGTTGTTTGACTGGTCATCTGGTGCTGAAACGTTTCGGTTAGAGATTATAGCTTGTGCTTGAGGTATTGGAAACGTTGTATGACATAGCATAAATATAAAACTTGACTTATATTATAGTTTTACCGTTTTATATTAATATTTGTGTTAATTCGTTAAATTTGCTCCACAAACATGATTGTAAGATATAAATCTTTGTGATAGTCTGCTGAAATTATAGAAGGGATGCATATCGATTGTTGAGAGTACTTTTCCACTGGTTGGTAAAGTTTGGAGATTTTAGCTCAGCAGTGTAAGTCGACCCCTAGTTTCGTAGAGATTTTTCAGGCTTGAAATTTGACTTGGAGACCAACAATTACTGTATAAATACATCTGATATCTTTCAGACAAGGGATGTGCGTTAGGATCTCGGCAGAAATTTGGCAAAGATTTCATGGATCATTGCTTGTTGCTCATGCTGCTAGTCTCCTAGCTCCTTGTTACCAAAAGAAGACAATGGGAATTATTATTTGTGTTGCATTTTTGGTTTATATTACGTCGTCTGAATGTTACGCCGTTCATGATACAACTCCTCATTTTGTTCTGTCACCTTCTATCGTTGCTGGCGAAGTCTCCATTGCCATCTTATTGCCCGCTGTTTTCTGTTTTGTATTAAATTGATGAAGAAACCACGTGGCCATATTTTTATGTGCTGGTATCAATTTTATTTTTTCGCAAAAACTTTCATCTCACCTAATCCTTAGTCTCAAGCCGGTAGTCGGTGATTAGAGCTGAGATGTAATTCGATATTCCCTCGTCAGACAACTTCTTTGAATTTACAAAAATAACGTAAAAGTTTTTTTTGCTAAACTTTAGAGTGTCATGTGATCAGTCTGTTGTAAGCCACAGTCCCACAGGCAAGAAACTTATCTGCCCGAAAGTTGTTTTTTTTCACAACTTTTAAACTAACAAAACTACCTGACAAATAATAGATTTCACTAATCTATAATTTAAAATTTAAGTCACATGAATTACAACATTAAAGTTTAATACAATATCGGACTGCCTAAGATATATGAACATTGCAAATCCAGCAGAGCAAAGTTACCCACTCATATGGCGTTTGAACTATTTTCTTCCTCTTAGAGTGGTTGCTCTTAACAAATTTAAAGACCCCTCCTTAACTCTATTGTTTCCCTATGGCATGAGAAAACATGGATTCCAACCTTTTGCAAATTTTAACTGTACACTGGAACGCAAATAGCTCATCAAGTCCAATGTTAAGACATTAATGTTTATGTCAAAATTAGAATGATGATCGCAGAGGCGAGAAACTGACCGTCACCAAGCTCGTTTAAATATGTATATAAGTAGTAAGTAAAGTTTCCGACCGTTGTCGAGGGCGACCAGAAGCTCCATTTTCAATAGCTACAACACCGAGGTGTAGGAGAGGGTGCTACTCTCCCTGGATTGCTATATTTTACCCTTGATACATAAGCTATATTGCTGAGAGTTAAGCAAGGAGGTATCAAGTCCAATTTTTAAAGTCTTTGGTATGACGTGACCTGTGATTGAACACAGGTCTACTGGACCATTGGCGGACACTCTGTCCACTAGACCAATGAGACGGTAAATGTGTATATACGTTATCCTAAATTCGATGTATATTCTTAATCACTAATATTGAGAAATATTAATTTATCAATATAGAAAAGTATAAGTTGATGATTTGATAATAACTTGACAAATGATAACCGTTGTTACCATCAAAATTACTACTTAAACATTCTAATAAATGACTTATTCAGCTGACGAAAAATATACAAGATGTGAAAGAAGATAAGATAGCATGTCATCGGATTATTGAGGTATACTCTTACACGACACTTGTAACTCTCTGCGGATCTGCAGAGCTAGAGCCATGTGACAAGCATAACAAGATAACTGGTGATTATGGAAATTGCAAGTAATATTACAAAGTAACTTCTTTTAGACTTTTCCCATCAAAGGATACATAGAAGTCAGTAGAGGTTTAATGCTGAAGGTTCCTTCTCCAGTTTTCTTCTGGGAGTTAACGTCTGAAAGAAGCCTTGCCATCATCACGATTCTATCATTAGACTGCAGCTCATTCTGCTACACATACACATACACGCACCCATTTATATATATATATATATATATATATATATATATATATATATATATATATATATATATATATATAAGAAAGAGATTGAAATAAGTTTTATGGTAAGTAAATATAAAATATGAAAAAGCTAAATATTTTTATGAATAATACATCCTCTGAAAATTGCTTTATATATATATATATATATATATATATATATATATATATATATGTCTGTGTGTATATATATATATATATATATATATATATATACTGTTGAGTATCATACATGCTTTCATGCATCCATTAGTTTTCTTGGAACATTTTTCTCCTGAATAAGAGGACACTACTCTACTTCATGTTTTATTTCCAAATTAGAAAAAATGCAATGGGTCCATTCAGTGTATTGGCTGTAAGCTTGGTAAGGATCTTATCTCTGAATGAATAGTTTTGTTCTTTTGATTGATTTGCCTACATAGCTAAGGGACATTCAATAATTTCCATATTCCCCATATACCAAAATAGATTTATTTGTACGATTACTAGTTCGATTCTGTCGGATTCCATCAACATTTCATAAATAGTTCATTCCCAGTCGTATAAATAAATTTTTCAGCAATTCTAAGAGATAACTTCTTTTTCTATTTGTATGATTAATTGTCAATGCTACTCTTTGGTAATATGTAAACCGCAGCGTTTTATTACGAACATGTCTACTACCCAGTTAATGGGGCTAAGAATATGTCAACTGTATCCCATGCAAACAAGTAAGACACCATCCCTAAAAAGGGGACATTGGCATCACACTAAACAGTTTGAAAATTATTACTATTGGAAAAAAATGCTTGAAACCACATACGTGTGAGATAAAGGATTATAATCAAAACAGGAATAATTTTTTTAAACCTTATAAGAGTGAATAAATTATTATTATTGATTAGGTATTATTAGTTCCAGTCTTCACTGGGTGTCATCCCACTGTTTCTGCCCAGTCAGTGATGCTTAAAATAACTCAACTTCAGTATCTGCAGAATGGTAAGACTCCCACAAAAAGGGTGCCCTGGATATAACAGTGTATTACATCTTGTGGTGAGGATCCAGTTCTGAAGATCTGGGGAGTGTAGAGTACTACTTTGTTGCTATTGCACCCAGGTCTATTCTGACCTTAATGATAATGCATTGTTAGTTCCATTTCTGAGTCATATCTATCATTCAGGAAATTATTAATATTGGATCATTATATTTAAAACAATATAACTGAGTGGAAATTATTTGTATTTCATAGGAATACTTGGAACCGTCTGATCAAATGTTTATTACATAGGAATTAATATTTTAAACAGTTTTATTGTGTTCGTATTTACCAACCCTTTCACACGAGCAGGATTCGACACCAGGTCAAATCTTAAGCGGAGGATAGCAGGATTGAAAAGAGTTTTCCTTCTCCTAGACCGGTTGCCATTCCAAGGCTGAAGGGACTAGTCTGCCCTATATTTACCCATAGTAATGAAGTATGTTTGGATTCATACTTTTCCCAAAGATATTAGTGCTATGTTAAATGTAAACAGCCTCGTCCAGGGTTAGAACTCGGTAAACCCTGTCCATTTCCTATGATGATAGCCATTACACCACGAGCGCCTCGCATTTTATTCTGTATAAATTATTAGAATCAGATTGGAATACTTGAAATATAATTGTGTGCAAATTATGTGTATTCGATAGAATACTTAACAATATATAACTATATGTAAACGAAGTATTATTGTCAAGTGAAAGAGCGCAATATAAAAAATGCAAAAGGACATTGAATTTATAATGATGATTACAATCAAACGTTTACAAATTAATCCTATTTCGATATTCCATTACTCATGAGAATTTTATATTCTGTGAAACCAATGATCTAAAAAAACATATTACATTATATATCTGTATAAGGTCCGGGAGACAGTGGTTCAATCTCAAGTTGACCCATACCAAAGACATAAAAAATGGTACTTGATGTCTATTTGCTTAACACTCAGCATCATAAGGCACGGATCAAGGTAAGTGAAACTATCAATGGATAAGAGTAGCGCTCTCTATCACACCTTGGTGTAGTAGCTATTGAAAAAGGAGCCTTAGGGTCATCCTCAACTACGATCGGCCAACTCACTTAAATCAAAAATAATTTCTTTATTTCTAACTCAAAATTTCTAAAGAAATTCCCTTGAGCTCTTCTATGATCTTTATACAAATCATAACGCTTTTGAAATTGTTGGAATAGTTGAATTTAATTTTTCTTCTACGTTATATTTTCGGTTTGGTTTGGTTTCTTTTTTTAATGGCATATCAACCTTTGAAGGCTATTTAATGCCAAAGCCATTCTCCTTGAAGAACAGTAGAGGTACAACTTAACCTATAGCTGGGAGGGTAAGGGAGTTGAGACTTTCCTAAAGGTATTTGCCCGAAAGTGAATGTAATAGCGCGACTGGACTACGAACTCGCTTACAACGATTCTGCAGTCCATCGCTTTAACCATTACACCACGAGGACACCCCTTATGTCTTCAATCTTAATCAACAACTGACGTTTCTTCAGATCTACGATTTATTTCTAGGAACAAACCAACAGTAATGTAATGGTTGCATCCCGAACGAACAACCCTAGTACACTGCAATATGCCCGACACCGAGATGCCAACCATGAGAACTCTCGATGTTGGGTTGAGAGACAGCCAGACTCGAAACTAGGGAAATTTTTTACATATCTATTAGTTACTGAAATAGCAACAAATCATCCCCTAAAATTCATGGTTTATCAAAATCGTCCCCAACTCATTGGAAGTGGGCATTGAATTATAAATGAATGAAAAATTCCTTTATCGACTAAGCAAGAAACATTTCACATCTTCATGTTTATGAAAATGGTCCAAAAAAACATATAAAATCAGAAATAAACGTGATTGGGATCTACTTTTGGAATTATGTGTTTGTCTTTTGCTTTTCTGATTTGGACAAATATTCGTTTTCTAAACTTTTTCGGACCACCTTTTCTCCGAGACAACTACAACACTACACCGTTAGAATAATTTGGAGCTATGGGGTCAGATGCTTTTTGACTTCTTTTCCTTTTCCGAATTCTGTTAGTAGTTTCAGTGGCTTTAAGGCAACATTTGAAATGATATTTCAAAATTGCTGACATTATAAATCTTGAAACATACACGGTACAGCAAAATAGTATTAATAATACAACACGTATAGCATTCATTTTGGATTGGTTTGTTTCTTTTTTGATAGCCTAACAACTTTCAAGGTTTATTCAATGTCATTCGTGGCTGGCGGGAATAAGTGACTTCACATTTTTTCCAATGGTATGAATGAAAGTGAACGCATTTGCCCGACTGGAATTTGAACTCGGTTACTACGATTTTGGTCTCCCAGAGTAGCCCCAGTAACTATATAGACAATATAGTAGAGTCATTGAAAGTGTTAAGATATGTCATCATCATCATCATCATATCGCACTGGTAGCACGGATATCCCTGACCCTCTCTCGCCACTCCTCCCTATCATTCATCGCCCTAGGTAGGTCTTCAGGACAACATACCGTATCCTCACATAGCTGCTGAATGTATGTTCGTGCTGGTCGTCCTGATTTTGCACGGCCATGTGTGGGGGTCCATAAGAGTACATCTCTGATGAGTTCGTCCCTGCTTCTCCAACAGTGTCCTGCATATCTGGTTAGTACACATAACTTTATCGTATATATAAGCAGCAAAAATTCAGGAATTTTAACTTTGGTGTTGGACCGAATCTGTTGACCTCGGTAAAATAAACTTACATTCAGATATCACAAAAGCAATTAAACCCCAGTGATTTACTTGTTTTCTCAGAACGTGTTCGCCTTATTATAAATAACAACCTGTATTTTTCCGACTCGATTTTTAAATTCTTTTTCTTTCTGATTTTCTTGCCTAATAAGCTGGGACTGTAAAATACACCGACCGCACCTCGGCAGTGTCCTGGATAGGACACTGAACAACCTGATCACAAGGTCCCAGTGATGATGGAGCTTTGGGGATGCAGAGCACCCTTTCACTGCATTCGCTCCAAAGTCCTCTCTGGCCCAGAATGGTAGCACCTGCTAGTGTCCTATCTATAGGTTAAATAAAACTAAACTGCGTACTTATCCTAAACTAAATTGCTTGAAATAGAACTGTTCTTTTATAAAAGATGTATTGTTTAAAATAGAACAGTTTTGACATTTAAACTACCTATCAATACTTATCTGAATTGTTCGAATTAGAACTGTTTTAATATGTGTGTAAACGAAAACTATACTTATACTAAGCCGAGTTGTTTTAATAATAAGTGTTTGAGTAAACTGAATAGCTTGAAATAGAAATGTTTTGACAGTTTAACTGTTTACTCATGCTAAACTGAATTGTTTGAGATAGATCTGGTTATTTCTATGAGAATAGATTTGGCATAAAGTAACCTACAAAGGTTGATATGTCATAAAACCCAAACAACCAACCAAAAATATTTTTTATTTTCATTACATTTTTTACTATTTTTCTACTTTCCTTCCTAATTATTCTTTAATTAGTTCCTTTCTGCTTCAATCTGGTCAGAGTCTTTTTCCCCAATGTTTACTGCATACATTCATTCGTTGAATACAAATTGCCTGGAAACAATTATATTTTTAAAAATGTCTTCCCTGTTATAAAAGCAAAAGGAATGATGAAATACTCGTGACAAAAATTATCGCCCTCAAGATAGAATATAAGCAAACATGGGATTATAGTCAATTATTGTTATCTTCTTGTAAATTTAATTCAACCTTCGCTTGGAATCAAGCCGTTCTCCTACTCTACTTTTCCACTCGACATTTTCAACAGCCTTAACTCCGTTGGCGTATTAAAGTTTTCAATTTTCCCTAGAACGCCTGATAATTATGAAGGATATTCCAGTGTCTAAAGAACTCTTCTAAACATTCTGATCTCTAGAACAGCATTTCTTTACCCGGGGTAAGGTTCTGGTTTTCAGAGCGTTGATTATAGCACTAACATAGTTGCTGTCAATGCACATATAACTAAAATTATCTGTAACTAAGAGAACCCAGCTTATCAATTTAAAACCACGTAAAATGGTTATATAATTTCTTTCTCTGAAGATGCAAGTCTCATACTTTTTTAAAATAAAATATAGGCTCTGCTGAAATGAATATTAAAAAAAAATATGAGTAATTTTTAAAGGTTTTTACTCGATATATATATATATATATATATATATATATATATATATATATATATATATACGAGTATCATTGAATAATTTTCCAGACTTTTTTAGTATGGGTACTTTTATTGATAGCACACACATGAAACTCTAGTCCCCTTAAAAGTAATCTCCTCCGGCTGCAATGCACTTGTTGTGCCGTTCCGGCAACTTGTGGAAGGCTCCATG